>JAPYKE020000081.1:0-672270 GCA_028554795.2 Sinohyriopsis cumingii
ACAGCCCCAACTGGACACCAAATGATCGACAATTACAATCCTTCACGAACAAGTATCAAATACATTTATATGTCCACAATGCGACGTTAGCTTGGTTCGTTACTGTCGTATAACAAATATCTTGTTTGGCGCTTGAAGCCAAAGAGTTACTGAGGATATGTATCAGGTCGCAAGAGCATGAAAAGTTAATCCACTGTTAGCAAACGAATTCTAACGTTGTTTAAGAAGATCAGAGTCGCCGTGGTGTTTCGTTGTTTTAGTTTTCATTGTTGTAGTTGTAATTATGACAATTGTGTTTCTTGTGATAATACTTTTCGTAATAATACGAATGGTTGAAGCGATAATGCTGGCAAATGAGACGGAGAATGAGACGATATGTATATATAAGAAAGAGAAGCAATTATAAGGAATAAATTAGAAGGCTACGGGCAGTGAAGCACACGTTTCACACACTCATAAGTGAGATTTGTTGAAAATAAATCATTCTCTATGTACATAAAAGATATTCACCGACACACACCTGTTCAATAGCCTCATACACCCAATCTGCTAAATCCTCTGTGTCTAATAAATCCGCATATCCTCCAAATCCATCGCATCCACCAAATCCTCCATAACTTAAGTATCATCCGAATATGCCATACCCTTCTAATTCTCTACCATAGCCTCCCAGAATCTTCCGTAACCAACTCCGTATCCACCGTACCTAAAAATCCACTAATATCTCCTGGTGTAATGGCCTCTGCAAGATGCAACATGCAGCAAGAGCAATAATTAACTTCAGCTTTTTTACTGTTACTGGATATATGTACCCTAATTGGTTAATTAATTATCTGCTCTGGAGATATTTCAAAAAGTCAGTTAAACAAACCGAACAATCCACTTCAAAGTAAACCTGTCACAGTTGTCTGGCCATTATTGGCTAGCAGTCTATACAAAAGCAAAGCATAGTCTATACGGTTGTTATGGTTTAATCTTCGAATCGAATGCAGATAGGAGAGAATAGGCCCTTATCCGACAGCTCACTATTTGACAAGAGATCATGGTATATGCCGGATTTATAATGTTCTCTTCATTTCAGATGTACAGTATGTTCACGTCACAAATTACATCTAACTCTAGTTCAATTGGTAATTAGATATCGAGTTCTGATTGGTAATAATATGAACTTCTTTTAGGACAGTACGCATTACCACTTGTCTCTCTATCATGATACCGCCATTATACTGGTTCCAGCAAACACTATTTCGATGTGTTGATGTCACGTGATGCCATCATAAAACGTGCTGATATAATTTTTGAATCATCTTTGGGGACTATAACGACCAGAAAAGATACACGATAATGCCATATGAAGCATATTATAGGAGTCCAAATGTCTGATAGTGCTTATCAATACTTGGAAGACTGTATTTTGCTTCAGTCTGTAATGATTATTTTAATGATTAAGTATAATTTATTGCAAAGTGTATAATGGTATCAAAACAACCTTAATCTTAATGTACTTAAGTCATCCAAAAGGAAAGCAAGGCATCTGAAAAATGAGTACGCATAAACGTCTAACAGTATTTAGTATCACCATAAACGAAATACGGTCACACGTTATAAAAAAGAATCATGTTTGAACACACTGAAAAGTTGTAATTTTAATATCCTAGAAGCCAAACATAAGGAAAATGTGAAATCTTCAATAACTTCTCTTTCCGAATGTTCTTTTTAACAGTACGCTTTAACATGAATTTATGTATGGTTTCTAAATATTTGACACTTTGATGGATTCTATTATGTATGTATGTAGGTAGGTAGGTAGGTAGGTAGGTATGTAGGTATGTATGTATATATGTTTGTACGTAAGTACATACGCACGTATGTATGCAAACGGCTTAGCTGCGAATCAATAAGTTTCTTGTTATAAATTTAACATGTACAAAGTTGACCAGAACATAAGCATATCTGGCAGAATAAAGTGCCTTATTGGAAATGATAATAACACATACGATGTCAAACATCCCAGAGAAAACTACGCGTTTAAATCTGTCAAAATGTCTTGTTCTAATACCAGTAAACCTGCTAGTAAAATAGCTTTGACTGTCATATCTGTTTCTTGAATTTCGTGTATTTAGTATTTGCACAGTCGAAACATTTCTTTTTTTATCAACAACAGATAAATCATAACTGACCCATTGCATACCATGATTAACATGAAATTCATGAACACTAACGCCATCGTGGTTTCTACAGTTCGGCTTTTATTTCTGTTATTGCATTATTTGCTTACTTAAAATATTTTAGTAACAATGTTTATTGTTACTACGTCATGGTTTTAACGTCCATACATTGCCAAGACGTCGAATAATCCATCTCTATTATTTTCCACGTTAGAAGTCAAAGCATTTTTGAAATCTTCCAAACTGACCTACGTTACACTCTTGAAATCATGTATAGTTAACGTCCAGATGTTCAGATTATCCTCCAAAATATATGGAATGTGGCAATCATGTAGAGCAAGACTAGCAAAGAACATAAAACGTAACTTCACAACTTTGTGAAAATGGTCAATGATTTTATTTTAAAAGAAACAAATAATCCCCAGTAAAATCAAGATTTCAAGCTTGTCCAATGGAATTCGAAAATAGCATAAGACGCAACATCAAACAGAACTATTAGTCGTTTAGCATATTTTACATATGATATTAAAATGCATATGCTCCTGCCCAGTGTCATCAAAATTATTTGTTATTATATTTGCTGAAAGAAAATGTATTCTACTATTACCAAATGCAGTATATAATCTACGACGGTATATTTGGCAAAGATACAGTCATATTCCTTAACCTCACTGTTACGGATCACTGCCGTCTCACCTCTGTCTGTGTGGGTTCGAGTCTCTGGCTCAGCTAACGTGGGTACATGAAAATGCTTGCCAATAGCTTCTGGTCGTTCTTCCAGGGATTTTCCAGCCTTCTTCCTCCACCAGTTATACTGGCCGCCATGTATAACATATCTTGTGCTGAAAATGGCGTTAAGCCCTACAACAAAAACAACAACAAACACTGTGGCTTTATTTTGATATTCCTTTTTGTTTAAATCCATTATCGCATGGCTTAACAGCAGAAATATTTATTTTCCATCTTATTACCTCTCTATCTAATTATCTGCTTTCATCATCTAATAATACTGACTTACTTTCCCTGTAGGATATGATTGAAAGAATGTCAATGTCATTTTGCCCTAGGAACATATCTAAACGAAAAATTGATGATGATGATTATGATAATGTTCGTCCATCTTTGTCGATCAGAATCATTCAATGTCATAGATTCACTGCGGGTGAGTCTGGAGATGGCTGATCAGTCCGATTGTGGCCCGGAAGAGTTTATTGCAGTGGGGACATGGATGTACCGGTTGCTGACTGTGAGTTGCGGAACTACTGTTCCTGGATATGCGCAGATCACGTTTCTTAGCTGCGTCCACCAGTCTTTTATTCTCAAAAGCTACAGTACCAGCATTGACTTGACTGCGCCGAGCACATCGATCAGCGGCGACACTCTCCCATCTGTCAGAGTCAATGCCTTCAGCGAGGCATTGCGGGCGTCCTTGTACCTCTTTTAGGGCCAAAGAGAGCTCTATTGCCTTACTTTAGCTCTCCATAGAAGACCTTATTATGTAGGCGTTCTATTGGCATGCGGTAAACATGACCAGCCCATTGGTGGTGTGCCTTGCACAGCATGGTGTGAATGTTTGTCCTGCCAGCCTGAGTGAGCACCTCTATGATCGGCACATTGTCCTGCCATCTGATTTTTAGTAGTTTTCTAAGGGCCCTCATATGGAAGTGGTTCAGTTTTTTAACATGGCGGCTATACACTGTCCAGGTCTCGCAGGAATAGAGGAGGCTCGGGGAGAACAACCGCTCAGTAGACCTTGAGTTTGGTGGCAAGCTTGATACCGCTCCTATCCCAGACATTTGAGCAGAGTCTGCCAAATGATAAGCTGGCTTTGGCAATTCTGGTGTTGATCTCATTGTTTATGTGGACTGCTTGTGAGAGGGTGTTGCCGATGTATGTGAACCTGTCTACATTCTTGATCGTTTGGCCATTGACAGTAATGGATTGTTCCAGGTAATCCTCTCCGGGAGCTGTCTGATGCAGAACCTAGATCTTGCTGTAGAGATGGTGAGTCCGAAGTTGGTGGAAAAAAGGTTCATGCTTGTTGCATGCATGCCTCCATGCTGGAGTTGATGGTAGTCATCTGCAAACAGGTTGTCGCGAAAGTTCACAACATGAAAAATTAAATTGCCTTGGAAAACTACACTGTTTATCTTAATATCTGTTTTTAAACATAATCGATTTGTTAATGGAAGGAAATTGTCTTTCATTTGCATAATGACAGGCGTCCAACAGGAATATTACCTTCAGTTCATGTGTGTTTAGCTTGAATATGGATGTTAGATTTCTGTGATTAATATACTAGAGATCAAGTTCAGATTTGTTATTTTTGCATCCATGACAATATCGAATTTCACATCCTGCAGTTATTTTGCACAGTGGACTTACTATTGACATCATCTTATATCACAATTTCTCCTGCAACTTGGACAAGTCCACAGTATGAAATATTACTCCATTTCAAGCAACGTACTGAATAAAAGAATTTGTAATTATTTTACATTATGTATAATATTTTTAATTCATCAAATTTTATATTTAATCCACGCATGTGCGGTTGTTTTTATTTATTGGAATGCTGGAGGTTTTAAAACTTATTTCTGTTTCAAATGTTATTGCACATTTTAATGGTTTATTTGCTTGGCATTGTCAACTGTTTATATATTGCTGAAATGATTTCGTAATATTTGTTGCAGTTGTTTTAATGCTCTTGGTGATGTGTGTGTGGTTGTTACTTGTTGTTTAATTACCCTGCTGATTATTTGCATTTACCTTTATCCGTTCCGATTTTCTACCAACGATTTCATCTGTATAATTATAAAATAACTTCAGAAGGAGAATATAGCATACGTCACAGAACACTGATCCAAAGTCGTCACATATAGACTTAATTGTTTTAGTTTAACGAAATCATTTCATGTTAACGTAACAAATACATTCTGCACAATATCTGATATCCGGGTATCTGAAATATGGATAAAAGGTCGAGATAGCTCCGGAGACATAGAACATCCGTGCAACTCTAAAGAAAAAATAAAATAATACAAAACTAATACACAAACTCATTCGTTGGAGAATTATTCGTTTGTAAATTCGTAAATTATAAGTTGGGATAATATCGACCCTCGTAAGAACCATAATATTTGCTAACGAAAGTTCCACGGTGAAACTTAAACAAAAAAATATTAAATGTTCTAAAAGGTGATGATTCCCGAAACCAAGGGGAAAATACTTGAATGGTGTTCATCTTTATTAACTCAAATCCGTTGTGGAGAATAATAGCTTAGGAGACTACGTCGCAAACATTATGGCGACGTTCTGTCACCATTAAATGTCTTATATATCCGAAGTCATGTGAACAACTAGGTTCGGGCTGGTTCAACGAATATAAGAATAAAGAAGAATAAAACTAATCTGATTTCTGAACGATTCACAACGACAAAACAGCCATAAACACTACATGAATGAACAAGCATTGTACGTCATAACAAGCATCGTATACATGGACAGGTCCCCTATAGTACGGGCAACTGCACAGTTACGTTCATATGTCTGATTCAGACATCTCATTCAGATGTCTGATTCGGTGAATGAGAAGAGTCAATACCAATATATATTAGGGTGCAAGGCCATAACAAATATTCCACTGTGGGCAAAGGATGTGACAATCGTATATCTAAGGTTGACTGTAAAGAAGACGGTCGTCGTCGTTCTGGCTGTATTCTGTTCTTGTGTCTCGTAGTTAATATACAATAATTGTGATTAGGGGTGATAGTATTATTTATAATAATAGCAATAGTTGAGATAATACTGGTGACAGAAAACAAGAAGCCGATTTATAAGATCAGACATTAGAAACAATACATAATAGTATAGATGACTGGTAGAGAATATTGAGTTACACATACTAAAAAGCGTGATTTGTTGATCATAAATTATATTCATTTTATAGGCGAACAATATTCACAGATGCGTGCCTGCTCAGTAATTTTATCCTTTGAATCCACCATATCCGCCCACACCGCCATATCCTCCCAATCCAGTGTATCCACCAAAACCGCCATATCCTCTGAATCCACCGTATCCACCATATCCGACATGACCACCGTATCCTCCCAATCCTCCATATCCACCTAATTCTCTACCATAACCTCCCAGGAAACTTCTATAACCAACTCCAATTACACCGTACCCTCCAAATCCACTACCATATCCTGGTAGATTGGCCTCAGCCAAAATACAACATGCAGCAAGTGCAATTATTAACTTCAGCATTGCGACTGTTACTGGATACCTGTAAATTTAAATAATTATGTAATTATCAGCTATTGTGAAACGTCAATGAAACAAATGTTTCTGTACCGAATAGTATTTCGTGACCCTACTGTCTTCTCTCTCTCTCTCTCTCTCTCTCTATCTCTCTCTCTCTCTCTCTCTCTCTCTCTCTCTCTCAATAAGATGTACAAGGTTCTCTCTCTCTCAATAAGAGGAAGGAGGTGAAGTTTACTAATCCTAAAGTCGGCGTACTCATTACACGTGACTATGCAAGCTTGCGAATGTCAGCGTAGACACGGATAGACTAGCAGATCATATAACAGCAAATCAGACTGTGTGGTGTCTGTTGTTAACACCTCGAGTCATATATTAATCAAAACGAATAGACCCCGATCGGATAGATCATTATATAACAACATATCAGGGTACGTTCAAGACAATAACTACATCCACTACTATATCCTGGTAAATTAGTCTACTCCAGAGATATGCTGCTACGCCAATTAAACAAATCGAAAAATCCAGATTTTTAGCCATATTAACAAACAAACGAAAACGTTCTTTACCCCATCAGTGCAAACTTGTCACAGGTATCCGGCCCAGAATGTATCATTTCTAAACGTCTAATGCTGAACGAATAGTATCGTTTCACTACATTCAATTCTTGATAGGCACAAATTCTTTTTAAGCATTTATTTTACACAAAATGGCGGATTGAAAGAGAAAATGAATTTAGCTGAGAATTGTTTAATATTTCATACCAAAGTCATTTTCATATCAACACCATCACTGGGTTATCGCGAGAATTCATTAAGTGAAACACGTGACAATAGATCACAAATCAAGTAGAATTTTCAGTACTTGGAAAATTGTACTGAGCATCAGTCTGCAAAGGGGACTCTTTGAGATTAAACACTTTTTATTACAAAGCGTATAATGATATAAAACAGCAATAAGTATCATGATCGTCTTTTGTATATCAATAGCAATATAAACAATTTGGACAATGAACAAGGATAGCCTTGCATTGTTTTCTTTATGAATGATGTCCATCTACAATTTATAAAAGTTTCATTTTTGCAATTTTAATATTTTAGAAACCAAATAATAATCGCAACATGAAATTGTAGGCATGAACATGAATGTGGGTTTGACTTTGGTGTCTGACAATGCATCTAAATGTTATGTTTGAATGTTAGTTTTTAATACTGAGATGTAGGTATGTATGCATGCATGCATGTATGCATGTATGTATGTATGTATGTATGTATGCATGCATGTTATGTATCTATGTATATAAAGGTCTTAACGGCGCATCAGCAAATTTCTTGGTGTTAAATAGACATTACGAAGTTTAACGACACATGGAAATAAAGTGCAGTATATGAATTATTTAGACAAATATCATGGCTGCAATTCCAAAGAATACAAACAATTTGAACACAGACAAAGAGTTACCATTGGATAAAATACAAAAGGCAAAGATAAAGGAAAAAATTCCAAAAAAAGAAGAGAAGAATGTATGGTCAAACATTATATAATGTACTAATCCAAAACGTACAACTGAAGAAACGATTTCAACTCCCACGTTCAAACCCAGACTGATCTATGTTATATTTTAGGTTAGAGATTTCATGTCATTTGAAGAATTGTCTCAGAAGAATATGGTCATACAACCTTTAATTCTGCTTTACGATGTTATTTCTGTGGAAAAGAATAATACCTTAACAGATCCTTATCATGTTTTAAATTACACAAAGCTATGAAGACATTGTATATTCACTTCTTTATTGTCTTTACACGACTAATTTCATGCAGACATTGTAAAACCTATACTATGAATATAATTCAATAAAATTAAAATGTCAATACCTTGCGAGTTGTTTATCTTGTTAAATTCATTACAGTATTCGAAATGTGTGCGTCTCAATTAATTAGAAAGTTTTAGTTCACTTACCTGTGTAACGTGTTAGTGTCAGCCTATCGCTTGTATTTGGATACGAATAAGACGGTCCCTTTTTATACCTAGTACTCTGGAGAATTCGCCCACTTGGTGACATTTGCCACAAGTACTGATGAACAGGTGAAGTTTTGGATGAATGATGACTGTTGATTTGATGACTGTTTTATCGGTTGTATTGTTCCTTATAGATAGCTTAAGCATATACCAAAGCATTCGCATGGGCTAGCCAAAATATTATATTAAACGATAAACCACCAAGCGAGATTCAGCTAGATAAGATATAAAAAGAACCGAGAGAAACATCATACTAAATGTCGTCATTATTCGTCAATATAATAGGAGAGACAGAGATACTAAGTAAACATAGCCCTGCATGACAATCAGCAGTAGTAATTCCAAATAATGTTCTGACAGTGTAAGTTATATTATCGTGCCGTTGAACATGTACGGATTCAGCATAAAGTATTGACTGATAGTGAACGCATTGTATTGTATACTGCACTAGAGATGTTCGAGTGCAGTATACAATCCCACTACATGCTGTGAAAGAATTATATATCCAAAAACTGTGTTTCTATGAACTATTTTCATTAACTATATTATAATCATGTCTGTCTGTATTTTAGGATTTGCTCATTTTAAATTTAAATGCTGAATCTCGTAGCACTTGATTTCACGCACGCTACTTATTGTACCAAAGTATCATGCGAAATAATTGGAAAATGATTGTAAATAAATTTAAATAATAATATTTACTTTCAATAGTACTGACATTTACATCCATTCAATAGTGTTTTATTTATTTAATTTGCATTGTTTTGATTCATTATATACTATGGGTTATGTAAAACTGTATTTTCTAGCTGACAAAGTTGACGTTCAATGGAACCTGACCAGAATCATTGAATTTTTAATTTAGTAAATAACTAATACATAGCTACTATTTTCTACACTAGTGTGGGTGTTAATATTCGGATCATTATCAATAGAAGTAAATACATTTATCTTGATCGGAATCAATAACATTGCGTTTATCATGTTCTTTATTATAATTGTATCTTCTAGAATGGACTTTTCCGTTAAGTAATAATCTTGTAGAAAATGCTAAATGTGAGCTATGTTAAGTAGAGGGCTTTATAATCTTACTTACTAGAAACACTATGTATTCCTGCGATAACATCTAGGCAGAAAGCATTTATACTGTTGTATTCAGACTTTGATGTGGATGCAATTATTTATTCTTCTTTGGAAATATAAAGTGCTCTATGATATTCTTAGAAAGAAACATCAACTCTGAATTATAGTGAATTCAAACAAAGAAATCATGAATCACAAATGACTGTCGGTACATCATCACAATTCAGTCCAATCTTACATTAGTACATTATATAGAATATGCCACGTCAGGCACATCAGCACAGTCAGCATTAGTAATTATTTATAATACCATTAAATGTTATTCAGAACTTTATTCATTATGATTTGTGTTCCAGATTCTAGGATTATATGGATTCAATCGCATTACCGTAACTTCCTTCTACATTTTCACATTGTGTTCTAGGAAAATGAATCGTTTGTTGAATTTTGCGGAGTTGGTTGCTTCTCACTTGTTACTGTTACTTACCGGTAGTGAGAAAATTCGATGATAATGCTATGTTCATTCCCTTTCTCTTCTGCGAGGCGATGAGATTTTTCAATTTCCAGATTTTTCGCTCTTAGTAAAGCGCAAAATATTCACAAATTCGAAATGATGGCATCAATATATACTTAAGCTCACTTCAACATATTTCAGAGAGGTCATAGAAATATTGGATGAAATATTGTTCGGTTCGTTTGTCTTTATTTTCAAATAGAACAATCGCAAGAATATAAAATGTAAACAAAAGTTCCCTTCATTTGCCCCAATGCGGATAATAGTTCTCTTCATTTGCCCCAATGCGGATAATAGTTCAAGGACATAGCAATAAAATGTAATTCTTCTAAATCTGAGTCGCAGACAAAACAGCATCTGTACTTTGTGATATGCCTGCCTTTATGGTGAAAAATATGTGTCACTTGTATCCGTAGATTTAGGCAAATTGCAAGTCCCTCAACATAAATGTCCTCCTTAAAAGAATATAATTCCATATTTTGTAGAATCTTAAGCTGCATTCGATTCTGGCTACGTTTGGTATTTTATATAATTTATGTCGTGTAATGTCTCTTGGAAATTAAACATGGGTTAAGAGTTGACAAACAATGAATATTTTAAACCATTCCTAGAATACTGACATGACTTCCCGGTCTTTCTTTCTTTGTATGAATTTTTGCAAGTTACAATTACAAGATTTCAGTGCCAGAGTTCGTTCGTTCTCTCTCTCTCTCTCTCTCTCTCTCTCTCTCTCTCATTTTACCAAAAAGACGAGAAAGAGACAATCATTTCCACGAAAATCAAAAAGGAATATTGTTTTCCAACACAACTAATTCAAATCGCTTCGCATAGATACTGGAAATTCACATGTACTGTTCGTCCGTACGTATGTTACCCTACCATTATTATGACAAAATCTACAACTTTCACCCACGATGGATGTATTGCTTAAACTTTCAAACGTTACATTTTTGAATAATTTAAAATGAATAAACATACATTGACCAAACATCGTTCCCATTAGTTTATCAGTGTACTATTATTCGATATTTCAAGTTATAAAAGTAGTTCCAATCTGGGTGGGTGATACGGAAAATGTAGGTGTACGATGATCAATGTGCAATACAGAATCATAGATTGAACATATGTATTGAACGCCTAATCAACCATATATGATTAAATAGGTTTGTAACTCCAAAAACCTGGCCTAGGTTTTTTATTTCGATGCAGACAGGAACGTAATTAGTGTAGTCTTACTAACTTTTCTAAATACAGAATGTGCTTACATATATATCAATGCATGTATATCTTAACAGAGCCGGTTGTCATACAGACATTGTGCACATAACATACATCCGCTCCTTCAGCTGCACAGGGGATGCTTACAAAGATGTAAACGAATGCACTGTTAACTGTGGGCATTGTAAATTCGTGAAACTAATCATTGAGTTTTCACATAGTCTGCTCACGAAATCTGCTCCCATTGTTGCACACTTGCACCAGATATAAAAATAAATATGCACTGCTTAAAAATATATGAAAGATATATTTATATTCGATAGAGATGCTATTTGTTGATTTCGCGTGCATGGCGATGACGTATTCCACATATTGATACTGCCAGTCATATTGCACAGATGAACTGGTTTCGAGGACATCTTATATCTCAATTTCTCCTGAATCTACTGAAATTCCACAATTAAATTTTAATCCATATTTTCGAAAGGTACAGAATGGATTGTTTTATAGATACTTGCATCATCTGCAATATATCATAATTCGTCAAATAGATTATTTAATTCAAGCGTGATCAGTGGTACATGTGTGATTTATGTACTTAGTTTTGTTTGAAATCTGATAGCTGAAGAAGGGTATGAAGCGGCGTTCTTCGTTCTGTTGTTATGATTTCACGAGTGTTTATTTGCTGTTGAACATATTTCGTAATATATTCTTGAATTTATGCTATTCTGGACCTGTGTGGACCTGTGTGGGATTGCTATTTATTTATTGCTTATTTACGTTGTTGATTATTATATTTACCAGTATCTCTTCCCTTTCTCTAGCAAAGATCTCCTCCGTATAATTGTAAAAGCGTGTGAACGAAACATGGCATACATCGCAGAAGAACAAGATCCAGAGACATCTAATGATCTAATTCTTTTATTCTAGGAAAATCATTTTAAGTTGACGCAACTGATATTCTCCTCAACATCTGATATACGGATTTCCTGAATATAATTAATTATGAGGTGGGCCCAGAGACATAGAACATCCTTGTATCTCTGAAGAAAAAAGAAAATAAATAAGAAATAAACAATAAATGGTTAGAGCAATGTTAGGGATTCTCACCATTCGAAATTCAAGTGTTTCCTATGCCATTTGACCAAACTAATTTTGACTACTTCAACTAATATAAGGAAAGACAAACAGAAAAGGGTGTATTTCTCAAAGATTTACAATATATCGTATCGCTAATAAATACTAAATGGATTGTCACATATTATTCTTCATAATAAGGCATCCGGTGAATGGGTAGTGACATTATTCTGTTTCGTGACTTTCGTACTCCTGATGTCAAATTTAGGCCGAAAGGTTACTAAGGATATTTATTATGTCAAATGACAATAAAATCCTACTGTAGGTAAAGAATGCGACCAATGAGATTCTAAAGTTAACTGTAACGAAGCACGTCGTGGTAATTGTGTTGTTTGGTTCTCGTCGGAGTAGTAGTCATCGTGATGACTTTTATGAGTGTGGTGATGATATTCGTCGTGTTATGGTTGATGTAATGTTTGTTACGCAGAAGATGGAGAAAGAGATCAGGAGGAAAGCAGCAGACATTGGAAAGAATAAGTAATAGGATAAATGGTTTATGAAGAACAGTGTGCAGCACATGCTCAATAACATATTTTGTGAACAAATCACTTTGTTTATGTTGTAAGTGAAAGATAATAACAGATACATACCTGGTCAATGACCATATCCTTCGAATCCACTATATCCGCCTAATCGGCTGTCTACCAAATCTTCCATATCCTCCGTATCCTTCCAATCCATCGTAACCACCAAATCCGCTATATCCTCCGAATCCGTCATATCGGCCTGCCCATCTACCATAGCTTTGCATGAGACTTCCGTACCCAGTGAATCCATTACCATATCCTAGAGGAGTGGTCTTCACCAAGATACTTAATGCAGCAAGAGAAATAACCACCATCAGCATTTTGAATGTTACTGGATACCTGTGAATTGAATTAGTTAATTAATTGCAAGACTCGAAACATTAAGATTTTAGTAATAATACAAGCAAAAGAAAGTGTTCTTTACCACTTCAGTGCAAGATTTGTTCTTGGCATACGTCTCCTGACGATACGGCATGCTTTACAGTTTCTCTGAAAGAATCGTATTACTTAAAATTTTATATTCTCAGTATGCCCCAAATCATTTGAAGTATGTATTTTTCTAATGTGGAACACTCAAAACAGAAAGGAATCTGGACGTATATGTTTAATATTTCTTGTCAGTTTAAGTTCATAATAACACCAGTTACTTTATTACTGAGGTATCCGAAATATCTACCTCATGAAACATGCTGATTTAATTTTGGAATTCTCGTTGCAAACTGTTAAACTTTCGACTCTGGCATTATAGCACAAGAGAAGTCAAAACTAGAATGCAATACGAGAAACATACTCCTATCTGTAAAGAGCTATTTTGGTGATCAAGCATATTTTTTACTGTTACGACTTAATTATTTTAGTCTAAGAAACAGAAGAAGGCGAACCATCAAGTTGATTAAACTTTAACAAATAAAAGTATTTCTCTAAGTTACAAGTGAAAGTTTAAGTGGAACTTATATTTTTATTAATTAAATCTCAAATGATCCTAAAAATTTTATCACCAGTCCAAACGTCTTGGATAAACTTAACTGCTAACACTATTGATATATCACCTTAATATAATCCAGAATGCCCTTGAATCAATCCGTAACAATCCCAAAACAGTGAATAAATTTTAAACAAATGATTGTTCTAAAATTATCTATGAACACATTAATGAACATAGAGACTGAACGGAAATTAAGAAATAAACTTTCTGTTTATGGAACCTTATATAAAAGTCTAAGGCACACAAGCATCACTAGGATGTGGTCAAAGGTTCCATTCCAGTATCATCTAAATTTATTTTGAAAAGTATAACTTGAACTCATACATCAGAAGCCAGCCTGTTTACAACTTATGAACATGTAAAAAGTCAAATCGATAACATCGTATTATTACGTCTGCATGATAAATACAAGTCTGTCCTAGACATGGACGACAAGATGGAAGTTACACACACAATAAATGAAAGAAACTGTAGCCCGGTACGGATATATATATATATATATATATATATATATATATATATATATATATATATATATATATATATATATATATATATACCAAAAATAAAGATGATGATATATGTATATGGAGAGCTCGCAGATATGAAACTTAAAAAAAACATAAAGCATTATTAACTTTACACGGGCACTTGAGAGCAAATTAGCTCGCACAGAGGTACTGTATTTTACCCAGACCACTTAACGTTCAATACAGTTTCTTGTATCTTCGAAACTTGCACACGGGCTAGAACCTTGAAATTTTGATGTTACCCCAGCTTGTCCATGGAATAGGGCACGTGGACTTGTAAACTTTGTATGTATGTATGTATGTATGTATGTATGCAGACATGTATGTATATAGTAAGCTTGAAACGATAAACGTGTGCCGCGTACCGAGAATAATGAAATTTCCTTGTGCAAAGAAAATCGCATCTGGAACAAATTTGAATAAAACTAATATATATGACATTTTATTTCCTGCAGATGCAAAACACTGCTGCAGCCACAGGTTATTGTATTTATTAGCGAAGAAGGAAAACTATTGACTATTGACTACACCCAGTCTTATTCTACAGTTGTCTTGCAACTTACTCAAGGTGATAGACTTGATCAGTTTGAACTCTACCTCATCGCTCATCCTATGCTACTCTCATTTCTTCCAGTAGCACTTTCATTCACTGGTTAAATATCTCTGCATTAAAAAGGGAAATTCCCACTTTGTTTCCCATGTACAATGTAAGGAAAGATGACGACGGGATTTTATCAAAGACAAAAGGAGAGGAGGATGAAATGGTCATAGGTCAATATTTATCTAAACTTCAATCTCTCTCTCTCTCTCTCTCTCTCTCTCTCTCTCTCTCTCTCTCTGCTTCACTTTCTTACAGCTCTACTGAACTCACCATATTGGACAAATGTCATCTCTAGTTGTATCAGCATTAATCTGTTCATTAACTGTGAACATACTCTGTTCCTTTTCCTTGTATCAATATTGATATGTGCTTCTTTCTGAAATTGCATTACATAGCTAGCTTTCTCAGCTTGAATATGTTGGAAAACTGTTTTGGGGGACTAGTATTACAATTATCCATAGATCAATATATTATCTTTCGGATACACTGCTCCAAAATAGGATTTTTCACTAGCATAAACTTAGTCGGTCTTCTCACATAATCTATTTCGTTTTATCTAATGAACATGAGTGCCGGTGACTAAAAATGTTGTTTCAGATAGATTATAACTTTACAGATACAAGAACAAGGCAACTAATAATAATTATTCATGACTGAATACTAAAATCATATGCATACGGTATGTATCGTTTTGTATCGATTTTCCGTCTCTTGTATCGTTATTTGTATCGTTTCAGCAAAAGTACCGATTCATCGATATATCGATAAATCGTTTCACCCTAGTGTGCAGGCATGTAAAGGATTTAACTGCGCATAAGCACATTTCCTGTTATAAGCTAAGCATGTATAGTGGTTAACAGCCAATATCAACTTTACTGGGTATGAAGCCATCTATCGAAATTGATTAAAATAAATATCAAGTCAAAACTCCCAAAGAAATCAAACTTTACCAAATAGATTAAAAGACTCATCACGATACGAAATAAAATAAAAAGATATTGCCAAACTTAAAACAAAAATTCATAAAGTCCGATACTAGAAACCCATTCTCACTTCCATACTCAAATTCACAATCAGCTCAGTGTATTACTGGATATAAATTTGATATTAGCCAATCAATTATCAGAGTTTCCTTGTAGCAAATGTTTTATCAGAACAACAGTGAAACAACTAGAGTAAACTCTTAAAATCACAATTATCTACCTTTCCAGATTTTCTTTGAAATTAAATGGAATGTAGGAGTCACGTAAAGAAAGATAAGAATCCAAAGCCCATTAAAGAAAAAAATATCGTGACTTCACAATTTTGTAAACGTTTTCAAAGAATGGTTACAAAACAAACCTCAAACAACTGCAAAAAAAACAAACAAGACACGAGAAGGTTTCCATCATATCCAACATGTACCTATAAAATCACAATACGCATTGCTACAGATACTGATTGCACAACGTTTTGAATCGAACACGAATATCACATTCCACTCATATTTTTCTGCTTGAAATTATTTGTTAAATATCCATATTACTTATATTAGATCAAGACCATATTTGATATTTTTGTATGCAAGGCAACAATCGTTCGAAATCTTGCGTTTGACAGCCATGATGCACTTGCACATGATCTAGAGAAATTTATCCAGCTCCTAGCCAAACTATATACTTTTAAATATTAAACCATTTTCTGAAACATATTAAATGCATTAAGTGGCAAAATACATATGTCTGGTACATTTTTATTCATAAATAATATTATTTAATCCATTTGGCATGTGTTTTTTCAATGTACTCTTTCAAAATGATCGACACCAGAAAATCACTCTTACAGTCATGATCAAAACCACTCTGAGTTAAAATTAGTTTGTATTGTTCAGAATTGTGTGATTAGCAAATCAAAAGTTAGTTTAAATTTAAGTAATGTTTTGGAAGTCGAATGTTTATATAACCTTAACTCCTTCTCTGCGATGTTATTTCGGTGGATAGAAGAATATATTAAAATCATCCTACAATCTTATCTCAATACACTTAGCTAAAATGAAATTATATATGCTTTTCCTCAATATTCTCATATGAATGCAAGATTTAGCTATTTCTTCTCGTTTTCACGCAGACGTTGTGCAAGTAACTTCAAAAAGTAAATGTGTTACCTACATTTTGTTTAATTACTAAAATGTCAAATAATGCGAACGTGTTGAAACCAAAGATTTTAAAATGTAAATGTGGCTTTACAGTACCCGTTATAGTTGCATCCCAGTGACTGCAACACTTTTAGCGAAATTCAATTCAGTATTAATGCACTTACCTTACTGCCTTGTTTGAATGAGTCCACCGCTTGAATTCGGTTGCGTATAAGATATTTCCCCTTTTATACTCAGAACGATTTGGAGAATGCGCCCCATAGGTGCCTCTTGTAACAAATACTAATGAACCGGTGATGGTTTGATGACTGAATTATCGAGTATTTGGTTTCATCCATTCCATAACTTTCATAACTTTATGTAGGACGGTAATTGAAAAATTATTAGGTTAACATAATTTACCGAGTCTTTATGCAGTGAGATGTATGCACACTGCTGTATTACACCAAATTCGTCATGCGCAATAATTATACATTAACTCAGATTATACTATCTAATTTGCATGCTAGATATAGTAATGAAATTTTCTTCGAGTGGGTCGCTAGAGCATATTAGATTATTATATTTGACTAAAATGAGTTTTAGATAACCAGTTATTAGCGCGCAAAGTATTTCGCACGAAGGAAACTTGCAGCATCAACATGGATTTAATAACAGAACCTTTAACGCCTCAGGCGGAATACGTGGTAACGCATCAACATGTTTTAAATTTTCAGTTATAGAATTGCACCGCCAATTGAAGTTGTTGATTATTTACACAATCGACGAACTTGTATATCTCTCTTTTATTGAACCCTGCAACTGCAAACTAGACTGGACGGACCCAATACGGACATCTTGTCGACAAAGCATTTCGAGGTCACCAACATTCACCAAACCAGCAAATATTTTATATCAAAGTAGGCTTAATAGTGTTATAAACAATAAAACGATGTACGTATACAATTCTGTACGTAGACAACAATACAGCTTTTATATTACATCTGAAGTAAATTTCATGACAGACGAAAGGAAAAGAGGCCATATTGAATAATATCCATATTTTACAAGTACTGAGGATATGAGAGGCCACAGCCTGGTATACAAGATGTTGTAAACATGCAGGGTAACGAATGTCACGTACATAATGACACATTCAGCTTAAAACGAAGCAAACGTGTCACTCCATCAATACTTCCAGGCAAGGCAACCGCTGAACTAGGAAAATAATTTTTAACATGAATGAGTCCTTTTAAATTGGTCAGTGGCAGAGATATGTCTTGTTAATATCGGAGCATTTCCGCCACTACTAGTGTGAGCGCCTTTTACAAGATTTGTTATGGTTAGAGTTGTTGATGGAAATAGCAGTTTTCGTAATACTTTCTTCTTCGATCAACTGTATTATAGTCGCATGGGGGAGTTTGTTATTTGTATCATTTAACTTAACAAATTCTCAGACGCATCAATAAAATCAATGGTTTTGGCCGTTGCCCGTTTTCGGAATCTTGGATACTTAATTATTTTATAGCACACAAGATGATCCGGATGGTTTCTTTACTAAATTAGATCTCAAATCCCTTTGGAAAACAAAACTACCAAGTCATAACATGAGAAGGAACTGAGATGGACAGAGTTGATGCTGGGGTTTGTACGGAGACAAGGATTTTCTAGTCACTGTGTTACATTGCCTCCCGTTGAGGCTCTGCTGAATGAAGATAAATTTAATGTATCGGTACGGCTGGAATTTCCTTGTAACAATCACAGCATAGATTATTATTCTGTCATAACTTTTTTCATTCAAATTAAAAGAACTATGTGCTTTTGAAACATAGTTTTCAAATTCAACGGTTATAATATTCACCAGGTGATGTAATTGATTTACAGTTGTATATTGGTCAACCGGTCTTACGCCATTTAATGAAAATCTGAAGCAAGTATTGCAACGTGCGCGTCTCCAGCCGCGTGCTAATGTTTGTACACACAACACGTTAATATGGATATGTTAATGAATGCAGTAGGGTGAGCTGTCGACCCTAATTACACAAATTTAGCATATAAGAAAATAGAAAGATAAAAAGATTTGATGTTACTATATTTAATTGATGGATCCTATTTAAAAATAGAATCAAGCAATTCATATTTTATAAGTCACAACCTTTAACATTCAGTCAGTTCTAATTTGGAAAGGTTCCATGATATTCAGTAATATGAGGCTGTATTACGATTTCTATGTGTTGGACTTCTCAATAGGAATTAGATACCAGTGTTATCATAATGAAGAACTCACCTTTCCTTTGGAAAAGGTGAAATTATGTGTAAAATTATGTGTGACATACTAGTGTTGCAATTGATACTGCTTGTAATATTATCATCCAGTATTAACGAGCCGTCAAACACAATAATTATGGCCATTAATGTGTATAGTCTGTGTGTCTGAGACATTGTTTTCTGTTAGTTTTTGACATATATTTTATCATCAATGCTCCTGTGGCCTAAGTGGTTAGAGCGTCCGCCTAGCATGTGGGAGGTCGCGGGTTAGAACTCTGGCATAATGCCCCAGTGCTAGACATCGCTATAAACTACCACATTGCAGATATCTTAGCAATATGTGTGAGACATTGTTAAAGTTACGTTAAAAATCGAAATCACACAATTATCACGCGTACATCTTCACACGTTTGTGGTTTTGTAATATGTTTAGAAAACAATATGGGCAATTTCGATCTCACAGATTTGACTAATGGGGCTACACTGGCCTCCTAGCCCCAATTGGTACAAAAAAACTAAATTGGTTGTTTGTCCCAAGTGAAAGCACGTGGGAGACATGGAGAAGGTACAATAGATGATGAGGTCACTACATTCACCGGGAATTTTGATCTTCTAACATTTATAAATATAAAACACTTCTATGAAAATATGGGGTTAACGTAATTGACGTGATTTCTTTGTTTTTCATTGTTTGTGATTTTTACGTCCTATCTTTCCTTGTCTTTGTCTGTTCCCCAGTATATTACAAGTATTCTATATTTAGTTCACACTCTTGCTTTGTTAAAATGTAATTGATGTTTCTTGTTACAACGTTGCTTCTTCAAACCCTACAGTTTAGACAATAAAGTATTTAATAATGTTGATAGTGTGTTAGGACCCAAAAGAAATTATCATTGTGATTAGCGCTGATGGCGTATGCAGTTTCAGGTTGCATGATAAGGTTTCATTTATGAGCTCTCCCAAATGCTCCGTGTGATGGCAATTATCCTCGTACATACATTACTCCGCTCTATTTTTCTTGGAAACTTGTTGTAACACCCTCTGATTTGTAGTAACTATGATTATCGAACAGTTATGTCGTTGTCAAGTTCCGAATATTTACAACATTTCGAACAACCAATTCACCAATTGATTTGTTTGTTCATTCTAAAGAAATCATTTCATGTTCACGCCAGATATAATTTATCAGTGTCCTTCATCAGAACATTCTTAGATAATAGAATCTATGTTGTGATTTGCACCGAGACAAGGAAATCCCAGACAAGGGGTTGCATTATTTGTCTCCCCTCGACGAGAGGGGAGATATATAATGTAACCCCGCGACTGAGATTTCCTTGTCTCGGTGTAAATCCCAACGTAGATTCTTTTTCTCACCCAACAATTTCCTTTCAAGTAAAACAGAACTTCTCACTTGTTCAATGTAGTTCACGCGCAAATATTTACATGCGTTGCATTAATACAAATATGTTAATGAGGACGGTGACGTGACCTTGTAATCCGAACTACACCGTTATTAGGCGTCAGCAAAAAAATAACAACAGAAAATGTTGCATAGTATTGAGGTATTTTCACATTTAATATATGGATGTTATATGAAATTAACAAAACAATAGTTAATATTTATCACAAGAAAATGTTTCCTTTTCATCATTTCCAATTTAGAAAATTATAGTGTAAAGTATAAACCAATACTAGGCCCACACCTCTATTGTTATAACGAAAAGTTACATGTAGCATGAGAGTCTGTGCTTGGGTTATTCACGGGTAATTAGAGGTCCGAGTCACTATCGTATAAAACTCTCCTTCTCTTTGGAGGTGGTGAAGCTCTTGTGACATAATTGTGTTGTAATTAGTATTGATTGTTAAATTACCACCATGTATGAAAGACCCTCCAAATACATACCCTAGCTGATAACAATGTGATGAAGTTTCAAGTTCACGATTTCATGGAAAATGTATATTTTCTGTCTTGGAAATATGGCACGTGTTGCTACCAGTAGTCGAAGGATCTACTGTAGGAAACTTTGTTTGTGGAATAACGTGTGGATGGATTAATGATTCCCTCTGGCTGGTAAGTGCATTATTTGTCATCAAAGATTACATGCATATGTTTGATTCAGCTGGGGCACAATGGGGATGTTTAACAAAATTATAAGACAGGATACTTGACATAATACATTTCTGACTATTACTAAGTTTTCTGTAGTTGTTGAGATAGTTGGGATTTTTTATAGTCAGTGATGTATATAGCCTGAGTGTCTGGAACATTTTCTTCATTAGTTTCTGACATATATATTTT
Organism: Sinohyriopsis cumingii; assembly: GCA_028554795.2. Classification (NCBI taxonomy): domain Eukaryota; kingdom Metazoa; phylum Mollusca; class Bivalvia; order Unionida; family Unionidae; genus Sinohyriopsis; species Sinohyriopsis cumingii. The sequence continues at coordinate 21,733 of JAPYKE020000081.1, forward strand.
CTCACGCTAGAGTTTGTAATGCATTTAGAAGCCCAATCGGGTAAATTTACTTTCATGGGCATTTTTTTTTTCATTAGCGAGTTAATCTTTCGAGCAGCAACTGGTGCAAGTAAAAACCATTGCTATTTGGCAAAGGTGCTTGCACGTAAGTTACAGGGGCAAGGTAATAGGGATGGTCAGGGTTACAAAAATCACTTGGACGTTTGTTTATAAAACATTTGTAGATAGTTACCGGACATTATCTGGAAATAGATGGGTAGCGTACATCCTTGGTTTTTCAGTTGTCTTGTTTTCTATGTGCTCTCCTGTCCTCGTCTTCGTCTGTCTCTCGTTAAACTCTAAATATTCTAGTTTAAGTTCGCAATCATGCTTTGCTGATATATCTCCCCACTTTATGTTTCTGTGTTATTCCCCCCCTCCAGTACCACAAAGTGCAAAGTGTTGTTAAACCATAAAGTCTTCAGTAAACTTGATGGTGTGCTGGGGCCCAAAAGCAAGTAATCATACAGTTTTTTATGTCATCATCAGTTACGACATCAGCAGTTTTGGGTTTGTTTCCTTTTCCTTTCTTCTTCAAATCTTTCTGTTTCAGGGCTATAAACCAAGCTGCATGTTTTGTCTTAGATATCGTTCAAAATTTCCAATCATACCTATAATAAATCATAATTAATTATAGAAAGCCATGTACCTAGGGTAACAAATCAATCTCTCTCTCTCTCTCTCTCTCTCTCTCTCTCTCTCTGTTTATTATCTTTTGTCATCCATGTTGTGGAGGACCTAACTTGATTTATCAGTCAAGTTCTTTAATTTATAAGGTAATTTACCTATTAAAACTAATAATAAAATTCTTGTTCATTTCATAATATTTTGTTTTGTAATTAGCTATTCATTCTTGCACTCATTCGAAAATTAATTTACGTTTTAACAAATTGAATGTATATCGGTTGCGCTGTGCATCATTTTATTTGCTCATACCTTATTCTTTAAATTCAATTGTGTGCCATCAGTCAATATGTAGGCCCTTTTTACCGCTCAATGTTGTCGGTTCGTATTCACTTCCATCATTCTGACGAATCGAAAGGGACAATCTTGAAAGAATGGTGTTCAGGGCAGGTGCCGGCACTTGATGTATAGGCGCATCTCATTGTTTGTCTCAATATATTCTTCTAGTCGTTTTATGTGTCCCAATGTCTTGCGTTTGGTATTCACATTTTCATGCTCTAAAACAAAATTTCTGACAAATTGTTCGTCCACTTCTGTAAATCTGCTCTCTTTGACCGTTTCAGTGTTTTTTATTTCCACTCCTGATTTTGTTATTTTCTCCGACGAAAGTTGGTTCGATTCCAGAGACACATTTATTTCATTTGTTTCCCAGTCATCAAAAAGAAAGGAAAGATCCTCTGATTCATGCTTTGGTGAATATTCTGAAATTACTAGTTCATGTTTAGTATAATTTGTGAACTTCCATCGTCCAAAAAGCGTACCGTATACATGGAATAGATATTAGTTGGTGGTAAACATGTACGATTTTTGCTCTGCTACCTCTAAGAGTCAAGATGTTTCCTAGCTTGTAGACCATTTTCTTTTTGTCTTATCTTTATCGTTTTCTTTCTGAATCTTCTTTTTGCAAGTTTTTTTTTCTCTCTCTCTCTCTACTCCAAACAAAATTATTTGGTTAAATGTCCCAACGTGTTATCGTTTGTTTGATAGGAAAATAACTCCATTAGGCAATGCATAATATAACAACGGTTGCGTCCCTTGATAAAGTAGTCATTAGCGCTTGGACATGTTGACTGAGACGACTGGTCTGAGATGACTAGACTGGTATACGAAAAGTAAGGTTAGCGAAACAGCTAGATTTCTCTGTCGCATGGTTGACAACAATGCAACGCCAAGGTAGGTCTAGACACATGGGACATCTGTACTACTTTGGAGAAAAAGAAAATAATACAATAGCATTTGCTAGATGAAACTTTAATCAAAGAAAAGTGAGATGATGTCGACCATTTGACGATCCTTAATATTTTCTAAAGAAAGTGCCACAAACAAGTAGGAACAAAGCAAATTTCATTTTTGAAATTTTGTGAATTGCGAATTAAGGCGAACACATATTTGAATCTTGTTCATGCATCTTAATTCAAATAATGTGTGTTGAATATTAGCATATTAGGGACTTCATCACTTACAACATGGAAATACACAAGCACACAGACACACACACACACACGTTTATATATATATATATATATATATATATATATATATATATATATATATATATATATATATATATATATATATATATATAAGTATATAAAGCACTCTTCCAAAACGTCCCAGAAACAATAGTGTATTCATCTCTACAGTGTCCATTGGTCGTCTGTCCCAGGTGCAATCACATGGGAATGCATGGGGAAGGTAGAATGGATGGCGGTAAGGTCACAAAATTCACTGGGACGTTTCTTCTTATAAGAGAGAGAGAGAGAGAGAGAGAGAGAGAGAGAGAGAGAGAGAGAGATGGATGGATGGATGGATGGATGGATAGATAGATAGATAGATAGATAGATAGATAGATAGATAGATAGATAGATAGATAGATAGATAGATAGATTGTATTACCTTCTTCCCCAGTAAACTCGAATGGTTTCTACATCTCTTCCTCGTACCCTAAGTTTTATTCTTGCAAAATCACCTTGCACCTAACCAACATTAAACCCTTGAAATCATGTTTATTTAACTTTCAAGCTTTCCAGACTTTAATATAAGTTAAATGGAATTTAGCGATCGCGTGAGCAAGATTATTGTGCAAAGCTAGTTAAGAACATGTTACGTTCAAATACAATTCTAGAAAAAGGAAGACAAAAAAAAACAAGCTTTCTAGCTTGTCCAACAGGACTAGGAAAATCACACATGCAACCTGCTCCTCTCGTCTGATTAAGAATACAATGCACGAGGCAGACAACATAGCATACTTCTCAGAAAAGCAGATACAATATGATACATTGATAAAATTGTTTTATTAAAAGGAAATCATATTACGTGAATGCATGATTGACTCCTCTTAATATCTTAATATGGCTTAGATGAAGGCTAAAGTGATGGTTGATGACATGGCAAAACTTAGTGTTAATTTGAATAAAAATGAAACGTAAATCATTACCAAGAGTATCGGAGATAACATTAGAAACGGTCATTGAGATAATATTGGTAGTGATGAGAACATATATTCACCAAGGATTTTACAGAATCGGTATAATTAAGTAATTAATACGCGGTGTGAAATGCGGTACCAAGCAGACATGTTTGGATGGCGTGCAAACTTTTAACTCAAATGATTATTTAGATTGAAGAGGGAATACAATATATAATTTTGAAAGCTGTACAGTTACACTCGATGATAACGAACTCTAAATTGATGAAGAAACGCTGTCCTACATGAACAGGAGTTGAATGGAAATAAAATGTGTCTGTAAAATTAAGAATATGGATGTATTAACATTGTTATTTAAGTAAAAGTATTATATGTATAGAGGTATACCTTAAAGGCATACATCACCGTACAGACGGGTAGCGTAGTCGTGGTAGTAGTAAATGTAGTAATGTTAGTTGTGACTGTCGTTTCTCGTCATAATAGCATTGGTTGAGACGATTTGAGGCAGAGGTGATGCAGATGGAAGTTGTGTGGCAGAGATAATAGAGATAATGCGTAAGAGAAGAAAAAGAAAGGTAGTGTTATAAAGAATAAGATATATTACTGGTAATGAACATGGTCTAGCTCAACACATAATTGATATGTGTTGACAATACATAATATATATGATATTAAACAACAATGTCTGCACTCATTCATTATACAACAATGTCTGGACACATTTATTATACAACAATGTATATACACCTTTTCTTAGATGGAAAAGTATCCGTATGTGGCGCATCCAAGGCAAACATGGTGGCTGCAGTAGTCGCTTTATTCAACACACCTGATTTCGCAAACAAGAATTACTTCATCCTTGAGCTTCCAGGGGTGTCTAATTTCCAGACAAGTGTCTAATTGACCAACAAAATATCTTAAATTTACAGAAGTAGAAATATGCTTTTTTGGAAATATCGTCTTTACAGATATTTGTTGAGTTTAATTATAGTGGCGTGCGCACAATTGTGTATGTGCCACTTCTTTACAGATGGCATCAATGAGACTCCAGAATAAGAAATATTAGAAAGTACAGCAGACACAACGGACCTAGACTCTTCCAACATATGGAAAATGATTTGAAGTGCGAGAGAAAGAAGGGCATTTATAGATCGTTATCTAGTTAATAGCATGATTTCCTATCGATGCCTGTAGAAAATTTAAATCACAGTTCAACATAGGGATGGAGGAAGGGATATGTATTGAATATAATGGGTAAAACGTAACATGGAGAGTGAAAACGTACATAAATGCCCATCCTTTTGACCTTTAATTGAGTGCATAACTGCAATACATGCTATCTACATAATCAAAAACTGTTTGTAATGTCACTAATATTATTTAATTCAGAAAACCGTTACTACTAAACTCTAATTCAGTTGTAATGCAGATGAACTGATCAAGGCTACATAGCTAATGATTTTAATTTAGTTTATGTTCCTTATTCATTATGTTTCTGCGGGCATCACTTTGTTTAAATGACGTTTACAAACACCCGTTAACATAAATATTCAAACGAGCATAATTCGCAGTCACTTTCATATATTACCATCCATAATCCTATTGGTCGTTTCGACTCATCCGTTTATGCAGAGAGAAACTCAGAAAATAGCCTATAGGCAACATTTTACCAAGGTATGAGAGATGGTAGGTCTACGATTACTCTGTGTGCCTCCAAAACGGTCGTGCTGGGACATACAAATTCAAACTATGATATCCCTATTTTCTTTTACTGATGCCTACAGAGAATGAAGAGAAATATTATTGTTGCCAAAGAAATATTTAAAATTATCATTTTGAGGGAAAAAATAGATATACTTGGTAAAAGTGTAACCTGACTCTTAAAATACAAAACCGTTTCCATTCTTATACTTAAACTCAACCTCAGCTCAAAATATGATAGCTGACTGGTTAAAAATTTGAAGTTAGCCAATCGGATGTCAGATTTTTCATATGGAAACGTGTTTTTGGAAATGATTGGTCATGTAACCCTACATCTTGCCCTACGATGCTATTTCGTTGCATCCTGGAATATGTTTATTTCATCTTTCTTACTTAAGCATTTTGTTCTGTAATATTTTTATATGAATCCATAGATTGCGTACCTCAACCAGATTTAATGCAGACTTTGTAACTTGAATGTGCTCTCCCAGTTGCACAAAAAACTGCTTTCAAGGTCTTTTTAAGATATTAACAGGGTTCACATTTGACCATCAACACTGGAAATATTGTGGAAACAATTACTACATTTTCACTTAATCAGCTCACAAAACGATATTAACTGATAGCACCCTATAAAAAAATGCAAATTCAAATACGCGTGCTAAATACTTTAGCTGGACGTCAAGTCTGCGCCAGTGTCCTAAAGTATTTAGCTAATGTATAGTAGACATTGTCAAATGAAAGATAAAATGGTATTAACACACTGTACCAAATATAAATTAGTTCTTAGTGTTGCCTGAAGCATGCTTTCGCAAAAGCTATTTAGTTATATTTTATAAACATAAATGATGATCAGCAGGGATTTGTAAGTTATCTCCCTTTTAAACATAATTGCCATTAGCATCTTAGACTGTATTCATTTTATCTTCCGTTTGTTAAAGCTTAATTGTCACACGGAGAAACGGCTGGTATATAATTTTCCTTATCGTTAATAGTGGCATTAAATTCTGGTTTCACGTATTACTTTATACTTTACAAATGTTTTTATACCCATCCAAATAAGTTTCCTTTGTTATCATATTTCCTTCATTTTATTATACCCAAGTGCATAATCTTGTCTAACATATATTTTGCTAGCATGCTGAAACGTTTGCCTTAACATTTTAATCAAGGCTTAATTCATCATTTACTGTCTGAAAATGTATGTTGATGTAACAAAACTTGAAGTGATCATACAGGTGCTTGTCTGGTACACATAGATGTGCACCCAATATTCCCTAATCCTATACAACTAATACTATGGTTCAATTGTGATATTCCTTCTAGTTTGAATCCATTGCTGCAAGTGGATAATGTAAGATTTTTTTTATCATATTACCTATCAATCTAATTTCTTCTTTTCGCCACCTATAAAGTCTGTATTCCTTTCCCAGTACGTTAGTTTTAAATAGTTACATGAATACCGAAAGTTAAAATGAATTGTCGTGAAACACAACAGAGCTTGTATGTTAAATTGTGCTGTTAAAATAATGCATTTGTTGACGGAAAGAAGGTGTCTTTAATTTGCACCATAATAGACACCGATCAAAAGCACGACCTTCGCCATATATCTTTCCTGGGCAAAAATAATTTAAATTTATTTATACTAGATGATAGTCATATTCGTTTTTTATTTGTATACATGACAAAAATATTGTTTCACATCCTGATGTTAGTCATGTAACACAGAAGAGCTGTTGTTGAGAAAAATCTTATATGAAAATTTCACCTACGACAAGAAAAATTCTACCTTGTTCAATATTAATCTATACTCTTGAAAATTCTGAAACGTAATTAGTCAATACTTACATTATGTGTAATAATTAATTCTTCAAAACGATAATTCAGTCCACGAAAGATTATTATTATTCCATGATCTTTGTATGGTTGATTTGTTTGATGAATTTCAGTTTCAAAATTGTATAGCCGGACAATGACAAAGGCATGTTCATGTACTTAAGAGTAGTTTATGTTTGATCCATTCTTTCATTTGACCTTTTGATGTGTTTGTTTGTTTTTTTTGTTAAGCTATTTCGTAATAAGTTCTTGCTTTACTTGCCGCTCTTGGTGCTGAATGGGTTGTTGTTTTCTGTTTAATTACGCTGCTGATCAGTCATATGTGCCATTATCGCTTCCCTTTTCCTATCATAGTATTCCTTTGTATCAAATATCAAAGCGCTTCAGAGAAATAACATGGCATATATCGTAAAAAAAACAGATCAAAAATCATCTATCGATGTAATTGTTTTATTCTAACGAAAACATTTCATGTTAACGCAAGATACATTCTCTTCAATATCTGACAACTGGTCATCTTAGATACAGTTAAAAGGTCGATATGGACCCGGACATATGTAACATCTTAGAAATAGTTTACATCGAGGTTGATCCGGACTCATGGAACATCCTTGCAACTCTGAAAAAAAAATATAATAAAACTCATTCGCTGAAGCATTGTTAATGATAATTTGGTAAAGATAAGTGAGATATATTGATCCTTTGACGAACCTTGATATTCGCTACAGAGAGTGCAAAATTCAAATTAGAACAAGGTAAATATTACATGCTTTGCGAGGCGATCATTCCCAAAATCAAGGAGAAATTCTTGGTTTGTGCTTGTGCATCTTAACTCAAATCCTGTATAGTAAATAATACCCTTGCTTACTACAGCACGAACATGGCGACTTCCTCTGATCGTTCTAAACACCCATGTTTTCCATGTCACATGGCCATCTAGGTCTAGACTAGTTCAGTCAATATAAGCAAAAACAAAATCAAAACATATAATATCTGAACGAATTTACAATGAAACATATCGTTAACAAATTGTGTCGTTCATAAACACAGGTTTGTAATCAGATAACACTTGACTGTAACAATAAGCTAATGGATCATCAAATATTGTCCTTTATGATGGCATGTATGCTATACCTGGAGACGTCTGATAAGACAAGGGCCATTTTTAATGATAAGAAGGAATGCTAGTCTGTTTCCTTGCTTCTTATACCAGATGTCTCATTTGACGCTAGTGATCGAAACGATTATTAAGGATATTTATTACTAAGCAAGATCAAGGAAACTTATCCCACTGCAGTAGACAAAGGATGTAACCACTGAGAATTTTAAACTAACTGTAAAAAAAAAAAAAAACAACATTAGTAGAAGTTATCTGTGCGAAGGTTGTGATTTTTGTGTTGGTGTGTTTAGTGATAATGGTAACAGTTGGGTGATAGAGGTGGAAAAGAAGACTGTAAATAACAGCAGACCTTAGAATGAACAAGTTTGAGGAAAGACCACTGGTAGATAACTTTGTGTAGGACACATCGTGATTCGTTGAAAATAAAGTATAGTCATACGTGAAAGATATTTTCAGTCGCACCACCCTCTCAATAACCGTATCCTTTAAATCCACCATATCCACCTAATCCACCGTGTTTACCAAATCCGCCATACCCTCCCAAACCACCGTATCCTCCAAATCCGCCATGTCCACCGAATCCTCCACCATATCCTCCCAAGTAACTTCCGTAACCATCTCCGTATCCACCGTACCCTCCTAATCCACTACCATATCCTAGAGGAGTGGCTTCTGCCAATAAGACGCATGCAGCAAGAGCGATCACTACCTTCAACATTTTTACTGGTCCTGAATACCTGTAAAATTAATTAGTCAATTATATTCTCTCTAGAAGTAAAAATCACACAGTCCAGAGTTGTAGTCAAAACACAAGACTAAGGAAAATTTCCTTTACCCTTTCCGTGCAGGATTTAATTCTTCTCTCATGTATCCTAGCCATGATTGCATTTTTCAAATTTTATTATGCCCAAGTTGATTTCAGGCAAGTATTTTTCTCAAAGTGGAGGATCGAAAAAGAAAACGAATTTACCTGAGATCGGTTTGATATTTTATACCAAGTGATACGTGCGACATCCTGTTTGTATGTCTCACTATCTGCCTCTCATTATGTTTGATAGCAAGTGAAACACAGGCAGTATCCAGTAGAGAGATAAGGAGAAGTCCACTAATCTTTATACTCATCACAGTTTGCGGTAATAGCTATCGAAAGTCAACGTAGACCAAGATCTGCGAACACATTATAGAAAAACGGATTGGGGTATATATTGTGCCTATGAGTTTCGAGTCAAAACGTTAACTGACAGTTTAGACCATAATCTGAAAGCTCGTTACACAACAACAAGTCAGGGTCTATTATATGCCAATACTGTTCTAGTCATATAAAAAAGAGTACGCCCACGTCATTAAGTATATTGCTAGTTCATGAAGTAATCAGTTATTGAATTCCAATTTGGTTACTACTTAGGAATTTATTTTAGGACAGTAAGGATTGTTGTTTTACTCCGAACCTGGATAACGCCATTACACCTATTCGGACTGGTACTATTTCCACCCGTCGAAGTCACATGATGCCCCATTACGTCATGCAGCATGATAATTGGAATCCTCATTGGGAACTGCTAACTTTGATTTGGATACCATGTTCACCAGAAAGCGCTATACAAAAAGGCAATAATGCAATAACAAAATCCTATGATAGGAGACCAAATGTCAGCTAGGATTGGTAGTACTCTGTACTTTGTATTTTACTTCGTTTATCAAAATGGTTCTTTAAGTGATGAAACATATTTGGTTTTACAAAATGCGTAACATTCTTAACAATAATAATGATTGCTTGGAATTCGCGCCTTACAATTATATTTTGTTGCGTCGGCATCGTGAACCTAACTTGTCTCAATACAGTAAAAACAAAACTGAAATTATGAATTGTTTTCTTAACTGACCTTATATGAATGCAAGGTTTTTCTGAACCAGTTTCCATACAGAAATTGTAAGAGCAACGTTTGAACTCACCAAACAGTATACAATACGTTCCATAAAAAGAAATTAAACTGTGGTTATATTTGCGTCTTACTTAGTCAAACAGTTTCAATGTGCTTACCTGACAGCCTTGTTAGAATGGGTCCACCGCTTGAATGTGGTTGCCGATATGATGTTCTTCCCTTTATACCTAGTACTTTGGCGAATTTGCCCGATCGGTGACTCCTGCGTCAAATACTGATGAACAGGTGATGTTTTGATGACTTATGTATATGTTTTATTATCCATTTGAATGAGCATTTTAGATGACTAATGCATATAAAAAATCAATCTTATGGACAAACCTAAATGTCTTAGTATGATAAACGACAAATCTTAAAGTGAAGTACGAACAAGTTTGGTTATAGAAAGAAAGGAACACAACATTGTCATAAATGACGCTATTATTCATCAATATGAGAGAGAGAGAGAGAGAGAGAGAGAGAGAGAGAGAAGGCGGTTATAGCCGTCATAATTGAACGTTGGTTCTGCAACTTTTATCTCTAGGATGGTGGCATTTACCACCGGTTCATAGTTCAATGCTCACTCACTCACACACACAGACCAGCAGTCACATAAACAGACAGACATATAGACAGTGAAATGTATAGCCTATTAGGTAGGTCAGCAGGTACTTTGAAAATATATAGGTTAAAACAATTATTCTTAATTATTCATCATGTCCGAAATATAAAACAACATAAATAATGAATCCCACCAATACCTAAATGAAAAACAAGTAGCTGCACATTGGAAGCAGTTTTCTGACAGTGCAGTTATGATTCCATGGCATTCAATCTTTAAAGTTATTTTAAAGTCTAATGTCGTATAAACTTATTTGAAATTTTGTTTCGTAAAATAATTAGTTTTTCAAATAATGTGTATTTAAAACTTATTTTCCTAGAAAATGTATCAGAATGACTTATTTTGTCTTCAGCTTTTGTACTACGTGTTTAACCTTAGGAGGGTAATATTCATAGTCAGTGACGTAATTTTAGGTAATCCGGTACTTTATAAAATGGTAAGACATATAGAGGGCGTGTTCTATGACGAAAAGCTGATAATCAACAACAATACGCATGTAAAATCGATTTTCACCACATTTAAAAGACTTGAAATATCACTGAGCAGGAGAGGACTAATACGAGAAACACGAAGAATGGAATCATTGCGTTTTTCAAGGATAATTAGATTTTGGAATGTGATAAATGTAATGAAAACATCACATTAGAAAATAAAGCAATAAGACCATGTTTATCATGTTAAATCAGAAAACTAGAGTTCATAAAGGTTAATCTTACGCGTTTAGGCAGAGATAAATTTACTTGTACATATACGTAGCATTGTCTTTGTCGTAGTAGAACTCGTAGATTTTAGTCATGTGATTGATATAAGGGTAGACATTATAATTAATAAGTTATAGGAAATATACCTGGTACAGAACACAGTGTCTGATATACTCGAAAAGTTATATTCGTTTATTATTAAGTATATGCATGGTATAACACAATGAGGGAGGCAGATTCAGGCCTGGTCAATGCACGGTTCATTTTTATCAAACACAGTCTCTACAGAATACACCAAAACGTCCATGTCTTCACAATCCACAGTACAAACGATATCCAAGATAACCCCCCGTATCTTCCTAATTCACAATATCCGTCTAATTCTCTACCATAAGCTCAATGACCAAAACCAACACCACATCCTGTGTAACCCTCGTATCCACCGCATCCTAAATTCCACTGTCATATCCTAGATAAGCGGCTTCTGCCAAAAGGCAACATGCGGCAAGAACGATCACTTATTTTAACATTTTGACTGCATCAGGACATATGTAAATTAGTTAAATAATTAATTAGAAAAATCATAATTATAGCGAACCGTCGATCACATAGATCTGAAAATCCATTTGTCTTGACAAAAAAGAATTATTCGTGGAGGCGTCTAAGCTTTCAGTGTTAGTTTTATTCTTTTCATATGTATCTGGGCCATAATAATTATTTTACTTTTTTTCTGAAAGGATCATATTGCTATAAAAGTGTAACTTTTCAAGCTGAATCAATTACTCTTTCAAAGCGACTGACTGATAAAAGAACACTACAATTGAGCCGAAAACTACTTTTCCATAAAACACGCATTCAGCTCTGAACGACCAATGAAAAGTGTTGAAAATGCACGCTCTCTGTCTCTTTAACTTGAAACGGATGTAAAGGATGCATATCGTTGCGCGATGAATAAGATGTCATCAAAAAACGCAAATTCTTTATGTTCATTAAAAGTGATTGTACGATTTTGGAAATGTCATTGTAGACCAGGATCTGCTAGCACATTATTCAACAGCAGATTATTGTCTATGTTTTTTCTATGATATTCGCTTTAAAACATTAACAGATCGAACAATATAGACCATTATTTGACGGCTCATATTATACAAAAACAGAACAGGGTCTATGATGGCTCTATAGCAGTTCTATAGTGTTCGCTTGTATCAGAAGTAGAGCTATGTCCACGTTAATTATTACATGTAACATGAGCACAGCAAGTGATTAAGTATCGAGTTCCGCTTCTGGAACTACGCTGACTTATTTTAGGATGGTAATCATTTCAACTGGACTCTGTACATGGTTAGTGTCATTATCAAGCTGCCACTATTTTGACGCTACTTTGTCATATGATGCGACATTACGTCATATACCAATGCTAATCAATTATTGGAATCATCTTTGAGAACTATCAAACTTTGGCTCAGGAATCATACCAAACGAGACAACAATATATCAGAATGCACTAATAGAATAATATGATAGGAGACCACATGTCAGAACATTGAGGTTTGTAATTTTACTTCCATTTCCTATTGGGGGTGGGGGTGGAGGGGGCTTTAAGAAATTATGTTTGTTACACAATTCATAATGTTCTTTAAAAGGTCAGAACATCTTGAAACTCACTTACAACTACGTCTTCCGAAAACAGTATTTTAAAAATAAAACTTTGTTTAATAACTAAAATCAACTTTTAGCAGCTGCATTTAATATATACATAATTCCCTATAATATCAAACCTGTACATATCGTGGTGTATTGTTATTACCATCACATATATCTGGCCATTTCGTCAAATGTTTATGTATGAACACACTGTAAGCTGACAATTTAAATATGTTACAAATCAAGTATGTGGACAGCATGAAATCTTTCGAAATTATTCCATCATTGTTGTGAAATATTGTGGTAACGTTTGTTGGATTTAGTCATTAATGAATGTATGGTTTCTGAGAATCTGGGACCTAAATCTGAGACTTAATCTGATAATTGAAACTTTGAGTCTTGAACAGTTTGATGAATTCCAGTATATATGTATGAAAAGGGCTTAGTTGCACATCAGCACAATAATAGGTATATAGTGCAGATATAACAGCTTGGTATTGCACATTATTAGGACAAATTCCATGTCAAACATGCCCATGAAGGAAGCAAGCAATAGGAACCAAAACCAACGATGAAAAAAAGTCAATGTTACACCACATGCTTCTACAATTCTCGTGGTATGAGATCCAAATTCAAACTATGGTGACCTTATTTTGTATTTATTGATGCCAAAAAATGATTGGTGTAAATAGCATTGTATGCAATCATATACTTAAAAAAAAAGATAAGATCTTCGGTGAAAAAATTCTTGCCTGGCCATAAGATTAGAACATAATTCTGACTTGCTCAAACTGACACTTAACTCAATGGATCATAACTGATTGGTCAGTAAATTGAGGTTAGTCAATCGCAGGTCAGAATTTTCATTTGGTTTTCCGCAGACGAGTGATCATATGGCCTTAAATCCTTGTATAGGATGCTATTTAGGTCCACCGAATAATATAATATGTATGTATGCATGCGTATATATATATGTGTGTGTGTGTGTGTGTGTGTGTGTGTGTGTGTGTGTTACTAATGTTCCCTCAAAACAATAAACGATAAATAATTATTATTTTCTGCAATGAGCAAGACTTGTTCTTATTTCAACCAGTTTTCATACAGACATTGGACAAATAACTTCAAATTGAACTATATGTCATAAATATCAGACAATTAAATAAAACTGGTCAAATTATATAACCTTTTTGTCCTTTGTTCATGTGCAATTACTGTTTTATAATAGTTGTTATATTTACGTATGTCTGGTGCCTCGTGCGATAAATGCTGATGAACAAGTGATATTTTGATGACTGATGTATCGGTTAATGGTTACCTTGCAGGAGCGTTATAAATGATTCATTCATAAAAAGAATGAATCGTACAGAAAAATATAAAGATTATATATTATGATAAATCATAAATTAAAACCTGAGGTTCATCTTTAGTTCGATACCAAATGAAGAAAAAAGATATCACTGTTATTCAACAGTATTCTAAGAGATTTATAGACAGAGACAGACGGAGTGAGAGAGCATCTTTACTACCACGCAACTCTTGACTAATGGCCAGTATTCAAGGGATGTCTCCTTTTAAGAAATAAAGTGAATTGTAATGTGCTAATATTACATAGTCTAAACGTTTCAAATAAGGTTAAAACGAACAAGAGTCTATCAGATGACGCACCCGACTCACATTCACCTAAGAGGAAAGCAATAATAGCAATATGCAGGTTAAGCAAGGCTCAGAGATTTTTCATTTGGTTGCACTGAATTTCGGAACCAGTCATTTAATTTTCAGATGTAAGAAGGGGCCATAAGAGTGTTCGCGAAAATATGTGTTGTGCCATAAATAACCGGAGAATATATATTCTTTTTCTGAGTTATGGACAAAATGAATTTATTACATGCATTATGTTAGTTGAAAAAATAATTATCTTGAGAAACAAAAGCTTCATTCTAGATCGGAAGACAACACAAGCCCCCACCCACCCACCCCCCACCCCAACAAAAAATGGTTACTCTCCTAGCAAACTGTATCTAGTCCAATAATAGTTTTAGAAATATTGAAATATATTTTTCTATCTGTAAAATATTAATGGTTGCTATGGAGTCCATAAGAAAAGAACAGTCACTCGAAAGTGCTTGATAACATTAAATGAAGTGGTTTTAAATAAGATGTCAAGATTGTGTTTGTTACCTGGCTGTCTTTGAGACAAAGAGACACAGTAGAACATGACATGAGAAATATTTCCCCCAATTCATTTGCTAAAATTGTACCATTTAGATATTGTAAGGTAGATGTGAAAAATATATTTTTACCTGGCTTCTGTGTACTCTGAATGATTGCCATCAGAAACCATGATGCATGAATCTGCTAAATGTTCATAAGTGTTCATCTCACTATTACCATCCATAAGAATTTGTGAGCTAGAGGGCTGAGACAAAAGCAAGATTATGTTGATCTATTATATCGTCTTTGATGAAAATACCATGAAAAAAAAATAACTCACTGAGAAATTAGGATTTAAACAGAGAGTTTAATTACAAAACCTCAAATAGCTTTAGAGTTATGGTTCTATTACAAACCAGGAGTAATCTTCAAATCGATTTTGATGCACGTGACGCATTATCAGGCTATGGTATCACAGCGTGAAACGTTTCATTCCATTATCTGTAACAACGTACCAGGTTCTGGGTGACAGTTTGGACAGAGAGAAAAAAACTATATTGACCTCAGAAGAGGCCGTATAGATTAGGCTATTTAAATGACAACATCAAATCCTAATATATAGTTAAAGCAAATTATATGTATTTCTTTGTGTAAACAAGTAATATGCATATTCCTGTGTTAATAATTTGCAAGTGAGAGCTCTAAACAAATACGGTAATGTCTACCTTTGACCTTGAAATAAGATTTATCAAAAGTCGTAGATATGACACCCCTGTCATACATGTATTAAACGTTGACCAATTTTCATACCACTAATTCCATCAGTTTCAGAGTTACAAACAACAAAGTAAATGTAGCTTTAATAGGTCAGGGATGTTTTTTTATTGTCAGGGCACTACCGTATAAATTAGTATGTTGAATTTTTCTTTATAATCGTATACATTATTATGTTGAATTTTTGTTTATAATCATGCAGAATATAAATAAATCTTATCTTATCTTTTCCTGTATTTCCTTGTCTTGTCTCTTTTTATTTTGTTTGACCTTAAATTATCTCATCTTCTATCATCTTATTTTATCTATGACAATGATGTTCAAGAAAGGACGGTAACACATACTAGTTCCAATATGCATATTTACAAAATAACATCCAGCAAATGAGCTGGATTAAATAAGTCTTCCAAGCAGAATAGTCTCAGAAGATTTTGTTCACAAATTACACAAGTTTCTATCCACACTGATTTCAGATTTTGTGGGCAGTGTCGCTTGCGTAGTTTTCACGCTAGATGACTGCATTTGTATACATAAAAAAATCTGTTAAGTCAAAAATGAGATACAGAAAGAGACCGTAGAGTTAAGTAAATGACACTGCATTGCATATCACCACTCTTCTAGTGCATGATACTAGGGGCATGGCCGGGGGCAAATGTTTCAATACCGTAAATGTGTTTTTCTCATTTTCAGGTCCAGTTTAGCGTATATTTTTCAGATCCAGTTTAGCATATATTTTTCGGATCCGTTTTAGTGTATATACGGTTATACTGCAGGAATCTTGATAGCTTCCAAGTTATGATCCAAGAGGAAGCCCTCAACTCCAGGTCCACGACACAGGATATGCGTAGGATGTGCAAGTGCGTGTCTCCCCTTATAAATAATTGTAGGATGGTGGCCAGTCTCCAGATTAAGAGCCCGGGTGACGTATTCCACACCATTAGCCAAGACTAAGGACTGTGCGTGATATATGTATAATTTTGTCTCCTCGTTCCCGTCAAGCCTATAATAATAATAATAATAATAATAATAAGGAATTTGTATAGCGCCTAATCTTTAGAAGCTCTAAGCACTTGACAACATTAGATAACCCCTAAAACATAACAAAAACCATATCTAATGATATGATTGCCAAAAAAACCATGAAATAAGAAAACAAAAACACGCTGAAAATATTTAACGTAGGAAACGTTATTAGGTATTTAAGTTTGTTCTTGCAGTCGAAATAGGTGAGTTTTAAGAGCACTTTTGAAAGAGATCTCTGTGTATTAGTGTCTAAGTTCAGTGGGCAATTCGTTCCGCGTTGCTGGGCCCCGGTATGCAAAAGAAATGTGTCCATATGACTTCGTTTTCATAGTGGGAATAATGAGTATACGATTGTCAGAAGAGGAACGTAAGTATCTTGCTGGTGTGTTACTGATATTTATTGCTTGAGGTAAATGATGTGACTAAGAAAAAATGTGATCAGAATTGCCTCAGTTTATCATCATTCATCTGTAGCTTGTTACGTGTCATCTATGATATCACGTCATAAATGCACCACTCTACACCGTGGATGGTAGCATCAACTTCAGTTGGGTGGCTAGATTTGTATATTTTGGGTGTCGTCAGCTTACAATTGGTGAGACACTGGATGGTAACCTATGACACTTGAGAGCGGATGGGTGTATAGAATGAAGAGAACAGGTCCAAGACCACACCCCTGTGGAACACCTCAACATAGATTAACTCGGCTGGAGTGTATTCCATTTGCAGACACAATTTGTGTCCTGTTGACTAAGTAGGACTTGAACCACAGTAAGGCTGTTTCATGAATGCCAACTACATGCTGGATCTGGTGAAGTAATATAGCATGGTCTTTTGTGTCAAATGCTCCAGGCAAATCACGGAGGGTGAGGACTGTAATCTTACCGCTATCCAAAGCAGAGACAAGGTCATTAATTACTTTCAGAAGAGTAGTTTCAGTACTGTGGCAAGGCGATATGCAGACTGTACACTGCTCAAAAGACTGTTTGAATTCAAATGAGATACAAGTAGGGATAGAACAACTTTTTCTAAGATTTGTTTATATGAATGAGAGATTATAAATTGGGCGGTAGTTATTTAAATCGTATTGGTCGGGTGTTGGTTTCTTCAGCAGAGGCTTTAACATGGCAGATATTAAAAATGATGGGAATTCCCCGGATGAGGGAGAGGTATTAATAACATCAGTTACTGAATGCAATATTGGATTAAAGCAATCAAGCAGCAGTGATGTTGGAACTGAATTAAGTTCACATGACTTTGGCGTACACTTCATCACGATTGTACGTGCTAAATCCATAGAGACAGGTTTAAATGATTTTAACGGTTGCCGCTCAAATTATGTATTGCAAGTGTATGGTGACTACGATTCAATGGAAATTGTGTTGTCAAGCTTATTTCTAATGGTTTTACTTTGTCATGGAGGACATTTGCAAACAGGACCAGAAGTTCGACTGGAGAGAAGGTAGTTCGAAGTGGTGTACATTTGTTCCTTGACATTAGCTTGTTAGTAATCTCGAAGAGCTCTTTTCAGCTGGAACTTTCCGTGATCTTAGTAATGTAGTGGGCTGATTTTGCTGCATGGACTACGTTTTTGACGTTCTTCTTCATAGATTTTCTGATGAATAGTGAGTATGGTGGAAAGCCAAAGCCTCTCAGTTTTACGGCGGTCTCTTTTAGCAGTGCGAAGTCGGTCTCTAACACTGATATACCACTAATAACACTTTTGAATTGATGTTCAAATCTATATGGTGTTATTGGGTTGGGAACTAAAGAGATTTCAAGTTGTGACCCGCGGGAAGTATCCACACATCTTCCACCCCTTGCACACAAAAAAATAGATGGTCTACTTCGAAAAGCCTTTTACACATGTTATAGAACTGGTCTTGAAATGACACAAAACAACTTTCAGACTTATATATCGCTGGTGGGTGGTGAACTTAAAACTTTCAAAATGTTTTATCCGGGGGCTGTATCTCCACAGAGTTCACCCCTTGCAAAAGACCGGAGAGTGTAATTTAAAAAAGCCCGCATAACATGTTATACAACTAATCTTAAAATGACACAAAACAATTTCAACTGCAAAACTGAAAATATAGAGAGTTGTTTAAAAAATCAAAATTGTAAGGACTACTCCCAAACATATCCCAGAATTTCAAGTCTATATCTTCCATGAAGTAGAAGACAGGCAGACTTGTAGGAAGACGATGTCCATTCTTTTTAAAAATGCGCGGTGAGAAAAAGTATTTCATTGGGGGGGGGGGCATTAGTTGGGGTGGAAGGTCTTATTCAAACAGTATATCTGTCAGTGATAATTATGAAAATATTTCAAATACTGTCAATATTTAGAAAAACACTTTCTTTGAAAAAGTGATCCTTGAACGAAACAGTATGTTCACGGCATGAGAAACAAAAACCTAATTTACATATATTTGTACTTAAAGATATAACAAAGAACTACACATATTAACAATACTGACAAGACTTTAATTTCAAAACAAATTGAACTTCCATCACAACCATTAAAACACAAACCCTGGCTAAAACATTATTTTCGATCTATAATAGTCCAACTGTCTTCAGATGTTTCCTTACATATAGACTGCTATTTTAGACCCAAACTATTATTATGATTATTATTATTATTTTTATTATTTTTATTATTAGTGTTATTATCATTTCAGGTTTTATAATTATACACACAATTATTATTATTATTATTATTATTATTATTATCTCACAATTTATAATTATACGCATAAACTATTACTATTATTATTATTATTATCTCACAATTTATAATTATGCGCATAAGCTATTATTATTCTTATTCTTATTATTATTATTACTATTATTATTATTTCACGTTTTATAATTATACCCATAAAGTTTTTAATATGCGGAGGGGTGTCAAGTTGCCAACAAATATATGACTTTAATGTATTTGGTATTGATGAGTTCCTCAGGGTAATAGGTATTCAAAATATTTTAAAGCTGAGAAAATGAAAATTTAATTTGCTCCCTTCGGGTGATAATTTTGAAAGATAATAGAATTGTCATCGTGTTATCATAATGAACAGCAATACTGTTTTGCATCCGAACATTCATACACAGCAATAAATTTAAATGTATTTTGCAAGTTAAATACGGATCAGATAAAGGAAAAGTTTGTACATAAAATCATTCACGGTCATAGTTCCATTCCTATCAATGTAAGCGAAGTTCACAATGAGTATAAACATGTAAAATGATTTCAGATTCTAATACGGCCTGTCCAACGCTAAGTTTGGTGTGAATTGTTTGGACTAATGGTCCTTTTTGTGATGTAATAACTGATAAAGAAAGCAAAATCTGTAATTCATAAGAAACTTTACAAAAGTCGTTAAGTATGAAGCAGTGCGGAATACAATTGCTGCTAATATAATACGCAAAGAAGAAACGCTCCGTAAATAAATTAAATGTAGCTTTCACAGTAACATGTTTACATTCCAATAATAATAATAATAATAATAATAATAATAGCATTAATAATAATGATTATGATACGGATAAGGATGATGGTGATGATGATGATGATGGTGGGTACATCTTCTACTGCTGCTGTAAATTTAGAATGACAGTTGTCTTTTAGAGAAAAATAAGTACTTATACAATACATGCCCAAAACGTTTTAATTTTTATATCAATTTCTAATTCAACTACTGAAACCGTTTAATTGACCTGTCTTTTCATTCAATATAAAAACATTGTTGTACTAAATTATATATATATATATATATATATATATATATATATATATATATATATATATATATATATATATATATATATATATATGCCTCAAACAATACATAAAAGTACAGATTTTTCATGACTGCACCACTCCTCTCTCTCTCTCTCTCTCTCTCTCTCTCTCTCTCTTTCTCTCTTTCTTGCACACACCGAATTATTGAAGCAAAAACAGTTGTGTCAATAATTACGTCTATGACATTGGAATATTTTATTCTGTCAATATTTTTTTTTATGTTGAAGCTAGGGTGATGAATGATTTATTTAATTGCAATCTGTGTTGAATGATATTAATGACATTGGAATTAGTTTCCGGTTATCTGGAAAATATGCAGTCATGCACTCAGTGAAAGGTCATACACCCAATCAAAGGTCATACAATCAATGAAAGGTCAAAAGGGAGAGTATATATCTACCCCTTCACTCCCCACGTTCGTATCCAGTATCGATAACTTTGTCAAATATATTCAATGCAAATCGAAACCTCCGTCAATAATGTGTATATAAAAAACATTGCAATTCAAAGTTGTTGCAAATTTCGACATGAAATCATTTTGCCAAGATCATTAAAAATGCAGCGCTTGTAGTTAATTGTTTAGAAAAACCACCTTTCTCTCGTGTCAACTTACTTTAGGTAATTTGGCATAGGCTGGAAGCATCCAGCTCCGTGGTTTATGTTGTACTGTGTCTGTATCCGTATTCCTAATTAATCTAATCTCTGTACAGCTGGTGTTTCTACCAGACGCATATCTCCTTTTTGGTTGTAGATCGTGATCCAACCGTATTAAATGAAGTACTCAGCGAAGACGATAACAGCTGCAGTTATCCGATTACGAACACAAATTCCCTTTATTATAAACCTCAAGAACGATGCTGCCACGCTTCAAATATGAAAGTTTGACTTATGTTACGTGTTAAGGCTCGAATAAACAGTAACATAGTAAGAGTGAAAAAACAAGCTTTTCAAATTTAACAAATAATTTATTTCCCTGGAAAAATTCTGTAAAAATAAAAATAATATGAACCTATGGTTTTGTAGAATCAAACCAAAAAATAATCCAAGGATAATCCACGAATTAAATTGCAAAAGTCCTCGTAATAAATGTAATGATTTCAAGTTCGAATCCTGATGGAAAATCCAAGATGGATGACGATGACGTATGCTGTAGTCAGTACTGTGCTTATCTACAGTTCCATGTAGAAATACAAATAATGGCACTCCGGTGTTGGCAATCCAAATTAAATTTTAAGCAATGTTTCCAGAAAAAAATTACTCCTTTTGAAATGCAACTGATCTGAAGAAAATTATAACTCAAAATCTGGCTACAACAAAATACTTAACATCAGTGTATAAAGCCCAAAACTGAGAAATCTCTCTCTACGCATCTCTATTAAAACTAACAAATGCGCAGTAATGGACAAACCGGAATTACGAAATCGAAAAGAATGGCACGTGATCGTGCTTATGTCACGTACATCAAAAATGATCCTGACGAAAACCAATCTTTTAAAAATAAATAGAACTTGTTCACGAAGTTGCTACAAATTCTGAAACAAGGTCAAAATTTAGATCAACGTTTGGTGTTTACGAAATAATGATTCAGATCAACTGATTTTCTGTAAAAATATCATCTCCAGTGAAAACATTTACATCATAATAGAAAATAATAGAATAAAAATTTTAAAACTGACAAACAATTAAATTATAATGAATAAGAATTAAATCAGATATATGTAACACTTCTATTATTTGTGAAATTTATGGTCAGAAAGTTTTGCGTCTCAAATTACCAAAAATAATTGTCATGTTTGTTAGAGATTTATTTATATTTTCCTCATAATATAGATTTGTGCTCATTTAAAGCCGTGTTTGTTTTGCTGTTTTGCCTGCATACATTTAAATTTCTACTTCTTATATTGCTAATGATCGAGACAGTTTCCTAATTTCATTATTTTTGTCTTCTGTATTCGTTTTAAGATTATCATTTACTTTGGTATTGCATTTATACTGCATACTTTATTTCAATATTGTAATAAAAGTGTTTTGTGGACTCAGTTATCTTTTAAACTTCTACATATTTTGACGATCTCGTAAAATCCATCTATTTTATGTACCGAGTCAGCTTTTAGATTATCAATCACAACTTCTAAATCGTCTTGTTAAAATCATGAAATCATGTCTAGTTATTTTGAAATATTTCCCTGTAACATAATTGGAAGGCAGCGATAAAAAAGAAACAATCACCACACTGCTAGTAAAGAATGTGATTAGCAACTTCGCCAAAGACGAACGATCCATGAAGTGTTAAACTTAGTTTCCAACTTATTTAATACGTTCAAGAATCGACAAAATCGCAATATTTGAAAATCAGGGGAAAGACGAGATAAATTCGAAGCGAATAACCATTTTTTTGATCTATTGTTCATCTGGTCTAACAGTAAAGTTGTTTCTTCTTTGAGTCTTCAATATCAAGTTGAAAAATCAATAAAACTACAGCAACAAAATCGCTATCATATCATCATAGTAAAGCTCCAATACCTTCAGCCAAACGTCAAGTGTGCGTATGTGCTGGCTAAAATAAAATTCAGGAAATACATAATAAGACTGAAAAAAAACCCCACATTAAATGTTTACCATTCTGTACTTAAATCTGCTCTCACAACTGCATCAACGACGTTTTTAAAGTCGTTGTTAATATATCAGTAAGTTTTCCTTCACATTTGGAGACTAAACAATTGTAAAACTAATTATTTAATTTTTACTTAACGAGTTTTGAAGAACAGATTACGTAGTAACAAAAATCATGACATAATTCGTAGCACTGTACTAACAAATATGCAACCAAATATGCGTTGCTCAACTCTAGTAAAATGTTCAGTTTCTTATTCAATAGGAGAAGAATTAAATAATAAATAGTAGACTAAATTAGTTGGTTTTAGGATGCTCATGCAAAAGCTATTTATTTGTGTTTTAAATCTCTCAATAATGATAAGCTGGAATATGTTGGTTATTTCCCTTACTTTCTAAAAATAATTGCCATCTTTGCTTGCATTTATCATCTTTTGTCAGTACACTAATATTATTTTTCAGAGTGAGAAACTCCATGCTCATCATTTGTTCTTAAATGGATCGGTTTTATTCTATTGATTTCAAATAATCGTTATAGCTCACTAAAGAATTTTCTTTTGTTATCATATTTCATAAAATCAAATGTATTCTTTCACAAAATGTATACTCCAGCTGAGCAGAACAACTTTTGCTAATGTCCTTAAACGTTTCTATAATCTGTTTTTCACTGCTTAAGTCTTCCCCTACTGGAATGAATTCACTTTCTAATTTAACAAAAGCTTGCCTGATTATTTCAGGTGATTGGACAAGTGATTGTCTGTAATTTAGATGTGTACCCAATGTTCGTGAACATATATTATGATACTTTGGTTTAATTTTGATATTATTTCTTCTTTGAATCCAATGATGTACGGGAAAAATATCACAAATTTCCATTCATCTAATTTCCTTTCAAACTAATTATTTTTCATAACCTTAGCGAGCATTATCCCATTTCCAGTAAGTTAGGTTTCAAGCAAAGACAGTTTCATTTTTTCCCAGGATAATATCTGAAACTAGACATTACATTTTCTTGACATTAAATTGTTTGTATCTTCAATAGTGTTTTACAAAGTAGTGTTATTATTTAATGGAAATATGGGTTTATATTGCTTCCATGAGACAGGAGAATCAGCTTGTGATCGAGTTTATTCTGATTTCAAAATATGTTAAATTTATGTATTGTTTATCCCAGAACAAGAACAGTTTATTATATATACAAGACAATAACATATTTTTATCGCGCTATTGCTGGGGATATTACTCAGTTGACTTGTATATTACATGTGTTAATTTTCATAATCATAGATTGTACAGGTAATATAGTACATAACATTTTAAACGTTAATTTGTGTATGATTACGACTTTGTACAATAAGTTGATGTCATTTTAGTAAACACATTCTATAGTTTCAAGATAATAACTTGTACTCTAATTGAAGTAAGCATGGTGATGAGATTTTAGTTTAGGTTATAGGATTTCTTGAAAATCTAGTATGACCTAACTACTGTTGGGCTAGCTGCTAAGTTGCTTGGCCTTATTTACCAAGTGTAATGATCTAGAATCAATACCCGAGTCTCATCTATTTCTGTATTACGTTTTCGTTTTTTAAATAAGGGATGGTTTACTGAGAATTAATTATTCCTAGAATAAACATTAGTGTTAGAGAAGTAATGTAGCTGAAATCATTAAAGATTATTTATTTATTTATTTCAATTACTGATTGGAATTTCAAAGTGTTCAGACATTAGGATGTAGTAGCTGCATTAGAATTACCGTGAATTCATTTAAAGACATTGTGGATTATAACACTGTGATACATCAAAACTACTGACACATCAGCACAATGATTAAACTTCCTTCAGAATATCACTGGATGTAATTTGAAATAATAAATTGTAATTAAACTTTATTTTACATGTTCACTTTGTATTTAAGGAAAGGAAATCGTATTTTGCAATTTACCAAACTTGCTGGTTTTCACTATTTTCTGTTCCTTAGTTTAAGACCATGGAGTCGTAAGACTTGATATCATGTCACAATTTCTAATGTACCTAGCAAGATTCTTCACTGTCCAGTAATAATACCTATTCGTGACAACTTCTAAATTGATTACTTGTGAAATGATTAACTTCTGTGTAATGTATTTTAATTCGTTAAAGAGAGTATTTAATCCCGGCTTGATATTTAGTGTTCCGAATTCTTTTCATAAATTGATTTTTTTTATATATTTTCGTTTCAAATCTTATACCAAGACATGGTATGGTACTACACTTGTAGGTGACGAAAATCTTTATTTTTTTTTTGTTTCCATTTGTCATTCTTTTGCTCGTTGTCGAAAGTATTTTGTAATATTTTCTTCTTTTAAAAATATTGATTCGGTGTGGTACATTTGTTATCATTTTGGAGCTGTAGTTAATATTATATGTTATTTATGCCTCTCTTCATTAGGAACATGTCAAAACCATCAGAATTTACAAGTTGTCGTATGACGCGGAACCAAAGGGACAACCTGTTCATGCGCTAGGATTCATAATTTGCCTACTACTTTATCATCAAGGAGACCAATATCCTGACCGTTCATTGTCTATTTTAGAGCCGCGTACATTCGTTTGAACTGTCCGTAACAGTGCTAAATTTACAAACTGTCCGTAACCGTGCTAAATTTGTAAACTGTTCGTAACCGTGCTAAATTTACAAACTGTCCGTAAACGTGTAAATTTTACAAACTGTCCGTAACCGTATTAAATCTACAAACTGTCCGTAACCGAGCTAAATTTGCAAACTGTCCGTAACCGTGTTAAATTTACAAAATATCCGTAACAGTGTTCAATTTGCAACTGTCAGTAACCATGTTATATTTGCAAACTGTCAGTAACCGAGTTATATTTGTAGATTGTCATAATTATTTAATTGTCTTTATGTCTCTACAGTGTTTAATGTAATTAATATTTTGACAAGTAACATGGCCTACAAAAATAACACTGTACTCTTTGATCAATATTATCTGTTTGTGTTTTTCTTTACTGGATGAAAAAAAGATTATGGTATAGATAGATAGACCTAACATGGCTTGAGTGATTTTTCTGATTTGTAGTAGCCTATTTGTAACTATAATTAAGTGTCGTTTATCACTGATGATGTTCACATTATATTATGAGTCAAAAGTTCAAATCCGATCCGCAAAATGAATATATATATATATATATATATATATATATATATATATATATATATATATATATATATATGAGCAAAACGGACGAATGAAATAAAAGATTTAAAGAAAGAGATATAGATACAAAACAATAATACAAGCAGAGATACAGAGAAAGACTCGCAAATAAATCAAGATAGTTGAGGGCGGGGCAACGATACAAACTTTCTCAGAAGGAACGAGAAAATCAGATTAAAGTTGGAAATTTGGTTGTTCAAATTAAACAGATTTGTATCATTTATTTCTAGCAAGCATTGCCCTCTGTGTGATAATACATGCGCTTTCTTCTTTATGATAATACTATCGCTTTAGTCTGTGCGATAATACAATCGCTTCATTCTTTGTGACAATATAAACGCTTTCTCTGTATAATAATACGGGCGCTTTCCTCTGTGTTATAATAATTGCGCTTTTTTTCTCTGTGTGAAAATCAAGCGCTTCACTCTTTGTGATAACATACACGCTTTCCTCTGTGTGATGATACAAGCGTTTTCCTCTGTATGAAAATACAATCGCTTTCCTCTGTGTGATAATAGAAGCGCTTTCCTCTGTATGATAATACAAGCGCTTTCCTCTGTGTGATAATACAAGCGCTTTCCTCTGTATGACAGATAATACAAGCGCCTTCCTCTGTGTGATAATGCAAGCGCTTTCCTCTGTGTGACAATACAAGCGCTTCCCTCTGTGATAATACAAGTGATTGCATCTGTGTGATAATATACACGCTTTCCTCTTTCTGATATTACAACCTTTTCCTCTGTGTGATAATACAAGAGTTTACCTCCGTATGATAATATAAGCGCTTCCTTCTGTGTCATAATACAAGCGTTTTCCTCTGTGCGATAATACAAGCGCTTTCATCAACATGATACTACGGGCGCTTCCCTCTTTCTTATAATACAAGCACTTTCCGCTGTGAAAAAATAAGTGCGTCCTCTGTGTAATAAAGCACGCGCTTCTCGTTTTTGCGATAATACAAGCGCTTTCCTCTGTGTGATAATACAAGCGCTTTCTATGTGCGATAATACAAGCGCTTTCCTCTGTGTGATAACACATGCGCTTTCCTGTGTGATAATACAAGCGCTTTTCTATGTGCGATAATAAAAGCGCTTTGGACGAAGAACATAGAGAACTTTACAGAAAAAAACACAGATACAAAGTCATTTATTACTTTAATTGTTTTATTCTAAAGAAAGCATATCACGTTGACTCAAGACATGACTCATAGCATGGCACGTCAATGTCTGACGACATCTGGACAGCTTTAGATCTAGGTAAAGGCTTGTTGGAGCGGTTGATAGGAAAAGTCTAGCAACCGATAATCTGACGAAGAAAGAAAACAATGCAAATCATTGGCTCGAGTATTGGTGATTAATATGGATACACTTGAAACATTTGATCGTCCCTAACAAAATAGACACGATAAAGCTGGAAGAAAGTAAATATTACATATTTTTAAAGGCGATACTTCTCGAGACCAAGCAGAACTTGATTGGACGGATCTCATCCTTGTTAGCTATAATCCCACTTCAGATGTATAAGCCTTGCAGACTTGATGCTACATCCTCTTATCATTCGAAATTCCCAGGTTGATAATGTCTTCTGACTAACTGGGTCCAGACTAGTTCAATAAATGTAAGCATAAACAAGAGCAGTAAAACCTGTCATCAACCACTGGTATGGATTGATTTGGTTTTGGAGTTGAACGCTATTGTTCAGCAGATGATAGGCTATACATGGCGGTCAGGATATATGGTGCATGAAGAACCTGGGAAGAACCACCGACCCATCGGAAGCTACTGGCATGCTTTCTCACAATCCGCGTTGGTCCCGCCATGATTTGAACTCATGCGGACAGAGGTGAGATGTATGAATGCTGTGAGACCACTGGGCCACCACGGGCCTCCTCCGTCAATAACAAACGCCAAATAGATCAACACACATTGTAGTATATAAAAAGGTCTTGAATGGAAATATCTTTTTCTGTTAATTTAAGGGTTTACCAAACAGTGTTGCTTAAGAACAATTATTCTGTATATGGAAAAGTTTGTTAAGTTAGACACCACTGTACAGAGAGTAGCGATGTTAAGTGATTTTCGTTACTGTCGTATATCCGACAGTCGTATAATGTCTCATTTGGCGCATAGGGTCGAAGAGTTATTCAAAATATTTATTAGGATGTAGGGCAAAGAATGTGACCACTGAGACTCTTGCGGAGCCTGTCAACGACAATAGTCGTTGATTTTTATCAGTGCTGTCGTAGTCGTGAAAGTAGTTGTAGTAATGGTGATTGTGATTGTGGTATCCACCGTGAAAATAGCAATGGTCGAGGTGAAATTTCTAGCAGACGTGGAGATATAACGTAGAACAGAAGAATAAATTAGATCATAAGGCAGTCAAAAGACCGAACATATTAAATAATACGATATACATCTGGTAGAGATTATTGTTTAGGACATATTAAATATTGTGAATTGTTGAAAATAAATAATATTCATATTATAGGAGAAAGATTTACACAAAAATGTACCTATTAAATAACTCTATCCTTTGTATCCACCATATCCGCCATAACCACCGTATCCTCCCAATCCACCATATCCGCCATATCCTCCCAATCCACTGTATCCACCATATCCGCCATATCCTCCCGATCCAGCGTATCCACCAAATCCGCCATAACCTCCGTATCCTCCAAATCCGCCAGATAGTCCACCATAACCTCCCAGCAAACCTCCATATCCTCCGTATCCACCATACCCTCCTAATCCAACACCATATCCTGGAAGAGTGGCCTCAATCATGAAGCAACAAGCAACAAGCGCGATCACTACCCTCAACATTTTGATTGGAATTAGACACCTGTAAAATTAATCAATTAATGATTTGCCTATTCCAAAAATATAGCGACATTTCGATCACACAAATCCGATAAGGCAGATTTTGTTTCAAAATTAGGAACTAATAAAAGGCGTGTATGTCTTTGTAAGGTTATTTCTTAATACGTTTATCCAAGCCATACTGTATATTTTACATTCTACTTTCTGAAAGAATGTATTACAGAAATAAAAGTTAATTACCATGCCCAAATTCAGCTGAATCAGTTACTTTCTTCAAAGTGTATGATTTTTGTTAAAGATAACAACGACTTTAACTAGGAAAAGTGTAATATTTCAACATCTGGAAATAAATTTTACATAACATTAACTACTAATTTATCACTGGTATATCAACTAATTTTCCTGTACAGATACGTGTTACGTCTCTCTCTCTCTCTCTCTCTCTCTCTCTCTCTCTCTCTCTCTCTCTCCATTATGTTCAAATGGAAGTGAAGAATACTACCTGTTGGAAGAATAATAAATCTAATAATAAATCTGCAAATCACTAGTATATATTGTGCAGTGACTATGAGAGATATACATGCCTCACATCAGTTTCAAGAACAACACAATCCTGAAACACCTAATACACAAATATATATTTAATTATTAAACAGTAATAACTCCAAACGTCGTATCATAACCTTGGGTTTAGAAATTTTCGAAACTTTCCCCTTGCCACCTAAGCATTAGATCGGGCACTATACCTAACAGTAAACACTATACTAGAAAGCAGCAGCAGAATAATATGATCGAAGATCATATAACGGTACGGCTTCACAGTACAATGAAATTTGTATTTCACTTCTGCTTGCAAATGGTTCATCTGGTGATCAAGGATTTGGTTCTGCTAAAAATTATAATTTTCTCAAAAAAAAAATGTGTTAGATTTAAGATAATTCAATCTTCCGAAAGAACTAAAAATTATTTATACAATAAATAAATGAACAAAATTAAAGTAGAACAGCTCCGTGTAAGATGTGCTTAACTCTCTGTAGTAAAAAAGAAATTGCATTTTTGGGAGTTCTTTTATATTTATCAATGAAATCTGGTAACACTTTATAAAATATTCGTCTCTGATGATACTGATATCTTGCAATTATAATATATCAGCAACCAAACATAATGACAGAATTAATTTGTCAGTAATAGCTCTTACGCTCTTTATAAATATTCTTGTAACATTTGTTTAGGCTTAAGCATGAATGAATGTATGGTTTAGGAAAATCTGAGATCCAAGTCTGTAACTGAATAGTATGTTTGAAAATTTGAATCTCCAACAGTTAGATGAATTCCATTATGCATGTCTGTAAAGGTCTTAATGGCACATCAGCACAATTATGTGTATATAGTGAACAGAAAAAGCTCGGCATCGCAAATTATAAAGTGAAATACCTACTCGAAAATCTCGAGAAAGATAAAAGCTAGGAACCAAAAATACGAACGTACTACGAAACAAAAGATAAAAGACAAAAATGTTGATAAACTCTCAAAAAAGCAACAAAAATAAACGAAGAGCATGGTAAAAATTATGCAAAAACAAAGTAAAAGAGAAACAAAAAACTCATATCTTAATTGTACTTTTAAACAAATTGAAAGACCCTTCAAGGTGAAACATCGTCTTCATGGAAAGCAATCCACGGCAAACAATTTGCCTCCATCTGTCACCAATTGTGACATGCAGGAGAGGGCAATGGGGGTCCAACCTACATCTCAGAGACCATAAGGGTTGTCCTAATTCCATAACTAGCTATACCTGCGCCAAATTATCTTAAGGTAAAGTCAAAACTGAAGAACTTTAGTCAGTTATGAATCTATTCAGTCACTCAGATCAGTGGATTTGAAACTTAACTATAACTCCAAAGCTAATGGCTGACAATGATATCCCGCCATGGAAGTATTTAGATATTAGTTTTCTCGAATTCCGATAAAAATATAAAATAAAACTTTCATGATATCTATCTTATTATACTTCGGATAATGCTTAAGTGTTGTCTGTGGCTGATATAAGAGTGAAAATATTATAAACACCTTATTCATTTCAAACTGTATGTAAGGAAATCTTTTATATTTATTTATTATATATTTATATTTTCTTAAGAGATACAACATATTCAAAATTATAAAATGTTTCATGGAACAATGATGCACCATGACAGTGCGTAGAATGACCTAAATGCAGGATTTAACCAAGGTGCAACCGACGGACGGTAGTTCTTGGATCACATTATATTACCATACCGACGTCGTGGTATGACATACAATTTCAAACTATATGATGACTGCAGTTTTATTCTTGCATGCCTACCGAACACTTAGTGAAACATTCATTGTTTTCACTCAACTATTACAAATTTCGATTTGCCAAAGATAATTGGATTTGTTTAGTGAAAATGTTTCCGCGCATCATTAGAAAACCGTTTTCATTCAAATGCTATATCCCATAAACATCTCAATACAAAATATCTGTTTGGTCGGTAATCTGATGTGTGCGAGTAAGAGATCAGAGTTTTCAACTGAGCTAGGATTCCAAGGTGGATATATAACTTTTGAAACTTTGTCTACGATAACATTGAAGCTTGGTCTGCGATAATCTTGTCCACATTATCCTACTCCATCAAAGAACATATTTACATCACTTAATTTACATCTGCGCATAACAGTAAAAATCCCGTAAACGAAATTATGTATTCTTTCGCGCAGTGTCCTCATATGAATGCAAGGCCCATGTTTTTCAAATAATCTTCAAACATACATTGTAAATGAAAATTGAGCAGTATAAAACAAATTTCTTTCAATTAAAGAAAACAATAAAAATGTGCAAGTTGTTGTCTCTTGTTGAAACCAAACATTTTGCGTGTAATTTCTATAGTGTTCGTTATATCTTACAGCATGAAACAATTTAAATAGACTTACCTGACTACCGTGCTAGAGCGAGTCTACAGCTTCGATTGAGTTGAGGAAAAGGTGTCCCCCTTTATATACCTAACATTTTCCTTAATGTTGACTCGTGCGATAAATCTTGACAAATATGGACAGGTGATGTTTAGATGACTGATCTAACGTTTTATGGTTCCCCTGAGTGATCATTGCAGTCGAAATATGTGAGTTTTAAGAGCACTCTTAAAAAAGATATATGTGTTTTTGTGTCTACGTTCAGTAGGCAATTCGTTCCGCGTTGCTGTGCCCAGGTATGCAAAACAACCTTGTCCATATCACTTCGTTTTTATAATGGGAATAATGAGTATACGATTATCATAAGAGGAGCGTAAGTATCTTGCTGGTGTGTTACTGATATTCATTGTTTGAGGTAAAGGATTTGACTAAGAAAAATTGTGATCAGAATGGCCTCAGTTTTATCATCATTCATCTGTAGCTTCTTACATGTTATCCATGATTTCACATCAGAAATGCACCTCTCTACACTTTGGATGGTATCATCGGCTAGATTTGTATATTTGGGTGTCGTCAGCGTACAATTGGTGAAACACTGGATGATGATCTATGACACCTGAGAGAGGCTGAGTGTATAGAATGAAGGGAACAGGTCCAAGACCACACCCCTGTGGAACACCACAACATAGATTAACTGGGCTGGAGTGTATTCCATTTGCAGACACAATTTGTGTCCTGTTGACTAAGTAGGATTTAAACCACAGTAAGGCTGTATCATGAATGCCAAATACATGCTGGATCTGGTGACGTAATATAGCATGGTCTTTTGTGTCAAATGCTGCAGACCAATCAAGGAGGGTGAGGACCGTAATCTTTCCGCTATCGAAAGCAGAGAGAAGGTCATTAATTACTTTCAGAAGAGTAGTTTCCGTAGTGTGGCAAGGGCGATATGCAGTCTGTACACTGCTAAAAAGACTGAATTAAAATGAGACAGAAGTTGGGATAGAACAACATTTTCTAAGATTTTTTATATGAATGAGAGATTATAAACTGGGCGGTAGTTATTTAAATCGTATTGGTCGAGTGTTGGTTTCTTCAGCAGAGGCTTTAAAATGGCAGATTTTAAAAATGATGGGAATTCCCCGGATAAGAGAGAGGTCTTAATAACATCAATTACTGAAGGCAATATTAGATCAAAGCAATCAAGCAGCAGTGATGTTGGAACTGGATCAAGTTCACATGACTTTGGCGCACACTTCATCACGATTGTACGTGCTAAATCCATAGAGACAGGTTTAAATGATTTTAACGGTTGCCGCTCAGATTATGTATTGCAAGTGTATAGTGACTACGATTCAATTGAAATTGTGTTGTCAAGCTTATTTATAATTGTTTGTACCTTGTCACGGAGGATATTTGCAAACAGGATCAGAAGTTCGACTGGAGAGAAGGTAGCTGGAAATGGTGTACATTTGTTCCTTGACATTAGCTTGTTAGTGATCTTGAAAACCTCTTTGCAGCTGGAACTTTCCGTCATCTTAGTAATGTAGTGGGCTGATTTTGTTGCATGGACAACGTTTGTGACGTTCTTCTTCATAGATTTTCTTATGAATAGTGAGTCTAGTGGAAAGCCAAAGCCTCTCAGCTTTACGGCGGTCTCTTTTAGCAGTGTGAAGCCGGTATCTAACACTGATATACCACTAATAACACTTTTGAATTGATATTCAAATCTATGTGGTGTTATTGGGTTGGAAACTAAACAGATTTCAAGTTGTGACCCGCAGGAAGTATCCACACATCCTCCACCCCTTGCAAATCCCAGACAGTGTACTTCGAAAAGCCTTTTACACATGTTATAGAACTGGTCTTGAAATGACACAAAACAATTTTCAGACTTATATATCGTTGGTGGGTGCTGAACTAAACACTTTCAAATGTTTTATACGGGGGCTGTATCCCCACAGAGTTCACCCCTTGCAAAAGACCGGAGAGTGCAATTAAAAAAAAAAACATATACCATGTTATACAACTAATCTTGAAATGACACAAAACAAATTTCAACTGCGAAACTGAAAATATCGAGAGTTGTTTAAAAAATCAAAATTATAAGGACTACTCCCAAACATATCCCAGAATTTCAAGTCTTTATCTTCTATGAAGTTGAAGACAGGCAGACTTCATTTTTTTTTTAAATTTGGCGTTAGTGGGTTGTGTGTGGGTCTTATTCAAACAGTATATCTGTCAGTGATAATTATGAAAATATTTCAAATACTGTCAACATTTAGAAAAACACTTTCTTTGAAAAAGTGATCCTTGCACGAAACAGTATGTTCACGGCATGAGAAACAAAAACCTAATTTACATATTTTTGTACTTAAAGATATAACAAAGAACTACACATATTAACAATACTGACAAGACTTTAATTTCAAAACAAATTGAACTTCCATCACAACCATTAAAACACAAACCCTGGCTAAAACATTATTTTCGATCTATAATAGTCCAACTGTCTTCAGATGTTTCCTTACATATAGACTGCTATTTTTCATGCAATAGTCATAGCTGTCGAAACTCTAGTTGTGAGATACATGCAGGCAGTGAACGGGAAAATAAAGAGACTAATACAAAATATGTTACTATTATTATTATTATTATTTTTATTAGTATCTGACGCCTACGCGTAAACTATTATTCTTATTATTATTTCACGTTTTATAATTATACACACCCACTTTTATCATTATTATTATTATTATTATTATTATTATTATTATTATTTCACGTTTTATAATTATACACACAAACTATTGTTATTAACATTATTATAATTATTATCATTATTATTTTACGTTTTACAATTATTCGCATAAACTATTAATATTATTATTTCACATTTTATAACTATATACACAAACTGTCATTATTATTATCATTATTATTTTATTATTATTATTTCATATTTTAGAATTATACACACAAACTATTATTTTATTATTATTCTTATTATAACTGTTATTATTGTTATGATTATTCTTATTATTATTATTTCAAGTTTTATAATTAGACGAGTAAGAAATTATTTTTAATAATAATTTTATTATTATCAACATTATTATTATTATTATTTCACGTTTTATAATTATATATACAATCTATTATTAATGGTAGTAGCAGTAGTAGTATCAATATTATTATTTCACTTTTTATAATTTTAGACACAAACTGTTATTATGATTATTATTATTATTATTATTATTATTATTATTATTATTATTATTATTTCAGGTTTTAAAATTATGCACAAAAACTATTATTATTATTATTATTATTATTATTAGAAGTAGTAGTAGTGGTAGAAGCAGTATTAGTATTTTTTATCATTATTATTATTATTATTATTATCATTTTATTTTTATTATTATTTTTATTATTATTAATTTTTTATTCTTATTATTATTATTATTATTATTGTCTCACAATCAAATCAAAACATAATTCAAGGATAATCCACGAATTAAATTGCAAAAGTCCTCATAATAAATGTAATGATTTCAAGTTCGAATTCTGATGGAAAATCCAAAATGGATGACGATGACGTATGCTGTAATCAGTACTGTGCTTATCTACAGTTCCATGTAGAAATACAAATAATGGCACTCCGGTGTTGGCAATCCAAATTAAATTTGTAAGCAATGTTTCCAGAAAAAATTAATCCTTTTGAAATGCAACTGATCTGAAGAAAATTATAACTCAAAATCTGGCTACAACAAAATACTTAACATCAGTGTATAAAGCCCAAAACTGAGAAATCTCTCTCTCACTCTCTCTCTACACAAATCTATTAAAACAAACAAATGCGCAGTAATGGACAAACCGGAATTACGAAATCGAAAAGGAGGGCACATGATCGTGTTTATGTCACGTACACCCTGAAGAAAACCAATCATTTAAAAATAAAATAGAGCTTGTTCACGAAGGTTGCTACAAATTCTGAAACAAGGTCAAGATTTAGATCAACATCTGGTGTTTACGAAAGAATGATTCAGGTCAACTGATTTTCTGTAAAAATATCGTCTCCAGTGAATAAATTTACATTATAATAGCAAACAATAGAATAAAAATTGTAAAACTGACAAACAATTAAATTATAATGAATAAGAATTAAATCAGATATATGTAACACTTCTATCATTTGTGAAATTTATGGTCAGAAAGTTTTGCGTCTCAAATTACCAAAAACAATTGTCATGTTTGTTAGAGATTTATTTATATTTTCCTCATAATATAGATTTGTGCTCATTTAAAGTCGTGTTTGTTTTGATGTTTTGCCTGCATAAATTTAAATTTCTACTTCTTATATTGTTAATGATGGAGACAGTTTCCTCATTTCATTATTTTTGTCTTTGTATTCGTTTTAAGATTATCCTTTACTTTGGTATTACATTTATACTGTATATTTTATTTCAATATTGTAATAAAAGTGTTTTGTGGACTCAGTTATCTTTTAAACTTCTACATATTTTGACGATCTCGTAAAATCCATCTATTTTATGTACCGAGTCAGCTTTTAGATTATCAATCACAACTTCTAAGTCGTCTTGTTAAAATCATGAAATCATGTCTAGTTATTTTGAAATATTTCCCTGTAATATAAGTGGACGGCAGCGATAAAAAAAGAAACAATCACCACACTGCTAGTAAAGAACGTGATTAGCAACTTCGCCAAAGACGAACGATCCATGAAGTGTTAAACTTAGTTTCCAACTTATTTAATACGTTCAAGAATCGACAAAATCGCAATATTTGAAAATCAGGGGAAAGACGAGATAAATTCGAAGCGAATAACCAGTTTTTTGATCTATTGTTCATCTGGTCTAACAGTAAAGTTGTTTCTTCTTTGAGTCTTCAATATCAAGTTGAACAATCAATACAACTATAGCAACAAAATCGCTATCATATCATCATAGTAAAGCTCCAATACCTTCAGCCAAACGTCAAGTGTGCGTATGTGCTGGCTAAAATAAAATTCAGGAAATACATAATAAGACTGAAAAAAACCCACATTAAATGTTTACCATTCTGTACTTAAATCTGCTCTCACAACTGCATCAACGATGTTTTTAAAGTCGTTGCTAATATATCAGTAGGTTTTCCTTCACATTTGGAGACTAAACAATTGTAAAACTAATTATTTAATTTTTTCTTAACGGGTTTTGAAGAACAGATTACGTAGTAACAAAAATCATGACATAATTCTTAGCACTGTACTAACAAATATACACCAAATATGCGTTGCTCAACTCTAGTAAAATGTTCAGTTTCTTATTCAATAGGAGATGAATTCAATAATAAATAGTAGACTAAATTAGTTGGTTTTAGGATGCTCTTGCAAAAAGCTATTCATTTGTGTTTTAAATCTCTCAATAATGATAAGCTGGAATATGCTGGTTATTTCCCTTACTTTCTAAAAATAATTGCCATCTTTGCTTGCATTTATCATCTTTTGTCAGTACACTAATATTATTTTTCAGAGTGAGAAACTCCATGCTCATCATTTGTTCTTAAATGGAACGGTTTTATTCTATTGATTTCAAATAATCGTTATAGCTCACTAAAGAGTTTTCTTTTGTTATCATATTTCATAAAGTCAAATGTATTCTTTCACAAAATGTATACTCCAGCTGAGCAGAACAACTTCTGCTAATGTCCTTAAATGTTTCTATAATCTGTTTTTCACTGCTTAAGTCTTCCCTTACTGGAATGAATTTACTTTCTAATTTAACAAAAGCTTGCCTGATTATTTCAGGTGATTGGACAAGTGATTATCTGTAATTTAGATGTGTACCCAATGTTCCTGAACATATATTCTGATACGTTGGTTTAATTTTGATATTATTTCTTCTTTGAGTCCAATGATGTACGGGAAAAATATCACAAATTTCCATTCATCTAATTTCCTTTCAAACTAATTATTTTTTATAACCTTAGCGAACATTATCCCTTTTCCAGTAAGTTAGGTTTCAAGCAAAGACAGTTTCATTCCCAGGATAATATCTGAAACTAAACATTACATTTTCTTGACATTAAATTGTTTGTATCTTCAATAGTGTTTTACAAAGCAGTGTTATTATTTAATGGAAATATGTTGGGTTTTTTTTGCTTCCATGAGACAGGAGAATCAGCTTCTGATCGAGTTTATTCTGATTTCAAAATATGTTAAATTTATGTATTGTTTATCCCAGAACAAGAACAGTTTATTATATATACAAGACAATAACATATTTTTTATCGCGCTATTGCTGGCGATATTACTCAGTTGACTTGTATATTACATGTGTTAATTTTCATAATCATTGATTGTACAGGTAATATAGCACATAACATTTTAAACGTTAATTTGTTATGATTACGACTTTGTACAATAAGTTGATGTCATTTTAGTAAACACATTCTATAGTTTCAAGATAATAACTTGTACTCTAATTGAAGTAAGCATGGTGATGAGATTTTAGTTTAGGTTATAGGATTTCTTGAAAATCTAGTATGACCTAACTACTGTTGGGCTAGCTGCTAAGTTGCTTGGCCTTATTTACCAAGTGTAATGATCTAGAATTAATACCCGAGTCTCATCTATTTCTGTATTACGTTTTCGTTTTTTAAATAAGGGATGGTTTACTGAGAATTAATTATTCCTAGAATAAACATTAGTGTTAGAGAAGTAATGTAGCTGAAATCATTAAAGATTATTTATTTATTTATTTCAATTACTGATTGGAATTTCAAAGTGTTCAGACATTAGGATGTAATAGCTGCATTAGAATTACCGTGAATTTATTTAAAGACATTGTGGATTATATCATTGTGATACATCAAAACTATTGACACATCAGCACAATGATTAAACTTCCTTCAGAATATCACTGGATGTAATTTGAAATAATAAATTGTAATTAAACTTTATTTTACATGTTCACTTTGTATTTAAGGAAAGGAAATCGTATTTTGCAATTTACCAAACTTGCTGGTTTTCACTATTTTCTGTTCCTTAGTTTAAGACCATGGAGTCGTAAGACTTGATATCATGTCACAATTTCTAATGTACCTAGCAAGATTCTTCACTGTCCAGTAATAATGCCTATTCCTGACAACTTCTAAATTGATTACTTGTGAAATGATTAACTTCTGTGTAATGCATTTTAATTCGTTAAAGAGAGTATTTAAACCAGGCTTGATATTTAGTGTTCCGAATTCATTGCAGACTTTGATTTTTTTAATATATTTTCGTTTCAAATCTTATACCAGGACATGGTATGGTACTAAACTTGTAGGCGACGAAAATCTTTATTTCTTTTTGTTTGTATTTGTCATTCTTTTGCTCGTTGTCGAAAGTATTTTGTAATATTTTCTTCTTTTACAAATATTGATTCGGTGTGGTGCATTTGTTATCATTTTGGAGCTGTAGTTAATATTATATGTTATTTATGCCTCTCTTCATTAGGAACATGTCAAAACCATCAGAATTTACAAGTTGTCGTATGACGCGGAACCAAAGGGACAACCTGTTCATGCGCTAGGATTCATAATTTGCCTACTACTTTATCATCAAGGAAACCAATATCCTGACCGTTCATTGTCTATTTTAGAGCCGCGTACATTCGTTTGAACTGTCCGTAACAGTGCTAAATTTACAAACTGTCCGCAACCGTGCTAAATTTGTAAACTGTTCGTAACCGTGCTAAATTTACAAACTGTCCGTAAACGTGTTAAATTTACAAACTGTCCGTAACCGTATTAAATCTACAAACTGTCCGTAACCGAGCTAAATTTGCAAACTGTCCGTAACCGTGTTAAATTTACAAAATATCCGTAACAGTGTTCAATTTGTAACTGTCAGTAACCATGTTATATTTGTAAACTGTCAGTAACCGAGTTATATTTGTAGATTGTCATAATTATTTAATTGTCTTTATGTCTCTACAGTGTTTAATGTAATTAATATTTTGACAAGTAACATGGCCTACAAAAATAACACTGTACTCTTTGATCAGTATTATCTGTTTGTGTTTTTCTTTACTGGATGAAAAAAAGATTATGGTATAGATAGATAGACCTAACATGGCTTGAGTGATTTTTCAGATTTGTAGTAGCCTATTTGTAACTATAATTAAGTGTCGTTTATCACTGATGATGTTCACATTATATTATGAGTCAAAAGTTCAAATCCGATCCGCAAAATGAATATATATATATATATATATATATATATATATATATATATATATATATATATATATATATATATATATATATATATATATATATATATATATATGAGCAAAACGGACGAATGAAATAAAAGATTTAAAGAAAGAGATATAGATACAAAACAATAATACAAGCAGAGATACAGAGAAAGACTCGCAAATAAATCAAGATAGTTGAGGGCGGGGCAACGATACAAACTTTCTCAGAAGGAACGAGAAAATCAGATTATAGTTGGAAATTTGGTTGTTCAAATTTAACAGATTTGTATAATTTTTCCTAGCAAGCATTACCCTCTGTGTGATAATACAAGCGCTTTTTATCTCTATATGAAAATATAAAAGCTTTCCTCTTGATGATAATATTAGCGCTTTCCTCTGTGTGATAATACATGCGCTTTCTTCTTTATGATATTACTATCGCTTTAGTCTGTGTGATAATACAATCGCTTCATCCTTTGTGACAATATTCACGCTTTCTCTGTATAATAATACAAGCGCTTTCCTCTGTGTTATAATACTTGCGC
Organism: Sinohyriopsis cumingii; assembly: GCA_028554795.2. Lineage (NCBI taxonomy): Eukaryota > Metazoa > Mollusca > Bivalvia > Unionida > Unionidae > Sinohyriopsis > Sinohyriopsis cumingii. Next base: position 62,555 of record JAPYKE020000081.1, read on the forward strand.
TTTTTTTCTCTGTGTCAAAATCTAGAGCTTCACTATTTTTGATAACATACACGCTTTCCTCTGTGTGATGATACAAGCGTTTTCCTCTGTATGATAATACAAGCACTTTCCTCTGTGTGATAATAGAAGCGCTTTCCTCTGTATGATAATACAAGCGCTTTCCTCTGTGTGATAATACAAGCGCTTTCCTCTGTGATAATACAAGCGATTCCATCTGTGTGATAATTTACACGCTTTCCTCTTTGTGATAATACAACCTTTTTCCTCTGTGTGATGATACAAGAGTTTACCTCCGTATGATAATATAGGCGCTTCCTTCTGTGTGATAATACAAGCGCTTTCCTCTATACGATAACACAAGCGCTTTCCTATGTGTCATAATACAAGCGTTTTCCTCTGTGCGATAATACAAGCGCTTTCATCAACATGATACTACGGGCGCTTCCCTCTTTCTTATAATACAAGCACTTTTCGCTGTGAAAAAATAAGTGCGTCCTCTGTGTAATAAAGCACGCGCTTTTCGTTTTTGCGATAACACAAGCGCTTTCCTCTGTGTGATAATACAAGCGCTTTTCTCTCTGCGATAATACAAGCGCTTTCCTCTGTGTGATAACACATTTGCTTTCCTGTGTGATAATACAAGCGCTTTTATATGTGCGATAATAAAAGCGCTTTGGACGAAGAACATAGAGAACTTTACAGAAAAAAAACAGATACAAAGTCATTTATTACTTTAATTGTTTTATTCTAAAGAAAGCATATCACGTTGACTCAAGACATGACTCATAGCATGGCACGTCAATGTCTGGCGATATCTGGACAGCTTTAGATCTAGGTAAAGGCTTGTTGAAGCGGTTGATAGGAAAAGTCTAGCAACCGATAATCTGACGAAGAAAGAAAACAATGCAAATCATTGGCTCGAGTATTGGTGATTAATATGGATACACTTGAAACATTTGATAGTCCCTAACAAAATAGACACGATAAAGCTGGAAGAAAGTAAATATTACATATTTTAAAAGGCGATGCTTCTCGAGACCAAGCAGAACTTGATTGGACGGATCTCATCCTTGTTAGCTATAATCCCACTTCAGATGTATGAACCTTACAGACTTCATGCTACATCCTCTTATCATTCGAAATCCGCAGGTTGATAATATCTTCTAACTGGGTCCAGACTAGTTCAATAAATGTAAGCATAAACAAGAGCAGTAAAACCTGTCATTAACCACTGGTCTGGTTTGATTTGGCTTTGGAGTTTAACGCTATTGTTCAGCAGATGATAGGCTATACATGGCGGTCAGGATATATGGTGCATGAAGAACCTGGGAAGAACCACCGACCCATCGGAAGCTACTGGCATGCTTTCTCACAATCCGCGTTGGTCCCGCCATGATTTGAACTCATGCGGACAGAGGTGAGATGTATGAATGCTGTGAGACCACTGGGCCACCACGGGCCTCCTCCGTCAATAACAAACGCCAAATAGATCAACACACATTGTAGTATATAAAAAGGTCTTGAATGGACATATATTTTTCTGTTAATTTAAGGGTTTACCAAATAGTGTTGCTTAAGAACAATTATTCTGTATATGGAGAAGTTTGTTAAGGTAGACACCACTGTACAGAGAGTAGCGATGTTAAGTGATTTTCGTTACTGTCGTATATCCGACAGTCGTATAATGTCTCATTTCACGCATAGGGTCGAAGAGTTATTCAAAATATTTATTAGGATGTAGGGCAAATAATGTGACCATTGAGACTTTTGCGGAGCCTGTCAACGACAATAGTCGTTGATTTTTATCAGTGCTGTCGTAGTCGTGAAAGTAGTTGTAGTAATGGTGATTGTGATTGTGGTATCCTTCGTGAAAATAGCAATGGTCGAGGTGAAATTTCTAGCAGACGTGGAGATATAACGTAGAACAGAAGAATAAATTAGATCATAAGGCAGCCAAAAGACCGAACATATTAAATAATACAATATACATCTGGTAGAGATTATTGTTTAGGACATATTACATATTGTGAATTGTTGAAAATAAATATTCATATTATAGGAGAAAGATTTACACAAAAGTGTACCTGGTCAATAACTCTATCCTTTGTATCCACCATATCCGCCATAACCACCGTATCCTCCCAATCCACCATATCCACCATATCCGCCATATCCTCCCAATCCACCATATCCACCATATCCGCCATATCCTCCCAATCCACCGTATCCACCAAATCCGCCATAACCTCCGTATCCTCCAAATCCGCCAGATAGTCCACCATAACCTCCCAGCAAACCTCCATATCCTCCGTATCCACCATACCCTCCTAATCCACCACCATATCCTAGAAGAGTGGCCTCGGTCATGAGGCAACAAGCCACAAGCGCGATCACTACCCTCAACATTTTGATTGGAATTAGACACCTGTAAAATTAATCAATTAATGAATTGCCTATTCCAAATATATAGCGACATTTCGATCACACAAATCCGATAAGGCAGATTTTGTTTCAAAATTAGGAACTAGTAAAAGGCGTGTCTGCCTTTGTAAGGTTATTTGTTAATACGTGTATCCAGGCCATACTGTATATTTTACATTCTTCTTTCTAAAAGAATGGTATTACAAAAATAAAAGTTAATTACCAACATGCCGAAATTCAGTTGAATCAGTTACTTTCTTCAAAGTGAATGATTTTTGTTAAAGATTACAATGACTTTAACTGGGAAAAGTGTAATATTTCAACATCTGGAAATAATTTTTACATAACATTAACTACCAATTTAACACTGGTATATCAACTAATTTTCCTGTACAGATACGTGTTACGTCTCTCTCTCTCTCTCTCTCTCTCTCTCTCTCTCTCTCTCTCTCTCTCCATTATGTTCAAACGGAAGTGAAGAATACTACCTGTTGGAAGAATAATAAATCTAATAATAAATCTGCAAATCACTAGTATATATTGTGCAGTGACTATGAGAGATATACATGCCTCACATCAATTTCAAGAACAACACAATCCTGAAACACCTAATACACAAATATATATTTAACTTTTAAACAGTAATAACTCCAAACGTCGTATCATAACCTTGGGTTTAGAAATTTTCGAAACTTTCCCCCTTGCCACCTAAGCATTAGATCGGGCACTATACCTAACAGTAAACACTATACTAGAAAGCAGCAGCAGAATAATATGATCGAAGATCATATATCGGTACGACTTCACAGTACAATGAAATTCGTATTTCACTTCTGCTTTCAAATGGTTCATCTGGTGATCAAGGATTTGGTTCTGCTAAAAATTATAATTTTCTCAAAAACAATACTAAATGTGTTGGATTTAAGATAATTCAATCTTCCGAAAGAACTAAAAATTATTTATACAATAAATAAATGAACAAAATTAAAGTAGAACAGCTCCGTGTAAGATATGCTTAACTCTCTGTAGTAAAAAACAAATTGCATTTTTGGGAGTTCTTTTATATTTATCAATGAAATCTGGTAACACTTTATAAAATATTCGTCTCTGATGATATTGATATCTTGCAATTATAATATATCAGCAACCAAACATAATGACAGAATTAATTTTTCAGTAATAGCTCCTACGCTCTTTATAAATATTCTTGTAACATTTGTATAGGCTTAAGCATGAATGAATGTATGGTTTAGGAAAATCTGAGATCCAAGTCTGTAACTGAATAGTATGTTTGAAAATTTGAATCTCCAACAGTTAGATGAATTCCATTATGAATGTCTGTAAAGGTCTTAATGGCACATCAGCATAATTATGTGTATATAGTGAACAGAAAAAGCTCGGCATCGCAAATTATAAAGTGAAATACCTACTCGAAAATCTCGAGAAAGATAAGGCTACGAACCGAAAATACGAATGTACTACGAAACAAAAGATAAAAGGCAAAAATGTTGATAAACTCTCAAAAAAGCAACAAAAATAAACGAAGAGCATGGTAAAAATTATGCAAAAACAAAGTAAAAGAGAAACAAAAAACTCATATCTTAATTGTACTTTTAAACAAATTGAAAGACCCTTCAAGGTGAAACATCGTCTTCATGGAGAGCAATCCACGGCAAACAATCTGCCTCTATCTGTCACCAATTGTGACATGCAGGAGAGGGCAATGGGGGTCCAACCTACATCTCAGAGACCATAAGGGTTGTCCGAATTCCATAACTAGCTATACCTGCGCCAAATTATCTTAAGGTAAAGTCAAAACTGAAGAACTTTAGTTAGTTATTAATCAGTTCAGTCACTCAGATCAGTGGATTTGAAACTTAACTATAACTCCAAAGCTAATGGCTGACAATGATATCCCGCCATGGAAGTATTTAGATAATAGTTTTCTCGAATTCTGATAAAAATATAAAATAAAACTTTCATGATATCTATCTTATTATACTTCGGATAATGCTTAAGTGTTGTCTGTGGCTGATATAAGAGTGAAAATATTATAAACACCTTATTCATTTCAAACTGTATGTAAGGAAATCTTTTATATTTATTTATTATATATTTATATTTTCTTAAGAGATACAACATATTCAAAATTATAAAATGTTTCATGGAACAATGATGCACCATGACAGTGCGTAGAATGACCTAAATGCAGGATTTAACCAAGGTGCAACCGACGGACGGTAGTTCTTGGATCACATTCTATTACCATACCGACGTCGTGGTATGACATACAATTTCAAACTATATGATGACTGCAGTTTTATTCTTGCATGCCTACCGAACACTTAGTGAAACATTCATTGTTTTCACTCAACTATTACAAATTTCGATTTGCCAAAGATAATTGGATTTGTTTAGTGAAAATGTTTCCGCGCATCATTAGAAAACCGTTTTCATTCAAATGCTATATCCCATAAACATCTCAATACAAAATATCTGTTTGGTCGGTAATCTGATGTGTGCGAGTAAGAGATCAGAGTTTTCAACTGAGCTAGGATTCCAAGGTGGATATATAACTTTTGAAACTTTGTCTACGATAACATTGAAGCTTGGTCTGCGATAATCTTGTCCACATTATCCTACTCCATCAAAGAACATATTTACATCACTTAATTTACATCTGCGCATAACAGTAAAAATCCCGTAAACGAAATGATGTATTCTTTCGCGCAGTGTCCTCATATGAATGCAAGGCCCATGTTTTTCAAATAATCTTCAAACATACATTGTAAATGAAAATTGAGCAGTATAAAACAAATTTCTTTCAATTAAAGAAAACAATAAAAATGTGCAAGTTGTTGTCTCTTGTTGAAACCAAACATTTTGCGTGTAATTTCTATAGTGTTCGTTATATCTTACAGCATGAAACAATTTAAATAGACTTACCTGACTACCGTGCTAGAGCGAGTCTACAGCTTCGATTGAGTTGAGGAAAAGGTGTCCCCCTTTATATACCTAACATTTTCCTTAATGTTGACTCGTGCGATAAATCTTGACAAATATGGACAGGTGATGTTTAGATGACTGATCTAACGTTTTATGGTTCCCCTGAGTGATCATTGCAGTCGAAATATGTGAGTTTTAAGAGCACTCTTAAAAAAGATATATGTGTTTTTGTGTCTACGTTCAGTAGGCAATTCGTTCCGCGTTGCTGTGCCCAGGTATGCAAAACAACCTTGTCCATATCACTTCGTTTTTATAATGGGAATAATGAGTATACGATTATCATAAGAGGAGCGTAAGTATCTTGCTGGTGTGTTACTGATATTCATTGTTTGAGGTAAAGGATTTGACTAAGAAAAATTGTGATCAGAATGGCCTCAGTTTTATCATCATTCATCTGTAGCTTCTTACATGTTATCCATGATTTCACATCAGAAATGCACCTCTCTACACTTTGGATGGTATCATCGGCTAGATTTGTATATTTGGGTGTCGTCAGCGTACAATTGGTGAAACACTGGATGATGATCTATGACACCTGAGAGAGGCTGAGTGTATAGAATGAAGGGAACAGGTCCAAGACCACACCCCTGTGGAACACCACAACATAGATTAACTGGGCTGGAGTGTATTCCATTTGCAGACACAATTTGTGTCCTGTTGACTAAGTAGGATTTAAACCACAGTAAGGCTGTATCATGAATGCCAAATACATGCTGGATCTGGTGATGTAATATAGCATGGTCTTTTGTGTCAAATGCTGCAGACCAGTCAAGGAGGGTGAGGACCGTAATCTTTCCGCTATCGAAAGCAGAGAGAAGGTCATTAATTACTTTCAGAAGAGTAGTTTCCGTAGTGTGGCAAGGGCGATATGCAGTCTGTACACTGCTAAAAAGACTGAATTAAAATGAGACAGAAGTTGGGATAGAACAACATTTTCTAAGATTTTTTATATGAATGAGAGATTATAAACTGGGCGGTAGTTATTTAAATCGTATTGGTCGAGTGTTGGTTTCTTCAGCAGAGGCTTTAAAATGGCAGATTTTAAAAATGATGGGAATTCCCCGGATAAGAGAGAGGTCTTAATAACATCAATTACTGAAGGCAATATTAGATCAAAGCAATCAAGCAGCAGTGATGTTGGAACTGGATCAAGTTCACATGACTTTGGCGCACACTTCATCGCGATTGTACGTGCTAAATCCATAGAGACAGGTTTAAATGATTTTAACGGTTGCCGCTCAGATTATGTATTGCAAGTGTATAGTGACTACGATTCAATTGAAATTGTGTTGTCAAGCTTTTTTATAATTGTTTGTACCTTGTCACGGAGGATATTTGCAAACAGGATCAGAAGTTCGACTGGAGAGAAGGTAGCTGGAAATGGTGTACATTTGTTCCTTGACATTAGCTTGTTAGTGATCTTGAAAACCTCTTTGCAGCTGGAACTTTCCGTCATCTTAGTCATGTAGTGGGCTGATTTTGTTGCATGGACAACGTTTGTGACGTTCTTCTTCATAGATTTTCTTATGAATAGTGAGTCTAGTGGAAAGCCAAAGCCTCTCAGCTTTACGGCGGTCTCTTTTAGCAGTGTGAAGCCGGTATCTAACACTGATATACCACTAATAACACTTTTGAATTGATATTCAAATCTATGTGGTGTTATTGGGTTGGGAACTAAACAGATTTCAAGTTGTGACCCGCAGGAAGTATCCACACATCCTCCACCCCTTGCAAAACCCAGACAGTGTACTTCGAAAAGCCTTTTACACATGTTATAGAACTGGTCTTGAAATGACACAAAACAATTTTCAGACTTATATATCGTTGGTGGGTGCTGAACTAAACACTTTCAAATGTTTTATACGGGGGCTGTATCCCCACAGAGTTCACCCCTTGCAAAAGACCGGAGAGTGTAATTAAAAAAAAAAACATATACCATGTTATACAACTAATCTTGAAATGACACAAAACAAATTTCAACTGCGAAACTGAAAATATCGAGAGTTGTTTAAAAAATCAAAATTATAAGGACTACTCCCAAACATATCCCAGAATTTCAAGTCTGTATCTTCTATGAAGTTGAAGACAGGCAGACTTCATTTTTTTTTTAAATTTGGCGTTAGTGGGTTGTGTGTGGGTCTTATTCAAACAGTATATCTGTCAGTGATAATTATGAAAATATTTCAAATACTGTCAATATTTAGAAAAACACTTTCTTTGAAAAAGTGATCCTTGCACGAAACAGTATGTTCACGGCATGAGAAACAAAAACCTAATTTACATATATTTGTACTTAAAGATATAACAAAGAACTACACATATTAACAATACTGACAAGACTTTAATTTCAAAACAAATTGAACTTCCATCACAACCATTAAAACACAAACCCTGGCTAAAACATTATTTTCGATCTATAATAGTCCAACTGTCTTCAGATGTTTCCTTACATATAGACTGCTATTTTTCATGCAATAGTCATAGCTGTCGAAACTCTAGTTGTGAGATACATGCAGGCAGTGAACGGGAAAATAAAGAGACTAATACAAAATATGTTACTATCATTACTATTATTATTATTGGTATCTGACGCCTACGCGTAAACTATTATTCTTATTATTATTTCACGTTTTATAATTATACACACCCACTTTTATCATTATTATTATTATTATTATTATTATTATTAATATTATTTTTATTATTATTTCACGTTTTATAATTATACACACAATCTATTGTTATTAACATTATTATAATTATTATCGTTATTGTTTTACGTTTTACAATTATTCGCATAAACTATTAATATTATTATTTCACATTTTATAACTATATACACAAACTGTCATTATTATTATCATTATTATTTTTATTATTATTATTTCATATTTTAGAATTATACACACAAACTATTATTTTATTATTATTCTTATTATAACTGTTATTATTGTTATGATTATTCTTATTATTATTATTTCAAGTTTTATAATTAGACGAGTAAGAAATTATTTTTAATAATAATATTATTATTATCAACATTATTATTATTATTATTTCACGTTTTATAATTATATATACAATCTATTATTAATGGTAGTAGCAGTAGTAGTATCAATATTATTATTTCACTTTTTATAATTTTAGACACAAACTGTTATTATGATTATTATTATTATTATTATTATTATCATTATTATTATTATTATTATTATTTCAGGTTTTAAAATTATGCACAAAAACTATTATTATTATTATTATTATTATTAGAAGTAGTAGTAGTGGTAGGAGCAGTATTAGTATTTTTTTATCATTATTATTATTATTATTATCATTTTATTTTTATTATTATTTTTATTATTATTAATTTTTTATTCTTATTATTATTATTATTATTGTCTCACAATCAAATCAAAACATAATTCAAGGATAATCCACGAATTAAATTGCAAAAGTCCTCATAATAAATGTAATGATTTCAAGTTCGAATTCTGATGGAAAATCCAAGATGGATGACGATGACGTATCCTGTAATCAGTACTGTGCTTATCTACAGTTCCATGTAGAAATGCAAATAATGGCACTCCGGTGTTGGCAATCCAAATTAAATTTGTAAGCAATGTTTCCAGAAAAAATTAATCCTTTTGAAATGCAACTGATCTGAAGAAAATTATAACTCAAAATCTGGCTACAACAAAATACTTAACATCAGTGTATAAAGCCCAAAACTGAGAAATCTCTCTCTCACTCTCTCTCTACACAAATCCATTAAAACAAACAAATGCGCAGTAATGGACAAACCGGAATTACGAAATCGAAAAGGAGGGCACATGATCGTGTTTATGTCACGTACACCCTGAAGAAAACCAATCATTTAAAAATAAAATAGAGCTTGTTCACGAAGGTTGCTACAAATTCTGAAACAAGGTCAAGATTTAGATCAACATCTGGTGTTTACGAAAGAATGATTCAGGTCAACTGATTTTCTGTAAAAATATCGTCTCCAGTGAATAAATTTACATTATAATAGCAAACAATAGAATAAAAATTGTAAAACTGACAAACAATTAAATTATAATGAATAAGAATTAAATCAGATATATGTAACACTTCTATTATTTGTGAAATTTATGGTCAGAAAGTTTTGCGTCTCAAATTACCAAAAACAATTGTCATGTTTGTTAGAGATTTATTTATATTTTCCTCATAATATAGATTTGTGCTCATTTAAAGTCGTGTTTGTTTTGATGTTTTGCCTGCATAAATTTAAATTTCTACTTCTTATATTGTTAATGATGGAGACAGTTTCCTCATTTCATTATTTTTGTCTTTGTATTCGTTTTAAGATTATCCTTTACTTTGGTATTACATTTATACTGTATATTTTATTTCAATATTGTAATAAAAGTGTTTTGTGGACTCAGTTATCTTTTAAACTTCTACATATTTTGACGATCTCGTAAAATCCATCTATTTTATGTACCGAGTCAGCTTTTAGATTATCAATCACAACTTCTAAGTCGTCTTGTTAAAATCATGAAATCATGTCTAGTTATTTTGAAATATTTCCCTGTAATATAAGTGGACGGCAGCGATAAAAAAAGAAACAATCACCACACTGCTAGTAAAGAACGTGATTAGCAACTTCGCCAAAGACGAACGATCCATGAAGTGTTAAACTTAGTTTCCAACTTATTTAATACGTTCAAGAATCGACAAAATCGCAATATTTGAAAATCAGGGGAAAGACGAGATAAATTCGAAGCGAATAACCAGTTTTTTGATCTATTGTTCATCTGGTCTAACAGTAAAGTTGTTTCTTCTTTGAGTCTTCAATATCAAGTTGAACAATCAATACAACTATAGCAACAAAATCGCTATCATATCATCATAGTAAAGCTCCAATACCTTCAGCCAAACGTCAAGTGTGCGTATGTGCTGGCTAAAATAAAATTCAGGAAATACATAATAAGACTGAAAAAAACCCACATTAAATGTTTACCATTCTGTACTTAAATCTGCTCTCACAACTGCATCAACGATGTTTTTAAAGTCGTTGCTAATATATCAGTAGGTTTTCCTTCACATTTGGAGACTAAACAATTGTAAAACTAATTATTTAATTTTTTCTTAACGGGTTTTGAAGAACAGATTACGTAGTAACAAAAATCATGACATAATTCGTAGCACTGTACTAACAAATATACACCAAATATGCGTTGCTCAACTCTAGTAAAGTGTTCAGTTTCTTATTCAATAGGAGATGAATTCAATAATAAATAGTAGACTAAATTAGTTGGTTTTAGGATGCTCTTGCAAAAAGCTATTCATTTGTGTTTTAAATCTCTCAATAATGATAAGCTGGAATATGCTGGTTATTTCCCTTACTTTCTAAAAATAATTGCCATCTTTGCTTGCATTTATCATCTTTTGTCAGTACACTAATATTATTTTTCAGAGTGAGAAACTCCATGCTCATCATTTGTTTTTAAATGGAACGGTTTTATTCTATTGATTTCAAATAATCGTTATAGCTCACTAAAGAGTTTTCTTTTGTTATCATATTTCATAAAGTCAAATGTATTCTTTCACAAAATGTATACTCCAGCTGAGCAGAACAACTTCTGCTAATGTCCTTAAATGTTTCTATAATCTGTTTTTCACTGCTTAAGTCTTCCCTTACTGGAATGAATTTACTTTCTAATTTAACAAAAGCTTGCCTGATTATTTCAGGTGATTGGACAAGTGATTGTCTGTAATTTAGATGTGTACCCAATGTTCCTGAACATATATTCTGATACGTTGGTTTAATTTTGATATTATTTCTTCTTTGAGTCCAATGATGTACGGGAAAAATATCACAAATTTCCATTCATCTAATTTCCTTTCAAACTAATTATTTTTTATAACCTTAGCGAACATTATCCCTTTTCCAGTAAGTTAGGTTTCAAGCAAAGACAGTTTCATTTTTTCCCAGGATAATATCTGAAACTAAACATTACATTTTCTTGACATTAAATTGTTTGTATCTTCAATAGTGTTTTACAAAGCAGTGTTATTATTTAATGGAAATATGTTGGGTTTTTTTTGCTTCCATGAGACAGGAGAATCAGCTTCTGATCGAGTTTATTCTGATTTCAAAATATGTTAAATTTATGTATTGTTTATCCCAGAACAAGAACAGTTTATTATATATACAAGACAATAACATATTTCTTATCGCGCTATTGCTGGCGATATTACTCAGTTGACTTGTATATTACATGTGTTAATTTTCATAATCATTGATTGTACAGGTAATATAGCACATAACATTTTAAACGTTAATTTGTTATGATTACGACTTTGTACAATAAGTTGATGTCATTTTAGTAAACACATTCTATAGTTTCAAGATAATAACTTGTACTCTAATTGAAGTAAGCATGGTGATGAGATTTTAGTTTAGGTTATAGGATTTCTTGAAAATCTAGTATGACCTAACTACTGTTGGGCTAGCTGCTAAGTTGCTTGGCCTTATTTACCAAGTGTAATGATCTAGAATCAATACCCGAGTCTCATCTATTTCTGTATTACGTTTTCGTTTTTTAAATAAGGGATGGTTTACTGAGAATTAATTATTCCTAGAATAAACATTAGTGTTAGAGAAGTAATGTAGCTGAAATCATTAAAGATTATTTATTTATTTATTTCAATTACTGATTGGAATTTCAAAGTGTTCAGACATTAGGATGTAATAGCTGCATTAGAATTACCGTGAATTTATTTAAAGACATTGTGGATTATATCATTGTGATACATCAAAACTATTGACACATCAGCACAATGATTAAACTTCCTTCAGAATATCACTGGATGTAATTTGAAATAATAAATTGTAATTAAACTTTATTTTACATGTTCACTTTGTATTTAAGGAAAGGAAATCGTATTTTGCAATTTACCAAACTTGCTGGTTTTCACTATTTTCTGTTCCTTAGTTTAAGACCATGGAGTCGTAAGACTTGCTATCATGTCACAATTTTTAATGTACCTAGCAAGATTCTTCACTGTCCAGTAATAATACATATTCCTGACAACTTCTAAATTGATTACTTGTGAAATGATTAACTTCTGTGTAATGCATTTTAATTCGTCAAAGAGAGTATATAAACCAGGCTTGATATTTAGTGTTCCGAATTCTTTGCAGACTTTGATTTTTTTAATATATTTTCGTTTCAAATCTTATACCAGGACATGGTATGGTACTAAACTTGTAGGCGACGAAAATCTTTATTTCTTTTTGTTTGTATTTGTCATTCTTTTGCTCGTTGTCGAAAGTATTTTGTAATATTTTCTTCTTTTACAAATATTGATTCGGTGTGGTGCATCTGTTATCATTTTGGAGCTGTAGTTAATATTATATGTTATTTATGCCTCTCTTCATTAGGAACACGACAAAACCATCAGAATTTACAAGTTGTCGTATGACGCGGAACCAAAGGGACAACCTGTTCATGCGCTAGGATTCATAATTTGCCTACTACTTTATCATCAAGGAGACCAATATCCTGACCATTCATTGTCTATTTTAGAGCCGCGTACATTCGTTGAACTGTCCGTAACAGTGCTAAATTTACAAACTGTCCGTAACCGTGCTAAATTTGTAAACTGTCCGTAAACGTGTTAAATTTACAAACTGTCCATAACCGTATTAAATCTACAAACTCTCCGTAACCGAGCTAAATTTGCAAACTGTCCGTAACCGTGTTAAATTTACAAAATATCCGTAACAGTGTTCAATTTGCAACTGTCAGTAACCATGTTATATTTGCAAACTGTCAGTAACCGAGTTATATTTGTAGATTGTCATAATTATTTAATTGTCTTTATGTCTCTACAGTGTTTAATGTAATTAACATTTTGACAAGTAACATGGCCTACAAAAATAACACTGTACTCTTTGATCAGTATTATCTGTTTGTGTTTTTCTTTACTGGATGAAAAAAAGATTATGATACAGATAGATAGACCTAACATGGCTTGAGTGATTTTTCTGATTTGTAGTAGCCTATTTGTAACTATAATTAAGTGTCGTTTATCACTGATGATGTTCACATTATATTATGAGTCAAAAGTTCAAATCCGATCCGCAAAATGAATATATATATATATATATATATATATATATATATATATATATATATATATATATATATATGAGCAAAACGGACGAATGAAATAAAAGATTTAAAGAAAGAGATATAGATACAAAACAATAATACAAGCAGAGATACAGAGAAAGACTCGCAAATAAATCAAGATAGTTGAGGGCGGGGCAACGATACAAACTTTCTCAGAAGGAACGAGAAAATCAGATTATAGTTAGAAATGTGGTTGTTCACATTTAACAGATTTGTATAATTTTTCCAATCAAGCATTACCCTCTGTATGATAATACAAGCGCTTTTTATCTCTATATGAAAATATAAAAGCTTTGCTCTGTGTTATAATACAATCACTATCCTCTTTATGATAATATTGGCGCTTTCCTCTGTGTGATAATACATGTGCTTTCTTCTTTATGATATTACTATCGCTTTAGTCTGTGTGATAATACAATCGTTTCATCCTTTGTGACAATATCCACGCTTTCTCTGTATAATAATACAACCGCTGTCCTCTGTGTTATAATACTTGCGCTTTTTTCTCTGTGTGAAAATCAAGCGCTTCACTCTTTGTGATAACATACACGCTTTCCTCTGTGTGATGATACAAGCGTTTTCCTCTGTATGATAATACAAGCACTTTCCTCTGTGTGATAATGCAAGCGCTTTCCTCTGTGTGATAATACAAGCGCTTTCCTCTGTATGATAATACAAGCGCTTTCCTCTGGGTGATAATAGAAGCGCTTTCCTATGTATGATAATACAAGCGCTTTCCTCTGTGTGATAATACAAGCGCTTTCCTCTGTGTGATAATACAAGCGCTTCCCTCTGTGATAATACAAGCGATTCCATCTGTGTGATAATTTACACGCTTTCCTCTTTGTGATAATACAACCTTTTTCCTCTGTGTGATGATACAAGAGTTTACCTCCGTATGATAATATAAGCGCTTCCTTCTGTGTGATAATACAAGCGCTTTCCTCTATACGATAACACAAGCGCTTTCCTATGTGTCATAATACAAGCGTTTTCCTCTGTGCGATAATACAAGCGCTTTCATCAACATGATACTACGGGCACTTCCCTCTTTCTTATAATACAAGCACTTTCCGCTGTGAAAAAATAAGTGCGTCCTCTGTGTAATAAAGCATGCGCTTTTCGTTTTTGCGATAACACAAGCGCTTTCGTCTGTGTGATAATACAAGCGCTTTTCTCTCTGCGATAATACAAGCGCTTTCCTCTGTGTGATAATACAAGCGCTTTTCTATGTGCGATAATAAAAGCGCTTTGGACGAAGAACATAGAGAACTTTACAGAAAAAAACACAGATACAAAGTCATTTATTACTTTAATTGTTTTATTCTAAAGAAAGCATATCACGTTGACTCAAGACATGACTCATAGCATGGCACGTCAATGTCTGACGACATCTGGACAGCTTTAGATCTAGGTAAAGGCTTGTTGGAGCGGTTGATAGGAAAAGTCTAGCAACCGATAATCTGACGAAGAAAGAAAACAATGCAAATCATTGGCTCGAGTATTGGTGATTAATATGGATACACTTGAAACATTTGATAGTCCCTAACAAAATAGACACGATAAAGCTGGAAGAAAGTAAATATTACATATTTTAAAAGGCGATGCTTCTCGAGACCAAGCAGAACTTGATTGGACGGATCTCATCCTTGTTAGCTATAATCCCACTTCAGATGTATGAACCTTACAGACTTCATGCTACATCCTCTTATCATTCGAAATCCGCAGGTTGATAATATCTTCTAACTGGGTCCAGACTAGTTCAATAAATGTAAGCATAAACAAGAACAGTAAAACCTGTCATTAACCACTGGTCTGGTTTGATTTGGCTTTGGAGTTTAACGCTATTGTTCAGCAGATGATAGGCTATACATGGCGGTCGGGATATATGGTGCATGAAGAACCTGGGAAGAACCACCGACCCATCGGAAGCTACTGGCATGCTTTCTCACAATCCGCGTTGGTCCCGCCATGATTTGAACTCATGCGGACAGAGGTGAGATGTATGAATGCTGTGAGACCACTGGGCCACCACGGGCCTCCTCCGTCAATAACAAACGCCAAATAGATCAACACACATTGTAGTATATAAAAAGGTCTTGAATGGACATATATTTTTCTGTTAATTTAAGGGTTTACCAAATAGTGTTGCTTAAGAACAATTATTCTGTATATGGAGAAGTTTGTTAAGGTAGACACCACTGTACAGAGAGTAGCGATGTTAAGTGATTTTCGTTACTGTCGTATATCCGACAGTCGTATAATGTCTCATTTCACGCATAGGGTCGAAGAGTTATTCAAAATATTTATTAGGATGTAGGGCAAATAATGTGACCATTGAGACTTTTGCGGAGCCTGTCAACGACAATAGTCGTTGATTTTTATCAGTGCTGTCGTAGTCGTGAAAGTAGTTGTAGTAATGGTGATTGTGATTGTGGTATCCTTCGTGAAAATAGCAATGGTCGAGGTGAAATTTCTAGCAGACGTGGAGATATAACGTAGAACAGAAGAATAAATTAGATCATAAGGCAGCCAAAAGACCGAACATATTAAATAATACAATATACATCTGGTAGAGATTATTGTTTAGGACATATTACATATTGTGAATTGTTGAAAATAAATATTCATATTATAGGAGAAAGATTTACACAAAAGTGTACCTGGTCAATAACTCTATCCTTTGTATCCACCATATCCGCCATAACCACCGTATCCTCCCAATCCACCATATCCACCATATCCGCCATATCCTCCCAATCCACCATATCCACCATATCCGCCATATCCTCCCAATCCACCGTATCCACCAAATCCGCCATAACCTCCGTATCCTCCCAATCCGCCAGATAGTCCACCATAACCTCCCAGCAAACCTCCATATCCTCCGTATCCACCATACCCTCCTAATCCACCACCATATCCTAGAAGAGTGGCCTCGGTCATGAGGCAACAAGCCACAAGCGCGATCACTACCCTCAACATTTTGATTGGAATTAGACACCTGTAAAATTAATCAATTAATGAATTGCCTATTCCAAATATATAGCGACATTTCGATCACACAAATCCGATAAGGCAGATTTTGTTTCAAAATTAGGAACTAGTAAAAGGCGTGTCTGCCTTTGTAAGGTTATTTGTTAATACGTGTATCCAGGCCATACTGTATATTTTACATTCTTCTTTCTAAAAGAATGGTATTACAAAAATAAAAGTTAATTACCAACATGCCGAAATTCAGTTGAATCAGTTACTTTCTTCAAAGTGAATGATTTTTGTTAAAGATTACAATGACTTTAACTGGGAAAAGTGTAATATTTCAACATCTGGAAATAATTTTTACATAACATTAACTACCAATTTAACACTGGTATATCAACTAATTTTCCTGTACAGATACGTGTTACGTCTCTCTCTCTCTCTCTCTCTCTCTCTCTCTCTCTCTCTCTCTCCATTATGTTCAAACGGAAGTGAAGAATACTACCTGTTGGAAGAATAATAAATCTAATAATAAATCTGCAAATCACTAGTATATATTGTGCAGTGACTATGAGAGATATACATGCCTCACATCAATTTCAAGAACAACACAATCCTGAAACACCTAATACACAAATATATATTTAACTTTTAAACAGTAATAACTCCAAACGTCGTATCATAACCTTGGGTTTAGAAATTTTCGAAACTTTCCCCCTTGCCACCTAAGCATTAGATCGGGCACTATACCTAACAGTAAACACTATACTAGAAAGCAGCAGCAGAATAATATGATCGAAGATCATATATCGGTACGACTTCACAGTACAATGAAATTCGTATTTCACTTCTGCTTTCAAATGGTTCATCTGGTGATCAAGGATTTGGTTCTGCTAAAAATTATAATTTTCTCAAAAACAATACTAAATGTGTTGGATTTAAGATAATTCAATCTTCCGAAAGAACTAAAAATTATTTATACAATAAATAAATGAACAAAATTAAAGTAGAACAGCTCCGTGTAAGATATGCTTAACTCTCTGTAGTAAAAAACAAATTGCATTTTTGGGAGTTCTTTTATATTTATCAATGAAATCTGGTAACACTTTATAAAATATTCGTCTCTGATGATATTGATATCTTGCAATTATAATATATCAGCAACCAAACATAATGACAGAATTAATTTTTCAGTAATAGCTCCTACGCTCTTTATAAATATTCTTGTAACATTTGTATAGGCTTAAGCATGAATGAATGTATGGTTTAGGAAAATCTGAGATCCAAGTCTGTAACTGAATAGTATGTTTGAAAATTTGAATCTCCAACAGTTAGATGAATTCCATTATGAATGTCTGTAAAGGTCTTAATGGCACATCAGCATAATTATGTGTATATAGTGAACAGAAAAAGCTCGGCATCGCAAATTATAAAGTGAAATACCTACTCGAAAATCTCGAGAAAGATAAGGCTACGAACCGAAAATACGAATGTACTACGAAACAAAAGATAAAAGGCAAAAATGTTGATAAACTCTCAAAAAAGCAACAAAAATAAACGAAGAGCATGGTAAAAATTATGCAAAAACAAAGTAAAAGAGAAACAAAAAACTCATATCTTAATTGTACTTTTAAACAAATTGAAAGACCCTTCAAGGTGAAACATCGTCTTCATGGAGAGCAATCCACGGCAAACAATCTGCCTCTATCTGTCACCAATTGTGACATGCAGGAGAGGGCAATGGGGGTCCAACCTACATCTCAGAGACCATAAGGGTTGTCCGAATTCCATAACTAGCTATACCTGCGCCAAATTATCTTAAGGTAAAGTCAAAACTGAAGAACTTTAGTTAGTTATTAATCAGTTCAGTCACTCAGATCAGTGGATTTGAAACTTAACTATAACTCCAAAGCTAATGGCTGACAATGATATCCCGCCATGGAAGTATTTAGATAATAGTTTTCTCGAATTCTGATAAAAATATAAAATAAAACTTTCATGATATCTATCTTATTATACTTCGGATAATGCTTAAGTGTTGTCTGTGGCTGATATAAGAGTGAAAATATTATAAACACCTTATTCATTTCAAACTGTATGTAAGGAAATCTTTTATATTTATTTATTATATATTTATATTTTCTTAAGAGATACAACATATTCAAAATTATAAAATGTTTCATGGAACAATGATGCACCATGACAGTGCGTAGAATGACCTAAATGCAGGATTTAACCAAGGTGCAACCGACGGACGGTAGTTCTTGGATCACATTCTATTACCATACCGACGTCGTGGTATGACATACAATTTCAAACTATATGATGACTGCAGTTTTATTCTTGCATGCCTACCGAACACTTAGTGAAACATTCATTGTTTTCACTCAACTATTACAAATTTCGATTTGCCAAAGATAATTGGATTTGTTTAGTGAAAATGTTTCCGCGCATCATTAGAAAACCGTTTTCATTCAAATGCTATATCCCATAAACATCTCAATACAAAATATCTGTTTGGTCGGTAATCTGATGTGTGCGAGTAAGAGATCAGAGTTTTCAACTGAGCTAGGATTCCAAGGTGGATATATAACTTTTGAAACTTTGTCTACGATAACATTGAAGCTTGGTCTGCGATAATCTTGTCCACATTATCCTACTCCATCAAAGAACATATTTACATCACTTAATTTACATCTGCGCATAACAGTAAAAATCCCGTAAACGAAATTATGTATTCTTTCTCGCAGTGTCCTCATATGAATGCAAGGCCCATGTTTTTCAAATAATCTTCAAACATACATTGTAAATGAAAATTGAGCAGTATAAAACAAATTTCTTTCAATTAAAGAAAACAATAAAAATGTGCAAGTTGTTGTCTCTTGTTGAAACCAAACATTTTGCGTGTAATTTCTATAGTGTTCGTTATATCTTACAGCATGAAACAATTTAAATAGACTTACCTGACTACCGTGCTAGAGCGAGTCTACAGCTTCGATTGAGTTGAGGAAAAGGTGTCCCCCTTTATATACCTAACATTTTCCTTAATGTTGACTCGTGCGATAAATCTTGACAAATATGGACAGGTGATGTTTAGATGACTGATCTAACGTTTTATGGTTCCCCTGAGTGATCATTGCAGTCGAAATATGTGAGTTTTAAGAGCACTCTTAAAAAAGATATATGTGTTTTTGTGTCTACGTTCAGTAGGCAATTCGTTCCGCGTTGCTGTGCCCAGGTATGCAAAACAACCTTGTCCATATCACTTCGTTTTTATAATGGGAATAATGAGTATACGATTATCATAAGAGGAGCGTAAGTATCTTGCTGGTGTGTTACTGATATTCATTGTTTGAGGTAAAGGATTTGACTAAGAAAAATTGTGATCAGAATGGCCTCAGTTTTATCATCATTCATCTGTAGCTTCTTACATGTTATCCATGATTTCACATCAGAAATGCACCTCTCTACACTTTGGATGGTATCATCGGCTAGATTTGTATATTTGGGTGTCGTCAGCGTACAATTGGTGAAACACTGGATGATGATCTATGACACCTGAGAGAGGCTGAGTGTATAGAATGAAGGGAACAGGTCCAAGACCACACCCCTGTGGAACACCACAACATAGATTAACTGGGCTGGAGTGTATTCCATTTGCAGACACAATTTGTGTCCTGTTGACTAAGTAGGATTTAAACCACAGTAAGGCTGTATCATGAATGCCAAATACATGCTGGATCTGGTGATGTAATATAGCATGGTCTTTTGTGTCAAATGCTGCAGACCAGTCAAGGAGGGTGAGGACCGTAATCTTTCCGCTATCGAAAGCAGAGAGAAGGTCATTAATTACTTTCAGAAGAGTAGTTTCCGTAGTGTGGCAAGGGCGATATGCAGTCTGTACACTGCTAAAAAGACTGAATTAAAATGAGACAGAAGTTGGGATAGAACAACATTTTCTAAGATTTTTTATATGAATGAGAGATTATAAACTGGGCGGTAGTTATTTAAATCGTATTGGTCGAGTGTTGGTTTCTTCAGCAGAGGCTTTAAAATGGCAGATTTTAAAAATGATGGGAATTCCCCGGATAAGAGAGAGGTCTTAATAACATCAATTACTGAAGGCAATATTAGATCAAAGCAATCAAGCAGCAGTGATGTTGGAACTGGATCAAGTTCACATGACTTTGGCGCACACTTCATCACGATTGTACGTGCTAAATCCATAGAGACAGGTTTAAATGATTTTAACGGTTGCCGCTCAGATTATGTATTGCAAGTGTATAGTGACTACGATTCAATTGAAATTGTGTTGTCAAGCTTTTTTATAATTGTTTGTACCTTGTCACGGAGGATATTTGCAAACAGGATCAGAAGTTCGACTGGAGAGAAGGTAGCTGGAAATGGTGTACATTTGTTCCTTGACATTAGCTTGTTAGTGATCTTGAAAACCTCTTTGCAGCTGGAACTTTCCGTCATCTTAGTCATGTAGTGGGCTGATTTTGTTGCATGGACAACGTTTGTGACGTTCTTCTTCATAGATTTTCTTATGAATAGTGAGTCTAGTGGAAAGCCAAAGCCTCTCAGCTTTACGGCGGTCTCTTTTAGCAGTGTGAAGCCGGTATCTAACACTGATATACCACTAATAACACTTTTGAATTGATATTCAAATCTATGTGGTGTTATTGGGTTGGGAACTAAACAGATTTCAAGTTGTGACCCGCAGGAAGTATCCACACATCCTCCACCCCTTGCAAAACCCAGACAGTGTACTTCGAAAAGCCTTTTACACATGTTATAGAACTGGTCTTGAAATGACACAAAACAATTTTCAGACTTATATATCGTTGGTGGGTGCTGAACTAAACACTTTCAAATGTTTTATACGGGGGCTGTATCCCCACAGAGTTCACCCCTTGCAAAAGACCGGAGAGTGTAATTAAAAAAAAAAACATATACCATGTTATACAACTAATCTTGAAATGACACAAAACAAATTTCAACTGCGAAACTGAAAATATCGAGAGTTGTTTAAAAAATCAAAATTATAAGGACTACTCCCAAACATATCCCAGAATTTCAAGTCTGTATCTTCTATGAAGTTGAAGACAGGCAGACTTCATTTTTTTTTTAAATTTGGCGTTAGTGGGTTGTGTGTGGGTCTTATTCAAACAGTATATCTGTCAGTGATAATTATGAAAATATTTCAAATACTGTCAATATTTAGAAAAACACTTTCTTTGAAAAAGTGATCCTTGCACGAAACAGTATGTTCACGGCATGAGAAACAAAAACCTAATTTACATATATTTGTACTTAAAGATATAACAAAGAACTACACATATTAACAATACTGACAAGACTTTAATTTCAAAACAAATTGAACTTCCATCACAACCATTAAAACACAAACCCTGGCTAAAACATTATTTTCGATCTATAATAGTCCAACTGTCTTCAGATGTTTCCTTACATATAGACTGCTATTTTTCATGCAATAGTCATAGCTGTCGAAACTCTAGTTGTGAGATACATGCAGGCAGTGAACGGGAAAATAAAGAGACTAATACAAAATATGTTACTATCATTACTATTATTATTATTGGTATCTGACGCCTACGCGTAAACTATTATTCTTATTATTATTTCACGTTTTATAATTATACACACCCACTTTTATCATTATTATTATTATTATTATTATTATTATTATTATTATTAATATTATTTTTATTATTATTTCACGTTTTATAATTATACACACAATCTATTGTTATTAACATTATTATAATTATTATCGTTATTGTTTTACGTTTTACAATTATTCGCATAAACTATTAATATTATTATTTCACATTTTATAACTATATACACAAACTGTCATTATTATTATCATTATTATTTTTATTATTATTATTTCATATTTTAGAATTATACACACAAACTATTATTTTATTATTATTCTTATTATAACTGTTATTATTGTTATGATTATTCTTATTATTATTATTTCAAGTTTTATAATTAGACGAGTAAGAAATTATTTTTAATAATAATATTATTATTATCAACATTATTATTATTATTATTTCACGTTTTATAATTATATATACAATCTATTATTAATGGTAGTAGCAGTAGTAGTATCAATATTATTATTTCACTTTTTATAATTTTAGACACAAACTGTTATTATGATTATTATTATTATTATTATTATTATTATTATTATCATTATTATTATTATTATTATTATTTCAGGTTTTAAAATTATGCACAAAAACTATTATTATTATTATTATTATTATTAGAAGTAGTAGTAGTGGTAGGAGCAGTATTAGTATTTTTTTATCATTATTATTATTATTATTATCATTTTATTTTTATTATTATTTTTATTATTATTAATTTTTTATTCTTATTATTATTATTATTATTGTCTCACAATCAAATCAAAACATAATTCAAGGATAATCCACGAATTAAATTGCAAAAGTCCTCATAATAAATGTAATGATTTCAAGTTCGAATTCTGATGGAAAATCCAAGATGGATGACGATGACGTATGCTGTAATCAGTACTGTGCTTATCTACAGTTCCATGTAGAAATGCAAATAATGGCACTCCGGTGTTGGCAATCCAAATTAAATTTGTAAGCAATGTTTCCAGAAAAAATTAATCCTTTTGAAATGCAACTGATCTGAAGAAAATTATAACTCAAAATCTGGCTACAACAAAATACTTAACATCAGTGTATAAAGCCCAAAACTGAGAAATCTCTCTCTCACTCTCTCTCTACACAAATCCATTAAAACAAACAAATGCGCAGTAATGGACAAACCGGAATTACGAAATCGAAAAGGAGGGCACATGATCGTGTTTATGTCACGTACACCCTGAAGAAAACCAATCATTTAAAAAAAAAATAGAGCTTGTTCACGAAGGTTGCTACAAATTCTGAAACAAGGTCAAGATTTAGATCAACATCTGGTGTTTACGAAAGAATGATTCAGGTCAACTGATTTTCTGTAAAAATATCGTCTCCAGTGAATAAATTTACATTATAATAGCAAACAATAGAATAAAAATTGTAAAACTGACAAACAATTAAATTATAATGAATAAGAATTAAATCAGATATATGTAACACTTCTATTATTTGTGAAATTTATGGTCAGAAAGTTTTGCGTCTCAAATTACCAAAAACAATTGTCATGTTTGTTAGAGATTTATTTATATTTTCCTCATAATATAGATTTGTGCTCATTTAAAGTCGTGTTTGTTTTGATGTTTTGCCTGCATAAATTTAAATTTCTACTTCTTATATTGTTAATGATGGAGACAGTTTCCTCATTTCATTATTTTTGTCTTTGTATTCGTTTTAAGATTATCCTTTACTTTGGTATTACATTTATACTGTATATTTTATTTCAATATTGTAATAAAAGTGTTTTGTGGACTCAGTTATCTTTTAAACTTCTACATATTTTGACGATCTCGTAAAATCCATCTATTTTATGTACCGAGTCAGCTTTTAGATTATCAATCACAACTTCTAAGTCGTCTTGTTAAAATCATGAAATCATGTCTAGTTATTTTGAAATATTTCCCTGTAATATAAGTGGACGGCAGCGATAAAAAAAGAAACAATCACCACACTGCTAGTAAAGAACGTGATTAGCAACTTCGCCAAAGACGAACGATCCATGAAGTGTTAAACTTAGTTTCCAACTTATTTAATACGTTCAAGAATCGACAAAATCGCAATATTTGAAAATCAGGGGAAAGACGAGATAAATTCGAAGCGAATAACCAGTTTTTTGATCTATTGTTCATCTGGTCTAACAGTAAAGTTGTTTCTTCTTTGAGTCTTCAATATCAAGTTGAACAATCAATACAACTATAGCAACAAAATCGCTATCATATCATCATAGTAAAGCTCCAATACCTTCAGCCAAACGTCAAGTGTGCGTATGTGCTGGCTAAAATAAAATTCAGGAAATACATAATAAGACTGAAAAAAACCCACATTAAATGTTTACCATTCTGTACTTAAATCTGCTCTCACAACTGCATCAACGATGTTTTTAAAGTCGTTGCTAATATATCAGTAGGTTTTCCTTCACATTTGGAGACTAAACAATTGTAAAACTAATTATTTAATTTTTTCTTAACGGGTTTTGAAGAACAGATTACGTAGTAACAAAAATCATGACATAATTCGTAGCACTGTACTAACAAATATGCACCAAATATGCGTTGCTCAACTCTAGTAAAGTGTTCAGCTGGAATATGCTGGTTATTTCCCTTACTTTCTAAAAATAATTGCCATCTTTGCTTGCATTTATCATCTTTTGTCAGTACACTAATATTATTTTTCAGAGTGAGAAACTCCATGCTCATCATTTGTTTTTAAATGGAACGGTTTTATTCTATTGATTTCAAATAATCGTTATAGCTCACTAAAGAGTTTTCTTTTGTTATCATATTTCATAAAGTCAAATGTATTCTTTCACAAAATGTATACTCCAGCTGAGCAGAACAACTTCTGCTAATGTCCTTAAATGTTTCTATAATCTGTTTTTCACTGCTTAAGTCTTCCCTTACTGGAATGAATTTACTTTCTAATTTAACAAAAGCTTGCCTGATTATTTCAGGTGATTGGACAAGTGATTGTCTGTAATTTAGATGTGTACCCAATGTTCCTGAACATATATTCTGATACGTTGGTTTAATTTTGATATTATTTCTTCTTTGAGTCCAATGATGTACGGGAAAAATATCACAAATTTCCATTCATCTAATTTCCTTTCAAACTAATTATTTTTTATAACCTTAGCGAACATTATCCCTTTTCCAGTAAGTTAGGTTTCAAGCAAAGACAGTTTCATTTTTTCCCAGGATAATATCTGAAACTAAACATTACATTTTCTTGACATTAAATTGTTTGTATCTTCAATAGTGTTTTACAAAGCAGTGTTATTATTTAATGGAAATATGTTGGGTTTTTTTTTGCTTCCATGAGACAGGAGAATCAGCTTCTGATCGAGTTTATTCTGATTTCAAAATATGTTAAATTTATGTATTGTTTATCCCAGAACAAGAACAGTTTATTATATATACAAGACAATAACATATTTCTTATCGCGCTATTGCTGGCGATATTACTCAGTTGACTTGTATATTACATGTGTTAATTTTCATAATCATTGATTGTACAGGTAATATAGCACATAACATTTTAAACGTTAATTTGTTATGATTACGACTTTGTACAATAAGTTGATGTCATTTTAGTAAACACATTCTATAGTTTCAAGATAATAACTTGTACTCTAATTGAAGTAAGCATGGTGATGAGATTTTAGTTTAGGTTATAGGATTTCTTGAAAATCTAGTATGACCTAACTACTGTTGGGCTAGCTGCTAAGTTGCTTGGCCTTATTTACCAAGTGTAATGATCTAGAATCAATACCCGAGTCTCATCTATTTCTGTATTACGTTTTCGTTTTTTAAATAAGGGATGGTTTACTGAGAATTAATTATTCCTAGAATAAACATTAGTGTTAGAGAAGTAATGTAGCTGAAATCATTAAAGATTATTTATTTATTTATTTCAATTACTGATTGGAATTTCAAAGTGTTCAGACATTAGGATGTAATAGCTGCATTAGAATTACCGTGAATTTATTTAAAGACATTGTGGATTATATCATTGTGATACATCAAAACTATTGACACATCAGCACAATGATTAAACTTCCTTCAGAATATCACTGGATGTAATTTGAAATAATAAATTGTAATTAAACTTTATTTTACATGTTCACTTTGTATTTAAGGAAAGGAAATCGTATTTTGCAATTTACCAAACTTGCTGGTTTTCACTATTTTCTGTTCCTTAGTTTAAGACCATGGAGTCGTAAGACTTGCTATCATGTCACAATTTTTAATGTACCTAGCAAGATTCTTCACTGTCCAGTAATAATACATATTCCTGACAACTTCTAAATTGATTACTTGTGAAATGATTAACTTCTGTGTAATGCATTTTAATTCGTCAAAGAGAGTATATAAACCAGGCTTGATATTTAGTGTTCCGAATTCTTTGCAGACTTTGATTTTTTTAATATATTTTCGTTTCAAATCTTATACCAGGACATGGTATGGTACTAAACTTGTAGGCGACGAAAATCTTTATTTCTTTTTGTTTGTATTTGTCATTCTTTTGCTCGTTGTCGAAAGTATTTTGTAATATTTTCTTCTTTTACAAATATTGATTCGGTGTGGTGCATTTGTTATCATTTTGGAGCTGTAGTTAATATTATATGTTATTTATGCCTCTCTTCATTAGGAACACGACAAAACCATCAGAATTTACAAGTTGTCGTATGACGCGGAACCAAAGGGACAACCTGTTCATGCGCTAGGATTCATAATTTGCCTACTACTTTATCATCAAGGAGACCAATATCCTGACCATTCATTGTCTATTTTAGAGCCGCGTACATTCGTTGAACTGTCCGTAACAGTGCTAAATTTACAAACTGTCCGTAACCGTGCTAAATTTGTAAACTGTCCGTAAACGTGTTAAATTTACAAACTGTCCATAACCGTATTAAATCTACAAACTCTCCGTAACCGAGCTAAATTTGCAAACTGTCCGTAACCGTGTTAAATTTACAAAATATCCGTAACAGTGTTCAATTTGCAACTGTCAGTAACCATGTTATATTTGCAAACTGTCAGTAACCGAGTTATATTTGTAGATTGTCATAATTATTTAATTGTCTTTATGTCTCTACAGTGTTTAATGTAATTAACATTTTGACAAGTAACATGGCCTACAAAAATAACACTGTACTCTTTGATCAGTATTATCTGTTTGTGTTTTTCTTTACTGGATGAAAAAAAGATTATGATACAGATAGATAGACCTAACATGGCTTGAGTGATTTTTCTGATTTGTAGTAGCCTATTTGTAACTATAATTAAGTGTCGTTTATCACTGATGATGTTCACATTATATTATGAGTCAAAAGTTCAAATCCGATCCGCAAAATGAATATATATATATATATATATATATATATATATATATATATATATATATATATATATATATATATATATATGAGCAAAACGGACGAATGAAATAAAAGATTTAAAGAAAGAGATATAGATACAAAACAATAATACAAGCAGAGATACAGAGAAAGACTCGCAAATAAATCAAGATAGTTGAGGGCGGGGCAACGATACAAACTTTCTCAGAAGGAACGAGAAAATCAGATTATAGTTAGAAATGTGGTTGTTCACATTTAACAGATTTGTATAATTTTTCCAATCAAGCATTACCCTCTGTATGATAATACAAGCGCTTTTTATCTCTATATGAAAATATAAAAGCTTTGCTCTGTGTTATAATACAATCACTATCCTCTTTATGATAATATTGGCGCTTTCCTCTGTGTGATAATACATGTGCTTTCTTCTTTATGATATTACTATCGCTTTAGTCTGTGTGATAATACAATCGTTTCATCCTTTGTGACAATATCCACGCTTTCTCTGTATAATAATACAACCGCTGTCCTCTGTGTTATAATACTTGCGCTTTTTTTCTCTGTGTGAAAATCAAGCGCTTCACTCTTTGTGATAACATACACGCTTTCCTCTGTGTGATGATACAAGCGTTTTCCTCTGTATGATAATACAAGCACTTTCCTCTGTGTGATAATGCAAGCGCTTTCCTCTGTGTGATAATACAAGCGCTTTCCTCTGTATGATAATACAAGCGCTTTCCTCTGGGTGATAATAGAAGCGCTTTCCTATGTATGATAATACAAGCGCTTTCCTCTGTGTGATAATACAAGCGCTTTCCTCTGTGTGATAATACAAGCGCTTCCCTCTGTGATAATACAAGCGATTCCATCTGTGTGATAATTTACACGCTTTCCTCTTTGTGATAATACAACCTTTTTCCTCTGTGTGATGATACAAGAGTTTACCTCCGTATGATAATATAAGCGCTTCCTTCTGTGTGATAATACAAGCGCTTTCCTCTATACGATAACACAAGCGCTTTCCTATGTGTCATAATACAAGCGTTTTCCTCTGTGCGATAATACAAGCGCTTTCATCAACATGATACTACGGGCACTTCCCTCTTTCTTATAATACAAGCAATTTCCGCTGTGAAAAAATAAGTGCGTCCTCTGTGTAATAAAGCATGCGCTTTTCGTTTTTGCGATAACACAAGCGCTTTCGTCTGTGTGATAATACAAGCGCTTTTCTCTCTGCGATAATACAAGCGCTTTCCTCTGTGTGATAATACAAGCGCTTTTCTATGTGCGATAATAAAAGCGCTTTGGACGAAGAACATAGAGAACTTTACAGAAAAAAACACAGATACAAAGTCATTTATTACTTTAATTGTTTTATTCTAAAGAAAGCATATCACGTTGACTCAAGACATGACTCATAGCATGGCACGTCAATGTCTGACGACATCTGGACAGCTTTAGATCTAGGTAAAGGCTTGTTGGAGCGGTTGATAGGAAAAGTCTAGCAACCGATAATCTGACGAAGAAAGAAAACAATGCAAATCATTGGCTCGAGTATTGGTGATTAATATGGATACACTTGAAACATTTGATCGTCCCTAACAAAATAGACACGATAAAGCTGGAAGAAAGTAAATATTACATATTTTTAAAGGCGATACTTCTCGAGACCAAGCAGAACTTGATTGGACGGATCTCATCCTTGTTAGCTATAATCCCACTTCAGATGTATAAGCCTTGCAGACTTGATGCTACATCCTCTTATCATTCGAAATTCCCAGGTTGATAATGTCTTCTGACTAACTGGGTCCAGACTAGTTCAATAAATGTAAGCATAAACAAGAGCAGTAAAACCTGTCATCAACCACTGGTATGGATTGATTTGGTTTTGGAGTTGAACGCTATTGTTCAGCAGATGATAGGCTATACATGGCGGTCAGGATATATGGTGCATGAAGAACCTGGGAAGAACCACCGACCCATCGGAAGCTACTGGCATGCTTTCTCACAATCCGCGTTGGTCCCGCCATGATTTGAACTCATGCGGACAGAGGTGAGATGTATGAATGCTGTGAGACCACTGGGCCACCACGGGCCTCCTCCGTCAATAACAAACGCCAAATAGATCAACACACATTGTAGTATATAAAAAGGTCTTGAATGGAAATATCTTTTTCTGTTAATTTAAGGGTTTACCAAACAGTGTTGCTTAAGAACAATTATTCTGTATATGGAAAAGTTTGTTAAGTTAGACACCACTGTACAGAGAGTAGCGATGTTAAGTGATTTTCGTTACTGTCGTATATCCGACAGTCGTATAATGTCTCATTTGGCGCATAGGGTCGAAGAGTTATTCAAAATATTTATTAGGATGTAGGGCAAAGAATGTGACCACTGAGACTCTTGCGGAGCCTGTCAACGACAATAGTCGTTGATTTTTATCAGTGCTGTCGTAGTCGTGAAAGTAGTTGTAGTAATGGTGATTGTGATTGTGGTATCCACCGTGAAAATAGCAATGGTCGAGGTGAAATTTCTAGCAGACGTGGAGATATAACGTAGAACAGAAGAATAAATTAGATCATAAGGCAGTCAAAAGACCGAACATATTAAATAATACGATATACATCTGGTAGAGATTATTGTTTAGGACATATTAAATATTGTGAATTGTTGAAAATAAATAATATTCATATTATAGGAGAAAGATTTACACAAAAATGTACCTATTAAATAACTCTATCCTTTGTATCCACCATATCCGCCATAACCACCGTATCCTCCCAATCCACCATATCCGCCATATCCTCCCAATCCACTGTATCCACCATATCCGCCATATCCTCCCGATCCAGCGTATCCACCAAATCCGCCATAACCTCCGTATCCTCCAAATCCGCCAGATAGTCCACCATAACCTCCCAGCAAACCTCCATATCCTCCGTATCCACCATACCCTCCTAATCCAACACCATATCCTGGAAGAGTGGCCTCAATCATGAAGCAACAAGCAACAAGCGCGATCACTACCCTCAACATTTTGATTGGAATTAGACACCTGTAAAATTAATCAATTAATGATTTGCCTATTCCAAAAATATAGCGACATTTCGATCACACAAATCCGATAAGGCAGATTTTGTTTCAAAATTAGGAACTAATAAAAGGCGTGTATGTCTTTGTAAGGTTATTTCTTAATACGTTTATCCAAGCCATACTGTATATTTTACATTCTACTTTCTGAAAGAATGTATTACAGAAATAAAAGTTAATTACCATGCCCAAATTCAGCTGAATCAGTTACTTTCTTCAAAGTGTATGATTTTTGTTAAAGATAACAACGACTTTAACTAGGAAAAGTGTAATATTTCAACATCTGGAAATAAATTTTACATAACATTAACTACTAATTTATCACTGGTATATCAACTAATTTTCCTGTACAGATACGTGTTACGTCTCTCTCTCTCTCTCTCTCTCTCTCTCTCTCTCTCTCTCTCTCCATTATGTTCAAATGGAAGTGAAGAATACTACCTGTTGGAAGAATAATAAATCTAATAATAAATCTGCAAATCACTAGTATATATTGTGCAGTGACTATGAGAGATATACATGCCTCACATCAGTTTCAAGAACAACACAATCCTGAAACACCTAATACACAAATATATATTTAATTATTAAACAGTAATAACTCCAAACGTCGTATCATAACCTTGGGTTTAGAAATTTTCGAAACTTTCCCCTTGCCACCTAAGCATTAGATCGGGCACTATACCTAACAGTAAACACTATACTAGAAAGCAGCAGCAGAATAATATGATCGAAGATCATATAACGGTACGGCTTCACAGTACAATGAAATTTGTTTTTCACTTCTGCTTGCAAATGGTTCATCTGGTGATCAAGGATTTGGTTCTGCTAAAAATTATAATTTTCTCAAAATAAAAATGTGTTAGATTTAAGATAATTCAATCTTCCGAAAGAACTAAAAATTATTTATACAATAAATAAATGAACAAAATTAAAGTAGAACAGCTCCGTGTAAGATGTGCTTAACTCTCTGTAGTAAAAAAGAAATTGCATTTTTGGGAGTTCTTTTATATTTATCAATGAAATCTGGTAACACTTTATAAAATATTCGTCTCTGATGATACTGATATCTTGCAATTATAATATATCAGCAACCAAACATAATGACAGAATTAATTTTTCAGTAATAGCTCTTACGCTCTTTATAAATATTCTTGCAACATTTGTTTAGGCTTAAGCATGAATGAATGTATGGTTTAGGAAAATCTGAGATCCAAGTCTGTAACTGAATAGTATGTTTGAAAATTTGAATCTCCAACAGTTAGATGAATTCCATTATGCATGTCTGTAAAGGTCTTAATGGCACATCAGCACAATTATGTGTATATAGTGAACAGAAAAAGCTCGGCATCGCAAATTATAAAGTGAAATACCTACTCGAAAATCTCGAGAAAGATAAAAGCTAGGAACCAAAAATACGAACGTACTACGAAACAAAAGATAAAAGACAAAAATGTTGATAAACTCTCAAAAAAGCAACAAAAATAAACGAAGAGCATGGTAAAAATTATGCAAAAACAAAGTAAAAGAGAAACAAAAAACTCATATCTTAATTGTACTTTTAAACAAATTGAAAGACCCTTCAAGGTGAAACATCGTCTTCATGGAAAGCAATCCACGGCAAACAATTTGCCTCCATCTGTCACCAATTGTGACATGCAGGAGAGGGCAATGGGGGTCCAACCTACATCTCAGAGACCATAAGGGTTGTCCTAATTCCATAACTAGCTATACCTGCGCCAAATTATCTTAAGGTAAAGTCAAAACTGAAGAACTTTAGTCAGTTATGAATCTATTCAGTCACTCAGATCAGTGGATTTGAAACTTAACTATAACTCCAAAGCTAATGGCTGACAATGATATCCCGCCATGGAAGTATTTAGATATTAGTTTTCTCGAATTCCGATAAAAATATAAAATAAAACTTTCATGATATCTATCTTATTATACTTCGGATAATGCTTAAGTGTTGTCTGTGGCTGATATAAGAGTGAAAATATTATAAACACCTTATTCATTTCAAACTGTATGTAAGGAAATCTTTTATATTTATTTATTATATATTTATATTTTCTTAAGAGATACAACATATTCAAAATTATAAAATGTTTCATGGAACAATGATGCACCATGACAGTGCGTAGAATGACCTAAATGCAGGATTTAACCAAGGTGCAACCGACGGACGGTAGTTCTTGGATCACATTATATTACCATACCGACGTCGTGGTATGACATACAATTTCAAACTATATGATGACTGCAGTTTTATTCTTGCATGCCTACCGAACACTTAGTGAAACATTCATTGTTTTCACTCAACTATTACAAATTTCGATTTGCCAAAGATAATTGGATTTGTTTAGTGAAAATGTTTCCGCGCATCATTAGAAAACCGTTTTCATTCAAATGCTATATCCCATAAACATCTCAATACAAAATATCTGTTTGGTCGGTAATCTGATGTGTGCGAGTAAGAGATCAGAGTTTTCAACTGAGCTAGGATTCCAAGGTGGATATATAACTTTTGAAACTTTGTCTACGATAACATTGAAGCTTGGTCTGCGATAATCTTGTCCACATTATCCTACTCCATCAAAGAACATATTTACATCACTTAATTTACATCTGCGCATAACAGTAAAAATCCCGTAAACGAAATTATGTATTCTTTCGCGCAGTGTCCTCATATGAATGCAAGGCCCATGTTTTTCAAATAATCTTCAAACATACATTGTAAATGAAAATTGAGCAGTATAAAACAAATTTCTTTCAATTAAAGAAAACAATAAAAATGTGCAAGTTGTTGTCTCTTGTTGAAACCAAACATTTTGCGTGTAATTTCTATAGTGTTCGTTATATCTTACAGCATGAAACAATTTAAATAGACTTACCTGACTACCGTGCTAGAGCGAGTCTACAGCTTCGATTGAGTTGAGGAAAAGGTGTCCCCCTTTATATACCTAACATTTTCCTTAATGTTGACTCGTGCGATAAATCTTGACAAATATGGACAGGTGATGTTTAGATGACTGATCTAACGTTTTATGGTTCCCCTGAGTGATCATTGCAGTCGAAATATGTGAGTTTTAAGAGCACTCTTAAAAAAGATATATGTGTTTTTGTGTCTACGTTCAGTAGGCAATTCGTTCCGCGTTGCTGTGCCCAGGTATGCAAAACAACCTTGTCCATATCACTTCGTTTTTATAATGGGAATAATGAGTATACGATTATCATAAGAGGAGCGTAAGTATCTTGCTGGTGTGTTACTGATATTCATTGTTTGAGGTAAAGGATTTGACTAAGAAAAATTGTGATCAGAATGGCCTCAGTTTTATCATCATTCATCTGTAGCTTCTTACATGTTATCCATGATTTCACATCAGAAATGCACCTCTCTACACTTTGGATGGTATCATCGGC
The DNA here is from genome assembly GCA_028554795.2 of Sinohyriopsis cumingii. NCBI lineage: Eukaryota > Metazoa > Mollusca > Bivalvia > Unionida > Unionidae > Sinohyriopsis > Sinohyriopsis cumingii. The sequence goes on from JAPYKE020000081.1 coordinate 96,724, forward strand.
TAGATTTGTATATTTGGGTGTCGTCAGCGTACAATTGGTGAAACACTGGATGATGATCTATGACACCTGAGAGAGGCTGAGTGTATAGAATGAAGGGAACAGGTCCAAGACCACACCCCTGTGGAACACCACAACATAGATTAACTGGGCTGGAGTGTATTCCATTTGCAGACACAATTTGTGTCCTGTTGACTAAGTAGGATTTAAACCACAGTAAGGCTGTATCATGAATGCCAAATACATGCTGGATCTGGTGACGTAATATAGCATGGTCTTTTGTGTCAAATGCTGCAGACCAATCAAGGAGGGTGAGGACCGTAATCTTTCCGCTATCGAAAGCAGAGAGAAGGTCATTAATTACTTTCAGAAGAGTAGTTTCCGTAGTGTGGCAAGGGCGATATGCAGTCTGTACACTGCTAAAAAGACTGAATTAAAATGAGACAGAAGTTGGGATAGAACAACATTTTCTAAGATTTTTTATATGAATGAGAGATTATAAACTGGGCGGTAGTTATTTAAATCGTATTGGTCGAGTGTTGGTTTCTTCAGCAGAGGCTTTAAAATGGCAGATTTTAAAAATGATGGGAATTCCCCGGATAAGAGAGAGGTCTTAATAACATCAATTACTGAAGGCAATATTAGATCAAAGCAATCAAGCAGCAGTGATGTTGGAACTGGATCAAGTTCACATGACTTTGGCGCACACTTCATCACGATTGTACGTGCTAAATCCATAGAGACAGGTTTAAATGATTTTAACGGTTGCCGCTCAGATTATGTATTGCAAGTGTATAGTGACTACGATTCAATTGAAATTGTGTTGTCAAGCTTATTTATAATTGTTTGTACCTTGTCACGGAGGATATTTGCAAACAGGATCAGAAGTTCGACTGGAGAGAAGGTAGCTGGAAATGGTGTACATTTGTTCCTTGACATTAGCTTGTTAGTGATCTTGAAAACCTCTTTGCAGCTGGAACTTTCCGTCATCTTAGTAATGTAGTGGGCTGATTTTGTTGCATGGACAACGTTTGTGACGTTCTTCTTCATAGATTTTCTTATGAATAGTGAGTCTAGTGGAAAGCCAAAGCCTCTCAGCTTTACGGCGGTCTCTTTTAGCAGTGTGAAGCCGGTATCTAACACTGATATACCACTAATAACACTTTTGAATTGATATTCAAATCTATGTGGTGTTATTGGGTTGGAAACTAAACAGATTTCAAGTTGTGACCCGCAGGAAGTATCCACACATCCTCCACCCCTTGCAAATCCCAGACAGTGTACTTCGAAAAGCCTTTTACACATGTTATAGAACTGGTCTTGAAATGACACAAAACAATTTTCAGACTTATATATCGTTGGTGGGTGCTGAACTAAACACTTTCAAATGTTTTATACGGGGGCTGTATCCCCACAGAGTTCACCCCTTGCAAAAGACCGGAGAGTGCAATTAAAAAAAAAAACATATACCATGTTATACAACTAATCTTGAAATGACACAAAACAAATTTCAACTGCGAAACTGAAAATATCGAGAGTTGTTTAAAAAATCAAAATTATAAGGACTACTCCCAAACATATCCCAGAATTTCAAGTCTTTATCTTCTATGAAGTTGAAGACAGGCAGACTTCATTTTTTTTTAAATTTGGCGTTAGTGGGTTGTGTGTGGGTCTTATTCAAACAGTATATCTGTCAGTGATAATTATGAAAATATTTCAAATACTGTCAACATTTAGAAAAACACTTTCTTTGAAAAAGTGATCCTTGCACGAAACAGTATGTTCACGGCATGAGAAACAAAAACCTAATTTACATATTTTTGTACTTAAAGATATAACAAAGAACTACACATATTAACAATACTGACAAGACTTTAATTTCAAAACAAATTGAACTTCCATCACAACCATTAAAACACAAACCCTGGCTAAAACATTATTTTCGATCTATAATAGTCCAACTGTCTTCAGATGTTTCCTTACATATAGACTGCTATTTTTCATGCAATAGTCATAGCTGTCGAAACTCTAGTTGTGAGATACATGCAGGCAGTGAACGGGAAAATAAAGAGACTAATACAAAATATGTTACTATTATTATTATTATTATTTTTATTAGTATCTGACGCCTACGCGTAAACTATTATTCTTATTATTATTTCACGTTTTATAATTATACACACCCACTTTTATCATTATTATTATTATTATTATTATTATTGTTATTATTATTTCACGTTTTATAATTATACACACAAACTATTGTTATTAACATTATTATAATTATTATCATTATTATTTTACGTTTTACAATTATTCGCATAAACTATTAATATTATTATTTCACATTTTATAACTATATACACAAACTGTCATTATTATTATCATTATTATTTTATTATTATTATTTCATATTTTAGAATTATACACACAAACTATTATTTTATTATTATTCTTATTATAACTGTTATTATTGTTATGATTATTCTTATTATTATTATTTCAAGTTTTATAATTAGACGAGTAAGAAATTATTTTTAATAATAATTTTATTATTATCAACATTATTATTATTATTATTTCACGTTTTATAATTATATATACAATCTATTATTAATGGTAGTAGCAGTAGTAGTATCAATATTATTATTTCACTTTTTATAATTTTAGACACAAACTGTTATTATGATTATTATTATTATTATTATTATTATTATTATTATTATTATTATTTCAGGTTTTAAAATTATGCACAAAAACTATTATTATTATTATTATTATTATTATTATTAGAAGTAGTAGTAGTGGTAGAAGCAGTATTAGTATTTTTTATCATTATTATTATTATTATTATTATCATTTTATTTTTATTATTATTTTTATTATTATTAATTTTTTATTCTTATTATTATTATTATTATTATTGTCTCACAATCAAATCAAAACATAATTCAAGGATAATCCACGAATTAAATTGCAAAAGTCCTCATAATAAATGTAATGATTTCAAGTTCGAATTCTGATGGAAAATCCAAAATGGATGACGATGACGTATGCTGTAATCAGTACTGTGCTTATCTACAGTTCCATGTAGAAATACAAATAATGGCACTCCGGTGTTGGCAATCCAAATTAAATTTGTAAGCAATGTTTCCAGAAAAAATTAATCCTTTTGAAATGCAACTGATCTGAAGAAAATTATAACTCAAAATCTGGCTACAACAAAATACTTAACATCAGTGTATAAAGCCCAAAACTGAGAAATCTCTCTCTCACTCTCTCTCTACACAAATCTATTAAAACAAACAAATGCGCAGTAATGGACAAACCGGAATTACGAAATCGAAAAGGAGGGCACATGATCGTGTTTATGTCACGTACACCCTGAAGAAAACCAATCATTTAAAAATAAAATAGAGCTTGTTCACGAAGGTTGCTACAAATTCTGAAACAAGGTCAAGATTTAGATCAACATCTGGTGTTTACGAAAGAATGATTCAGGTCAACTGATTTTCTGTAAAAATATCGTCTCCAGTGAATAAATTTACATTATAATAGCAAACAATAGAATAAAAATTGTAAAACTGACAAACAATTAAATTATAATGAATAAGAATTAAATCAGATATATGTAACACTTCTATCATTTGTGAAATTTATGGTCAGAAAGTTTTGCGTCTCAAATTACCAAAAACAATTGTCATGTTTGTTAGAGATTTATTTATATTTTCCTCATAATATAGATTTGTGCTCATTTAAAGTCGTGTTTGTTTTGATGTTTTGCCTGCATAAATTTAAATTTCTACTTCTTATATTGTTAATGATGGAGACAGTTTCCTCATTTCATTATTTTTGTCTTTGTATTCGTTTTAAGATTATCCTTTACTTTGGTATTACATTTATACTGTATATTTTATTTCAATATTGTAATAAAAGTGTTTTGTGGACTCAGTTATCTTTTAAACTTCTACATATTTTGACGATCTCGTAAAATCCATCTATTTTATGTACCGAGTCAGCTTTTAGATTATCAATCACAACTTCTAAGTCGTCTTGTTAAAATCATGAAATCATGTCTAGTTATTTTGAAATATTTCCCTGTAATATAAGTGGACGGCAGCGATAAAAAAAGAAACAATCACCACACTGCTAGTAAAGAACGTGATTAGCAACTTCGCCAAAGACGAACGATCCATGAAGTGTTAAACTTAGTTTCCAACTTATTTAATACGTTCAAGAATCGACAAAATCGCAATATTTGAAAATCAGGGGAAAGACGAGATAAATTCGAAGCGAATAACCAGTTTTTTGATCTATTGTTCATCTGGTCTAACAGTAAAGTTGTTTCTTCTTTGAGTCTTCAATATCAAGTTGAACAATCAATACAACTATAGCAACAAAATCGCTATCATATCATCATAGTAAAGCTCCAATACCTTCAGCCAAACGTCAAGTGTGCGTATGTGCTGGCTAAAATAAAATTCAGGAAATACATAATAAGACTGAAAAAAACCCACATTAAATGTTTACCATTCTGTACTTAAATCTGCTCTCACAACTGCATCAACGATGTTTTTAAAGTCGTTGCTAATATATCAGTAGGTTTTCCTTCACATTTGGAGACTAAACAATTGTAAAACTAATTATTTAATTTTTTCTTAACGGGTTTTGAAGAACAGATTACGTAGTAACAAAAATCATGACATAATTCTTAGCACTGTACTAACAAATATACACCAAATATGCGTTGCTCAACTCTAGTAAAATGTTCAGTTTCTTATTCAATAGGAGATGAATTCAATAATAAATAGTAGACTAAATTAGTTGGTTTTAGGATGCTCTTGCAAAAAGCTATTCATTTGTGTTTTAAATCTCTCAATAATGATAAGCTGGAATATGCTGGTTATTTCCCTTACTTTCTAAAAATAATTGCCATCTTTGCTTGCATTTATCATCTTTTGTCAGTACACTAATATTATTTTTCAGAGTGAGAAACTCCATGCTCATCATTTGTTCTTAAATGGAACGGTTTTATTCTATTGATTTCAAATAATCGTTATAGCTCACTAAAGAGTTTTCTTTTGTTATCATATTTCATAAAGTCAAATGTATTCTTTCACAAAATGTATACTCCAGCTGAGCAGAACAACTTCTGCTAATGTCCTTAAATGTTTCTATAATCTGTTTTTCACTGCTTAAGTCTTCCCTTACTGGAATGAATTTACTTTCTAATTTAACAAAAGCTTGCCTGATTATTTCAGGTGATTGGACAAGTGATTATCTGTAATTTAGATGTGTACCCAATGTTCCTGAACATATATTCTGATACGTTGGTTTAATTTTGATATTATTTCTTCTTTGAGTCCAATGATGTACGGGAAAAATATCACAAATTTCCATTCATCTAATTTCCTTTCAAACTAATTATTTTTTATAACCTTAGCGAACATTATCCCTTTTCCAGTAAGTTAGGTTTCAAGCAAAGACAGTTTCATTCCCAGGATAATATCTGAAACTAAACATTACATTTTCTTGACATTAAATTGTTTGTATCTTCAATAGTGTTTTACAAAGCAGTGTTATTATTTAATGGAAATATGTTGGGTTTTTTTTGCTTCCATGAGACAGGAGAATCAGCTTCTGATCGAGTTTATTCTGATTTCAAAATATGTTAAATTTATGTATTGTTTATCCCAGAACAAGAACAGTTTATTATATATACAAGACAATAACATATTTTTTATCGCGCTATTGCTGGCGATATTACTCAGTTGACTTGTATATTACATGTGTTAATTTTCATAATCATTGATTGTACAGGTAATATAGCACATAACATTTTAAACGTTAATTTGTTATGATTACGACTTTGTACAATAAGTTGATGTCATTTTAGTAAACACATTCTATAGTTTCAAGATAATAACTTGTACTCTAATTGAAGTAAGCATGGTGATGAGATTTTAGTTTAGGTTATAGGATTTCTTGAAAATCTAGTATGACCTAACTACTGTTGGGCTAGCTGCTAAGTTGCTTGGCCTTATTTACCAAGTGTAATGATCTAGAATTAATACCCGAGTCTCATCTATTTCTGTATTACGTTTTCGTTTTTTAAATAAGGGATGGTTTACTGAGAATTAATTATTCCTAGAATAAACATTAGTGTTAGAGAAGTAATGTAGCTGAAATCATTAAAGATTATTTATTTATTTATTTCAATTACTGATTGGAATTTCAAAGTGTTCAGACATTAGGATGTAATAGCTGCATTAGAATTACCGTGAATTTATTTAAAGACATTGTGGATTATATCATTGTGATACATCAAAACTATTGACACATCAGCACAATGATTAAACTTCCTTCAGAATATCACTGGATGTAATTTGAAATAATAAATTGTAATTAAACTTTATTTTACATGTTCACTTTGTATTTAAGGAAAGGAAATCGTATTTTGCAATTTACCAAACTTGCTGGTTTTCACTATTTTCTGTTCCTTAGTTTAAGACCATGGAGTCGTAAGACTTGATATCATGTCACAATTTCTAATGTACCTAGCAAGATTCTTCACTGTCCAGTAATAATGCCTATTCCTGACAACTTCTAAATTGATTACTTGTGAAATGATTAACTTCTGTGTAATGCATTTTAATTCGTTAAAGAGAGTATTTAAACCAGGCTTGATATTTAGTGTTCCGAATTCATTGCAGACTTTGATTTTTTTAATATATTTTCGTTTCAAATCTTATACCAGGACATGGTATGGTACTAAACTTGTAGGCGACGAAAATCTTTATTTCTTTTTGTTTGTATTTGTCATTCTTTTGCTCGTTGTCGAAAGTATTTTGTAATATTTTCTTCTTTTACAAATATTGATTCGGTGTGGTGCATTTGTTATCATTTTGGAGCTGTAGTTAATATTATATGTTATTTATGCCTCTCTTCATTAGGAACATGTCAAAACCATCAGAATTTACAAGTTGTCGTATGACGCGGAACCAAAAGGACAACCTGTTCATGCGCTAGGATTCATAATTTGCCTACTACTTTATCATCAAGGAAACCAATATCCTGACCGTTCATTGTCTATTTTAGAGCCGCGTACATTCGTTTGAACTGTCCGTAACAGTGCTAAATTTACAAACTGTCCGCAACCGTGCTAAATTTGTAAACTGTTCGTAACCGTGCTAAATTTACAAACTGTCCGTAAACGTGTTAAATTTACAAACTGTCCGTAACCGTATTAAATCTACAAACTGTCCGTAACCGAGCTAAATTTGCAAACTGTCCGTAACCGTGTTAAATTTACAAAATATCCGTAACAGTGTTCAATTTGTAACTGTCAGTAACCATGTTATATTTGTAAACTGTCAGTAACCGAGTTATATTTGTAGATTGTCATAATTATTTAATTGTCTTTATGTCTCTACAGTGTTTAATGTAATTAATATTTTGACAAGTAACATGGCCTACAAAAATAACACTGTACTCTTTGATCAGTATTATCTGTTTGTGTTTTTCTTTACTGGATGAAAAAAAGATTATGGTATAGATAGATAGACCTAACATGGCTTGAGTGATTTTTCAGATTTGTAGTAGCCTATTTGTAACTATAATTAAGTGTCGTTTATCACTGATGATGTTCACATTATATTATGAGTCAAAAGTTCAAATCCGATCCGCAAAATGAATATATATATATATATATATATATATATATATATATATATATATATATATATATATATATATATATATATATATGAGCAAAACGGACGAATGAAATAAAAGATTTAAAGAAAGAGATATAGATACAAAACAATAATACAAGCAGAGATACAGAGAAAGACTCGCAAATAAATCAAGATAGTTGAGGGCGGGGCAACGATACAAACTTTCTCAGAAGGAACGAGAAAATCAGATTATAGTTGGAAATTTGGTTGTTCAAATTTAACAGATTTGTATAATTTTTCCTAGCAAGCATTACCCTCTGTGTGATAATACAAGCGCTTTTTATCTCTATATGAAAATATAAAAGCTTTCCTCTTGATGATAATATTAGCGCTTTCCTCTGTGTGATAATACATGCGCTTTCTTCTTTATGATATTACTATCGCTTTAGTCTGTGTGATAATACAATCGCTTCATCCTTTGTGACAATATTCACGCTTTCTCTGTATAATAATACAAGCGCTTTCCTCTGTGTTATAATACTTGCGCTTTTTTTCTCTGTGTCAAAATCTAGAGCTTCACTATTTTTGATAACATACACGCTTTCCTCTGTGTGATGATACAAGCGTTTTCCTCTGTATGATAATACAAGCACTTTCCTCTGTGTGATAATAGAAGCGCTTTCCTCTGTATGATAATACAAGCGCTTTCCTCTGTGTGATAATACAAGCGCTTTCCTCTGTGATAATACAAGCGATTCCATCTGTGTGATAATTTACACGCTTTCCTCTTTGTGATAATACAACCTTTTTCCTCTGTGTGATGATACAAGAGTTTACCTCCGTATGATAATATAAGCGCTTCCTTCTGTGTGATAATACAAGCGCTTTCCTCTATACGATAACACAAGCGCTTTCCTATGTGTCATAATACAAGCGTTTTCCTCTGTGCGATAATACAAGCGCTTTCATCAACATGATACTACGGGCGCTTCCCTCTTTCTTATAATACAAGCACTTTTCGCTGTGAAAAAATAAGTGCGTCCTCTGTGTAATAAAGCACGCGCTTTTCGTTTTTGCGATAACACAAGCGCTTTCCTCTGTGTGATAATACAAGCGCTTTTCTCTCTGCGATAATACAAGCGCTTTCCTCTGTGTGATAACACATTTGCTTTCCTGTGTGATAATACAAGCGCTTTTATATGTGCGATAATAAAAGCGCTTTGGACGAAGAACATAGAGAACTTTACAGAAAAAAAACAGATACAAAGTCATTTATTACTTTAATTGTTTTATTCTAAAGAAAGCATATCACGTTGACTCAAGACATGACTCATAGCATGGCACGTCAATGTCTGGCGATATCTGGACAGCTTTAGATCTAGGTAAAGGCTTGTTGAAGCGGTTGATAGGAAAAGTCTAGCAACCGATAATCTGACGAAGAAAGAAAACAATGCAAATCATTGGCTCGAGTATTGGTGATTAATATGGATACACTTGAAACATTTGATAGTCCCTAACAAAATAGACACGATAAAGCTGGAAGAAAGTAAATATTACATATTTTAAAAGGCGATGCTTCTCGAGACCAAGCAGAACTTGATTGGACGGATCTCATCCTTGTTAGCTATAATCCCACTTCAGATGTATGAACCTTACAGACTTCATGCTACATCCTCTTATCATTCGAAATCCGCAGGTTGATAATATCTTCTAACTGGGTCCAGACTAGTTCAATAAATGTAAGCATAAACAAGAGCAGTAAAACCTGTCATTAACCACTGGTCTGGTTTGATTTGGCTTTGGAGTTTAACGCTATTGTTCAGCAGATGATAGGCTATACATGGCGGTCAGGATATATGGTGCATGAAGAACCTGGGAAGAACCACCGACCCATCGGAAGCTACTGGCATGCTTTCTCACAATCCGCGTTGGTCCCGCCATGATTTGAACTCATGCGGACAGAGGTGAGATGTATGAATGCTGTGAGACCACTGGGCCACCACGGGCCTCCTCCGTCAATAACAAACGCCAAATAAATCAACACACATTGTAGTATATAAAAAGGTCTTGAATGGACATATATTTTTCTGTTAATTTAAGGGTTTACCAAATAGTGTTGCTTAAGAACAATTATTCTGTATATGGAGAAGTTTGTTAAGGTAGACACCACTGTACAGAGAGTAGCGATGTTAAGTGATTTTCGTTACTGTCGTATATCCGACAGTCGTATAATGTCTCATTTCACGCATAGGGTCGAAGAGTTATTCAAAATATTTATTAGGATGTAGGGCAAATAATGTGACCATTGAGACTTTTGCGGAGCCTGTCAACGACAATAGTCGTTGATTTTTATCAGTGCTGTCGTAGTCGTGAAAGTAGTTGTAGTAATGGTGATTGTGATTGTGGTATCCTTCGTGAAAATAGCAATGGTCGAGGTGAAATTTCTAGCAGACGTGGAGATATAACGTAGAACAGAAGAATAAATTAGATCATAAGGCAGCCAAAAGACCGAACATATTAAATAATACAATATACATCTGGTAGAGATTATTGTTTAGGACATATTACATATTGTGAATTGTTGAAAATAAATATTCATATTATAGGAGAAAGATTTACACAAAAGTGTACCTGGTCAATAACTCTATCCTTTGTATCCACCATATCCGCCATAACCACCGTATCCTCCCAATCCACCATATCCACCATATCCGCCATATCCTCCCAATCCACCATATCCACCATATCCGCCATATCCTCCCAATCCACCGTATCCACCAAATCCGCCATAACCTCCGTATCCTCCCAATCCGCCAGATAGTCCACCATAACCTCCCAGCAAACCTCCATATCCTCCGTATCCACCATACCCTCCTAATCCACCACCATATCCTAGAAGAGTGGCCTCGGTCATGAGGCAACAAGCCACAAGCGCGATCACTACCCTCAACATTTTGATTGGAATTAGACACCTGTAAAATTAATCAATTAATGAATTGCCTATTCCAAATATATAGCGACATTTCGATCACACAAATCCGATAAGGCAGATTTTGTTTCAAAATTAGGAACTAGTAAAAGGCGTGTCTGCCTTTGTAAGGTTATTTGTTAATACGTGTATCCAGGCCATACTGTATATTTTACATTCTTCTTTCTAAAAGAATGGTATTACAAAAATAAAAGTTAATTACCAACATGCCGAAATTCAGTTGAATCAGTTACTTTCTTCAAAGTGAATGATTTTTGTTAAAGATTACAATGACTTTAACTGGGAAAAGTGTAATATTTCAACATCTGGAAATAATTTTTACATAACATTAACTACCAATTTAACACTGGTATATCAACTAATTTTCCTGTACAGATACGTGTTACGTCTCTCTCTCTCTCTCTCTCTCTCTCTCTCTCTCTCTCTCTCTCTCTCTCTCTCTCTCCATTATGTTCAAACGGAAGTGAAGAATACTACCTGTTGGAAGAATAATAAATCTAATAATAAATCTGCAAATCACTAGTATATATTGTGCAGTGACTATGAGAGATATACATGCCTCACATCAATTTCAAGAACAACACAATCCTGAAACACCTAATACACAAATATATATTTAACTTTTAAACAGTAATAACTCCAAACGTCGTATCATAACCTTGGGTTTAGAAATTTTCGAAACTTTCCCCCTTGCCACCTAAGCATTAGATCGGGCACTATACCTAACAGTAAACACTATACTAGAAAGCAGCAGCAGAATAATATGATCGAAGATCATATATCGGTACGACTTCACAGTACAATGAAATTCGTATTTCACTTCTGCTTTCAAATGGTTCATCTGGTGATCAAGGATTTGGTTCTGCTAAAAATTATAATTTTCTCAAAAACAATACTAAATGTGTTGGATTTAAGATAATTCAATCTTCCGAAAGAACTAAAAATTATTTATACAATAAATAAATGAACAAAATTAAAGTAGAACAGCTCCGTGTAAGATATGCTTAACTCTCTGTAGTAAAAAACAAATTGCATTTTTGGGAGTTCTTTTATATTTATCAATGAAATCTGGTAACACTTTATAAAATATTCGTCTCTGATGATATTGATATCTTGCAATTATAATATATCAGCAACCAAACATAATGACAGAATTAATTTTTCAGTAATAGCTCCTACGCTCTTTATAAATATTCTTGTAACATTTGTATAGGCTTAAGCATGAATGAATGTATGGTTTAGGAAAATCTGAGATCCAAGTCTGTAACTGAATAGTATGTTTGAAAATTTGAATCTCCAACAGTTAGATGAATTCCATTATGAATGTCTGTAAAGGTCTTAATGGCACATCAGCATAATTATGTGTATATAGTGAACAGAAAAAGCTCGGCATCGCAAATTATAAAGTGAAATACCTACTCGAAAATCTCGAGAAAGATAAGGCTACGAACCGAAAATACGAATGTACTACGAAACAAAAGATAAAAGGCAAAAATGTTGATAAACTCTCAAAAAAGCAACAAAAATAAACGAAGAGCATGGTAAAAATTATGCAAAAACAAAGTAAAAGAGAAACAAAAAACTCATATCTTAATTGTACTTTTAAACAAATTGAAAGACCCTTCAAGGTGAAACATCGTCTTCATGGAGAGCAATCCACGGCAAACAATCTGCCTCTATCTGTCACCAATTGTGACATGCAGGAGAGGGCAATGGGGGTCCAACCTACATCTCAGAGACCATAAGGGTTGTCCGAATTCCATAACTAGCTATACCTGCGCCAAATTATCTTAAGGTAAAGTCAAAACTGAAGAACTTTAGTTAGTTATTAATCAGTTCAGTCACTCAGATCAGTGGATTTGAAACTTAACTATAACTCCAAAGCTAATGGCTGACAATGATATCCCGCCATGGAAGTATTTAGATAATAGTTTTCTCGAATTCTGATAAAAATATAAAATAAAACTTTCATGATATCTATCTTATTATACTTCGGATAATGCTTAAGTGTTGTCTGTGGCTGATATAAGAGTGAAAATATTATAAACACCTTATTCATTTCAAACTGTATGTAAGGAAATCTTTTATATTTATTTATTATATATTTATATTTTCTTAAGAGATACAACATATTCAAAATTATAAAATGTTTCATGGAACAATGATGCACCATGACAGTGCGTAGAATGACCTAAATGCAGGATTTAACCAAGGTGCAACCGACGGACGGTAGTTCTTGGATCACATTCTATTACCATACCGACGTCGTGGTATGACATACAATTTCAAACTATATGATGACTGCAGTTTTATTCTTGCATGCCTACCGAACACTTAGTGAAACATTCATTGTTTTCACTCAACTATTACAAATTTCGATTTGCCAAAGATAATTGGATTTGTTTAGTGAAAATGTTTCCGCGCATCATTAGAAAACCGTTTTCATTCAAATGCTATATCCCATAAACATCTCAATACAAAATATCTGTTTGGTCGGTAATCTGATGTGTGCGAGTAAGAGATCAGAGTTTTCAACTGAGCTAGGATTCCAAGGTGGATATATAACTTTTGAAACTTTGTCTACGATAACATTGAAGCTTGGTCTGCGATAATCTTGTCCACATTATCCTACTCCATCAAAGAACATATTTACATCACTTAATTTACATCTGCGCATAACAGTAAAAATCCCGTAAACGAAATTATGTATTCTTTCGCGCAGTGTCCTCATATGAATGCAAGGCCCATGTTTTTCAAATAATCTTCAAACATACATTGTAAATGAAAATTGAGCAGTATAAAACAAATTTCTTTCAATTAAAGAAAACAATAAAAATGTGCAAGTTGTTGTCTCTTGTTGAAACCAAACATTTTGCGTGTAATTTCTATAGTGTTCGTTATATCTTACAGCATGAAACAATTTAAATAGACTTACCTGACTACCGTGCTAGAGCGAGTCTACAGCTTCGATTGAGTTGAGGAAAAGGTGTCCCCCTTTATATACCTAACATTTTCCTTAATGTTGACTCGTGCGATAAATCTTGACAAATATGGACAGGTGATGTTTAGATGACTGATCTAACGTTTTATGGTTCCCCTGAGTGATCATTGCAGTCGAAATATGTGAGTTTTAAGAGCACTCTTAAAAAAGATATATGTGTTTTTGTGTCTACGTTCAGTAGGCAATTCGTTCCGCGTTGCTGTGCCCAGGTATGCAAAACAACCTTGTCCATATCACTTCGTTTTTATAATGGGAATAATGAGTATACGATTATCATAAGAGGAGCGTAAGTATCTTGCTGGTGTGTTACTGATATTCATTGTTTGAGGTAAAGGATTTGACTAAGAAAAATTGTGATCAGAATGGCCTCAGTTTTATCATCATTCATCTGTAGCTTCTTACATGTTATCCATGATTTCACATCAGAAATGCACCTCTCTACACTTTGGATGGTATCATCGGCTAGATTTGTATATTTGGGTGTCGTCAGCGTACAATTGGTGAAACACTGGATGATGATCTATGACACCTGAGAGAGGCTGAGTGTATAGAATGAAGGGAACAGGTCCAAGACCACACCCCTGTGGAACACCACAACATAGATTAACTGGGCTGGAGTGTATTCCATTTGCAGACACAATTTGTGTCCTGTTGACTAAGTAGGATTTAAACCACAGTAAGGCTGTATCATGAATGCCAAATACATGCTGGATCTGGTGATGTAATATAGCATGGTCTTTTGTGTCAAATGCTGCAGACCAGTCAAGGAGGGTGAGGACCGTAATCTTTCCGCTATCGAAAGCAGAGAGAAGGTCATTAATTACTTTCAGAAGAGTAGTTTCCGTAGTGTGGCAAGGGCGATATGCAGTCTGTACACTGCTAAAAAGACTGAATTAAAATGAGACAGAAGTTGGGATAGAACAACATTTTCTAAGATTTTTTATATGAATGAGAGATTATAAACTGGGCGGTAGTTATTTAAATCGTATTGGTCGAGTGTTGGTTTCTTCAGCAGAGGCTTTAAAATGGCAGATTTTAAAAATGATGGGAATTCCCCGGATAAGAGAGAGGTCTTAATAACATCAATTACTGAAGGCAATATTAGATCAAAGCAATCAAGCAGCAGTGATGTTGGAACTGGATCAAGTTCACATGACTTTGGCGCACACTTCATCACGATTGTACGTGCTAAATCCATAGAGACAGGTTTAAATGATTTTAACGGTTGCCGCTCAGATTATGTATTGCAAGTGTATAGTGACTACGATTCAATTGAAATTGTGTTGTCAAGCTTTTTTATAATTGTTTGTACCTTGTCACGGAGGATATTTGCAAACAGGATCAGAAGTTCGACTGGAGAGAAGGTAGCTGGAAATGGTGTACATTTGTTCCTTGACATTAGCTTGTTAGTGATCTTGAAAACCTCTTTGCAGCTGGAACTTTCCGTCATCTTAGTCATGTAGTGGGCTGATTTTGTTGCATGGACAACGTTTGTGACGTTCTTCTTCATAGATTTTCTTATGAATAGTGAGTCTAGTGGAAAGCCAAAGCCTCTCAGCTTTACGGCGGTCTCTTTTAGCAGTGTGAAGCCGGTATCTAACACTGATATACCACTAATAACACTTTTGAATTGATATTCAAATCTATGTGGTGTTATTGGGTTGGGAACTAAACAGATTTCAAGTTGTGACCCGCAGGAAGTATCCACACATCCTCCACCCCTTGCAAAACCCAGACAGTGTACTTCGAAAAGCCTTTTACACATGTTATAGAACTGGTCTTGAAATGACACAAAACAATTTTCAGACTTATATATCGTTGGTGGGTGCTGAACTAAACACTTTCAAATGTTTTATACGGGGGCTGTATCCCCACAGAGTTCACCCCTTGCAAAAGACCGGAGAGTGTAATTAAAAAAAAAAACATATACCATGTTATACAACTAATCTTGAAATGACACAAAACAAATTTCAACTGCGAAACTGAAAATATCGAGAGTTGTTTAAAAAATCAAAATTATAAGGACTACTCCCAAACATATCCCAGAATTTCAAGTCTGTATCTTCTATGAAGTTGAAGACAGGCAGACTTCATTTTTTTTTTAAATTTGGCGTTAGTGGGTTGTGTGTGGGTCTTATTCAAACAGTATATCTGTCAGTGATAATTATGAAAATATTTCAAATACTGTCAATATTTAGAAAAACACTTTCTTTGAAAAAGTGATCCTTGCACGAAACAGTATGTTCACGGCATGAGAAACAAAAACCTAATTTACATATATTTGTACTTAAAGATATAACAAAGAACTACACATATTAACAATACTGACAAGACTTTAATTTCAAAACAAATTGAACTTCCATCACAACCATTAAAACACAAACCCTGGCTAAAACATTATTTTCGATCTATAATAGTCCAACTGTCTTCAGATGTTTCCTTACATATAGACTGCTATTTTTCATGCAATAGTCATAGCTGTCGAAACTCTAGTTGTGAGATACATGCAGGCAGTGAACGGGAAAATAAAGAGACTAATACAAAATATGTTACTATCATTACTATTATTATTATTGGTATCTGACGCCTACGCGTAAACTATTATTCTTATTATTATTTCACGTTTTATAATTATACACACCCACTTTTATCATTATTATTATTATTATTATTATTATTATTATTATTATTAATATTATTTTTATTATTATTTCACGTTTTATAATTATACACACAATCTATTGTTATTAACATTATTATAATTATTATCGTTATTGTTTTACGTTTTACAATTATTCGCATAAACTATTAATATTATTATTTCACATTTTATAACTATATACACAAACTGTCATTATTATTATCATTATTATTTTTATTATTATTATTTCATATTTTAGAATTATACACACAAACTATTATTTTATTATTATTCTTATTATAACTGTTATTATTGTTATGATTATTCTTATTATTATTATTTCAAGTTTTATAATTAGACGAGTAAGAAATTATTTTTAATAATAATATTATTATTATCAACATTATTATTATTATTATTTCACGTTTTATAATTATATATACAATCTATTATTAATGGTAGTAGCAGTAGTAGTATCAATATTATTATTTCACTTTTTATAATTTTAGACACAAACTGTTATTATGATTATTATTATTATTATTATTATTATTATCATTATTATTATTATTATTATTATTTCAGGTTTTAAAATTATGCACAAAAACTATTATTATTATTATTATTATTATTAGAAGTAGTAGTAGTGGTAGGAGCAGTATTAGTATTTTTTTATCATTATTATTATTATTATTATCATTTTATTTTTATTATTATTTTTATTATTATTAATTTTTTATTCTTATTATTATTATTATTATTGTCTCACAATCAAATCAAAACATAATTCAAGGATAATCCACGAATTAAATTGCAAAAGTCCTCATAATAAATGTAATGATTTCAAGTTCGAATTCTGATGGAAAATCCAAGATGGATGACGATGACGTATGCTGTAATCAGTACTGTGCTTATCTACAGTTCCATGTAGAAATGCAAATAATGGCACTCCGGTGTTGGCAATCCAAATTAAATTTGTAAGCAATGTTTCCAGAAAAAATTAATCCTTTTGAAATGCAACTGATCTGAAGAAAATTATAACTCAAAATCTGGCTACAACAAAATACTTAACATCAGTGTATAAAGCCCAAAACTGAGAAATCTCTCTCTCACTCTCTCTCTACACAAATCCATTAAAACAAACAAATGCGCAGTAATGGACAAACCGGAATTACGAAATCGAAAAGGAGGGCACATGATCGTGTTTATGTCACGTACACCCTGAAGAAAACCAATCATTTAAAAAAAAAATAGAGCTTGTTCACGAAGGTTGCTACAAATTCTGAAACAAGGTCAAGATTTAGATCAACATCTGGTGTTTACGAAAGAATGATTCAGGTCAACTGATTTTCTGTAAAAATATCGTCTCCAGTGAATAAATTTACATTATAATAGCAAACAATAGAATAAAAATTGTAAAACTGACAAACAATTAAATTATAATGAATAAGAATTAAATCAGATATATGTAACACTTCTATTATTTGTGAAATTTATGGTCAGAAAGTTTTGCGTCTCAAATTACCAAAAACAATTGTCATGTTTGTTAGAGATTTATTTATATTTTCCTCATAATATAGATTTGTGCTCATTTAAAGTCGTGTTTGTTTTGATGTTTTGCCTGCATAAATTTAAATTTCTACTTCTTATATTGTTAATGATGGAGACAGTTTCCTCATTTCATTATTTTTGTCTTTGTATTCGTTTTAAGATTATCCTTTACTTTGGTGTTACATTTATACTGTATATTTTATTTCAATATTGTAATAAAAGTGTTTTGTGGACTCAGTTATCTTTTAAACTTCTACATATTTTGACGATCTCGTAAAATCCATCTATTTTATGTACCGAGTCAGCTTTTAGATTATCAATCACAACTTCTAAGTCGTCTTGTTAAAATCATGAAATCATGTCTAGTTATTTTGAAATATTTCCCTGTAATATAAGTGGACGGCAGCGATAAAAAAAGAAACAATCACCACACTGCTAGTAAAGAACGTGATTAGCAACTTCGCCAAAGACGAACGATCCATGAAGTGTTAAACTTAGTTTCCAACTTATTTAATACGTTCAAGAATCGACAAAATCGCAATATTTGAAAATCAGGGGAAAGACGAGATAAATTCGAAGCGAATAACCAGTTTTTTGATCTATTGTTCATCTGGTCTAACAGTAAAGTTGTTTCTTCTTTGAGTCTTCAATATCAAGTTGAACAATCAATACAACTATAGCAACAAAATCGCTATCATATCATCATAGTAAAGCTCCAATACCTTCAGCCAAACGTCAAGTGTGCGTATGTGCTGGCTAAAATAAAATTCAGGAAATACATAATAAGACTGAAAAAAACCCACATTAAATGTTTACCATTCTGTACTTAAATCTGCTCTCACAACTGCATCAACGATGTTTTTAAAGTCGTTGCTAATATATCAGTAGGTTTTCCTTCACATTTGGAGACTAAACAATTGTAAAACTAATTATTTAATTTTTTCTTAACGGGTTTTGAAGAACAGATTACGTAGTAACAAAAATCATGACATAATTCGTAGCACTGTACTAACAAATATACACCAAATATGCGTTGCTCAACTCTAGTAAAGTGTTCAGTTTCTTATTCAATAGGAGATGAATTCAATAATAAATAGTAGACTAAATTAGTTGGTTTTAGGATGCTCTTGCAAAAAGCTATTCATTTGTGTTTTAAATCTCTCAATAATGATAAGCTGGAATATGCTGGTTATTTCCCTTACTTTCTAAAAATAATTGCCATCTTTGCTTGCATTTATCATCTTTTGTCAGTACACTAATATTATTTTTCAGAGTGAGAAACTCCATGCTCATCATTTGTTTTTAAATGGAACGGTTTTATTCTATTGATTTCAAATAATCGTTATAGCTCACTAAAGAGTTTTCTTTTGTTATCATATTTCATAAAGTCAAATGTATTCTTTCACAAAATGTATACTCCAGCTGAGCAGAACAACTTCTGCTAATGTCCTTAAATGTTTCTATAATCTGTTTTTCACTGCTTAAGTCTTCCCTTACTGGAATGAATTTACTTTCTAATTTAACAAAAGCTTGCCTGATTATTTCAGGTGATTGGACAAGTGATTGTCTGTAATTTAGATGTGTACCCAATGTTCCTGAACATATATTCTGATACGTTGGTTTAATTTTGATATTATTTCTTCTTTGAGTCCAATGATGTACGGGAAAAATATCACAAATTTCCATTCATCTAATTTCCTTTCAAACTAATTATTTTTTATAACCTTAGCGAACATTATCCCTTTTCCAGTAAGTTAGGTTTCAAGCAAAGACAGTTTCATTTTTTCCCAGGATAATATCTGAAACTAAACATTACATTTTCTTGACATTAAATTGTTTGTATCTTCAATAGTGTTTTACAAAGCAGTGTTATTATTTAATGGAAATATGTTGGGTTTTTTTTGCTTCCATGAGACAGGAGAATCAGCTTCTGATCGAGTTTATTCTGATTTCAAAATATGTTAAATTTATGTATTGTTTATCCCAGAACAAGAACAGTTTATTATATATACAAGACAATAACATATTTCTTATCGCGCTATTGCTGGCGATATTACTCAGTTGACTTGTATATTACATGTGTTAATTTTCATAATCATTGATTGTACAGGTAATATAGCACATAACATTTTAAACGTTAATTTGTTATGATTACGACTTTGTACAATAAGTTGATGTCATTTTAGTAAACACATTCTATAGTTTCAAGATAATAACTTGTACTCTAATTGAAGTAAGCATGGTGATGAGATTTTAGTTTAGGTTATAGGATTTCTTGAAAATCTAGTATGACCTAACTACTGTTGGGCTAGCTGCTAAGTTGCTTGGCCTTATTTACCAAGTGTAATGATCTAGAATCAATACCCGAGTCTCATCTATTTCTGTATTACGTTTTCGTTTTTTAAATAAGGGATGGTTTACTGAGAATTAATTATTCCTAGAATAAACATTAGTGTTAGAGAAGTAATGTAGCTGAAATCATTAAAGATTATTTATTTATTTATTTCAATTACTGATTGGAATTTCAAAGTGTTCAGACATTAGGATGTAATAGCTGCATTAGAATTACCGTGAATTTATTTAAAGACATTGTGGATTATATCATTGTGATACATCAAAACTATTGACACATCAGCACAATGATTAAACTTCCTTCAGAATATCACTGGATGTAATTTGAAATAATAAATTGTAATTAAACTTTATTTTACATGTTCACTTTGTATTTAAGGAAAGGAAATCGTATTTTGCAATTTACCAAACTTGCTGGTTTTCACTATTTTCTGTTCCTTAGTTTAAGACCATGGAGTCGTAAGACTTGCTATCATGTCACAATTTTTAATGTACCTAGCAAGATTCTTCACTGTCCAGTAATAATACATATTCCTGACAACTTCTAAATTGATTACTTGTGAAATGATTAACTTCTGTGTAATGCATTTTAATTCGTCAAAGAGAGTATATAAACCAGGCTTGATATTTAGTGTTCCGAATTCTTTGCAGACTTTGATTTTTTTAATATATTTTCGTTTCAAATCTTATACCAGGACATGGTATGGTACTAAACTTGTAGGCGACGAAAATCTTTATTTCTTTTTGTTTGTATTTGTCATTCTTTTGCTCGTTGTCGAAAGTATTTTGTAATATTTTCTTCTTTTACAAATATTGATTCGGTGTGGTGCATTTGTTATCATTTTGGAGCTGTAGTTAATATTATATGTTATTTATGCCTCTCTTCATTAGGAACACGACAAAACCATCAGAATTTACAAGTTGTCGTATGACGCGGAACCAAAGGGACAACCTGTTCATGCGCTAGGATTCATAATTTGCCTACTACTTTATCATCAAGGAGACCAATATCCTGACCATTCATTGTCTATTTTAGAGCCGCGTACATTCGTTGAACTGTCCGTAACAGTGCTAAATTTACAAACTGTCCGTAACCGTGCTAAATTTGTAAACTGTCCGTAAACGTGTTAAATTTACAAACTGTCCATAACCGTATTAAATCTACAAACTCTCCGTAACCGAGCTAAATTTGCAAACTGTCCGTAACCGTGTTAAATTTACAAAATATCCGTAACAGTGTTCAATTTGCAACTGTCAGTAACCATGTTATATTTGCAAACTGTCAGTAACCGAGTTATATTTGTAGATTGTCATAATTATTTAATTGTCTTTATGTCTCTACAGTGTTTAATGTAATTAACATTTTGACAAGTAACATGGCCTACAAAAATAACACTGTACTCTTTGATCAGTATTATCTGTTTGTGTTTTTCTTTACTGGATGAAAAAAAGATTATGATACAGATAGATAGACCTAACATGGCTTGAGTGATTTTTCTGATTTGTAGTAGCCTATTTGTAACTATAATTAAGTGTCGTTTATCACTGATGATGTTCACATTATATTATGAGTCAAAAGTTCAAATCCGATCCGCAAAATGAATATATATATATATATATATATATATATATATATATATATATATATATATATATATATATATATATATATGAGCAAAACGGACGAATGAAATAAAAGATTTAAAGAAAGAGATATAGATACAAAACAATAATACAAGCAGAGATACAGAGAAAGACTCGCAAATAAATCAAGATAGTTGAGGGCGGGGCAACGATACAAACTTTCTCAGAAGGAACGAGAAAATCAGATTATAGTTAGAAATGTGGTTGTTCACATTTAACAGATTTGTATAATTTTTCCAATCAAGCATTACCCTCTGTATGATAATACAAGCGCTTTTTATCTCTATATGAAAATATAAAAGCTTTGCTCTGTGTTATAATACAATCACTATCCTCTTTATGATAATATTGGCGCTTTCCTCTGTGTGATAATACATGTGCTTTCTTCTTTATGATATTACTATCGCTTTAGTCTGTGTGATAATACAATCGTTTCATCCTTTGTGACAATATCCACGCTTTCTCTG
Organism: Sinohyriopsis cumingii; assembly: GCA_028554795.2. Lineage (NCBI taxonomy): Eukaryota > Metazoa > Mollusca > Bivalvia > Unionida > Unionidae > Sinohyriopsis > Sinohyriopsis cumingii. Next base: position 119,042 of record JAPYKE020000081.1, read on the forward strand.
TATAATAATACAACCGCTGTCCTCTGTGTTATAATACTTGCGCTTTTTTCTCTGTGTGAAAATCAAGCGCTTCACTCTTTGTGATAACATACACGCTTTCCTCTGTGTGATGATACAAGCGTTTTCCTCTGTATGATAATACAAGCACTTTCCTCTGTGTGATAATGCAAGCGCTTTCCTCTGTGTGATAATACAAGCGCTTTCCTCTGTATGATAATACAAGCGCTTTCCTCTGGGTGATAATAGAAGCGCTTTCCTATGTATGATAATACAAGCGCTTTCCTCTGTGTGATAATACAAGCGCTTTCCTCTGTGTGATAATACAAGCGCTTCCCTCTGTGATAATACAAGCGATTCCATCTGTGTGATAATTTACACGCTTTCCTCTTTGTGATAATACAACCTTTTTCCTCTGTGTGATGATACAAGAGTTTACCTCCGTATGATAATATAAGCGCTTCCTTCTGTGTGATAATACAAGCGCTTTCCTCTATACGATAACACAAGCGCTTTCCTATGTGTCATAATACAAGCGTTTTCCTCTGTGCGATAATACAAGCGCTTTCATCAACATGATACTACGGGCACTTCCCTCTTTCTTATAATACAAGCACTTTCCGCTGTGAAAAAATAAGTGCGTCCTCTGTGTAATAAAGCATGCGCTTTTCGTTTTTGCGATAACACAAGCGCTTTCGTCTGTGTGATAATACAAGCGCTTTTCTCTCTGCGATAATACAAGCGCTTTCCTCTGTGTGATAATACAAGCGCTTTTCTATGTGCGATAATAAAAGCGCTTTGGACGAAGAACATAGAGAACTTTACAGAAAAAAAAACAGATACAAAGTCATTTATTACTTTAATTGTTTTATTCTAAAGAAAGCATATCACGTTGACTCAAGACATGACTCATAGCATGGCACGTCAATGTCTGACGACATCTGGACAGCTTTAGATCTAGGTAAAGGCTTGTTGGAGCGGTTGATAGGAAAAGTCTAGCAACCGATAATCTGACGAAGAAAGAAAACAATGCAAATCATTGGCTCGAGTATTGGTGATTAATATGGATACACTTGAAACATTTGATAGTCCCTAACAAAATAGACACGATAAAGCTGGAAGAAAGTAAATATTACATATTTTAAAAGGCGATGCTTCTCGAGACCAAGCAGAACTTGATTGGACGGATCTCATCCTTGTTAGCTATAATCCCACTTCAGATGTATGAACCTTACAGACTTCATGCTACATCCTCTTATCATTCGAAATCCGCAGGTTGATAATATCTTCTAACTGGGTCCAGACTAGTTCAATAAATGTAAGCATAAACAAGAACAGTAAAACCTGTCATTAACCACTGGTCTGGTTTGATTTGGCTTTGGAGTTTAACGCTATTGTTCAGCAGATGATAGGCTATACATGGCGGTCAGGATATATGGTGCATGAAGAACCTGGGAAGAACCACCGACCCATCGGAAGCTACTGGCATGCTTTCTCACAATCCGCGTTGGTCCCGCCATGATTTGAACTCATGCGGACAGAGGTGAGATGTATGAATGCTGTGAGACCACTGGGCCACCACGGGCCTCCTCCGTCAATAACAAACGCCAAATAGATCAACACACATTGTAGTATATAAAAAGGTCTTGAATGGACATATATTTTTCTGTTAATTTAAGGGTTTACCAAATAGTGTTGCTTAAGAACAATTATTCTGTATATGGAGAAGTTTGTTAAGGTAGACACCACTGTACAGAGAGTAGCGATGTTAAGTGATTTTCGTTACTGTCGTATATCCGACAGTCGTATAATGTCTCATTTCACGCATAGGGTCGAAGAGTTATTCAAAATATTTATTAGGATGTAGGGCAAATAATGTGACCATTGAGACTTTTGCGGAGCCTGTCAACGACAATAGTCGTTGATTTTTATCAGTGCTGTCGTAGTCGTGAAAGTAGTTGTAGTAATGGTGATTGTGATTGTGGTATCCTTCGTGAAAATAGCAATGGTCGAGGTGAAATTTCTAGCAGACGTGGAGATATAACGTAGAACAGAAGAATAAATTAGATCATAAGGCAGCCAAAAGACCGAACATATTAAATAATACAATATACATCTGGTAGAGATTATTGTTTAGGACATATTACATATTGTGAATTGTTGAAAATAAATATTCATATTATAGGAGAAAGATTTACACAAAAGTGTACCTGGTCAATAACTCTATCCTTTGTATCCACCATATCCGCCATAACCACCGTATCCTCCCAATCCACCATATCCACCATATCCGCCATATCCTCCCAATCCACCATATCCACCATATCCGCCATATCCTCCCAATCCACCGTATCCACCAAATCCGCCATAACCTCCGTATCCTCCCAATCCGCCAGATAGTCCACCATAACCTCCCAGCAAACCTCCATATCCTCCGTATCCACCATACCCTCCTAATCCACCACCATATCCTAGAAGAGTGGCCTCGGTCATGAGGCAACAAGCCACAAGCGCGATCACTACCCTCAACATTTTGATTGGAATTAGACACCTGTAAAATTAATCAATTAATGAATTGCCTATTCCAAATATATAGCGACATTTCGATCACACAAATCCGATAAGGCAGATTTTGTTTCAAAATTAGGAACTAGTAAAAGGCGTGTCTGCCTTTGTAAGGTTATTTGTTAATACGTGTATCCAGGCCATACTGTATATTTTACATTCTTCTTTCTAAAAGAATGGTATTACAAAAATAAAAGTTAATTACCAACATGCCGAAATTCAGTTGAATCAGTTACTTTCTTCAAAGTGAATGATTTTTGTTAAAGATTACAATGACTTTAACTGGGAAAAGTGTAATATTTCAACATCTGGAAATAATTTTTACATAACATTAACTACCAATTTAACACTGGTATATCAACTAATTTTCCTGTACAGATACGTGTTACGTCTCTCTCTCTCTCTCTCTCTCTCTCTCTCTCTCTCTCTCCATTATGTTCAAACGGAAGTGAAGAATACTACCTGTTGGAAGAATAATAAATCTAATAATAAATCTGCAAATCACTAGTATATATTGTGCAGTGACTATGAGAGATATACATGCCTCACATCAATTTCAAGAACAACACAATCCTGAAACACCTAATACACAAATATATATTTAACTTTTAAACAGTAATAACTCCAAACGTCGTATCATAACCTTGGGTTTAGAAATTTTCGAAACTTTCCCCCTTGCCACCTAAGCATTAGATCGGGCACTATACCTAACAGTAAACACTATACTAGAAAGCAGCAGCAGAATAATATGATCGAAGATCATATATCGGTACGACTTCACAGTACAATGAAATTCGTATTTCACTTCTGCTTTCAAATGGTTCATCTGGTGATCAAGGATTTGGTTCTGCTAAAAATTATAATTTTCTCAAAAACAATACTAAATGTGTTGGATTTAAGATAATTCAATCTTCCGAAAGAACTAAAAATTATTTATACAATAAATAAATGAACAAAATTAAAGTAGAACAGCTCCGTGTAAGATATGCTTAACTCTCTGTAGTAAAAAACAAATTGCATTTTTGGGAGTTCTTTTATATTTATCAATGAAATCTGGTAACACTTTATAAAATATTCGTCTCTGATGATATTGATATCTTGCAATTATAATATATCAGCAACCAAACATAATGACAGAATTAATTTTTCAGTAATAGCTCCTACGCTCTTTATAAATATTCTTGTAACATTTGTATAGGCTTAAGCATGAATGAATGTATGGTTTAGGAAAATCTGAGATCCAAGTCTGTAACTGAATAGTATGTTTGAAAATTTGAATCTCCAACAGTTAGATGAATTCCATTATGAATGTCTGTAAAGGTCTTAATGGCACATCAGCATAATTATGTGTATATAGTGAACAGAAAAAGCTCGGCATCGCAAATTATAAAGTGAAATACCTACTCGAAAATCTCGAGAAAGATAAGGCTACGAACCGAAAATACGAATGTACTACGAAACAAAAGATAAAAGGCAAAAATGTTGATAAACTCTCAAAAAAGCAACAAAAATAAACGAAGAGCATGGTAAAAATTATGCAAAAACAAAGTAAAAGAGAAACAAAAAACTCATATCTTAATTGTACTTTTAAACAAATTGAAAGACCCTTCAAGGTGAAACATCGTCTTCATGGAGAGCAATCCACGGCAAACAATCTGCCTCTATCTGTCACCAATTGTGACATGCAGGAGAGGGCAATGGGGGTCCAACCTACATCTCAGAGACCATAAGGGTTGTCCGAATTCCATAACTAGCTATACCTGCGCCAAATTATCTTAAGGTAAAGTCAAAACTGAAGAACTTTAGTTAGTTATTAATCAGTTCAGTCACTCAGATCAGTGGATTTGAAACTTAACTATAACTCCAAAGCTAATGGCTGACAATGATATCCCGCCATGGAAGTATTTAGATAATAGTTTTCTCGAATTCTGATAAAAATATAAAATAAAACTTTCATGATATCTATCTTATTATACTTCGGATAATGCTTAAGTGTTGTCTGTGGCTGATATAAGAGTGAAAATATTATAAACACCTTATTCATTTCAAACTGTATGTAAGGAAATCTTTTATATTTATTTATTATATATTTATATTTTCTTAAGAGATACAACATATTCAAAATTATAAAATGTTTCATGGAACAATGATGCACCATGACAGTGCGTAGAATGACCTAAATGCAGGATTTAACCAAGGTGCAACCGACGGACGGTAGTTCTTGGATCACATTCTATTACCATACCGACGTCGTGGTATGACATACAATTTCAAACTATATGATGACTGCAGTTTTATTCTTGCATGCCTACCGAACACTTAGTGAAACATTCATTGTTTTCACTCAACTATTACAAATTTCGATTTGCCAAAGATAACTGGATTTGTTTAGTGAAAATGTTTCCGCGCATCATTAGAAAACCGTTTTCATTCAAATGCTATATCCCATAAACATCTCAATACAAAATATCTGTTTGGTCGGTAATCTGATGTGTGCGAGTAAGAGATCAGAGTTTTCAACTGAGCTAGGATTCCAAGGTGGATATATAACTTTTGAAACTTTGTCTACGATAACATTGAAGCTTGGTCTGCGATAATCTTGTCCACATTATCCTACTCCATCAAAGAACATATTTACATCACTTAATTTACATCTGCGCATAACAGTAAAAATCCCGTAAACGAAATTATGTATTCTTTCTCGCAGTGTCCTCATATGAATGCAAGGCCCATGTTTTTCAAATAATCTTCAAACATACATTGTAAATGAAAATTGAGCAGTATAAAACAAATTTCTTTCAATTAAAGAGAACAATAAAAATGTGCAAGTTGTTGTCTCTTGTTGAAACCAAACATTTTGCGTGTAATTTCTATAGTGTTCGTTATATCTTACAGCATGAAACAATTTAAATAGACTTACCTGACTACCGTGCTAGAGCGAGTCTACAGCTTCGATTGAGTTGAGGAAAAGGTGTCCCCCTTTATATACCTAACATTTTCCTTAATGTTGACTCGTGCGATAAATCTTGACAAATATGGACAGGTGATGTTTAGATGACTGATCTAACGTTTTATGGTTCCCCTGAGTGATCATTGCAGTCGAAATATGTGAGTTTTAAGAGCACTCTTAAAAAAGATATATGTGTTTTTGTGTCTACGTTCAGTAGGCAATTCGTTCCGCGTTGCTGTGCCCAGGTATGCAAAACAACCTTGTCCATATCACTTCGTTTTTATAATGGGAATAATGAGTATACGATTATCATAAGAGGAGCGTAAGTATCTTGCTGGTGTGTTACTGATATTCATTGTTTGAGGTAAAGGATTTGACTAAGAAAAATTGTGATCAGAATGGCCTCAGTTTTATCATCATTCATCTGTAGCTTCTTACATGTTATCCATGATTTCACATCAGAAATGCACCTCTCTACACTTTGGATGGTATCATCGGCTAGATTTGTATATTTGGGTGTCGTCAGCGTACAATTGGTGAAACACTGGATGATGATCTATGACACCTGAGAGAGGCTGAGTGTATAGAATGAAGGGAACAGGTCCAAGACCACACCCCTGTGGAACACCACAACATAGATTAACTGGGCTGGAGTGTATTCCATTTGCAGACACAATTTGTGTCCTGTTGACTAAGTAGGATTTAAACCACAGTAAGGCTGTATCATGAATGCCAAATACATGCTGGATCTGGTGATGTAATATAGCATGGTCTTTTGTGTCAAATGCTGCAGACCAGTCAAGGAGGGTGAGGACCGTAATCTTTCCGCTATCGAAAGCAGAGAGAAGGTCATTAATTACTTTCAGAAGAGTAGTTTCCGTAGTGTGGCAAGGGCGATATGCAGTCTGTACACTGCTAAAAAGACTGAATTAAAATGAGACAGAAGTTGGGATAGAACAACATTTTCTAAGATTTTTTATATGAATGAGAGATTATAAACTGGGCGGTAGTTATTTAAATCGTATTGGTCGAGTGTTGGTTTCTTCAGCAGAGGCTTTAAAATGGCAGATTTTAAAAATGATGGGAATTCCCCGGATAAGAGAGAGGTCTTAATAACATCAATTACTGAAGGCAATATTAGATCAAAGCAATCAAGCAGCAGTGATGTTGGAACTGGATCAAGTTCACATGACTTTGGCGCACACTTCATCACGATTGTACGTGCTAAATCCATAGAGACAGGTTTAAATGATTTTAACGGTTGCCGCTCAGATTATGTATTGCAAGTGTATAGTGACTACGATTCAATTGAAATTGTGTTGTCAAGCTTTTTTATAATTGTTTGTACCTTGTCACGGAGGATATTTGCAAACAGGATCAGAAGTTCGACTGGAGAGAAGGTAGCTGGAAATGGTGTACATTTGTTCCTTGACATTAGCTTGTTAGTGATCTTGAAAACCTCTTTGCAGCTGGAACTTTCCGTCATCTTAGTCATGTAGTGGGCTGATTTTGTTGCATGGACAACGTTTGTGACGTTCTTCTTCATAGATTTTCTTATGAATAGTGAGTCTAGTGGAAAGCCAAAGCCTCTCAGCTTTACGGCGGTCTCTTTTAGCAGTGTGAAGCCGGTATCTAACACTGATATACCACTAATAACACTTTTGAATTGATATTCAAATCTATGTGGTGTTATTGGGTTGGGAACTAAACAGATTTCAAGTTGTGACCCGCAGGAAGTATCCACACATCCTCCACCCCTTGCAAAACCCAGACAGTGTACTTCGAAAAGCCTTTTACACATGTTATAGAACTGGTCTTGAAATGACACAAAACAATTTTCAGACTTATATATCGTTGGTGGGTGCTGAACTAAACACTTTCAAATGTTTTATACGGGGGCTGTATCCCCACAGAGTTCACCCCTTGCAAAAGACCGGAGAGTGTAATTAAAAAAAAAAACATATACCATGTTATACAACTAATCTTGAAATGACACAAAACAAATTTCAACTGCGAAACTGAAAATATCGAGAGTTGTTTAAAAAATCAAAATTATAAGGACTACTCCCAAACATATCCCAGAATTTCAAGTCTGTATCTTCTATGAAGTTGAAGACAGGCAGACTTCATTTTTTTTTTAAATTTGGCGTTAGTGGGTTGTGTGTGGGTCTTATTCAAACAGTATATCTGTCAGTGATAATTATGAAAATATTTCAAATACTGTCAATATTTAGAAAAACACTTTCTTTGAAAAAGTGATCCTTGCACGAAACAGTATGTTCACGGCATGAGAAACAAAAACCTAATTTACATATATTTGTACTTAAAGATATAACAAAGAACTACACATATTAACAATACTGACAAGACTTTAATTTCAAAACAAATTGAACTTCCATCACAACCATTAAAACACAAACCCTGGCTAAAACATTATTTTCGATCTATAATAGTCCAACTGTCTTCAGATGTTTCCTTACATATAGACTGCTATTTTTCATGCAATAGTCATAGCTGTCGAAACTCTAGTTGTGAGATACATGCAGGCAGTGAACGGGAAAATAAAGAGACTAATACAAAATATGTTACTATCATTACTATTATTATTATTGGTATCTGACGCCTACGCGTAAACTATTATTCTTATTATTATTTCACGTTTTATAATTATACACACCCACTTTTATCATTATTATTATTATTATTATTATTATTATTATTAATATTATTTTTATTATTATTTCACGTTTTATAATTATACACACAATCTATTGTTATTAACATTATTATAATTATTATCGTTATTGTTTTACGTTTTACAATTATTCGCATAAACTATTAATATTATTATTTCACATTTTATAACTATATACACAAACTGTCATTATTATTATCATTATTATTTTTATTATTATTATTTCATATTTTAGAATTATACACACAAACTATTATTTTATTATTATTCTTATTATAACTGTTATTATTGTTATGATTATTCTTATTATTATTATTTCAAGTTTTATAATTAGACGAGTAAGAAATTATTTTTAATAATAATATTATTATTATCAACATTATTATTATTATTATTTCACGTTTTATAATTATATATACAATCTATTATTAATGGTAGTAGCAGTAGTAGTATCAATATTATTATTTCACTTTTTATAATTTTAGACACAAACTGTTATTATGATTATTATTATTATTATTATTATTATTATCATTATTATTATTATTATTATTATTTCAGGTTTTAAAATTATGCACAAAAACTATTATTATTATTATTATTATTATTAGAAGTAGTAGTAGTGGTAGGAGCAGTATTAGTATTTTTTTATCATTATTATTATTATTATTATTATCATTTTATTTTTATTATTATTTTTATTATTATTAATTTTTTATTCTTATTATTATTATTATTATTGTCTCACAATCAAATCAAAACATAATTCAAGGATAATCCACGAATTAAATTGCAAAAGTCCTCATAATAAATGTAATGATTTCAAGTTCGAATTCTGATGGAAAATCCAAGATGGATGACGATGACGTATGCTGTAATCAGTACTGTGCTTATCTACAGTTCCATGTAGAAATGCAAATAATGGCACTCCGGTGTTGGCAATCCAAATTAAATTTGTAAGCAATGTTTCCAGAAAAAATTAATCCTTTTGAAATGCAACTGATCTGAAGAAAATTATAACTCAAAATCTGGCTACAACAAAATACTTAACATCAGTGTATAAAGCCCAAAACTGAGAAATCTCTCTCTCACTCTCTCTCTACACAAATCCATTAAAACAAACAAATGCGCAGTAATGGACAAACCGGAATTACGAAATCGAAAAGGAGGGCACATGATCGTGTTTATGTCACGTACACCCTGAAGAAAACCAATCATTTAAAAAAAAAATAGAGCTTGTTCACGAAGGTTGCTACAAATTCTGAAACAAGGTCAAGATTTAGATCAACATCTGGTGTTTACGAAAGAATGATTCAGGTCAACTGATTTTCTGTAAAAATATCGTCTCCAGTGAATAAATTTACATTATAATAGCAAACAATAGAATAAAAATTGTAAAACTGACAAACAATTAAATTATAATGAATAAGAATTAAATCAGATATATGTAACACTTCTATTATTTGTGAAATTTATGGTCAGAAAGTTTTGCGTCTCAAATTACCAAAAACAATTGTCATGTTTGTTAGAGATTTATTTATATTTTCCTCATAATATAGATTTGTGCTCATTTAAAGTCGTGTTTGTTTTGATGTTTTGCCTGCATAAATTTAAATTTCTACTTCTTATATTGTTAATGATGGAGACAGTTTCCTCATTTCATTATTTTTGTCTTTGTATTCGTTTTAAGATTATCCTTTACTTTGGTATTACATTTATACTGTATATTTTATTTCAATATTGTAATAAAAGTGTTTTGTGGACTCAGTTATCTTTTAAACTTCTACATATTTTGACGATCTCGTAAAATCCATCTATTTTATGTACCGAGTCAGCTTTTAGATTATCAATCACAACTTCTAAGTCGTCTTGTTAAAATCATGAAATCATGTCTAGTTATTTTGAAATATTTCCCTGTAATATAAGTGGACGGCAACGATAAAAAAAGAAACAATCACCACACTGCTAGTAAAGAACGTGATTAGCAACTTCGCCAAAGACGAACGATCCATGAAGTGTTAAACTTAGTTTCCAACTTATTTAATACGTTCAAGAATCGACAAAATCGCAATATTTGAAAATCAGGGGAAAGACGAGATAAATTCGAAGCGAATAACCAGTTTTTTGATCTATTGTTCATCTGGTCTAACAGTAAAGTTGTTTCTTCTTTGAGTCTTCAATATCAAGTTGAACAATCAATACAACTATAGCAACAAAATCGCTATCATATCATCATAGTAAAGCTCCAATACCTTCAGCCAAACGTCAAGTGTGCGTATGTGCTGGCTAAAATAAAATTCAGGAAATACATAATAAGACTGAAAAAAACCCACATTAAATGTTTACCATTCTGTACTTAAATCTGCTCTCACAACTGCATCAACGATGTTTTTAAAGTCGTTGCTAATATATCAGTAGGTTTTCCTTCACATTTGGAGACTAAACAATTGTAAAACTAATTATTTAATTTTTTCTTAACGGGTTTTGAAGAACAGATTACGTAGTAACAAAAATCATGACATAATTCGTAGCACTGTACTAACAAATATACACCAAATATGCGTTGCTCAACTCTAGTAAAGTGTTCAGTTTCTTATTCAATAGGAGATGAATTCAATAATAAATAGTAGACTAAATTAGTTGGTTTTAGGATGCTCTTGCAAAAAGCTATTCATTTGTGTTTTAAATCTCTCAATAATGATAAGCTGGAATATGCTGGTTATTTCCCTTACTTTCTAAAAATAATTGCCATCTTTGCTTGCATTTATCATCTTTTGTCAGTACACTAATATTATTTTTCAGAGTGAGAAACTCCATGCTCATCATTTGTTTTTAAATGGAACGGTTTTATTCTATTGATTTCAAATAATCGTTATAGCTCACTAAAGAGTTTTCTTTTGTTATCATATTTCATAAAGTCAAATGTATTCTTTCACAAAATGTATACTCCAGCTGAGCAGAACAACTTCTGCTAATGTCCTTAAATGTTTCTATAATCTGTTTTTCACTGCTTAAGTCTTCCCTTACTGGAATGAATTTACTTTCTAATTTAACAAAAGCTTGCCTGATTATTTCAGGTGATTGGACAAGTGATTGTCTGTAATTTAGATGTGTACCCAATGTTCCTGAACATATATTCTGATACGTTGGTTTAATTTTGATATTATTTCTTCTTTGAGTCCAATGATGTACGGGAAAAATATCACAAATTTCCATTCATCTAATTTCCTTTCAAACTAATTATTTTTTATAACCTTAGCGAACATTATCCCTTTTCCAGTAAGTTAGGTTTCAAGCAAAGACAGTTTCATTTTTTCCCAGGATAATATCTGAAACTAAACATTACATTTTCTTGACATTAAATTGTTTGTATCTTCAATAGTGTTTTACAAAGCAGTGTTATTATTTAATGGAAATATGTTGGGTTTTTTTTGCTTCCATGAGACAGGAGAATCAGCTTCTGATCGAGTTTATTCTGATTTCAAAATATGTTAAATTTATGTATTGTTTATCCCAGAACAAGAACAGTTTATTATATATACAAGACAATAACATATTTCTTATCGCGCTATTGCTGGCGATATTACTCAGTTGACTTGTATATTACATGTGTTAATTTTCATAATCATTGATTGTACAGGTAATATAGCACATAACATTTTAAACGTTAATTTGTTATGATTACGACTTTGTACAATAAGTTGATGTCATTTTAGTAAACACATTCTATAGTTTCAAGATAATAACTTGTACTCTAATTGAAGTAAGCATGGTGATGAGATTTTAGTTTAGGTTATAGGATTTCTTGAAAATCTAGTATGACCTAACTACTGTTGGGCTAGCTGCTAAGTTGCTTGGCCTTATTTACCAAGTGTAATGATCTAGAATCAATACCCGAGTCTCATCTATTTCTGTATTACGTTTTCGTTTTTTAAATAAGGGATGGTTTACTGAGAATTAATTATTCCTAGAATAAACATTAGTGTTAGAGAAGTAATGTAGCTGAAATCATTAAAGATTATTTATTTATTTATTTCAATTACTGATTGGAATTTCAAAGTGTTCAGACATTAGGATGTAATAGCTGCATTAGAATTACCGTGAATTTATTTAAAGACATTGTGGATTATATCATTGTGATACATCAAAACTATTGACACATCAGCACAATGATTAAACTTCCTTCAGAATATCACTGGATGTAATTTGAAATAATAAATTGTAATTAAACTTTATTTTACATGTTCACTTTGTATTTAAGGAAAGGAAATCGTATTTTGCAATTTACCAAACTTGCTGGTTTTCACTATTTTCTGTTCCTTAGTTTAAGACCATGGAGTCGTAAGACTTGCTATCATGTCACAATTTTTAATGTACCTAGCAAGATTCTTCACTGTCCAGTAATAATACATATTCCTGACAACTTCTAAATTGATTACTTGTGAAATGATTAACTTCTGTGTAATGCATTTTAATTCGTCAAAGAGAGTATATAAACCAGGCTTGATATTTAGTGTTCCGAATTCTTTGCAGACTTTGATTTTTTTAATATATTTTCGTTTCAAATCTTATACCAGGACATGGTATGGTACTAAACTTGTAGGCGACGAAAATCTTTATTTCTTTTTGTTTGTATTTGTCATTCTTTTGCTCGTTGTCGAAAGTATTTTGTAATATTTTCTTCTTTTACAAATATTGATTCGGTGTGGTGCATTTGTTATCATTTTGGAGCTGTAGTTAATATTATATGTTATTTATGCCTCTCTTCATTAGGAACACGACAAAACCATCAGAATTTACAAGTTGTCGTATGACGCGGAACCAAAGGGACAACCTGTTCATGCGCTAGGATTCATAATTTGCCTACTACTTTATCATCAAGGAGACCAATATCCTGACCATTCATTGTCTATTTTAGAGCCGCGTACATTCGTTGAACTGTCCGTAACAGTGCTAAATTTACAAACTGTCCGTAACCGTGCTAAATTTGTAAACTGTCCGTAAACGTGTTAAATTTACAAACTGTCCATAACCGTATTAAATCTACAAACTCTCCGTAACCGAGCTAAATTTGCAAACTGTCCGTAACCGTGTTAAATTTACAAAATATCCGTAACAGTGTTCAATTTGCAACTGTCAGTAACCATGTTATATTTGCAAACTGTCAGTAACCGAGTTATATTTGTAGATTGTCATAATTATTTAATTGTCTTTATGTCTCTACAGTGTTTAATGTAATTAACATTTTGACAAGTAACATGGCCTACAAAAATAACACTGTACTCTTTGATCAGTATTATCTGTTTGTGTTTTTCTTTACTGGATGAAAAAAAGATTATGATACAGATAGATAGACCTAACATGGCTTGATTGATTTTTCTGATTTGTAGTAGCCTATTTGTAACTATAATTAAGTGTCGTTTATCACTGATGATGTTCACATTATATTATGAGTCAAAAGTTCAAATCCGATCCGCAAAATGAATATATATATATATATATATATATATATATATATATATATATATATATATATATATATGAGCAAAACGGACGAATGAAATAAAAGATTTAAAGAAAGAGATATAGATACAAAACAATAATACAAGCAGAGATACAGAGAAAGACTCGCAAATAAATCAAGATAGTTGAGGGCGGGGCAACGATACAAACTTTCTCAGAAGGAACGAGAAAATCAGATTATAGTTAGAAATGTGGTTGTTCACATTTAACAGATTTGTATAATTTTTCCAATCAAGCATTACCCTCTGTATGATAATACAAGCGCTTTTTATCTCTATATGAAAATATAAAAGCTTTGCTCTGTGTTATAATACAATCACTATCCTCTTTATGATAATATTGGCGCTTTCCTCTGTGTGATAATACATGTGCTTTCTTCTTTATGATATTACTATCGCTTTAGTCTGTGTGATAATACAATCGTTTCATCCTTTGTGACAATATCCACGCTTTCTCTGTATAATAATACAACCGCTGTCCTCTGTGTTATAATACTTGCGCTTTTTTCTCTGTGTGAAAATCAAGCGCTTCACTCTTTGTGATAACATACACGCTTTCCTCTGTGTGATGATACAAGCGTTTTCCTCTGTATGATAATACAAGCACTTTCCTCTGTGTGATAATGCAAGCGCTTTCCTCTGTGTGATAATACAAGCGCTTTCCTCTGTATGATAATACAAGCGCTTTCCTCTGGGTGATAATAGAAGCGCTTTCCTATGTATGATAATACAAGCGCTTTCCTCTGTGTGATAATACAAGCGCTTTCCTCTGTGTGATAATACAAGCGCTTCCCTCTGTGATAATACAAGCGATTCCATCTGTGTGATAATTTACACGCTTTCCTCTTTGTGATAATACAACCTTTTTCCTCTGTGTGATGATACAAGAGTTTACCTCCGTATGATAATATAAGCGCTTCCTTCTGTGTGATAATACAAGCGCTTTCCTCTATACGATAACACAAGCGCTTTCCTATGTGTCATAATACAAGCGTTTTCCTCTGTGCGATAATACAAGCGCTTTCATCAACATGATACTACGGGCACTTCCCTCTTTCTTATAATACAAGCACTTTCCGCTGTGAAAAAATAAGTGCGTCCTCTGTGTAATAAAGCATGCGCTTTTCGTTTTTGCGATAACACAAGCGCTTTCGTCTGTGTGATAATACAAGCGCTTTTCTCTCTGCGATAATACAAGCGCTTTCCTCTGTGTGATAATACAAGCGCTTTTCTATGTGCGATAATAAAAGCGCTTTGGACGAAGAACATAGAGAACTTTACAGAAAAAAAAACAGATACAAAGTCATTTATTACTTTAATTGTTTTATTCTAAAGAAAGCATATCACGTTGACTCAAGACATGACTCATAGCGTGGCACGTCAATGTCTGACGACATCTGGACAGCTTTAGATCTAGGTAAAGGCTTGTTGGAGCGGTTGATAGGAAAAGTCTAGCAACCGATAATCTGACGAAGAAAGAAAACAATGCAAATCATTGGCTCGAGTATTGGTGATTAATATGGATACACTTGAAACATTTGATAGTCCCTAACAAAATAGACACGATAAAGCTGGAAGAAAGTAAATATTACATATTTTAAAAGGCGATGCTTCTCGAGACCAAGCAGAACTTGATTGGACGGATCTCATCCTTGTTAGCTATAATCCCACTTCAGATGTATGAACCTTACAGACTTCATGCTACATCCTCTTATCATTCGAAATCCGCAGGTTGATAATATCTTCTAACTGGGTCCAGACTAGTTCAATAAATGTAAGCATAAACAAGAACAGTAAAACCTGTCATTAACCACTGGTCTGGTTTGATTTGGCTTTGGAGTTTAACGCTATTGTTCAGCAGATGATAGGCTATACATGGCGGTCAGGATATATGGTGCATGAAGAACCTGGGAAGAACCACCGACCCATCGGAAGCTACTGGCATGCTTTCTCACAATCCGCGTTGGTCCCGCCATGATTTGAACTCATGCGGACAGAGGTGAGATGTATGAATGCTGTGAGACCACTGGGCCACCACGGGCCTCCTCCGTCAATAACAAACGCCAAATAGATCAACACACATTGTAGTATATAAAAAGGTCTTGAATGGACATATATTTTTCTGTTAATTTAAGGGTTTACCAAATAGTGTTGCTTAAGAACAATTATTCTGTATATGGAGAAGTTTGTTAAGGTAGACACCACTGTACAGAGAGTAGCGATGTTAAGTGATTTTCGTTACTGTCGTATATCCGACAGTCGTATAATGTCTCATTTCACGCATAGGGTCGAAGAGTTATTCAAAATATTTATTAGGATGTAGGGCAAATAATGTGACCATTGAGACTTTTGCGGAGCCTGTCAACGACAATAGTCGTTGATTTTTATCAGTGCTGTCGTAGTCGTGAAAGTAGTTGTAGTAATGGTGATTGTGATTGTGGTATCCTTCGTGAAAATAGCAATGGTCGAGGTGAAATTTCTAGCAGACGTGGAGATATAACGTAGAACAGAAGAATAAATTAGATCATAAGGCAGCCAAAAGACCGAACATATTAAATAATACAATATACATCTGGTAGAGATTATTGTTTAGGACATATTACATATTGTGAATTGTTGAAAATAAATATTCATATTATAGGAGAAAGATTTACACAAAAGTGTACCTGGTCAATAACTCTATCCTTTGTATCCACCATATCCGCCATAACCACCGTATCCTCCCAATCCACCATATCCACCATATCCGCCATATCCTCCCAATCCACCATATCCACCATATCCGCCATATCCTCCCAATCCACCGTATCCACCAAATCCGCCATAACCTCCGTATCCTCCCAATCCGCCAGATAGTCCACCATAACCTCCCAGCAAACCTCCATATCCTCCGTATCCACCATACCCTCCTAATCCACCACCATATCCTAGAAGAGTGGCCTCGGTCATGAGGCAACAAGCCACAAGCGCGATCACTACCCTCAACATTTTGATTGGAATTAGACACCTGTAAAATTAATCAATTAATGAATTGCCTATTCCAAATATATAGCGACATTTCGATCACACAAATCCGATAAGGCAGATTTTGTTTCAAAATTAGGAACTAGTAAAAGGCGTGTCTGCCTTTGTAAGGTTATTTGTTAATACGTGTATCCAGGCCATACTGTATATTTTACATTCTTCTTTCTAAAAGAATGGTATTACAAAAATAAAAGTTAATTACCAACATGCCGAAATTCAGTTGAATCAGTTACTTTCTTCAAAGTGAATGATTTTTGTTAAAGATTACAATGACTTTAACTGGGAAAAGTGTAATATTTCAACATCTGGAAATAATTTTTACATAACATTAACTACCAATTTAACACTGGTATATCAACTAATTTTCCTGTACAGATACGTGTTACGTCTCTCTCTCTCTCTCTCTCTCTCTCTCTCTCTCTCTCTCTCTCTCCATTATGTTCAAACGGAAGTGAAGAATACTACCTGTTGGAAGAATAATAAATCTAATAATAAATCTGCAAATCACTAGTATATATTGTGCAGTGACTATGAGAGATATACATGCCTCACATCAATTTCAAGAACAACACAATCCTGAAACACCTAATACACAAATATATATTTAACTTTTAAACAGTAATAACTCCAAACGTCGTATCATAACCTTGGGTTTAGAAATTTTCGAAACTTTCCCCCTTGCCACCTAAGCATTAGATCGGGCACTATACCTAACAGTAAACACTATACTAGAAAGCAGCAGCAGAATAATATGATCGAAGATCATATATCGGTACGACTTCACAGTACAATGAAATTCGTATTTCACTTCTGCTTTCAAATGGTTCATCTGGTGATCAAGGATTTGGTTCTGCTAAAAATTATAATTTTCTCAAAAACAATACTAAATGTGTTGGATTTAAGATAATTCAATCTTCCGAAAGAACTAAAAATTATTTATACAATAAATAAATGAACAAAATTAAAGTAGAACAGCTCCGTGTAAGATATGCTTAACTCTCTGTAGTAAAAAACAAATTGCATTTTTGGGAGTTCTTTTATATTTATCAATGAAATCTGGTAACACTTTATAAAATATTCGTCTCTGATGATATTGATATCTTGCAATTATAATATATCAGCAACCAAACATAATGACAGAATTAATTTTTCAGTAATAGCTCCTACGCTCTTTATAAATATTCTTGTAACATTTGTATAGGCTTAAGCATGAATGAATGTATGGTTTAGGAAAATCTGAGATCCAAGTCTGTAACTGAATAGTATGTTTGAAAATTTGAATCTCCAACAGTTAGATGAATTCCATTATGAATGTCTGTAAAGGTCTTAATGGCACATCAGCATAATTATGTGTATATAGTGAACAGAAAAAGCTCGGCATCGCAAATTATAAAGTGAAATACCTACTCGAAAATCTCGAGAAAGATAAGGCTACGAACCGAAAATACGAATGTACTACGAAACAAAAGATAAAAGGCAAAAATGTTGATAAACTCTCAAAAAAGCAACAAAAATAAACGAAGAGCATGGTAAAAATTATGCAAAAACAAAGTAAAAGAGAAACAAAAAACTCATGTCTTAATTGTACTTTTAAACAAATTGAAAGACCCTTCAAGGTGAAACATCGTCTTCATGGAGAGCAATCCACGGCAAACAATCTGCCTCTATCTGTCACCAATTGTGACATGCAGGAGAGGGCAATGGGGGTCCAACCTACATCTCAGAGACCATAAGGGTTGTCCGAATTCCATAACTAGCTATACCTGCGCCAAATTATCTTAAGGTAAAGTCAAAACTGAAGAACTTTAGTTAGTTATTAATCAGTTCAGTCACTCAGATCAGTGGATTTGAAACTTAACTATAACTCCAAAGCTAATGGCTGACAATGATATCCCGCCATGGAAGTATTTAGATAATAGTTTTCTCGAATTCTGATAAAAATATAAAATAAAACTTTCATGATATCTATCTTATTATACTTCGGATAATGCTTAAGTGTTGTCTGTGGCTGATATAAGAGTGAAAATATTATAAACACCTTATTCATTTCAAACTGTATGTAAGGAAATCTTTTATATTTATTTATTATATATTTATATTTTCTTAAGAGATACAACATATTCAAAATTATAAAATGTTTCATGGAACAATGATGCACCATGACAGTGCGTAGAATGACCTAAATGCAGGATTTAACCAAGGTGCAACCGACGGACGGTAGTTCTTGGATCACATTCTATTACCATACCGACGTCGTGGTATGACATACAATTTCAAACTATATGATGACTGCAGTTTTATTCTTGCATGCCTACCGAACACTTAGTGAAACATTCATTGTTTTCACTCAACTATTACAAATTTCGATTTGCCAAAGATAACTGGATTTGTTTAGTGAAAATGTTTCCGCGCATCATTAGAAAACCGTTTTCATTCAAATGCTATATCCCATAAACATCTCAATACAAAATATCTGTTTGGTCGGTAATCTGATGTGTGCGAGTAAGAGATCAGAGTTTTCAACTGAGCTAGGATTCCAAGGTGGATATATAACTTTTGAAACTTTGTCTACGATAACATTGAAGCTTGGTCTGCGATAATCTTGTCCACATTATCCTACTCCATCAAAGAACATATTTACATCACTTAATTTACATCTGCGCATAACAGTAAAAATCCCGTAAACGAAATTATGTATTCTTTCTCGCAGTGTCCTCATATGAATGCAAGGCCCATGTTTTTCAAATAATCTTCAAACATACATTGTAAATGAAAATTGAGCAGTATAAAACAAATTTCTTTCAATTAAAGAGAACAATAAAAATGTGCAAGTTGTTGTCTCTTGTTGAAACCAAACATTTTGC
Organism: Sinohyriopsis cumingii; assembly: GCA_028554795.2. NCBI lineage: Eukaryota > Metazoa > Mollusca > Bivalvia > Unionida > Unionidae > Sinohyriopsis > Sinohyriopsis cumingii. The sequence continues at coordinate 138,659 of JAPYKE020000081.1, forward strand.
GTGTAATTTCTATAGTGTTCGTTATATCTTACAGCATGAAACAATTTAAATAGACTTACCTGACTACCGTGCTAGAGCGAGTCTACAGCTTCGATTGAGTTGAGGAAAAGGTGTCCCCCTTTATATACCTAACATTTTCCTTAATGTTGACTCGTGCGATAAATCTTGACAAATATGGACAGGTGATGTTTAGATGACTGATCTAACGTTTTATGGTTCCCCTGAGTGATCATTGCAGTCGAAATATGTGAGTTTTAAGAGCACTCTTAAAAAAGATATATGTGTTTTTGTGTCTACGTTCAGTAGGCAATTCGTTCCGCGTTGCTGTGCCCAGGTATGCAAAACAACCTTGTCCATATCACTTCGTTTTTATAATGGGAATAATGAGTATACGATTATCATAAGAGGAGCGTAAGTATCTTGCTGGTGTGTTACTGATATTCATTGTTTGAGGTAAAGGATTTGACTAAGAAAAATTGTGATCAGAATGGCCTCAGTTTTATCATCATTCATCTGTAGCTTCTTACATGTTATCCATGATTTCACATCAGAAATGCACCTCTCTACACTTTGGATGGTATCATCGGCTAGATTTGTATATTTGGGTGTCGTCAGCGTACAATTGGTGAAACACTGGATGATGATCTATGACACCTGAGAGAGGCTGAGTGTATAGAATGAAGGGAACAGGTCCAAGACCACACCCCTGTGGAACACCACAACATAGATTAACTGGGCTGGAGTGTATTCCATTTGCAGACACAATTTGTGTCCTGTTGACTAAGTAGGATTTAAACCACAGTAAGGCTGTATCATGAATGCCAAATACATGCTGGATCTGGTGATGTAATATAGCATGGTCTTTTGTGTCAAATGCTGCAGACCAGTCAAGGAGGGTGAGGACCGTAATCTTTCCGCTATCGAAAGCAGAGAGAAGGTCATTAATTACTTTCAGAAGAGTAGTTTCCGTAGTGTGGCAAGGGCGATATGCAGTCTGTACACTGCTAAAAAGACTGAATTAAAATGAGACAGAAGTTGGGATAGAACAACATTTTCTAAGATTTTTTATATGAATGAGAGATTATAAACTGGGCGGTAGTTATTTAAATCGTATTGGTCGAGTGTTGGTTTCTTCAGCAGAGGCTTTAAAATGGCAGATTTTAAAAATGATGGGAATTCCCCGGATAAGAGAGAGGTCTTAATAACATCAATTACTGAAGGCAATATTAGATCAAAGCAATCAAGCAGCAGTGATGTTGGAACTGGATCAAGTTCACATGACTTTGGCGCACACTTCATCACGATTGTACGTGCTAAATCCATAGAGACAGGTTTAAATGATTTTAACGGTTGCCGCTCAGATTATGTATTGCAAGTGTATAGTGACTACGATTCAATTGAAATTGTGTTGTCAAGCTTTTTTATAATTGTTTGTACCTTGTCACGGAGGATATTTGCAAACAGGATCAGAAGTTCGACTGGAGAGAAGGTAGCTGGAAATGGTGTACATTTGTTCCTTGACATTAGCTTGTTAGTGATCTTGAAAACCTCTTTGCAGCTGGAACTTTCCGTCATCTTAGTCATGTAGTGGGCTGATTTTGTTGCATGGACAACGTTTGTGACGTTCTTCTTCATAGATTTTCTTATGAATAGTGAGTCTAGTGGAAAGCCAAAGCCTCTCAGCTTTACGGCGGTCTCTTTTAGCAGTGTGAAGCCGGTATCTAACACTGATATACCACTAATAACACTTTTGAATTGATATTCAAATCTATGTGGTGTTATTGGGTTGGGAACTAAACAGATTTCAAGTTGTGACCCGCAGGAAGTATCCACACATCCTCCACCCCTTGCAAAACCCAGACAGTGTACTTCGAAAAGCCTTTTACACATGTTATAGAACTGGTCTTGAAATGACACAAAACAATTTTCAGACTTATATATCGTTGGTGGGTGCTGAACTAAACACTTTCAAATGTTTTATACGGGGGCTGTATCCCCACAGAGTTCACCCCTTGCAAAAGACCGGAGAGTGTAATTAAAAAAAAAAACATATACCATGTTATACAACTAATCTTGAAATGACACAAAACAAATTTCAACTGCGAAACTGAAAATATCGAGAGTTGTTTAAAAAATCAAAATTATAAGGACTACTCCCAAACATATCCCAGAATTTCAAGTCTGTATCTTCTATGAAGTTGAAGACAGGCAGACTTCATTTTTTTTTTAAATTTGGCGTTAGTGGGTTGTGTGTGGGTCTTATTCAAACAGTATATCTGTCAGTGATAATTATGAAAATATTTCAAATACTGTCAATATTTAGAAAAACACTTTCTTTGAAAAAGTGATCCTTGCACGAAACAGTATGTTCACGGCATGAGAAACAAAAACCTAATTTACATATATTTGTACTTAAAGATATAACAAAGAACTACACATATTAACAATACTGACAAGACTTTAATTTCAAAACAAATTGAACTTCCATCACAACCATTAAAACACAAACCCTGGCTAAAACATTATTTTCGATCTATAATAGTCCAACTGTCTTCAGATGTTTCCTTACATATAGACTGCTATTTTTCATGCAATAGTCATAGCTGTCGAAACTCTAGTTGTGAGATACATGCAGGCAGTGAACGGGAAAATAAAGAGACTAATACAAAATATGTTACTATCATTACTATTATTATTATTGGTATCTGACGCCTACGCGTAAACTATTATTCTTATTATTATTTCACGTTTTATAATTATACACACCCACTTTTATCATTATTATTATTATTATTATTATTATTATTATTATTAATATTATTTTTATTATTATTTCACGTTTTATAATTATACACACAATCTATTGTTATTAACATTATTATAATTATTATCGTTATTGTTTTACGTTTTACAATTATTCGCATAAACTATTAATATTATTATTTCACATTTTATAACTATATACACAAACTGTCATTATTATTATCATTATTATTTTTATTATTATTATTTCATATTTTAGAATTATACACACAAACTATTATTTTATTATTATTCTTATTATAACTGTTATTATTGTTATGATTATTCTTATTATTATTATTTCAAGTTTTATAATTAGACGAGTAAGAAATTATTTTTAATAATAATATTATTATTATCAACATTATTATTATTATTATTTCACGTTTTATAATTATATATACAATCTATTATTAATGGTAGTAGCAGTAGTAGTATCAATATTATTATTTCACTTTTTATAATTTTAGACACAAACTGTTATTATGATTATTATTATTATTATTATTATTATTATTATCATTATTATTATTATTATTATTATTTCAGGTTTTAAAATTATGCACAAAAACTATTATTATTATTATTATTATTATTAGAAGTAGTAGTAGTGGTAGGAGCAGTATTAGTATTTTTTTATCATTATTATTATTATTATTATCATTTTATTTTTATTATTATTTTTATTATTATTAATTTTTTATTCTTATTATTATTATTATTATTGTCTCACAATCAAATCAAAACATAATTCAAGGATAATCCACGAATTAAATTGCAAAAGTCCTCATAATAAATGTAATGATTTCAAGTTCGAATTCTGATGGAAAATCCAAGATGGATGACGATGACGTATGCTGTAATCAGTACTGTGCTTATCTACAGTTCCATGTAGAAATGCAAATAATGGCACTCCGGTGTTGGCAATCCAAATTAAATTTGTAAGCAATGTTTCCAGAAAAAATTAATCCTTTTGAAATGCAACTGATCTGAAGAAAATTATAACTCAAAATCTGGCTACAACAAAATACTTAACATCAGTGTATAAAGCCCAAAACTGAGAAATCTCTCTCTCACTCTCTCTCTACACAAATCCATTAAAACAAACAAATGCGCAGTAATGGACAAACCGGAATTACGAAATCGAAAAGGAGGGCACATGATCGTGTTTATGTCACGTACACCCTGAAGAAAACCAATCATTTAAAAAAAAAATAGAGCTTGTTCACGAAGGTTGCTACAAATTCTGAAACAAGGTCAAGATTTAGATCAACATCTGGTGTTTACGAAAGAATGATTCAGGTCAACTGATTTTCTGTAAAAATATCGTCTCCAGTGAATAAATTTACATTATAATAGCAAACAATAGAATAAAAATTGTAAAACTGACAAACAATTAAATTATAATGAATAAGAATTAAATCAGATATATGTAACACTTCTATTATTTGTGAAATTTATGGTCAGAAAGTTTTGCGTCTCAAATTACCAAAAACAATTGTCATGTTTGTTAGAGATTTATTTATATTTTCCTCATAATATAGATTTGTGCTCATTTAAAGTCGTGTTTGTTTTGATGTTTTGCCTGCATAAATTTAAATTTCTACTTCTTATATTGTTAATGATGGAGACAGTTTCCTCATTTCATTATTTTTGTCTTTGTATTCGTTTTAAGATTATCCTTTACTTTGGTATTACATTTATACTGTATATTTTATTTCAATATTGTAATAAAAGTGTTTTGTGGACTCAGTTATCTTTTAAACTTCTACATATTTTGACGATCTCGTAAAATCCATCTATTTTATGTACCGAGTCAGCTTTTAGATTATCAATCACAACTTCTAAGTCGTCTTGTTAAAATCATGAAATCATGTCTAGTTATTTTGAAATATTTCCCTGTAATATAAGTGGACGGCAGCGATAAAAAAAGAAACAATCACCACACTGCTAGTAAAGAACGTGATTAGCAACTTCGCCAAAGACGAACGATCCATGAAGTGTTAAACTTAGTTTCCAACTTATTTAATACGTTCAAGAATCGACAAAATCGCAATATTTGAAAATCAGGGGAAAGACGAGATAAATTCGAAGCGAATAACCAGTTTTTTGATCTATTGTTCATCTGGTCTAACAGTAAAGTTGTTTCTTCTTTGAGTCTTCAATATCAAGTTGAACAATCAATACAACTATAGCAACAAAATCGCTATCATATCATCATAGTAAAGCTCCAATACCTTCAGCCAAACGTCAAGTGTGCGTATGTGCTGGCTAAAATAAAATTCAGGAAATACATAATAAGACTGAAAAAAACCCACATTAAATGTTTACCATTCTGTACTTAAATCTGCTCTCACAACTGCATCAACGATGTTTTTAAAGTCGTTGCTAATATATCAGTAGGTTTTCCTTCACATTTGGAGACTAAACAATTGTAAAACTAATTATTTAATTTTTTCTTAACGGGTTTTGAAGAACAGATTACGTAGTAACAAAAATCATGACATAATTCGTAGCACTGTACTAACAAATATACACCAAATATGCGTTGCTCAACTCTAGTAAAGTGTTCAGCTGGAATATGCTGGTTATTTCCCTTACTTTCTAAAAATAATTGCCATCTTTGCTTGCATTTATCATCTTTTGTCAGTACACTAATATTATTTTTCAGAGTGAGAAACTCCATGCTCATCATTTGTTTTTAAATGGAACGGTTTTATTCTATTGATTTCAAATAATCGTTATAGCTCACTAAAGAGTTTTCTTTTGTTATCATATTTCATAAAGTCAAATGTATTCTTTCACAAAATGTATACTCCAGCTGAGCAGAACAACTTCTGCTAATGTCCTTAAATGTTTCTATAATCTGTTTTTCACTGCTTAAGTCTTCCCTTACTGGAATGAATTTACTTTCTAATTTAACAAAAGCTTGCCTGATTATTTCAGGTGATTGGACAAGTGATTGTCTGTAATTTAGATGTGTACCCAATGTTCCTGAACATATATTCTGATACGTTGGTTTAATTTTGATATTATTTCTTCTTTGAGTCCAATGATGTACGGGAAAAATATCACAAATTTCCATTCATCTAATTTCCTTTCAAACTAATTATTTTTTATAACCTTAGCGAACATTATCCCTTTTCCAGTAAGTTAGGTTTCAAGCAAAGACAGTTTCATTTTTTCCCAGGATAATATCTGAAACTAAACATTACATTTTCTTGACATTAAATTGTTTGTATCTTCAATAGTGTTTTACAAAGCAGTGTTATTATTTAATGGAAATATGTTGGGTTTTTTTTTGCTTCCATGAGACAGGAGAATCAGCTTCTGATCGAGTTTATTCTGATTTCAAAATATGTTAAATTTATGTATTGTTTATCCCAGAACAAGAACAGTTTATTATATATACAAGACAATAACATATTTCTTATCGCGCTATTGCTGGCGATATTACTCAGTTGACTTGTATATTACATGTGTTAATTTTCATAATCATTGATTGTACAGGTAATATAGCACATAACATTTTAAACGTTAATTTGTTATGATTACGACTTTGTACAATAAGTTGATGTCATTTTAGTAAACACATTCTATAGTTTCAAGATAATAACTTGTACTCTAATTGAAGTAAGCATGGTGATGAGATTTTAGTTTAGGTTATAGGATTTCTTGAAAATCTAGTATGACCTAACTACTGTTGGGCTAGCTGCTAAGTTGCTTGGCCTTATTTACCAAGTGTAATGATCTAGAATCAATACCCGAGTCTCATCTATTTCTGTATTACGTTTTCGTTTTTTAAATAAGGGATGGTTTACTGAGAATTAATTATTCCTAGAATAAACATTAGTGTTAGAGAAGTAATGTAGCTGAAATCATTAAAGATTATTTATTTATTTATTTCAATTACTGATTGGAATTTCAAAGTGTTCAGACATTAGGATGTAATAGCTGCATTAGAATTACCGTGAATTTATTTAAAGACATTGTGGATTATATCATTGTGATACATCAAAACTATTGACACATCAGCACAATGATTAAACTTCCTTCAGAATATCACTGGATGTAATTTGAAATAATAAATTGTAATTAAACTTTATTTTACATGTTCACTTTGTATTTAAGGAAAGGAAATCGTATTTTGCAATTTACCAAACTTGCTGGTTTTCACTATTTTCTGTTCCTTAGTTTAAGACCATGGAGTCGTAAGACTTGCTATCATGTCACAATTTTTAATGTACCTAGCAAGATTCTTCACTGTCCAGTAATAATACATATTCCTGACAACTTCTAAATTGATTACTTGTGAAATGATTAACTTCTGTGTAATGCATTTTAATTCGTCAAAGAGAGTATATAAACCAGGCTTGATATTTAGTGTTCCGAATTCTTTGCAGACTTTGATTTTTTTAATATATTTTCGTTTCAAATCTTATACCAGGACATGGTATGGTACTAAACTTGTAGGCGACGAAAATCTTTATTTCTTTTTGTTTGTATTTGTCATTCTTTTGCTCGTTGTCGAAAGTATTTTGTAATATTTTCTTCTTTTACAAATATTGATTCGGTGTGGTGCATTTGTTATCATTTTGGAGCTGTAGTTAATATTATATGTTATTTATGCCTCTCTTCATTAGGAACACGACAAAACCATCAGAATTTACAAGTTGTCGTATGACGCGGAACCAAAGGGACAACCTGTTCATGCGCTAGGATTCATAATTTGCCTACTACTTTATCATCAAGGAGACCAATATCCTGACCATTCATTGTCTATTTTAGAGCCGCGTACATTCGTTGAACTATCCGTAACAGTGCTAAATTTACAAACTGTCCGTAACCGTGCTAAATTTGTAAACTGTCCGTAAACGTGTTAAATTTACAAACTGTCCATAACCGTATTAAATCTACAAACTCTCCGTAACCGAGCTAAATTTGCAAACTGTCCGTAACCGTGTTAAATTTACAAAATATCCGTAACAGTGTTCAATTTGCAACTGTCAGTAACCATGTTATATTTGCAAACTGTCAGTAACCGAGTTATATTTGTAGATTGTCATAATTATTTAATTGTCTTTATGTCTCTACAGTGTTTAATGTAATTAACATTTTGACAAGTAACATGGCCTACAAAAATAACACTGTACTCTTTGATCAGTATTATCTGTTTGTGTTTTTCTTTACTGGATGAAAAAAAGATTATGATACAGATAGATAGACCTAACATGGCTTGAGTGATTTTTCTGATTTGTAGTAGCCTATTTGTAACTATAATTAAGTGTCGTTTATCACTGATGATGTTCACATTATATTATGAGTCAAAAGTTCAAATCCGATCCGCAAAATGAATATATATATATATATATATATATATATATATATATATATATATATATATATATATATGAGCAAAACGGACGAATGAAATAAAAGATTTAAAGAAAGAGATATAGATACAAAACAATAATACAAGCAGAGATACAGAGAAAGACTCGCAAATAAATCAAGATAGTTGAGGGCGGGGCAACGATACAAACTTTCTCAGAAGGAACGAGAAAATCAGATTATAGTTAGAAATGTGGTTGTTCACATTTAACAGATTTGTATAATTTTTCCAATCAAGCATTACCCTCTGTATGATAATACAAGCGCTTTTTATCTCTATATGAAAATATAAAAGCTTTGCTCTGTGTTATAATACAATCACTATCCTCTTTATGATAATATTGGCGCTTTCCTCTGTGTGATAATACATGTGCTTTCTTCTTTATGATATTACTATCGCTTTAGTCTGTGTGATAATACAATCGTTTCATCCTTTGTGACAATATCCACGCTTTCTCTGTATAATAATACAACCGCTGTCCTCTGTGTTATAATACTTGCGCTTTTTTTCTCTGTGTGAAAATCAAGCGCTTCACTCTTTGTGATAACATACACGCTTTCCTCTGTGTGATGATACAAGCGTTTTCCTCTGTATGATAATACAAGCACTTTCCTCTGTGTGATAATGCAAGCGCTTTCCTCTGTGTGATAATACAAGCGCTTTCCTCTGTATGATAATACAAGCGCTTTCCTCTGGGTGATAATAGAAGCGCTTTCCTATGTATGATAATACAAGCGCTTTCCTCTGTGTGATAATACAAGCGCTTTCCTCTGTGTGATAATACAAGCGCTTCCCTCTGTGATAATACAAGCGATTCCATCTGTGTGATAATTTACACGCTTTCCTCTTTGTGATAATACAACCTTTTTCCTCTGTGTGATGATACAAGAGTTTACCTCCGTATGATAATATAAGCGCTTCCTTCTGTGTGATAATACAAGCGCTTTCCTCTATACGATAACACAAGCGCTTTCCTATGTGTCATAATACAAGCGTTTTCCTCTGTGCGATAATACAAGCGCTTTCATCAACATGATACTACGGGCACTTCCCTCTTTCTTATAATACAAGCACTTTCCGCTGTGAAAAAATAAGTGCGTCCTCTGTGTAATAAAGCATGCGCTTTTCGTTTTTGCGATAACACAAGCGCTTTCGTCTGTGTGATAATACAAGCGCTTTTCTCTCTGCGATAATACAAGCGCTTTCCTCTGTGTGATAATACAAGCGCTTTTCTATGTGCGATAATAAAAGCGCTTTGGACGAAGAACATAGAGAACTTTACAGAAAAAAAAACAGATACAAAGTCATTTATTACTTTAATTGTTTTATTCTAAAGAAAGCATATCACGTTGACTCAAGACATGACTCATAGCATGGCACGTCAATGTCTGACGACATCTGGACAGCTTTAGATCTAGGTAAAGGCTTGTTGGAGCGGTTGATAGGAAAAGTCTAGCAACCGATAATCTGACGAAGAAAGAAAACAATGCAAATCATTGGCTCGAGTATTGGTGATTAATATGGATACACTTGAAACATTTGATAGTCCCTAACAAAATAGACACGATAAAGCTGGAAGAAAGTAAATATTACATATTTTAAAAGGCGATGCTTCTCGAGACCAAGCAGAACTTGATTGGACGGATCTCATCCTTGTTAGCTATAATCCCACTTCAGATGTATGAACCTTACAGACTTCATGCTACATCCTCTTATCATTCGAAATCCGCAGGTTGATAATATCTTCTAACTGGGTCCAGACTAGTTCAATAAATGTAAGCATAAACAAGAACAGTAAAACCTGTCATTAACCACTGGTCTGGTTTGATTTGGCTTTGGAGTTTAACGCTATTGTTCAGCAGATGATAGGCTATACATGGCGGTCAGGATATATGGTGCATGAAGAACCTGGGAAGAACCACCGACCCATCGGAAGCTACTGGCATGCTTTCTCACAATCCGCGTTGGTCCCGCCATGATTTGAACTCATGCGGACAGAGGTGAGATGTATGAATGCTGTGAGACCACTGGGCCACCACGGGCCTCCTCCGTCAATAACAAACGCCAAATAGATCAACACACATTGTAGTATATAAAAAGGTCTTGAATGGAAATATCTTTTTCTGTTAATTTAAGGGTTTACCAAATAGTGTTGCTTAAGAACAATTATTCTGTATATGGAGAAGTTTGTTAAGGTAGACACCACTGTACAAAGAGTAGCGATGTTAAGTGATTTTCGTTACTGTCGTATATCCGACAGTCGTATAATGTCTCATTTCACGCATAGGGTCGAAGAGTTATTCAAAATATTTATTAGGATGTAGGGCAAATAATGTGACCATTGAGACTCCTGCGGAGCCTGTCAACGACAATAGTCGTTGATTTTTATCAGTGCTGTCGTAGTCGTGAAAGTAGTTGTAGTAATGGTGATTGTGATTGTGGTATCCTTCGTGAAAATAGCAACGGTCGAGGTGAAATTTCTAGCAGACGTGGAGATATAACGTAGAACAGAAGAATAAATTAGATCATAAGGCAGCCAAAAGACCGAACATATTAAATAATACAATATACATCTGGTAGAGTTTATTGTTTAGGACATATTAAATATTGTGAATTGTTGAAAATAAATATTCATGTTATAGGAGAAAGATTTACACAAAAGTGTACCTGGTCAATAACTCTATCCTTTGTATCCACCATATCCGCCATAACCACCGTATCCTCCCAATCCACCATATCCACCATATCCGCCATATCCTCCCAATCCACTGTATCCACCATATCCGCCATATCCTCCCGGTCCACCGTATCCACCAAATCCGCCATAACCTCCGTATCCTCCCAATCCGCCAGATAGTCCACCATAACCTCCCAGCAAACCTCCATATCCTCCGTATCCACCATACCCTCCTAATCCACTACCATATCCTAGAAGAGTGGCCTCGGTCATGAGGCAACAAGCCACAAGCGCGATCACTACCCTCAACATTTTGATTGGAATTAGACACCTGTAAAATTAATCAATTAATGAATTGCCTATTCCAAATATATAGCGACATTTCGATCACACAAATCCGATAAGGCAGATTTTGTTTCAAAATAAGGAACTAGTAAAAGGCGTGTGTGCCTTTGTAAGGTTATTTGTTAATACATGTATCCAGGCCATACTGTATATTTTACATTCTACTTTCTAAAAGAATGGTATTACAAAAATAAAAGTTAATTACCAACATGCCGAACTTCAGTTGAATCAGTTACTTTCTTCAAAGTGAATGATTTTTGTTAAAGATTACAATGACTTTAACTGGGAAAAGTGTAATATTTCAACATCTGGAAATAAATTTTACATAACATTAACTACTAATTTAGCACTGGTATATCTACTAATTTTTCTGTGCAGATACGTGTTACGTATCTCTCTCTATAAATATCTCTCTCTCTCTCCATTATGTTCAAACGGAAGTGAAGAATACTACCTGTTGGAAGAATAATAAATCTAATAATAAATCTGCAAATCACTAGTATATATTGTGCAGTGACTATGAGAGATATACATGCCTCACATCAATTTCAAGAACAACACAATCCTGAAACACCTAATACACAAATATATATTTAACTATTAAACAGTAATAACTCCAAACGTCGTATCATAACCTTGGGTTTAGAAATTTTCGAAACTTTCCCCCTTGCCACCTAAGCATTAGATCGGGCACTATACCTAACAGTAAACACTATACTAGAAAGCAGCAGCAGAATAATATGATCGAAGATCATATATCGGTACGACTTCACAGTACAATGAAATTTGTATTTCACTTCTGCTTGCAAATGGTTCATCTGGTGATCAAGGATTTGGTTCTGCTAAAAATTATAATTTTCTCAAAAACAATAATAAATGTGTTGGATTTAGGATAATTCAATCTTCCGAAAGAAGTAAAAATTACTTATACAATAAATAAATGAACAAAATTAAAGTAGAACAGCTCCGTGTAAGATATGCTTAACTCTCTGTAGTAAAAAAAAATTGCATTTTTTGGGAGTTCTTTTATATTTATCAATGAAATCTGGTAACACTTTATAAAATATTCGTCTCTGATGATACTGATATCTTGCAATTATAATATATCAGCAACCAAACATAATGACAGAATTAATTTTTCAGTAATAGCTCCTACGCTCTTTATAAATATTCTTGTAGCATTTGTTTAGGCTTAAGCATGAATGAATGTATGGTTTAGGAAAATCTGAGATCCAAGTCTGTAACTGAATAGTATGTTTGAAAATTTGAATCTCCAACAGTTAGATGAATTCCATTATGAATGTCTGTAAAGGTCTTAATGGCATATCAGCATAATTATGTGTATATAGTGAACAGAAAAAGCTCGGCATCGCAAATTATAAAGTGAAATACCTACTCGAAAATCTCCAGAAAGATAAAGCTACCAACCGAAAATACGAATGTACTACGAAACAAAAGATAAAAGGCAAAAATGTTGATAAACTCTCATAAAAGCAACAAAAATAAACGAAGAGCATGGTAAAAATTATGCAAAAACAAAGTAAAAGAGCAAACAAACCTCGTATATTAATTGTACTTTTAAACAAATTGAAAGACCCTTCAAGGTGAAACATCGTCCTCATGGAGAGCAATCCACGGCAAACAATTGGCCTCCATCTGTCACCAATTGTGACATGCAGGAGAGGGCAATGGGTGTCCAACCTACATCTCAGAGACCATAAGGGTTGTCCTAATTCCATAACTAGCTATACCTGCGCCAAATTATCTTAAGGTAAAGTCAAAACTGAAGAAATTTAGTCAGTTATGAATCAGTTCAGTCACTCAGATCAGTGGATTTGAAACTTAACTATAACTCCAAAGCTAATGGCTGACAATGATATCCCGCCATGGAAGTATTTAGATATTAGTTTTCTCGAATTCCGATAAAAATATAAAATAAATCGTTCATGATATCTATCTTATTATACTTCGGATAATGCTTAAGTGTTGTCTGTGGCTGATATAAGAGTGAAAATATTATAAACACCTTATTCATTTCAAACTGTATGTAAGGAAATCTTTTATATTTATGAAAACATTCAGTTTCTCAAAATTGAGTCAGGTGTTATATTTTCTTAAGAGATACAACATATTCAAATTTATGAAATGTTTCATGGAACAATGATGCGCCATGACAGTGCGTAGAATGACCTAAATGCAGGATTTAACCAAGGTGTAACCGACGGACGGTAGTTCTTGGATCACATTATATTACCATACCGACGTCGTGGTATGACATACAATTTCAAACTATATGATGACTGCAGTTTTATTCGTGCATGCCTACTGAACACTTAGTGAAACATTCATTGTTTTCATTCAACTATTACAAATTTCGATTTGCCAAAGATAATTGGATATGTTTAGTGAAAATATTTCCGCGCATGATTAGAAAACCGTTTTCATTCAAATGGTAAATCCCAGAAACATCTCAATACAAAATACCTGTTTGGTCAGTAATCTGATGTGTGCGAGTAAGAGATCAGAGTTTTCAACTGAGCTAGGATTCCAAGGTGGATATATAACTTTTGAAACTTTGTCTACGATAACATTGAACCTCGGTCTGAGATAATCTTGTCTACATTATTCTGCTCCATCAAAGAACATATTTACATCACTTAATTTACATCTGCTCATAACAGTAAAAATCCCGTAAACGAAATTATGTATTCTTTCTCGCAGTGTCCTCATATGAATGCAAGGCCCATGTTTTTCAAATAATCTTCAAATATACATTGTAAATGAAAATTGAGCAGTATAAAACAATTTTTTTTTAATTAAAGAAAACAATAAAAATGTGCAAGTTGTTGTCTCTTGTTGAAACCAAACATTTTGCGTGTAATTTCTATAGTGTTCATTATATCTTACAGCATGAAACAATTTAAATAGACTTACCTGACTACCGTGCTAGAGCGAGACTACAGCTTCGATTGAGTTGAGGAAAAGGTGTCCCCCTTTTTATACCTAGCATTTTCCTTAATGTTGAATCGTGCGATAAATCTTGACAAATATGGACAGGTGATGTTTAGATGACTGATCTAACGTTTTATGGTTCCCCTGAGTGATCATTGCAGTCGAAATATGTGAGTTTTAAGAGCACTCTTAAAAAGGATAAATGTGTTTTTGTGTCTACGTTCAGTAGGCAATTCGTTCCGCGTTGCTGTGCCCAGGTATGCAAAACAACCTTGTCCATATCACTTCGTTTTTAGAATGGGAATAATGAGTGTACGATTATCATTAGAGGAGCGTAAGTATCTTGCTGGTGTGTTACTGATATTTATTGTTTGAGGTAAAGGATTTGACTAAGAAAAATTGTGATCAGAATGGCCTCAGTTTTATCATCATTCATCTGTAGCTTCTTACATGTTATCCATGATTTCACATCAGAACTGCACCTCTCTACACCTTGGATGGTATCATCGGCTAGATTTGTATATTTGGGTGTCGTCAGCATACAATTGGTGAGACACTGGATGATGATTTAAGAGCGGCTGAGTGTATGGAATGAAGGGAACAGGTCCAAGACCACACCCCTGTGGAACACAACAACATAGATTAACTGGGCTGGAGTGTATTCCATTTGCAGACACAATTTGTGTCCTGTTGACCAAGTAGGACCTGAACAACAGTAAGGCTGTATCATGAATGCCAAATACATGCTGGAGACGGTGAAGTAATATATTATGGTCTATTGTGTCAAATGCTGCAGACAAATCAAGGAGGGTAAGGACTGTAATCTTTCCGCTATCCAATGCAGAGAGAATGTCATTAACTACTTTTAGAAGAGTAGTTTCAGTAATGAGGCAAGGGCAATATGCAGATTGTACATTGCTAAAAGACTGTTTGAATTCAGATGAGATACAAGCTGGGATAGAACAACCATTTCTAAGATTTTTTATATGAATGAGAGATTATAAACTGGGCGGTAGTTATTTAAATCGTATTGGTCGAGTGTTGGTTTCTTCAGCAGAGGCTTTAAAATGGCAGATTTTAAAAATGATGGGAATTCCCAGGATAAGAGAGAGGTCTTAATAACATCAGTTACTGAAGGCAATATTAGATCAAAGCAATCAAGCAGCAGTGATGTTGGAACTGGATCAAGTTCACATGACTTTGGCGCACACTTCATCACGATTGTACGTGCTAAATCCATAGAGACAGGTTTAAATGATTTTAACGGTTGCCGCTCAAATTATGTATTGCAAGTGTATAGTGACAACGATTCAATTGAAACTGTGTTGTCAAGCTTATTTATAATTGTTTGTACCTTGTCACGAAGGATATTTGCAAACAGGATCAGAAGTTCGACTGGAGAGAAGGTAGCTGGAAATGGTGTACATTTGTTCCTTGACATTAGCTTGTTAGTGATCTTGAAAACCTCTTTGCAGCTGGAACTTTCCGTCATCTTAGTCATGTAGTGGGCTGATTTTGTTGCATGGACAACGTTTGTGACGTTCTTCTCCTTAGATTTTCTTATGAATAGTGAGTCTAGTGGAAAGCCAAAGCCTCTCAGCTTTACGGCGGTCTCTTTTAACAGTGTGAAGCCGGTATCTAACACTGCTATACCACTAATAACACTTTTGAATTGATATTCAAATCTATATGGCGTTATTGGGTTGGGAACTAAACAGATTTCAAGTTGTGATCCGCGGGAAGTATCCACACATCCTCCACCCCTTGCAAAAACCCAGATAGTGTACTTCGAAAAGCCTTTTACACATGTTATAGAACTGGTCTTGAAATGACACAAAACAATTTTCAGATTTATATATCGTTGGTGGGTGGTGAACTAAACACTTTCAAATGTTTTATCCGGGGTCTGTATACCCAAAGAGTTCACCCCTTGCAAAAGACCGGAAGGTGTAATTTAAAAAAAAAAACATATGTCATGTTATACAACTAATCTTGAAATGACACAAAACAAATTTCAACTGCGAAACTGAAAATATCGAGAGTTGTTTAAAAAATCAAAATTATAAGGACTACTCCCAAACATATCCCAGAATTTCATGTCTATATCTTCTATGACGTTGAAGACAGGCAGACTTCATTTTTTTTTAAATTTGGCGTTAGTGGGTTGTGTGTGGGTCTTATTCAAACAGTATATCTGTCAGTGATAATTATGAAAATATTTCAAATACTGTCAATATTTAGAAAAACACTTTCTTTGAAAAAGTAAACCTTGCACGAAACAGTATGTTCACGGCATGAGAAACAAAACCTAATTTACATATATTTGTACTTAAAGATATAACAAAGAACTACACATATTAACAATACTGACAAGACTTTAATTTCAAAACAAATTGAACTTCCATCACAACTATTAAAACACAATCCCTGGCTAAAACATTATTTTCGATCTATGATAGTCCAACTGTCTTCAGATGTTTCCATACATATAGACTGCTATTTTTCATGCAATAGTCATAGCTGTCGAAACTCTAGTTGTGAGATACATGCAGGCAGTGAACGGGCAAATAAAGAGACTAATACAAAATATGTTATTATTATTATTATTATTATTACTATTATTATTATCATTATCTCACGCCTACGCGTAAACTATTATTCTTATTATTATTTCACGTTTTATAATTATACACACCCACTTTTGTCATTATTATTATTATTATTATTTCACGTTTTATAATTATACACACAAACTATTATTATCAAAATTATTATAATTATTATCATTATTATTTTACGTTTTACAATTATTCGCAAAAACTATTAATATTATTATTTCACATTTTATAACTATACACACAAACTGTTATTATTATTATCATTATTATTTTATTTTTATTATTATTATTTCATATTTTATAATTATACAAATAAACTATTATTATTTTATTATTATTCTTATTATAACTATTATTATTATTATGATTATTCTTATTATTATTATTTCAAGTTTTATAATTAGACGAGTATGAAATTATTTTTAATAATAATATTATTATTATTATCATTATTATTATTATTATTTCACGTTTCATAATTATATATACAATCTATTATTATTGGTAGTAGTAGTTATAGTAGTAGTAGTAGTATCAATATTATTATTTCACTTTTTATAATTTTAGACACAAAACTGTTAGTATGATTATTATTATTATTATTATTATTATTATTATTATTTCAGGTTTTAAAATTATGCAGAAAAACTATTATTATTTTTATTATTATTATTATTAGAAGTAGTAGTAGTGGTAGTAGCAGTATTAGTATTTTATTATCATTATTATTATTATTATTATTATTATTATTATTCTATTTATTATTATTATTATTATTAATTTTTATTATTATTATCATTATTATTATTATTATTATTATTATTATTATTGTCTCACAATCAAATCAAAATATAATCCAAGGATAATCCACGAATTGAATTGCAAAAGTCCTCGTAATAAATGTAATGATTTCAAGTTCGAATCTTGGTGGAAAATCCAAGATGGATGACGATGACGTATGCTGTAATCAGTACTGTGCTTATCTACAGTTCCATGTAGAAATACAAATAATGGCACTCCGGAGTTGGCAATCCAAATTAAATTTGTAAGCAATGTTTCCAGAAAAAAATTAATCCTTTTGAAATGCAACTAATCGGAAGAAAATTATTTATGCCTCTCTTCATTAGGAACATGTCAAAATCATCAGAATTTACAAGTTGTCGTATGACGCGGAACCAAAGGGACAACCTGTTCCTGCGCTAGGATTCATTATTTGCCAACTACTTTATCATCAAGGAAACCAATATCCTGACCATTCATTGTCTATTTTAGAGCCGCGTACATTCGTTTGAACTGTTCGTAACCGTTCTAAATTTACAAACTGTCTGTAACCATGCTAAATTTACAAACTGTCCGTAAACGTGTTAAATTTACAAACTGTCCATAACCGTATTAAATCTACAAACTGTCCGTAACCGAGCTAAATTTGGAAGCTGTCCGTAACCGTGTTAAATTTACAAAATATCCGTAACAGTGTTCAATTTGCAACTGTCAGTAACCATGTTATATTTGCAAACTGTCAGTAACCGAGTTATATTTGTAGATTGTCATAATTATTTAATTGTCTTTATGTCTCTAAAGTGTTTCATGTAATTATTATTTTAACAAGTAACATGGCCTACAAAAATAACACTGTACTCTTTGATCAGTATTATCTGTTTGTGTTTTTCTTTACTGGATGGAAAAAGATTATGGTACAGAGAGATAGACCTAATATGGCTTGAGTGATTTTTCTGATTTGTAGTAGCCTATTGTAACTATAATTAAGTGTCGTTTATCACTGATGATGTTCACATTATATTATGAGTCAAAAGATCAAATCCGATCCGCAAAATGAATATATATATATGAGCAAAACGGACGAATGAAATAAAAGATTTAAAGAAAGAGATATAGATACAAAACAATAATACAAGCAGAGATACAGAGAAAGACTCGCAAATAAATCAAGATAGTTGAGGGCGGGGCAACGATACAAACTTTCTCAGAAGGAACGAGAAAATCAGATTAAAGTTAGAAATGTGGTTGTTCAAATTTAACAGATTTGTATAATTTTTCCTAGCAAGCATTACCCTCTGTGTGATAATACAAGCGCTTTTTATCTCTATATGAAAATATAAACGCTCTCCTCTGTGTGATAATATCAATCGCTTTCCTCTTTATGATAATACTATCGCTTTCGTCTGTTTGACAACACAAGCGCTTCATTCTTTCTCTGTATGATAATATAGGTTACTGCATTTGTATGGGAAAATATGAACGAGTTTCGGATGCAATACTGCACGAACTTGTGAGTGCAGTATATCCTTCCGACAGTAACCTTTTTATTATATGCTCATTTTGTTATTCTACCTAAGGTTTAATTATATAAACAAATACACTACAAGAAACAACGTAAAAGAATGAATGACGTATTCCAAAATAAATACACAAGCGCAGATTTGACATTACAAAATGACATCATTATTAATGCGCACATAGCTCTGCCCAGATAAATTTGAACTTAGTCGCGCGGTCGACATAACTTTCGAAAGAAAATGGCGTGTCTAGTTAAAATTGAAATTTGCAATAATATTGTGAATGAATGCGCATTGCAACCACTTTTCCATTTGATCTGGAGTGAATATATTTTGGTATTTTGTTTCGATTCGACGAAAGTTTGTGATTTTGGACTGGATTCATCTGTGCAAATTATACATGAAATACATCGGATTGAAGTGGCGCGGGAGAAGCGTGTTTACGTCTGCAAATGTGTTTCTGTTTCTGTCACTGAATGTTTGAAATCATAACGTGGGAAAAATATGAAGTCTTTCAATTGCAATTTTCTAAAAGACGCTATGGAATTTAATGTGCATTTCATTTTGAGTGCAGTAAGGAGGATGCAATTGCACTTATCATCGAAATTACAGCACACTTTCGAAATGTGTAATCCAGATTGAAAACCTATGACATGGCTCATGTAGTTCGAATTTGCAGAATTAAGAAAAAAGTTTGAGGAAATTCAGGATGTAAAACTGTAAGTATATTTTATTTTGCCATTCTTATCACAAGATAAAGAAGACAATATATGCCTTGTCACTTGTATGTTATTTGTAAGGACACAATCGTCCGTCATTTATATAATGTAGCTAGCCTAAATCCGTAACATTGTATCAACGCGAAATGTGCCAAAACAGCTGGGATTTTTTTGCAGTTCACGAAACATGTTTTAGTTCATTCAGAAACAAATTTAAATAACCACAAAGTAAAGAGCCTCTTACGCGCGTGTATATGATTTGTTAACAAATCAAAAGTGCTGGTGCCTGCGTCATTGTTTGTTTACAATAGAAAGTAGTTCCTTTATTCACGTGAATCCTACATGTGCATTGTCGCGTGCGTTCAGTATCGGGGACTATTGAACGATTCTGACAATGTAAAGTTAACGGGGAAAAAAATGAGCATATAATAGTACAAGCGCTTTCCTCTGTGTGATAATACTTGCGCTTTTTTTCTCTGTGTGAAAATCAAGAGCTTCACTCTTTGTGATAACATACATGAATTCCTCTGTGTGATGATACATGCGCTTTCCTCTGTATGATAATACAAACGCTTTCCTCTGTATGATAACACAAACGCTTTCCTCTGTGTGATAATACAAGCGCTTTTCTATGTGCGATAATAAAAGCGCTTTGGACGGAGAACAGAGAAGTTTACAGAAAAAAACACAGATACAAAGTCATTTATTACTTTAATTGTTTTATTCTAAAGAAAGCATATCACGTTGACTCAAGACATGACTCATAGCATGGCACGTCAATGTCTGACGACATCTGGACAGCTTTAGATTTAGGTAAAGGCTTGTTGGAGCGGTTGATAGGAAAAGTCTACAACCGATAATCTGACGAAGAAAGAAAACAATGCAAATCATTGGCTCGAGTATTAATGATTAATATGGATACACTTGAAACATTTGATAGTCCCTAACAAAATAGACACGATAAAGCTGGAAGAAAGTAAATATTACATATTTTAAAAGGCGATACTTCTCGAGACCAAGCAGAACTTGATTGGACGGATCTCATCCTTGTTAGCTATAATCCCACTTCGGATGTATGAGCCTTGCAGACTTCAGGCTACATCCTCTTATCATTCGAAATTCCCAGGTTGATAATGTCTTCTGACTAACTGGGTCCAGACTAGTTCAATAAATGTAAGCATAAACAAGAGCAGTAAAACCTGTCTTCAACCACTGGTCTGGTTTGATTTGGTTTTGGAGTTTAACGCTGTTGTTCAGCAGATGATAGGCTATACATATATGGTGCATGAAGAACCTGGGAAGAACCACCGACCCATGGGAAGCTACTGGCATACTTTATCACAATCCGCGTTGGTCCAGCCATGATTTGAACTCACGCGGACAGAGGTGAGATGTATGAATGCTATGAGACCACTGGGCCACCACGGGCCCCCTCCGTCAATAACAAACGCCAAATAGACCAACACACATTGTATTATATAAAAAGGTTTTGAATGAAAATATCTTTTTCTGTTAATTTAAGGGTTTACCAAATAGTGTTACTTAAGAACAATTATTCCGTATATGGAGAAGTTTGTTAAGGTAGACACCACTGTACAGAGAGTAGCGATGTTAAATGACTTTCGTTACTGTCGTATACCCGACAGTCGTATAATGTCTCATTTGACGCATAGGGTCGAAGAGTTATTCAAAATATTTATTAGGATGTAGGGCAAAGAATGTGACCATTGAGACTCTTGCGTAGCCTGTCAATGATCATAGTCGTTGATTTTTATCAGTGCTCTCGTAGTCGTGAAAGTAGTTGTAGTAATGGTGATTGTGATTGTGGTATCCTTCGTGAAAATAGCAATGGTCGAGGTGAAATGTGTAGCAGAAGTGGAGATATAACGTAGAACAGAAGAATAAATTAGATCATGGCAGTGAAAAGACCGAACATATTAAATAATACGATAGACATCTGGTAGAGATTATTGTTTAGGACATATTAAATATTGTGAATTGTTGAAAATAAATAATATTCATGTTATACGAGAAAGATTTACACAAAAATGTACCTGGTCAATAACTCTATCCTTTGTATCCACCATATCCGCCATAACCACCGTATCCTCCCAATCCACCATATCCACCATATCCGCCATATCCGCCCAATCCACTGTATCCACCATATCCGCCATATCTTCCTAATCCACCATATCCACCAAATTCGCCATAACCTCCGTATCCTCCCAATCCGCCAGATAATCCACCATAACCTCCCAGCAAACCTCCATATCCTCCGTATCCACCATACCCTCCTAATCCACCACCATATCCTAGAAGAGTGGCCTCGGTCATGAGGCAACAAGCCACAAGCGCGATCACTACCTTCAACATTTTGATTGGAATTAGACACCTGTAAAATTAATCAATTAATGAATTGCCTATTCCAAAAATATAGCGACATTTCGATCACACAAATCCGACAATGCAGATTTTGTTTCAAAATTAGGAGCTAATAAAAGGCGTATCTGCCTTTGTAAGGTTATTTGTTAATACGTGTATCCAAGCCATACTGTATATTTTACATTCTACTTTCAAGAAAGAATGGTATTACAAAAATAAAAGTTAATTACCAACATGCCCAAATTCAGTTGAATCAGTTACTTTCTTCAAAGTGAATGATTTTTGTTAAAGATTACAACGACTTTAACTGGGAAAAGTGTAATATTTCAACATCTGGAAATAATTTTTACACAACATTAACGACTAATTTAGTACTGGTATATCTACTAATTTTTCTGTACAGATACGTGTTACGTATCTCTCTCTCTCTCTCTCCTCTCTCTCTCCATTATGTTCAAACGGAAGTGAAGAATACTACCTGTTGGAAGAATAATAAATCTAATAATAAATCTGCAAATCACTAGTATATATTGTGCAGTGACTATGAGAGATATACATGCCTCACATCAATTTCAAGAACAACACAATCCTGAAACACCTAATACACAAATATATCTTCAATTATAAAACAGTAATAGCTCAAAACGTCGTATCATAACCTTGGGTTTTTAAATTTTCGAAACTTTCCCCCATGCCACCTAAGCATTAGATCGGGCACTATGCCTAGCAGTAAAGACTACACTAGAAAGCAGCAGCAGAATAATATGATCGAAGGTCATATATCGGTACGACTTCACAGTACAATGAAATTTGTATTTCACTTCTGCTTGCAAATGGTTCGTCTGGTTATCAAGGATTTGTTTCTGCTAAAATTTATAATTTTCTCAAAAACAAAACTAAACGTGTTGGATCTTAAGATAATTCAATCTGCCGATAGTAGTATAAATTATTTTTATAATAAATAAATGAACAAAATTAAAGTTGAACAGCTCCGTGTAAGATATGCTTAGCTCTATGTAATACAAAAAAAATTGCATTTTTAGGAGTTTATTTATCTTTATCAATGAAATCTGGTAACAATTTATAAAATATTCGTCTCTGATGATACTGATATATTGCAATTATAATATATCAGCAACCGAACATAATGACACAATTAACTTTTCAGTAATAGCTCCTACGCTCTTTATAAATATTCTTGTAACATTTGTTTAGGCTTAAGCATGAATGAATGTATGGTTTCTGTGAATCTGAGATCTAAGTCTGTAACTGAATAGTATGTTTGAAAATTTGAATCTCCAACAGTTAGATGAATTCCAGTCTCTAAAGGTCTTAATAGCACATCAGCACAATTATGTGTATATAGTGAACAGAAAAAGCTCGGCATCGCAAATTATAAAGTCAAATACCTACTCGAAAATCTCCATGGAGAGCAATCCACGGCAAACAATTGACCTGCATCTGTCACCAATTGTGACATGCAGGAGAGGGCAATGGGGGTCCAACCTACATCTCAGAGACCATAAATGTTGTAATAATTCCATAACTAGCTATAACTGGGCCAAATTATCTTAAGGTAAAGTCAAAACTCAAGAACTTCAGTCAGTTATGAGTCAGTTACTCAGATCGGTGGATTTGAAACTTAACTATAACTCCAAAGCTAATGGCTGACATTCAGTTTCTCAAAATTGAGTCAGGTGTTAAATTTTCTTAAGAGATACAACATATTCAAATTTATAAAATGTTTCATGGAACAATGATGCACCATGACAGTGCGTAGAATGACCTAAATGCAGGATTTAACCAAGGTGTAACCGACGGACGGTAGTTCTTGGATCACATTATGTTACCATACCGACGTCGTGGAATGACATACAATTTCAAACCATATGATAACTGCAGTTTTATTTTTGCATGCCTACCGAATACTTAGTGAAACATTCATTGTTTTCATTCAACTATTACAAATTTCAATTTGCCAAAGATAATTGGATATGTTCAGTGAAAATATTTCCGCGCATGATTAGAAAACCGCTTTCATTCAAATGCTAAATCCCAGAAACATCTCAACACAAAATATCTGTTTGGTCAGTAATCTGATGTGTGCGAGTAAGAGATCAGAGTTTTCAACTGAGCTAGGATTCCAAGGTGGATATATAACTTTTGAAACTTTGTCTACGATAACATTGAAGCTTGGTCCGCGATAATATTGTCTACATTATTCTACTCCATCAAAGAACACATTTACATCACTTTACTTACCTCTGCTCATAACAGTAAAAATCCCGTAAACGAAATTATGTATTCTTTCTCGCAGTGTCCTCATATGAATGCAAGGCCCATGTTTTTCAAATAATCTTCAAATATACATTGTAAATGAAAATTGAGCAGTATAAAACAAATTTCTTTCAATTAAAGAAAAATATAAAATTGTGCAAGTTGTTGTCTCTTGTTGAAACCAAACATTTTGCGTTTAATTTCTATAGTGTTCGTTATATCTTACAGCAAGAAACAATTTGAATAGACTTACCTGACTACCGTGCTAGAGCGAGTCTACAGCTTCGATTGAGTTGAGGAAAAGGTGTCCCCCTTTATATACCTAGCATTTTCCTGAATGTTGACTCGTGCGATAAATCTTGACAAATATGGACAGGTGATGTTTAGATGACTGATCTAACGTTTTATGGTTCCCCTGTGTGATCATTGCAGTCGAAATATGTGAGTTTTAAGAGCACTCTTAAAAAGGATAAATGTGTTTTTATGTCTACGTTCAGTGGGCAATTCGTTCCGCGTTGCTGAGCCCAGGTATGCAAAACAACCTTGTCCATATCACTTCGTTTTTATAATGGGAATAATGAGTGTACGAGTATCTTGCTGGTGTGTTACTGATATTTATTGTTTGAGGTAACGGATGTGACTAAGAAAAATTGTGATCAGAATGGCCTCAGTTTTATCGTCATTCATCTGTAGCTTGTTACATGTTATCCATGATTTCACATCAGAAATGCACCTCTCTACACCATTTATGGTAGCATCGGCTAGATTTGTATATTTGGGTGTCGTCAGCATACAATTGGTGAGACACTGGATGATGATCTATGACACATGAGAGAGGCTGAGTGTATAGAATGAAGCGAACAGGTCCAAGACCACACCCCTGTGGAACACAACAACATAGATTAACTGGGCTGGAGTGTATTCCATTTGCAGACACAATTTGTGTCCTGTTGACCAAGTAGGACTTGAACCACAGTAAGGCGGTATCATGAATGCCAAATACATGCTGGATCTGGTGACGTAATATAGCATGGTCTTTTGTGTCAAATGCTGCAGACCAATCAAGGAGGGTGAGGACCGTAATCTTTCCGCTATCGAAAGCAGAGAGAAGGTCATTAATTACTTTCAATAGAGTAGTTTCGGTACTGTGGCAAGGGCGATATGCAGTCTGTACACTGCTAAAAAGACTGCATTCAGATGAGATAGAAGTTGGGATAGAACAACATTTTCTAAGATTTTTTATATGAATGAGAGATTATAAACTGGGCGGTAGTTATTTAAATCGTATTGGTCGAATGTTGGTTTCTTCAGCAGAGGCTTTAAAATGGCAGATTTTAAAAATGATGGGAATTCCCCGGATTAGAGAGAGGTATTAATAACATCAGTTACTGAAGGCAATATTGGACCAAAGCAATCAAGCAGCAGTGATGTTGGAACTGGATCAAGTTCACATGACTTTGGCGCACACTTCATCACGATTGTACGTACTAAATCCATTGAGACAGGTTTAAATGATTTTAACGGTTGCCGCTCAGATTATGTATTGCAAGTGTATAGTGACAACGATTCAATTGAAACTGTGTTGTCAAGCTTATTTATAATTGTTTGTACTTTGTCACGGAGGATATTTGCAAACAGGACCAGAAGTTCGACTGGAGAGAAGGTAGTTGGAAATGGTGTACAGTTGTTCCTTGACATTAGCTTGTTAGTGATCTTGAAAACCTCTTTGCAGCTGGAACTTTCCGTCATCTTAGTCATGTAGTGGGCTGATTTTGCTGCATGGACAACGTTTGTGACGTTCTTCTTCATAAATTGTCTTATGAATAGTGAGTCTAGTGGAAAGCCAAAGCCTCTCAGCTTTACGGCGGTCTCTTTTAACAGTGTGAAGCCGGTATCTAACACTGCTATACCACTAATAACACTTTTGAATTGATATTCAAATCTATATGGCGTTATTCGGTTGGGAACTAAAGAGATTTCAAGTTGTGATCTGCGGGAAGTATCTACACATCCTCCACCCCTTGCAAAAACCCAGATAGTGTACTTCGAAAAGCCTTTTACACATGTTTTAGAACTGGTCATGAAATGACACAAAACAAATTTCAGACTTATATATCGTTGGTGGGTGGTGAACTAAACACTTTCAAATGTTTTATCCGGGGTCTGTATCCCTACAGAGTTCACCCCTTGCAAAAGACCGGAGAGTGTAATTTAAAAAAAACATATACCATGTTATACAACTAATCTTGAAATGACACAAAACAAATTTCAACTGCAAAACTGAAAATATCGAGAGTTGTTTAAAAAAATCAAAATTATAAGGACTACTCCCAAACATATCCCAGAATTTCAAGTCTTTATCTTCCATGAAGTTGAAGACAGGCAGACTTGATTTTTTTTTTAAATTTGGCGTTAGTGGGTTGTGTGTGGGTCTTATTCAAATAGTATATCTGTCAGTGAGAATTATGAAAATATTTCAAATACTGTCAATATTTAGAAAAAACACTTTCTTTGAAAAAGTGATCCTTGCACGAAACGGTATGTTCACGGCATGAGAAACAAAAACCTAATTTGCATATATTTGTACTTAAAGATATAACAAAGAACTACACATATTAACAATACTGACAAGACTTTAATTTCAAAACAAACTGAACTTCCATCACAACTATTAAAACACAATCCCTAGCTTAAATATTATTTTCGATCTATGATAGTCCAACTGTCTTCAGATGTTTCCATACATATAGACTGCTATTTTTCATGCAATATTATTCTTATTATTATTTCACGTTTTATAGTTATACACACCCTTTTTTATCATTATTATTATTATTATTATTATTTCACGTTTTTTAATTATACACACAAAATATTATTATTATCATTATTATGATTATTATCATTATTATTTTACGTTTTACAATTATTCGCATAATCTATTAATATTATTATTTCACATTTTATAATTATACACACAAACTGTTATTATTATTATCATTATTATTTTTATTATTGTTTCATATTTTATAATTATACAAACAAACTATTATTATTTTATTATTATTATTCTTATTACAACTACTATAATGATCATTCTTATTATTATTATCATTATTTCAAGTTTTATAATTACACGAGTAAGCTAGTATTATTATTAATAATAGTGTTATTATTGTTATCATTATTATTAGTATTATTTCACGTTTTATAATTATATACACAATCTATTATTATTATTAGTAGTAGTAGTATCAATATTATTATTTCACTTTTTTAATTTTAGACACAAACTCTTATTATGATCATTATTATTATCATTATTATTAATTATTATTATTATTATTATTATTTCAGGTTTTATAATTATGCACAAAAACTATTATTATTATTATTATTATTATCATTAGAAGTAGTAGTAGTGGTAGTAGTAGTAATATTATTTTATTATTATTATTATTAGTAGTAGTAGTAGTAGTAGTAGTAGTATTTGTTATTATTATTATTATTTTATTTTTGTTATTATTATTATTATTATTTCACAATTTATAATTATACGCATAAACTATTATTATTATTATTATTATTATTATTATCATTTCACGTTTTATAATTATACCCATAAAGTTTTTTAATATGTGGATGTGTGTCAAGCTGCCAACAAATAGATGATTTTAATGTATTTGGCATTGATGACTTAGAGTAATAGGTATTAAAAATATTTTAAAGCTAGGAAAATGAAAATTTAATTTGCTCCCTTCGGGTGATAATTTTGAAAGATAGTAGAATTGTCATCGTGTTATCATAATGAACAGCAATACTGTTTTCCATCCGAACATTCATACACAGCAATAAATTTAAATGTATTTTGCAAGTTAAATACGGATCAGATAAAGGAAAAGTTTGTACATAAAATCATTCACGGTAATAATTCCATTCCTATCAATGTAAGCGAAGTTCACAATGAGTATAAACATGTAAAATGATTTCAGATTCTAATACGGCCTGTCCAACGCTAAGTTTGGTGTGAATTGTCAGGATTAGTGGTCTTTTTTGTGATGTAATGCCTGATAACGAGAGCAAAATCTGTAATCAATAAAGAACTTTAAAAACTTCGTTAAGTATGAAGCAGTGCGTAATGTTTCTGCTGAACTATAATACGCGAAGAAGAAATGTTGTGTAAAGAAACTAAATTTGGGTTTCACAGTTACATGTTTACATTCCAATAACTATAAAATTAATAATAATAATAATAATAATGGGTACATTTTCTACTTCTTCTGTAAATTAAAATGACGGTTCTCTTTTACAGAAAAATAAGTACTTATGTAATACATACCCAAAAGGTTTTAATGTTTGCTTCAATTCCTAATTCAGCTACTGAAACTGTTTAATTAACCTGTATTTTCTTTCAGTATAAAAATATTAGTGTTCTAAACTATATATATATATATATATATATATATATATATATATATATATATATATATATATATATATATATATATATATGTAGGCCTCAAACAATACATAACAGTACAGTTTTTTATGACTGTACCAGTCGCCCCCTCTCTCACTCTCTCTCTTGCACACACCGAATTATTGAAGCAAAAACTATTGTGTCGCCTATGACATTGCAATATTTGATTGTTTCAAAATTATTTTTACATTGAAGCTAGGGTGATGAATAATGTATTTCATTGCATTCTGTGTTAAATTATATTAATGACATTGGATGTAGTTTCCGGTAATGTGGAAAATATCCAGTCATACACTCATGAAAGGTCATGCACTCAATAAAAGGTCATACAATCAATGAAAGGTCATAATGGAGAGTGTATATATCTACCCCTTCACTCTCCACGTTCGTATCCAGTATCGATAACTTTGTCCATTATATTCAATGCAAATCGAATCATCCGTCATCAATGTGTATATAAAAAACATTGCGATTCAAAATTGTTGCAAATTTCGACATGAAATCATGTTGCCCAGATCATTAAAAATGCAGCGCTTCTAGTTAATTCTTTAGAAATACCACCTTTGTTTCGTGTCAACTAACTTTAGGTAATTTGGCATACGCTGGAAGCATCCAGCTTCGTGGTTTATGTTGTACTGTCTCTGTATCCGTATTCCTAATTAATCTAATCTATGTACAGCTGGTGTTTCTACCAGACGCATTATGAATACAAATTCCCTTTAGTACAGACCTCAAAAACGACGCTGCCACGCTTCAAATATGAAAGTTTGACTTCTGTTACGTGTTTAGACACCAATAAACAGTAACACAGAAAGAATGAAAACAACAAGCTTTTTAAAATTTAACAAATAATTTATTTCCCTGGAAAAATTCTGTAAAAATAAAAATAATATGAACTTACGGTTTTATAGAATCAAATCAAGAAATAATCCAAGGATAATCCACGAATTAAATTGTAAAAGTCCTAGTAATAACTGTTCTAATAATTCCAAGTTCGAATCCTGATGGAAAATCCAAGATGGATGACGATGACCTATGCTGTAGTCAGTACTAGTAGAAATGCAAATAATGGCACTCCGGTGTTGGAAATCCAAATTAAATTTGTAAGCAATGTCTTTCCAAAATGTCTGTTTTAAGCACTCCTCAAAATATTTCCAGAAAAAATTAATCCTTTTGAAATCCAACTGATCTGAAGAAAATTATAACTCAAAATCTGGCTACAACAAAATAACTTAACATCAATGAAAAGGCCCAAAACTGTCTGTCTCTACGGATCTCTATTAAAACTAACAAATGCGCAGTAATGGAAAAACCGGAATTGCAAAATCGAAAGGGGAGTCACGTGATCGTGTTTATGTCACGTACATAAAAAATGACCCTGACGAAAACCAATCATTATAAAATAAAAAAGAACTTGTTTACGAACTTTGCTACAAATTTTGAAACAAGGTCAAGATTTAGATCAACACCTTGTGTTTACGAAAAAATTATTCAGGTTCACTGATTTTCTGGAACAAATATCATCTCCAGTGAATAAATTTATATTATAATAGCATATAATAGAATAACAAATTTAAAACTGACAAACAATTAAATTATAATGAATAAGAATTGAATCTAATATATGTAACACTTCTAGTTTTTGTGAAATTTTTGGTCAGAAAGTTGTGCGTCTCAAATTGCCAAAAAAATTGTCATGTTTGTTAGAGATTTATTTATATTTTCCTCATAATATAGATTTGTGCTCATTTAAAGTCGTGTTTGTTTTGATGTTTTGCCTGCATACATTTAAATTTCTACTTCTTGTATTGTTAATGACCGAGACAGTTTCCTGATTTCATTATTTTTGTCTTCTGTATTTGTTGTAAGGTTATTATTTACTTTGGTATTGCATTTGTACTATATACTTTATTCCAATATTGTAATAAAAGTGTTTTATGGACTCAGTTATCTTCTTAACTTCTGCATATATTGACAATCTCGTAAAATCCATCTATTTTATGTACCGAGTCAGCTTTTAGATTATCTGTCACAACTTCTAAATCGTCTTGCAGCGGATTTTTGTTAAACTCGTGAAATCATGTATAGTTATTTTGAAATATTTCCCTGTAATATAAGTGCAAGGCAGCGATAAAAAGCACAAGCATCACTTAATGCTAGTAAAGAACCTGATTCGTAACTTCGCCAACGACGAACGATCCATGAAGTGTTGAACTTAGTTTCCAACTTATTTAATACGTTCAAGAATCGACAAAATCACAATATTTGAAAATCAGGGGAAAGACGAGATAAATTCGAACCGAATAACCAGTTTTTTGACCTATTGTTCATCTGGTCTAACAGTAAAGTTGTTTCTTCTTTGAGTCTTCAATATGTAGTTAAACAATCAATAAAACTATAGCAACAAAATCGCTATCATATCATCATTGTAAAACTCCAATACCTTCAGCAAAACGTTAAGTGTGCGTATGTGCTGGCTTAAATAAAATTCAGGAAATACATAATGAGATGTCGACTGAAACAAAACACATTATATGTTTACCATTATGTACCTAAATCTGCCCTAACAACTGCATCAACGATCTTTTTAAAGTCGTTGTCAATATATCGGTCGGTTTGCCTTCACATTTGGAGACTAAACAATTGTAAAACTACTTATTTATTTTTTGCTTAGTGAGTTTTGAAGAAATGATTACCTAGTAACAAAAATCCTGACATAATTGTTAGCACTGTACTAACAAATGTACAACCAAATATGCGTTGCTCAGCTCTTTAGTAAAATGTTCAGTCTGTTATTCAATAGCAGAAAAAATAAATAATAAATAGCAGACAATGTTGACCAAAGGATAAAACAGTAACAAGAAAAACTTGTTGGTTTTCACTATTTTCTGTTCCTTAGTTTAAGACCATGGAGTCGTAAGACTTGCTATCATGTCACAATTTCTAATGTACCTAGCAAGATTCTTCACTGTCCAGTAATAATACATATTCCTGACAACTTCTAAATTGATTACTTGTGAAATGATTAACTTCTGTGTAATGCATTTTAATTCATCAAAGAGAGTATTTAATCCCGGCTTGATATTTAGTGTTCCGAATTCTTTTCATAAATTGATTTTTTTTTATATATTCTCGTTTAAAATCTTATATCAGACAAGGTATGGTACTAAACTTGTACGTGACGAAAATATTTATTTCATCTTTTTGAATTTGTCATTCTTTTGTTCATTGTCGAAAATATTTTGTAATATTTTTTTCTTCTTTTACAAATATTAATTCGGTGTAGTGAATTTGTTATCATTCTGAAGATGTAGTTAATATATGTTCATTATGCCTCTTTCCATTAGGAACATGACAAAACCATCAGAATTTACAAGTTGTCGTATGACGCGAAACCAAAGGGACAACCTGTTCATGCGCTAGGATTCATAATTTGCCTACTACTTTATCATCAAGGAGACCAATATCCTGACTATTCATTGTCTATTTTAGAACAGCCTACATTCGTTTGAACTGTCCGTAACAGTGCTAAATTTACAAACTGTCCGGAACCGTGTTAAATATGCAAACTCTCCTTAACCATATTAAATTTACCAACTGTCCGTAACCGTGTTACATTTGCAAACTGTCCGTAACCATATTAAATTTACAAACTGTCCGTAACCGTATTAAATTTGCAAACTGTCAGTAACCGTATTAAATTTACAAACTGCACGTAACAGAAATTAAATTTACAAACTGTACGTAACAATATTAAATTTCCAAACTGTCAGTAACCGTATTAAATTTGCAAATTGTCATTAACCGCGTTAAATTTGTAGATTTTCATAATTATTAAACTGTCTTTATGTCTCCACAGTGTACGATGGAATTAATATTTCGACAAGTAACATGGCGTAGAAAAATAACACTCTACAATTTGATCAGTATTATCTGTTTGTGTTTTTATTTACTGGATGGAAAAAGATTATGGTACGGAAAGATAGACCTAACATGGCTTGCATGATATTTCTGATTTGTACTAGCCTATTTGTAACTATAATTAAGTGTTGTTTATCACTGATGATATTCATGAGTCGAAAGTTCCAATCCGATCCGCAAAAAGAATATACATATGAACAAGACGGACGTATGAAATAGAAGATTTAAAGAAAGAGATATAGATACAAAACAATAATACAAGCAGAGATACATAGAAAGACTCGCAAATAAATCAAGATAGTTGAGGGCGGGGCAACGATACAAACTTTCCCAGAAGGAACGAGAAAAACAGATTAAAGTTGGAAATTCGGTTGTTCACATTTAACAGATTTGTATCATTTTTCCCAGCAAGCATTACCCTCTGTGTTAATACAAGCAAATACAAATATAAACGCTCTCATCTGTGTGATAATACAAGCTCTTTCCTCTTTATCATAATACTAGCGCTTTCCCCTGTGTGATAATACATGCGCTTTTCCTTTTGTGTGAAAATACAAGCGCTTCACTCTTTATGATAATATACACGCTTTAATCTGTGTGTAAATAAAAGCGCTTTCATATGTGTGATAATGCAAGCGCTTTCCTCTGTGTGATAATACAAATGCTTCTCTCTGTGTGATAATACAAGCGCTTCCCTGTGTGATAAAATAAACGCTTTCCTCTGTGTGATAATACAAGCGTTTTCCTCTCTGTGATAATACAAGAGTTTATCTCTGTATGATGATATAAGCGCTTCCCTCTCTGTCATAATACAAGCGCTTTCCTCTATACGATAACACAAGCGCTTCCCTCTGTGTCATAATACAAGCACTTTCCTCTATACGATAACACAAGCGCTTCCCTCTGTCATAATACAAGCGTTTTCCTCTGTGCGATAATACAAGTGCTTTCATCAACATGATAATACGGGTGCTTCCCTCTTTCTGATTATGCAAGCACTTTCCCCTGTGCAAAATATAAGCGCTTCATCTGTGTAATAAAGCAAGCGCTTTTCTTTTTTGCGATAATGCAAGCGCTTTCCTCTGTGTGATAACACATGCGCTTTCCTGTGTGATAATACAAGCGCTTTGGACGGAGAACATAGAGAACTTTACAGAAAAAACCAGATACAAGGTAATTTATTACTTTAATTGTTTTATTCTAAAGAAAGCATATCACGTTGACTCAAGACATGACTCATAGCATGGCACGTCAATGTCTGACGACATCTGGACAGCTTTAGATCTAGGTAAAGGCTTGTTGGAGCGGTCGATATGGAAAAGTCTAGCAACAGATAATCTGACGAAGAAAGAAAACAATGCAAATTTTTGGCTCGAGTATTGGTGAATAATATGGATACACTTGAAACATTTGATCGTCCATAAACAAATAGACACGATAAAGCTGGAAGAAAGCAAATATTACATATTTTTAAAGGCGATACTTCTCGAGACCAAGCAGAACTTGATTGGACGGATCTCATCCTTGTTAGCTATAATCCCACTTAGGATGTATGAACCTTGCAGACTTCATGCTACATCCTCTTATCATTTGAAATTCCCAGGTTGTCAATTTTTTCTGACTAACTGGGTCCAAACTAGTTCAATAAATATCAGCATAAACAAGAGCAGTAAAACCTGTCATTAACCACTGGTCTGGTTTGATTTGGTTTTGGAGTTTAACGCTATTGTTCAGTACATTATAGACTATATATGGCGGCCAGGATATCTGGTGCAGGAAGAATCTGGGAAGAACCACCGACCCATGGGAAGCTACTGGTATGCTTTCTCACAATCTGCGTTGGTCCAGCCATGATTTGAACTCACGCGGACAGAGGTGAGATGTATGAATGCTGTGAGACCACTGGGCCACCACGGGCCCCCTCCGTCAATAACCAACGCCAAATATATCAACACACATTGTATTATATAAAAAGGTCTTGAATTGAAATCTTTAAATGTTAATTAAAGGGTTTACCAAATAGTGTTGCTTAAGAACTATTATTCTGTATATGGAAAAGTTTGTTAAGATAGACACCACTGTACAGAGAGTAGCGAGGTTAAACCTTTTTCGTTACTGTCGTATACCGGACAGTCGTATAATGTCTAATTTGACGCATAGGGTCGAAGAGTTATTCAAAATATTTATCAGGATGTAGGGCAAAGAATGTGACCAATGAGACTCTTGCGTAGCCTGACAATGACCATAGTCGTTGATTTTTGTCAGTGCTGTCGTAGTCGTGAAAGTAGTTGTAGTAATGGTGACTGTGATTGTGGTATCCTTGGTGAAAATAGCAATGGTTGAATGGTTGATGTGAAATTTGTAGCAGAAGTGGAGATATAATGTAGAACAGAATAATAAATTAGATCATAAGGCAGTCAAAAGACCGAAAATATTAAATAATACGATAGACATCTGGTAGAGATTATTGTTTAGGACATACTGAATGTTGTGAATTGTTGAAAATAAATAATATTCATGTTATATGAGAAAGATTTTTACACAAAAATGTACCTATTCAATAACTCAATCCTTTGTATCCACCATATCCGCCATAACCTCCCAATCCACCGTATCCACCAAATCCGCCATAACCTCCGTATCCTCCCAATCCACTGTATTCACCATATCCGCCATATCCTCCTAATCCACCGTATCCACCAAATCCGCCATAACCTCCGTATCCTCCCAATCCGCCAGATAGTCCACCATAACCTCCCAGCAAACCTCCATATCCTCCGTATCCACCATACCCTCCTAATCCACCACTATAGCCTAGAAGAGTGGCCTCAGTCATGAGGCAACAAGTAACAAGCGCGATCACTACCTTCAACATTTTGATTGGAATTAGACACCTGTAAAATTAATCAATTAATGAATTGCCTATTCCAAAAATATAGCGACATTTCGATCACACAAATCCGACAATGCAGATTTTGTTTCAGAATTAGGAGCTAATAAAAGGCGTTTATGCCTTTGTAAGGTTATTTGTTAATACGTGTATCCAGGCCCTACTGTATGTTTTACATTCTACTTTTTGAAAGAGTAGTATTACAAAAAAAAGTTAATTACTAACATGCCCAAATTCAGTTGAATCGGTTACTTTCTTCAAAGTGAATTATTTTTTTCTTAAAGATTACAACGACTTTAACTGGTAAAAGTATAATATTTCAACATCTGGAAATAATTTTTAGATAACATTAACTACTAATTTAGCACTGGTATATCTACTAATTTTTCTGTGCAGATACGTGTTACGTATCTCTCTCTATATATATATATCTCTCTCTCTCCATTATGTTCAAACGGAAGTGAAGAATACTACCTGTTGGAAGAATAATAAATCTTCAAATCACTAGTATATATTGTGCAGCGACAATGAGATATACATGCCTCACATCAATTTCAAGAACAACACAATCCTAAAACACCTAATACACAAATATATCTCTAATTATTAAACAGTAATAACTCCAAACGTCTTATCATAACCTTATGTTTAGAAATTTTCGAAACTTTCCCCCTGCCACCTAAGCATTAGATCGGGCACTATACCTAACAGTAAACACTATACTAGAAAGCAGCAGCAGAATAATATGATCGAAGATCATATATCGGTACGACTTCACAGTACAGTGAAATTTGTATTTCACTTCTGCTTGCAATGGTCCATCTGGCGATCAAGGATTTGTTTCTGCTAAAATTAATAATTGTCTCAAAAATAAAAATAAATATGTTGGATCTTAAGATAATTCAATCTTCCGAAAGAAGTATAAATCATTTATGCAATAAATACATGAACAAGATTAAAATATAACAGCTCCGTGTAAGATATGCTTAGCTCTCTGTAATAAAAAAAATTGCATTTTTGGGACTTTATTTATCTTTATCAATGAAATCTGGTAACAATTTATAAAATATTCGTCTCTGATGATACTGATATATTGCAATTATAATATATCAGCAACCGAACATAATGACACAATTAACTTTTCAGCAATAGCTCCTACGCTCTTTATAAATATTCTTGTAACATTTGTTTAGGCTTAAGCATGAATGAATGTATGGTTTCTGTGAATCTGAGATCCAAGTCTGTAACTGAATAGTATGTTTGAAAATTTGAATCTCCAACAGTTAGATGAATTCCAGTATGCGTGTCTATAAAGGTCTTAATGGCACATCAGCAAAATTATGTGTATATAGTGAACAGAAAAAGTTGGCATCGCAAATTATAAAGTCAAATACCTACTCGAAAATCTCCAGAAAGGTAAAAGCTACGAACCGAAAATACGAATGTACTACGAAACAAACGTTACAAGGCAAAAATGTTGATAAACTCTCAAAAAGGCAACAAAAATAAATGAAGATCAAGGTAGAAATTATGCAAAAACAAAGTAAAAGATATTTTTTTAAAAACTCTTATATTAATTGTACTTTTTATAAAAGTTTGAAAGAGCCTTCAAGGTCAAACATCGTCTTCATGGAGAGCAATCCACGGCAAACAATTGGCCTCCATCTGTCACCAACTGTGACATGCAGGAGAGGGCAATGGGGGTCTAACCTACATCTCAGAGACCATAAGGGTTGTCCGAATTCCATAACTAGTTATAACTGCGCCAAAATTATCTTAAGGTAAAGTCAAAACTGAAGAACTTTAGTCAGTTATGAGTCACTTCAGTCACTCAGATCGGTGGATTTGAAACTTAACTATAACTCCAAAGCTAATGGCTGACAATGATATCCCGCCATGGAAGTATTTAGATATTAGTTTTCTCGAATTCCGACAAAAATATAAAATCAAACTTTCATGATATCTATCTTATTATACTTCGGATAATCCTCGATTGTTGTCTGTGGCTGATATAAGAGTGAGGATATTATAAACACCTTATTCATTTCAAACTGTATGTAATGAAATCTTTTATATTTTTGAAAATATTGAGTTTCTCAAAATTGAGTCAGACGTTATATTTTCTTAAGAGATACAACAGATTCAAACTGATAAAATGTTTCATGGAACACTAAAGCACCATGACAGTGCGTAGAATGACCTAAATGCAGGAATTAACCAAGGTGTAACCGACGGACGGTAGTTCTTGGATCACATTATATTACCATACCGACGTCGTGGTGTGACACAATTTCAAACTATATGATGACTGTAGTTTTATTCTTGCATGCCTACCGAATACTTAGTGAAACATTCATTGTTTCAAATCAACTATTAAAAATTTCGATTTGCAGACAAAACTTAAATATGTTTAGTGAAAATGTTTCCGCGTATGATTAGAAAACCGTTTTCATTAAAATGCTAAATCCCAGAAACATCTCAACACAAAATATCTGATTGGTCAGTAAGCTGAGGTGTGCGAGTAAGAGGTTAGAGTTTTCCACTGAGCTAGAGTTCCAAGGTGGCTATATAACATTTGAAGCTTTGTCTACGATAACATTGAAGCTTGTTCTGCGATAATCTTGTCTACATTATTCTACTCCATCAAAGAACATATTTACATCACTTAACTTACATGTACTCATAAGAGTAAAAATCCCGTAAATAAAATTATGTATTCTTTCTCGCAGTGTCCTTATATGAATGCAAGGCTCTTGTTTTTCAAATAATCTTCAAACATCCATTGTAAATGAAAATTGAGCAGTATAAAACAAATTTCTTTCAATTAAAGAAAAAATTAAAACTGTGCAAGTTTTAGTCTCTTGTAGAAACCAAACATTTTGCGTTTAATTTCTATAGTGTTCGTTATATCTTACAGCATGAAACAATTTGAATAGACTTACCTGACTACCGTGCTAGAGCGAGTCTACTGCTTCGGTTGAGTTTATGAAAAGGTGTCCCCCTTTATATACCTAGCATTTTCCTGAATGTTGACTCGTGCCATAAATCCTGACAAATATGGACAGGTGATGTTTAGATGACGGATCTAACGTTTTATGGTTCCCTTATGTGATCAATGTGGATGCCTTACGCATTCTTATTTTTAAAAAATCATTGGTATTGACAATACAAATAAACCATAAATCAAACAGTGAGTAAGAAATATCTGAATATCGATAGTAGTCAAGGTGGGGTTTTCAATCCCATTTATGCCACCATTATGTCATCAGTCACCTAGGAAACGGAGAGAGAGAGTCTCTTTACTACTAATTGATGCTTCTGCATCGTCCATTATTATCATCTTTTCTTTAACGTGGGTTCATAACTGTAATATGTATGAAATTATACCCTCACACATACATACATGCATACATACATACATGCATACTTACATACATACATACATACATACATACATACATACAAAGGCTGGTAGGTAAATGGAATATATGTACATCATAGCAATAATTCATTTATCAACAATATATATATATATATATATATATATATATATATATATATATATATATATATATATATATATATATATATATCGGTTTGTGTGGTTTGTGTGTGTGTGTGTGTATGTGTGTGTGTGTGAGAGAGAGAGAGAGAGAGAGATGCGGATGAGTGAAACACGAAACTAAAGCAGTGTTTTTTATAGTAGTACCGGGCAATTACAACATAGCTTTGACGTAAGAATGCTGCTGCTGTATCATCGTCTTAACTGCTGGTCGAAGGTACACGCACGCACGCACACACACACACACACACACACACACACACACACACACACACAAACACAGAGGTCTTCTGGCTGAAAGATGGAAGTATTATGAAGCCATTTATACGATAGCAGTTAACATAACTACAAAATTTGTGTCTCGCAGGACGATTAAAAGTTCCTATTTTATGTATTTTCTTACAGAATGTTACATTTTTATACTGGCTACTTTGTCAATTTTTAGAACAATTTTAAATGCTTTTATAGAATAATTATATCAATAAGAAATCAATCATGACATTGCCATCACCCACATAAACACTTGTAGCAAAATATTTTTTAATAACATCGATATTATATTTAAAGAGAAACGATCAATGACTGAAAACGAGATGTTAAACGTTCATTACTGAATTTGAGGCTATAATTAGAAATTTGGTCTCAGTAAAGATTTACCGCAGGATTTTGCACATTTTGTTGATTAACCCTGGACGAGCGAATAACAACTTTAATTTGATAAAATCATAAAATAATGAAAATTACGAGAAGAACTAATAAAAACATGTTTAGACCATCGAATTCATACTTACAATAATTAATATTAATACCACAGGCATTCCATTCTAAACTGCGTGGTTTCAGAAAGGACACCAGGGCTTTTACGAAGAACATAAACGTCTCTCATATCACTGTCTACATCGTTTGTTTATCGAAACCAGACCAAAATTTGGCAAAATTAAACCAATGATTTAAATTAAGCGCCATTTAACAGTAAATCTACACATTATATTCACCTTTTAAAGTTTATGTATGTCCCTAATCTATCTCGACCTTGACCATGTATAATATTGTTGAAATGTGAGGAACCTTGGCATATCTGGACAATGATGATGATGGACAGATTTATTACAGTGAACAAACAACTTTGGCATTAAGTGTCCGCAACAAATGTAAACGCCGTCATTGCATAGTATTGATAGATGTGATGACGTCTTTGGCAACTACTAAAATCTTAGTACTGCAATTATCTCGCTAATATCTTGCAGATATAAATGACAATTGTTCTCGATCATTTGTTATCAATCCTTGTGATCATTGACTGTAGCCGGAAAAACCT
Source organism: Sinohyriopsis cumingii (assembly GCA_028554795.2). Taxonomy (NCBI): domain Eukaryota; kingdom Metazoa; phylum Mollusca; class Bivalvia; order Unionida; family Unionidae; genus Sinohyriopsis; species Sinohyriopsis cumingii. The sequence continues at coordinate 179,294 of JAPYKE020000081.1, forward strand.
TGTACTGTGTCCAATGAAACTATAGTGTTTTTATATTTTTGAGCTAGAATCAATTTATAAAAATATCACAATAAAACTGGTGAAAATATTCATGCGTGCGTGTATGCATGGATGAATGGATGTATAGGTGCATGCTTGTATGCATGTATGTATGTACGTACGTACGCATGTATGTGTGTATGTGTGTGTATGTGTGTGCGTGCGTGCATTTGTATGTATATATGTATATCTGTATGTATGCATGCATGCATGCATGCATGTATGTATGTATGTATGTATGTATGTATGTATGTATGTTTGTATGTGTATATATCTTAGGGTTAAACGGCAAGTAAATACAATACTGGCAACATGGTACAGATCTAAACGTGTGGTCTAAAAACCAGCATTAATGTGAGATCGGGTGCTTGTTTATATTCATTCTGTTTCTGTTGTGATACGTTCTTCTATCGTATTTTTTTTACACTTCATTTCACCATCAGTGATGTCATTTTGCTCCATAAGGCCACCACATTGACAGTACTATAATCTAGGATTGCTATCTACTATTCAAAGTTTTGAAAGACACTTGATGACTTTGTTGATAATGCTGATTTGCATTTAATATATTTTTCTTTCGACTCTCAACAAACATGATTGTTTTTGTTACGTTTGCAAACTGATCACCATGGTGACATTGGCATTTTTAATGATTATGCTGTCAGTGAAGATGCATGTCTTTGCCATTCATCCTGAAATCCTTTTTTCATTATATTGTTAGTTTAACACAAAAATATATAAATAGTTAGAAATACTGTAGAATTATTGTACTTGTTAGAAATGACCTTTGTAAATATCTTCAGATATTAACTGCTTCCTACGATGATGCATTATGGTTAAAAAGAAAATCCCCCCCCCCCCGAGAAACCTAGTAAAAAATGATACTGTATTTCATACAGTTTTAATATCACCAAGGGTCTGAGTGTATAACTTTGTTGAGTCTTTTATAAAAATTGAATCCGATATTGTCGGTTTTACTTCTCACGAAGATCTTCGCATTTGTCACACTTGGGACTTTAATTCGTGGATTGATCAACTTCATAATTGTATCATACCTGATTTGAACATTTATAATTCACTGAATATTGATTTTTCTGTCTTTATTTGTACTAATTTTAAACTATACACACCATAAATAGTGTGGGTAAGAAAATGTATACTTTCGGACGTAGATTAGTAGACTATGCTGATCTTGCAATACATATATATGTATAGTCGATATAAGAACTGGAAATTACAGATCTGCAATATGCTTTACATCCAATGACTCTCGTCTCACCATGTCTGACTAGTGACATAATTGATTTGTTTGTTTTTAATGTTGCTTGTATGTTTATGCTAAGTGGTGTCCATTATAATCGTCATATGCATCTCGGTGTTTATGCAAAAGTTAAGTGGAAATCAAACAATGTTTTTTTCATGATTCTACTCGTGTCACTAAAACAGCAATTTCAAGAACTGAAATATTCACGTAAATTATTAATATACGACAGGTCAGTAGATCGTTTTCCTGAAATTACAACTTAAGTAGTTCGCAATGTTATGTCAATCTCACTTGATGCGAAATGCAATGCAATAACATCATTCAGCAGGCTCTTGAAAAAATCCGCAAACTTATTCAACGTGTCTTCGCACACTACATTACGTTGTCACACACAGTTAATACATGCTTAATGCAAAACTCTGACATGGATATGTCATCAGAAAACAACAACAAACCATCCTATATCAATGAAGATGTAACCGTGGAAGAAGATCAAATGCTATGAGTATTAGTAGAGAAGGTTTATTTTATAAACAATTTTATAAACAATTCATACTGTATCCTGGCAGGATTATCGGAAGTTTCACAACCCTTTATCATCAGAATCCAATGCGTTGGAGCAATGTTAACAATGCTGAGAACTGCAAATTTTCATAATTGCCCACTTTCGTTGGATAATTTAAAGAACTTAACATTCCGGACAATTTAAATACATTAAAATTTCGGACAATTGAAAGACCTTAACATTTCGGACAATTTAGAAATCTTAACATCTCAGACAATTAAAGACCTTAACATTTCGGACAATTTAGAAATCTTAACATCTCAGACGATTAAAGACCTTAACATTTCGGACAATTTAGAAATCTTAAGATCTCACACAATTAAAGACCTTAACATTTCCTCATATGAATCTGACTATGAATATATTCTTGATATGTTTTTCCCTCGTTAAAGCAGTGAACTTCACCGACATAGAGGTTATAAGGGAAATAAAACCTTTGAAGAAACAATAAAGTATGATCCAGGAATATGGTCTTCAAGTAATGTTTGAAAACTTCTCAATCCGTGTGATAAAGCAAATAATTTTAGCATGTAAATGTTTGTTAAATTCTCGACCACACTGCAAGCAAAGTCATTATTAGAGAGATACGAAACACCAGCCAGCAGTATTGGCATGACTTATGTACGAATTATTTAAAAATTACATCTGCCATTTGTATATGTTAGGTATCAAAAATACAGTAAACAAATAAGGAATAATTCATAAAGGCGAATATAGAGAAAGTAATAAGAAACATACGGATTTTGTTCTCTTACTAACATATCCAAACCTTATCGAATTACTTTGGACTTGAACTATACACGCAAAAAGCAAACAGCGGAACGTATTAGAGTTTATTTTATCCTGTTGATGTGCATTAATTGTTTTTATGTTGTTTACCATTTAGCTTTAATTTGAATTATATTTTAGTTTTGTATATATGTATCGTATGGCAATCTCTTCCTGAGAATCTGAGTACTGATGCAAGTTCAAAGGTCTATGTAACAAATATACAAGTATTTTTTAATTAAAATGAGTTGCTGGCTAAGATTGGGTACTTTCTGTCGGTTCAGTTAGCATAACGTGTGATATAAAATCAGTCTTCTATTTCGAAGATTGTAACTAAAATAACAATTACTCATTTTCAGCATATCCTGTAACGTTCATGAACCTATTTACACAATTTTGACACTATAATCACTTGAATCTGCACATGATATATTGTGTCAGTCAGTTAGGTGAATGATATTAGAACTTGCCCGACAAAGCTAACAGTGTGCCCATAGTTATCGAATGCCTACTCCTTTAGCCAGCGACAGCACTGGTCAATATTCAGGTGGTATCATCACGAGTCAGTGTTTGACTGCAATACGGCGACAGATTCATTGTTGTCTTGGTTGATCACTGTGTAGAGACACATCTCGCAACCTGTCATATAGTCCATATCAGATGTCAGTTTGCGGTTCCTTGAACTCTTTATGAACAGCACGAATCTGATTAACGGATTCCATTTAATGAGCACAATCCACTTAATATACATGTATTTATAATTCAATATATTTGCACAAGCACCATGACCGAGTGAGAATACCAAAATATTGTCACTGTCCAAACCGGGGACCTGTTTTGTCAGAATTTGTGAAGTTAACTAAATGAAAAATTGTGTTTACATTTGAACTGATAAAAAATATTCATGGTATTTATTTTTGCGTTTTCTATCTGGGACCGCTAAATAGCAAAAATAAATCTGCATCTTATGTAGCCTGTTGTAGGCATTTTTGTGTTTTAGTTCATCCTTTCTTTTTCTTCTTTGTCGTCGACGTCGTTGTCGTCTTAGTAGTAGTTATTCTTCTTTATCATATTGCACAGCTAATTATGGAAAAACAACCTTAACGTATATTTCACTTAGGTTTTTCTTACAAGCAAGTCACATGGAAGTGAAAGGGCTGCAGTAACCATTCGTATTTTTATTAAGCTAGCAAATGAAGGGCCAGCAACATGAACTGATATTTTGAGTATTTTGGTGAGACGATTGGCAGGAAATAAGCTTTCTAAAAATCATCTCTATTTTAAATTCCTAAACTTTGTCTCTAATTTTATTTCTGGTACTATGTACTTCTGACATGAAATGAAAATGTTTTTTTTTTATTATTGACTATTCATTTATTTTGGAGACATGTTGTGTGGGTGTGTCCAGGGACATAACCTGTCCACCATCTTAATATGCTTCGTTACCTTAGGTAAGGCCATTTACACAGTGACATGTTGTTCGTTGAAAGTAAAGGTGTCCAAAACCAGTCGGTGTGTAAACACGAAAACTATACATTCATTTGAATATTAAAAAACACTGAAAGAATAAACATATTTTAAAATCTTCCGTAAAGAACTTTCTATATTTAACACTTTTGACTAAATCATGAAGTTTGGTAAACTTTCAGATATGGTCAAGTCAAACTTTCCAGATATCATGGCACATAATAAATTCAAACATTGCTATATCATTCCATTATTTGAGTGCATCAAAATATAGTTAAAAGTTTGGTTATCACATCGAATTTGGAAAACAGCAAACAGAAAAGGTATAATTCGCGAGTAAATGTTCAAAACACAAAGTTAGGCTGATATCTGAGACAAGTTGAGACCACTTGTCAAATTTCCTATTTTCGTCGTCTTCTTGGATCTCTCTTTCGATTATAATCCAATATCCCGTCACTTTTGTTAGAAGTGAAGCACACACAAATCCCGTCACTTTTGTTAGAAGTGAAGCACACAAGGACCTGAAAAATCGAAACAAAACAAACAAATGGGGTCTTGTGCCACACAGACCGGGAATCACATGACCTGTCTATTTCTGTCCTATCACGATAATAAGTTATTTGTCAGATTCGTTTGGCTGCCATTGAGACTTTAGCAGAATCATATTGATCTCTCCACGCTCTATGCCAATAAGCAGCGTATTCAAATAAAATAGCCTCCGTGTATTTGGAATAGTTGACGAAAATTTCAGTTTTTTTTCAGCTGTCTGATGTCTTCTATAGGAGTTTGACACCAGAATCTTTATCACTTTTATTTAATATGACCGGGCACCATACATGCTTTACTTTACTTTCTAACAGATTACACGCTTTCTGGAATACGTTATGTTACGCTAGTTTTTATTTGTACCAGGTTTGGCTCAAGGTAATTTTTACATTTGCAAGATCCGCTATGATTATCATTAGAAAATTACATTTGGAAACATGTACACTTCAAATGCATTATGTACTTCATCCATTTTGCCGCATAAAAACCAAATTCTCATCAACAGAATTATCTCAGAATAACAATATGAACCCTTTCCAAATAATTTCTAATAGAACTCTCTCACATTTAAAGCGATTAGGTCACTGCAACAAATTTGTTTAAGATTTGGGATTCAAAATCAAATATCGATGTTATAATGTTTTACATAAGACCTAACATATTTAATACAAGTTATAAAACAGAAGTCAAATACCATCTATTTTGTTTTGTACTAACGTTTATTTGGCTCAACACCATGCAGAAATTCCCAAAACTATAAATGGTATCCGCTATCATTATACTACAATCACAAGTGCGCCAGCATTATATTCTAATTTAACAGGGGAACTGTGCACATTCTCATCATTATTTTTCACCAAATCACATCCAGCAGAAATCTTCATCGTATGAGATAATGTCATGACGGTCCGTCTAATTTTCCATATACTCCTTTGTGTCATTCCTTTGTGTCATTCTTCGTTTAAAACAATAATATAACATTGTAGTTATATGAGGTCATGTGCAAGCATTGACAGCATACGGGCAATGGGAAAATACATTACAGAACCCCCTGAGAATGTATACGGACAAGATTTATACGGACAAGGAAAATCCCAGTCGAAAAGGTATGGGCCTGTATAGGGACAAAAGGTTGGGGTGTTCTACGGACAATAGGAAAGGAACAGGTAAGGTAAAGATGGGTAACAGTAGTGAAGATGGGTAACAACTATACAACCGTCTAAAAACAATTAGGCAAGAAAGCAAATCTTTTCGAGGCATATGAGTGGCCCTGAAAAGTGCCATTGGATTTTTGTTAACATCATTCCGTTAACACAGAGGGCAACGCATATGTCTTCTTCTCTTCCTCAAACTTCTTCTGACTTCTGGCCCTTAGATCAGAACGCTTTTCAAACAGCCCTGTCTCTTCACATAAATTCTTCTTTTCCAAGCTCTCGTATCTGTGATCCGAATATTTGTCGATGATATCTGACATACATGGGTAAGTCCGTACCGAACAACAACATTGACGATACGGGAGTAGATGATTTTACGTTTGTCCACATCTTGTGACGAGAACAGGTGAAGGGAATGAACTGAACGGGGTTATTTATAGTGGAAGGGCGGACTGAGTTTATTCACTAATCCAAAAACGCGTTACAAAATTCAGTCACAACACGGAGTCGGTCTTCCAATCTGAAGAGAGCAGTCTGTTACGTCACATTCCCTATATAGATGCGCTAGCGTCTGTGCGCAGTTAATTCATGCGACACAATTTTCAAACTTGACGGAACCTAAGACGATGTATAAAAATAGACCTAAGGAAAAGAATGGGAGTCAGTGTTTTTGTGCTTATGAAGACCCAAAGATGTCACATCCCAGAAGCAATCCCTCTTGTAAAGCCAAAGGAAAGGACTACCTCCTCGTTTAGTCAAACATGGGAACATGTTGTCCGTCCTGTACAAAGCTTCTCCACCCGTGTGGAAAAAAAAAACCTCATTCAAACCGCATCCAAACATTTCATCGATATCCTGTACCAATGTTGTTTGAACGTCTCGAAAGGAACGATACCTTTGTCTAAACACCAGAAAAAGTGCTTAGCCAAACATCGTCACGTTCTTCGCCAAATGGTTCAAAAGAAAATACCCATTCGTCAAAAGAAGAAGACGTTGGTACAACGCGAAGGAATTTCGCCCCTGTTGTTAGGACCCTTGCTGAAAGGAGTATTGGGAACAATGCTGTGAGGACTCATGGGAACAAGATAAAAAGAGACCAAGAAGGTAAAAGGGACCTCTGGAGTCCAAAGATCTCATACGTGACCACTGAAATCGAATGGAAGGACGAAAACTGGATCTAGTGATTTACATTTGATGGATGGAATACCATCGTTGGCAAGAACAATGGACCCCGTATTTGCCTCCCAATCCGAATTTAATGGACATGTCTCAGTTACAACACGAATTTCAGACGTTGATGGATCGCAGAGATTTGTCCGCAACAGAAAAATTGCAAAACTACGATCAACTCTTGCAAAGACTGCAGCTCTTTCAATAGAAAGCTTAAGAGGAAACAGCTCTGCCCACACTGAAAGATTTCAAGACCCTGATGAAAAGTCCACCAACATTAATACCAACCCCCCCCCCCGTGACCAAGACAGAAAAAAGAGAAGAAGAAGAGTTTCAAACTCCGCCAGATAAAGTATGCAAGTTAACAACACCACCTACATCCAAAATTGGATGTATTAAAAAGATGATGACTACTTCTTCTTTAACACAAGAGAAAAGGAAGGTGAAGACAGAAGTGAAACAAGAACCGATTACTCCTGTTCAGACATCCTCCTCCTCGACACATATCGCTCGATTGACACCCAAAGCATTACAAACCAAGAAAATACCACTTTAAAACAAGAGTAGCATCAGTGAAGAGTGGGTGACTTATTAACAAAAATAGAGAAGGTGTTAGGCAGTATTTATTGCGATCCATTTAATCATATGGGATACGGAGGAGTTCAGAAATTGTATTGTGCTACCAAAACCCGTCTGAAAAGTATCCGTTTACCTCAAGTGCAACGATGGTTACCAGAACAAGCCACGTACACTTTACACAAACCCATTCGACGAAATTTTTCCGGAAGTCGCACTCGAGTGGAGGGCATCGATCAACAATGGCACGCCGATTTATCAGATGTCTCTCATTTGGCCACATACAATCGTGACTACAAATATTTGTTTTGTGTCATTGACGTATTTTCCAAATTTGACTGGGTCGTGCCATTGACTTTCAAATCGAGCAGTAAATTGGTGTGTCCCTGTACGAAGCCACATGACAGTTAGGAACACACACTAGTCACGGCTTTACGTACGAGGATTATGCAGAAGGTTACACTTTGTGGACCTTTGATTTCACCCCAGACCAAGGCAGCAAAGAGGGACATTTCCAACCTATAAAACCATGACAGATTCGTTTGGAACTTCAGTTTGTAAAGCCAATACCCGTAAGAAAAAAAAGAAAGCACGATGAACATCATCCTGAATGCCGAATTCGATAATACCATAGACATCAACTGTTTGAGAGAAGTCATTCTAGACTATTAGAAGCTATGGAAGACTCTTGGGGCACATCAATCGATATCGGGTGTAGGGCGCATTCCTTCCACTGGGCCCGACCCTCCTTTGCCACCTCCAGACATGTATCATCTAGGTGAGTGTGTGTGGACCATTCCCACTCACCATGAGTCCCGTGAGACATCAATGTCTCGAAATCGGACTAATCAAATAGCACTTCCTACGTGCATTAATACGTTGGGGGGAGTGGTACCATTCCTCCCCCCCCCCCCCCGCAAAAAAAATCAATTATTCCCAGATGGTAAATTAATTAGCCGTACATGCCCGTAAGGGTGAACACGACTTTAATTGAAAAGACCGACCAGTCATACCATCGATTGTTGACTCATCCTCCCATGAAGATATGCTCAAGAATAGCCAAGCTAAACGAAGCTTACGTGCATCGTGTCAGGCAAAACCTGATACCAAAGCCTGCAGAGATACAGAATGTCAGAATGTTGAATGTGACTGAAGACCTGACAGAAGAGCTCTTCAGAGAGGAAATCAAGAAAGAAAAAGAAGAATGGGCAGAGAAATACAGACTTCAGAAGCAGAGAGAGCAGCAGCAGCAACAGCAGCAGGAACCATACAGAGGTCGACTGCCGTGAAGACACCAAACAGACCCTATCCTGTGGGAAAGCCTGCCGCCAGAGACAATAAAAGATTGTCATAACTCCTCGCCAACAACAAAAGCCATCTTCTGGGCTACCCCAATACTCTAGAAAAGAGATACTGATTCAATTGCCAATGGTATGTTAGTAAATTTAACAAACAGAAGTATATCTAAAAGTACTTCGTTTGTTTGACTTTGCTAGAAGTGTGTATGTAAGCACTTCGTTTCCGTATCTTGTCAAATAGTCAGTGAGTTTGTGATTGTAATTAGTGTTTGTAAGTAAAAGGTAAGTGAGTGTTTCTTTTCAGTCCGCTCGATCCATTTTTGTTGGGTGATTATATGGGTAATGTAAGTTTTGGTGACAGGCGAAGTTTCCCTTCATGTCCGTGCTTGCCAAATATAAAGGGAACGCTCGTCAGTCTGGCTACCCATTGTTGATTCATGAACTGTGAAGAATGAGCAGCAGACTCGCAAAACTAATGGAACTCCAGATGCACCTGGAATATGCCAGTAGTTTATTAGATGAACTGGCTATGGAGGCAAAACAGGAGGAAGCCAGGAAAGAAGAGGAGGAAAAGGAAAAGAGGAAGAAAGATGAAGAGGAAAAGAAAAGAACTATTCTACTTCACGTAATGATGAGACCTGTGTGTGAGGTGAAGCATGAGGCGAGAACGCCTCCACAGAGTCAAACACCACAGTCATAACCAGCACCGCAGACTCTACCAGCACACCAACCACTACCAGTACAGCTGCGTGCACAGGATATAAGGAGGCCACAACATCCAAGAGTATGGAATAGGAGGGAAGTCTTCATTATCGCTGAGAGTGAAGACTGGGCGAGTGAAGCCAATCAACCCCCTCTGCGCTCCCAGCCACAACGGTGAATTGGGAGAAAGATTGGAAATGTCGTTGTATCTGTGGTGCCAGGCCTGAGAGATGTCACCATTAGCCAGGTGCATCTGGAGTTCTAAATACAGCCCTTTTCAGGGCTAACCAAAGCTCTAGAAAAGAAACGCTATTCAAGTTGCCAATATATATATATATATATATATATATATATATATATATATATATATATATATATATATATATATATATATATATATATATATATAAAGACAATCATGTTATATAATAGTTGCATTTGAACCACGGAACTAACTGATAACATAAATACGTGCTACAGAGAACGACTTTGAACGAAACAAGAAACCTTTGAAACATTGTACAAAACGTTTTGCACATTAAACCTTTAATAAGAATACTACGAAAATTGCTTGCCAACGCGAATTGGGAAGATACCCTCTTTTTAACAAAGTCAATACTTCTCTCTTGATAGATTACTTTTTAATGTTTACCACTAAGAAATAATATTTTATATATAATATATTATTAATGGTGTCACTCTTTAATAATAATAATAATAATAATAATAACAATAACAATAATAATGCCTCCAATCGACACTATAATAGCTGAAAAGAATTTACAAGAATCCAAGGTAAAAATGTTTCTTTCTTTAACTGCTGAGTGTTGAAACCATCTCTGATAGTCTTGTGTGATAACAAGATTTTAAGATGGTTGTTATGTCGGCCATACTTGATAAAATATTGGCTCCATTTTCATTGATGACCAACTTAAGATCATAACACGTCATGTAGTAAAAACCCCATACTGAGATGACCATCCATTCAGAAGGAATAGTGATAACATGATTTTCAAGCTGACCACCATGACGGCCAATATGGAAGTTATATTTGCATCATTTTCTTGTAGGATCAACTTGACAAATCTTCTAGAGAAAACCCCAATTGTGACGCCACCATCCATCAAGTAGGAGTAGCAACAAAAAGATTTTTAAGATGGCCACCACACTTAAAGTCGAAATGGCATCATTTTCATTCAATACCACGCGCAGACGTCATAAGAAGCCTTTTTGTGAATACCTCGTGTCAGTATAAGTTGCTGTTCAGGGGAATGAGTGATAACAAGATGATCAAAATTACCATCATACTGAAGGACTCACGGTACTAATTCAGTTCCCATAGTAAACTGATGCAAACACCATGATATTAAAAATTCAGTAACTTTTAATTTCTGATTGCTCATGATCAAACTTATTTTTTCAGTATAGATGAAACCTGGATGACAGTATCTGTGTAGAGAAAGGATATGAGCCATGGCATTTTCTGGACCTACGTGTCTTTAAAACGTGTACTTTCAGTTCCACACCAAATAGACAGGTGCTAATTTCAGTAACGAGTATTCCAAGCTCAAGACTGTTAAAGGACTGAAATTAAATCAAGAAAACAATGCCTCTATTTGTTCAGTTACAACTAGGATAAGCTCTCGAAATATTATTTTCTTACAAAATAACTTTCACCAATCCTGGCCAGCCAAACCTTATATACTCCTTTTTACATTCACCCATTTCCAGGCTGGTTCCCATTTTTCCATACAATTAGTACCGTTTGTCCTGAAGGTATGATCAGCACCATTTTCATTCTGGACAATAGGGACAGCATAAAAAAAAAATCTTTCTTGCGGCAAACCCATGAATTTCCATTCACTATTGATAAAAAGTTGTCTTCACAGGCGGTGATACTGGATGACCACGTGATGCCATTTATATGAACGAGTAACTGGATATTGGTATGAATCTGTGCATATAAAGTTTGAAGACAATTGTCGACGTATTTAAGGATTAGCAATAGATAGATGACAGGCAACAGCCCATCCTGCAACCTCATTTTGGTCTGTATCCTACAGAACCACCACCACCACTACTACTACTATTACTACTCGCCTCGGATGCGGGAGGTCGTGGGTTCGATCTCCGGCCGAGTCATACCAAAGACTTACAAAAATGGTACTAACAACTGCCTCGCTAGGCGCTCAACATTAAGAGGTTAGTGTTAGGACTGGTCGGCCTGGTGTCAGGATAATGTGACTGGGTGGGACATCATGCTACATGTCTGCAGCATGATGCCCCAGTGCTAGATATCACTATAAACTGCCACATTGCAGACATCGTAGCGATATGACTGAAAAAATGTTAAAGCTACGTTAAAAATCCAAATCACATCACATCACTACTACTACTACTACTAAAACTAATAATAATAATAATAATAATAATAATAATAATAATAATAATCTCTGGGCCAATATGTATTTCCATTCTTGAGATGATTAGAATTTTAAGATGGCCAAAGTGGAAATGATATTGGATGTCAGACCAATAACATTATTAATTTAGGATCAACTAAATAAGGGATCTCGTGATGAAAACCCCATATCGAGATAGCCATTCATCCAGGAGTTGCGATATCATGATTTTCAAGATGCCTATATGGCAGCTATATTCAAACTAAGAACAACACTATTGATATCCAGGACCAAGCTGTAACGGCCTTATCAAACGCGTGGCCCGATTGATCATTTTGGCGGGGCCCACGACCTTATCAAACGCGTGGCCCTATTGGTCATTTTGGCAGGACCCATGGCCATGTCGATTGCGTGGCCTGACTGGTCATTTTGACAGGGCATACGGCCTTAGCAAACGCGTGGCCCGATTGATCATTTTGGCGGGGCCCGCGGCCTTATCAAACGCGTGGCCCAATTGATCATTTTGGCAGGGCCCACGGCCTTATCAAATGCATGGTCCGATTGATCATTTTGGCGGGGCCTCTTGTGAGCACGCATTTGGAAATAAACTTTCAAACAAGTTGTAAGTGATATTGCACTTAAAATTTTCTTCCATCGCTTTAAAATTGCTATCTCTCTATAGATATGTTCTTAAATATTACTAACGCGCGGGTCCCATGTGAGCGCGGCCACATCGGTCCGACCGGACTAAGGTCGGCCCTGGGTCCAAGTATACATCAGAAGTAGACTAATGCAAATCCCATGTCGAATTGGCGATCTTCGTGAAACAGTGGTTATTATAAGACTTTAAGATGACTGCCATATAGGAGGCGAGATAGCACAATTTTCATTTAGGACCAACGTACAATCCTTAAGACGTGTTTTGACAAAAATATTAATATTGATATGACTTTAAAACATTTAGAAGGAGTGGTGGTATTTTCAAGATGGCTGAAATAGTTTCCATGGTGGACCTAAGACTGGTAACTTTTTCATTTATGATCAACACAACATCACATGACGTCTGGTGATGAAACCCTAAGTTGACAAGACCTTTTGTCTAGCAGAAGTAGCAATAAAAACGTCTTTAGGATATCCACTGAGGTGGATATATAGGGCGTCAAGCTGCAACATTTTCATTTAGAACCAACTAGATTTTGGGTGACTGTGTGCGTTATGTTTCACAGTAATCCTCCAAGTAATTTTGGACAAGTAGTGAAAAAATGTGATGCTCATGAACATCCCATACCATCATCTGCTCTATGAGCAGGAGAGATAATAATAATAATAATAATAATAATAATCATAGTAATAATAATAATAATAATAATAATAATCATAGTAATAAAGGGAACCTGGTAGCCTAGAGTTCCAAGGCACCCGCCTATTCAGATCACTGAAATTTCACCTCTGTCCACATGGGTTTGAGTCTCAGCTCACCCAATATGGGTATAAGAGAAAGCTTGCCAAGTTAGTGGTTCTTACTGAGGCTTATATATATAAACACCTAGAGAGCTTTACTACCTAAATCACTATAATAAGGTTGTGTGTGATTATGATTTTTAACGTAGCTTTAAAAACATTTCAGTCATATCGCTAAGATGTCTGCAATGTGGCAGTTTATAGTGATGTCTAGCACTGGGGCATCATGCTGCAGACATGTAGCATGATGTCCCACCCAGTCACATTATTCTGACACCAGGCCGACCAGTCCTAACACTAATCTCTTAATGCTGAGCGCCTAGAGAGGCAGCTGTTAGTACCGTTTTTGTAAGTCTTTGGTATGACTCGGCCGGTGTTCGAACCCACGACCTCCCGCTTCCAAGGCGGATGCTCTAATTACTAGGTCACCGGTGCGGTCTAAAATAAGGTTGCAGTGTGAAAGTTATTCACTTTCAGGGTTCCTTATACAATACTCATTTTATTTATGTTATTTGTTTCATTCAAATTGATTCCTATTTCATTTTGTTAACTATCTCCGTGTGGTTTCTGAGTTAAAGCTGCTAGTGAATATGTAATTTAGATGTGTTTTTGTGCATGTAGTTTATTGGTGTGAGCATATTTTGTGAATTTATGGATTTTAAAAATCATCAATATTTGAATTACAAAGGCATAACATACTTCATTGATGCCTAGATATACAATTTGTTTTAAGTAATTACAGTAGATACGTGTTATAACTGAGACCAGATACAGAATCATTGACATGGTTCAAGAGTATAGAACATTTCTCTGTTGTGTATGTTATGGCATAGACATTTGGGATGTCATCAAGATAAGCCAAATGGTAGAGAAAAAATAAATTTGCCTGATATATGTGATAATTTAAATTGGGTTTTATTAGTGAATGTACAAAACCAGAACAGGGTTCCAAAAAAGAAAAAAGTGATGTTGATTTGTACCTCCATGTACTTGAAAATTTATTTTGACTTATACCTGGATGTTCATGTCAAATATATTTTTACTTACATCTAGATGTCGATACCAAATAAACATACCAAATGTGTATTTGACATGTACTTGAATGTAGATACCAAATGTATTTTAACATTTATAAAAATGAGAATATGTCCAACGGAACCTGAAATACATACATGCCTTAATCATATCACACATATCCCAGTTACTTGGTAGTAGTTTGATTTGCTTATGATGGTGAAAGAAAATAAACGGTTATCTGAACAAATAAAGATCACAACAACCGTGAAAATTATTTATCAAAGGGTTATATCCAATATGCATCTAATAATTTTTGCCTTTTATTCTTTTTAGAAAAACAAAACAATTCAAGTAGGTTTTTAATAGATACTTTCCTGCAACAAATCAGAATATTCATTTCCAAATGGCGAAAACTACTGGTCTACCCAAGTCTTTTATTTTGCCTTAATATTAACAGTGTTTTAATAATGCAGTTCCTAAACATAGCACAAGAGGTCCAAGTAGACCTGATATCACTCACCTGGCAGAAAAGGAAAATGTAATATAAAACTTGGAAGTAACTGGAGTTGAAAGACACTAATGTAAGGATAAGTATATACATATTTACACATGCATGTACATAAATACATATAACATCAGTATCATTGATATAAATGTCAGAGGTTTCCATAACCTATCCACCAAATTTAGTTTGATATTATCAGGTACTTTTTGGAAAGTCATTATGTGAAGGTTGTTTTTTTTTTTTTTTTTTGTTTTTTTTTTTAAAGTATTTATATTGGCAACTATATTCAAACTTAATAAGTATCATTTGAAGGTGTTCTGTCTGTTTTCTTCGGAATCATTATCAATGTGAGTGATATCGCCTCGAACAGCATTATGACACAACATATCCTAAAGAACATTTGTACCATGTTCAATGAAAACTGGCTGCAACATGCAGAAGAAGTTGAAAACAGGTTTTTTGCCTGGTTGATTTAAAAGGCACAACCTCTATAGTGGTTACAAGCACGACAAAGTTTGTGAAATATGTTTTTCATGTATCCTAGCAGATGTTCCTATAAAGTCTGGTTACAATTTGGTAGCCTTTCTGGCAATGTGGATGAAAATAAGTTTTCTACATGCTTGTTTGGGAAGCCACACTATTGCTAAGGGAACAACCCTAAATATAATTTTGATCAAATATGTGCAAAGAAAAGTGTCTAACTACTTTGATCAATATGCTATCTCCCATTACCAGTTAAATCAACCATGCCACAATTTTGGTAAAGCATGTATGAAGAAACCTTCCTAGCTAATTTGATCAAACCAGGCACAGCTGTTCAACACAAGACAAAACTAGGTTTTCCCCATGGTTGGTAGGAAAGCCAAACCATTGTTGGAGGAGCCACTCTGGACAAAATTCTGATGCAGCATTTCCTAAGTAACATTCTTAGTACCATATTTACTGACATATAAATCAATCATTTTGACCAGGACATATGGGCTTTTTCTCAACCTCTGAATTGGTTTATATATGGACAATATCATTCAAAATGCTACATCATGTAATTTTTCATATGTGAATAAAAAGGTATTTTTTCCAAATATGAACAATACTGTGGACAACAATAAATATCACTTTGGGGAAGAGATTGTATATGAAAAAAAGAACCCAACATCGAGAAGGATTTTAAAATATTTATATGATCATCAGTACTAAATACACCTGTAACAGATGTAATTAATCTAAAGCGGTATGCACTAGTAATATATGTTGTTTAAATTTGATTATGTAAATATGTATTAGAATAGAGAATTTATAAAGTGAATAACTATGATAAAGACAAGTATTCCATTGCATTTTTATTCTTGCATCTGTAATCAAAATAAAAATGTGCCCTGATATGAGAGAAAGAGAGAGAGAGAGAGAGAGAGTGGGGAGAGAGGTTTAAAGATGACTGTAATCTCACAGTATTGCTCAGTTACCTGACGATAGTAATAATGCTCATGTACAAGGGCAATACAATATTCTACTATCCTTTGAATAAACAATTCCTTCTAGTTTTAATTATGATATCCATTCCCCCAAGAAGCTGCCCATAGGGTATTGTGAACACAATACATCTAATGACAGGAACTGCCAGGCGCTTGCTCTTGCAAATGTCTCAACCAGTGACACTTCAGAGCAATTCAAACTAACAACTAGCATTAGCAAAGATCAAACCAAATGCCACGTAACTACAGGAAAGTATATGAACTTACTGATAAAGGGTAATCTTATTTGTTGGGAATGGAGAGTTTGTTGTACTTCCAAAGAAAATAACACAGCTTGCTGAATGTTCATTCTTGGGAAATAAATGGAATATATATGGATATAAATAATGTGAACATTGAAATATATATATATATTTCAAACTGAAGGTGAATGGTATGTATTTTTATAGTTCCCATTTACTACTTTATTACTGTTCTCTCTTTTACAAACGCTTCAGCTAAATAGGGGCAGTAAGGTACCAAATATCATGAAGAAGAACTGAAATCTCTCTCATATCGGGGCATATTTTATTTTGACAACAAGGTCCAAGAAGAATATATGCAATGGAATAGCTCTTTCTCTCTCTCTCTCTCTCTCTCTCTCTCTCTCTCTCATATTGTGGAAAAATCATGTTGATTGTTAGAATCGGTAATGCAATTTCCCAATTCCAGGTAATCTGGAACGGCATACAGTGATACTATTAATATTCATGAAAATAGAAGTCAGGAATGAAAAAGACAAAGCCAAGGTTTTGTCCTGGCCTTGCGCTTTACTATGCATTGACTTGTATATGGACAAAGGATGGAAAATGTACAAAATTAGTGAATTAAACTTATACTCTGCATTGACTTACAGGCCGGTAAAATACGGTAAATCTGAAAATGAGCTAAATCATTCTAAAAAGAAGTTGAAATTAGGTCTTCCATATGATTGCTGTGTAAACCACACCATAGCTAAGGAAGCTATCAAAACAGGATAGTCTGTTCCAAAGCAAAAGCTGAAAATAGGTTTTTCCTATGTCACAGTGCTGTTAGGGAAGCCAGCCTTAATAAAATTTCGGTAAAACATACCCATAGCAAATGGTAATGGATGGACGTAAGGCCATCCCATAAGCTCACATGGCCTTTAAGCTAAAATATATTTGGGAAAATTTGTCCAAAGCTATTTACAAGACATACATATAAATGCACACAATGGTTCAAACAAATAATAAATCTGACACATTCATTTTCCATATAAATGTTTTGAGAAATTAGCTGTAATTACAGGAACGATTTTATAGCTTTCAAGATTTAGTTAGATTTGGAATTTTAAACTTGATTATTTTAATATTTCTAATGAGGAAATAATAATGATAACCGAGCGCTTGATCCAGAATTAAGGGAGTTTAAAAAATTAATCAGACAAAATTCAGTGTGAAATAATGCATGAAGTAATTCCAGAACCTCCTATGAATGATTGTTGGAATATGTGGAGCCCAAATGATTTGATATTTGCAATTAGAAATATAGTTCGTAATACACTTCAACAGCAAACATTTATGTTACATAAAGAAAAAATTTCAAATATATCCATGCCATTGTGTTATCGGCTAGCAGATACACGCAAACAAAATATTGAAATTTAGATTCCAGGTGGCGGTGTTATATAAAATCTTGTGTTAAATGATATTGTTTTACTTCCTGTGAACGCTATTGAATTCGCATTAACGATGAATAAATCTCCTGGATTATTTAACGCCGCTATCACACTTGGTAGTTTTGTATCCCATTCACGACATCTCGCATACGCCTGAACTTTATTCAAGGATATTTCCTGCGCATATTGATATCCAAACAATCGCTCAGCACGTGTTCGATTAAATCGCTCAACGATTGCCTGATGACGATAAATTGCGGCATGTCCTCGTCTGATTTTTAAGTGATGCTGTTTCATCATCGGCGTTACCGCATCAAGAAATTCTTTGCCAGGATCAGCTTGTAGCAACTGTGACCATCGTAGACCACCACGTTGGTAAATTTGTTCAAACGCAGATTCAACTTCAGTCGCAGTTTTTGTTGATAGCGACTCTGCTTCTTTATATTTGCTTGCAACGTCAACGACAGTTAACGAATATTTGTATGTAGGCGATTGACATCTACAGTTTTAATAGCATCATGTGGTAAAAACAAAATATCTACTTATGTACCTCATTAGGAGTACTGACATCAAACTCTGTGTTCTGGATTTTTTGCCTGTCGTGCTAACCAACCAGCAGCAACAGAAAAGTGCGACACCTGCTGCATCAGCAAGTTTTCTAATCGTTGCTCTACCCCTCCAATATCCTCTTGGGCTATAATAAATCGATTCCATTATTATCATAAAAATCGGTTGATTAATTAATGGCCCCTAATACTAGTTTACCTTTCATCGCAGATCTTACCAAAATATTAACAAGCGATTCTCTGAGAGATTTATTTTTTACCGATTTTAACGTGTGTATCAGTTTCATGTCTGCAATATGTCGTTGTTGCAAATCTGGATTTTTATACACGACGTCATGAACGTGGCACGCTTGATCAATCGCATTTATTGGATACTCTCCAGGTCTTGGTTGGTCTCGTTCGTCAAGTCGAATATCAAGTCGGATTCCAGGACCACAATAATTACATCCAGGAAGATGCTTCTATCCAAGATATTTAGCCCATGGAGCCCCTGGTAATTTTCTTAGTGAAACATCGATATCTCCGCCTGTTGAAGGAGAGATAAGTTTATATTTTTGCACCACATTTCACACATTGCCTGTAAGTGCAAACGCGTTTTTCCTCATTGTTATTGTTTTTAATCCGATGGTGGGGGTGGATGCTCTACATCAAACACAATATAAATTCATGTGATTATTGTATTTCTACAAGATGGATGTCATTGATTTCTCAGCGACATGAAAGCAAGATCCAGTCAAGCATCATTTAGCACTACCAAATTCTATCAGGGCAATTATCATAGGCCCCTCAGGGTCTGATAGACACTGTTATTGCTTAAACTGATAATGATATGGCTCAAGTGGAATAAGTTATATTTAGTGGCACCATCTGTAAATGATCAGAAATGATATGATGTGCTTAAAGATTTTAATGAAAATGCAAAGTTGTTGGACGAGGACTGCAATGGTATTACCGATTTGATCACTGAAGTCGGCGATGCGCCATCCCTAGATGATCTTGATGGTAGTGTTATCAATCTCGTAGTATATAATGATGTGATGATAGACAAAACAATCAAATCCAGCTCGGACATTTTCCCGAGACAGACACAAAAACACTGATATTATATATATTACTCAGCGATATACACAAATACCCAAAGGGATCAGAGATAACTGCAATCATCTGGTTGTGTTTAATGGAGTTGATACACACACACATTAAAAAACATCCACCAGACATGGTGTTCAGAGGACCTGGGTACGATTAAGTTTGAAAACTTCTCGCACGAACAAGCTAATCCACGCAAATTTGTCACGGTAAATTTACCTGATTCTCGATCGCGATATCGCATAGGTCTCGATAAAAAATTTTGGTTGAGAGACCTGACAGCGTCTATTTTACACACACATGGTGGGACCCAGGTAAACGCACAACAACAAAAAAAATAACCGGTTAGAGGCCTCGGTTACGATTATATTTTTTCACCCGTCGTAGGAAGCTTTATTTTCAGGAATAAGTTTGATCTATTTACCCTTCCTACTCTAGCGTTAATGACGCTTGTACTTTTTTTATCCTCCGTAGGAAGATTTATTTTCAGGAATAAATTTGGTCTGTTTACCCTCCTTAATTTAGCGTTGTTGACACTTATTTTTTTCACCCTCCGTAGGAAGCTTTATTTCGGTCTGAAAGTTTGGTCTGTTTACACTCGCTAATTTAGCGTTATTAACGCTTGTATTTTTTCACCCTCCATAGAAAGCTTAATTTTGGTCTGAAATTCTGGTCTGGTTACCCCACCCCACACCCCGCTCTTCCATTTGCACCAATGAGTGGCGCCCATAGTGCTAAATAACATATATCACTAATAAAAAAAAAAAAATAAATTGGGGTGTAAGCAGTTTTAACATTTACATCAACGCAATATCATTTGCCTATATTCTGTTAATATTGTGGATCTCGTAACAATTAAAATTAAGAAAATGATCACGCAACAAAAATGTCGGTGTCATCTCTGTTGAAAGATTAAATACGTTTCACGAATCTTCTTTCCAAACCAGTATATATATATATATATATATATATATATATATATATATATATATGTAAAGTTCATACAATCATCGGCATGTTGGAGCATTTTAAATTGTTCATTTAAATTTGGTATTTGTATACCTTGTATTTCTGGGTTGTTACTTATCTTATGACAGAATTTTATGTGCCATTACGTATAATAGCATTAACAGCGGGCACCTTTGCCTCACTGATCATTGTATATCGAATTCTTTCGTGCATTTTCCATTTACCTGAACACATGAGGTTATTCCTGTGTATAGGATTTCGGTCAATTTTCGGACGTTCGGTCCGATGCAAAATTGTTTTAGTACATTATGTATATAGTTTTGTTCTAATCGATCGAAAGCTTTTTCCTGGTCGAAGAATACCATAGCACCCTTTGTGCCTGTTTCATTTATGTAATCTATTATTGTTTTGATATTTAAAATGTTACTTTGAATATCCCGCACTTTTCCCCCACAAGTTTGATTTTCATTAATTATTTTATTAATCCCACCCGTTACCTTATTTGTTAAAATCCTACTCAAAATTTTGTAATCCGTATTCAAAGGTGATATTGGTCTCCAGTTTTTAATGTCATACTTGTCGCCTTTCCCTTAGTAAATAATAATAATGATTCCTTCTCTCATGGATTTTGACATTTTTTTCTTACTTAAAAATAATTATTGTATAGAGCATTCAAGATCGGCTTAATTTACCGTGGAATTTTTGGTAGAATTCCACGGCGATTCCATCTTTCCCTGGCGATTTTCTTTTCGTATGTGTAGCAATGTTTTCTTTAACCTCATCATCTGAGATGACATCTTCATACGGGTCTCTGTGTTCTGCTGATATGATCTCGCAGTCAACATTTTGTAGATAGTTGTCGATTACATTTAGATCTATATTTTGTGTGGTGTATAACTCTTTGTAATAAAAATAAAATTTCTTCTTTTGCCGTATGAGTTGCATTGTTTATTTTTATTTTATTTAGTAGTTTTTCACCCCCTTTTCCTAAATTCTTCCCGTTTCTATAAACTGTTAGCCTTTTTATAGATATCTGTTAATCTTCCCGCCCTAATTATTCTGCCCTGATTTTCGTCTTCTTCGATGGTTTTTATTTTATTTATAAGTTGCTTTTTTCTTCCTCATCTCTTGTCTTACTTAAGATTATTTTAATTTCATATTTGTCTTTTTTTGCTTTTCCGCCCTCCTGTTCGAAAATCCAATTGATTTTCTTTTTATTATATTTTTCAGTGCATCCCACTCATTTATTATGTTAATGGTTTCTCCATTTTTTAAAGCTTCGATTTCGTTTTTTATTATGTCTATATATTCTTGTTCATTTAGTATTTTGTTGTTCAGTTTCCATTGTCCTGAGCCCCATTTACCTCTTCTTTTTTTAAAGTCCAAAGTAACCATTTTTTTTTTCGGATAGTTTCATATCTGTGATGGTTGCGTTTATATAAGTTAAAGGATCATAATAATTACCATAAAATCTATCAATTCTACTTGAATGTTCTTGTTTATAGTCGAAAGTAAATTCCCTTTTTAAAATGTTGAGCTTTCTATATATGTCATGTATTTTATGTTTATTTATTAGATTTATCATTTCTGTCCTATATATCTTGTCACTTGTTGTTAGATCAGTCGTTCTGTCGATTACATCCCCTACCCAGTTAAAATCGCCTCCTAGAATTAGGTTTTCCATTGAACATTCTTGTAGATACTTAAATGAATTATCAATAAAGTTTAGTTTCTTATTTCTATTTGCTGGCATATATATATTTATTATGTGCCAGTTTTGTATTTTTACGTGTAGTAGGCGTCCCTTAAAAACTCTCCTTCATCAAACCTTTCCCAACATGCTCCCGGTTTATTTTTTTATAAGTGTTGCAAAACCCTTCCCCTCCCCCCATTATTTATAAAATCATTACATAGAACTATTGCATTTAGTTTGTCCTCTATTAAGTATTTGAGTTCCGGCGTAATTCCATTATGTGTGTCTTGTATCAAAATAACATCAAAGTTTGTTTCGTTGGTTATTTGGTCTGCTTTCGCTTTGTCTTCCATTACTATTAATGGTAGCGATTCAGAAGTTTATTCCTTCCATTTTTTTTTGCTCCACTGCTCCACGTGCCGCTTCACTTTTATTTGTAATATTATTTTTGGTTAAAGTATTATTCAAATTTATAATAT
This sequence comes from Sinohyriopsis cumingii, assembly GCA_028554795.2. Classification (NCBI taxonomy): domain Eukaryota; kingdom Metazoa; phylum Mollusca; class Bivalvia; order Unionida; family Unionidae; genus Sinohyriopsis; species Sinohyriopsis cumingii. The sequence continues at coordinate 202,174 of JAPYKE020000081.1, forward strand.
AATATTTTATATTTGTGTGGAGCTCTGGGTAGATCACAGATCCTAATTTGGCTGACTACTATCGGTTGGTGTGGGGCCCTGGGTAATTTCCAGAGCCTCATATAACTGACCACTATCCGTTATTTTTTTAAAATTCTTTTCCGTCTTCAGTTATGTCGTTGCCGTTACCCGTTTCCGTGTCCATGTCTATTATGATATCCGTGTTCGTGTCTTGGTCGTGTTCTGTCTCATCTGTCTCTATTATTTTTCTTGGTTTTTTTTTTTTTTTTTTTTTTTTTTTTTTACATGATTGTTGGCTTTACCGGTGGGATTATGGTTTGTAAGGTTAGATTTTGTCCATTGTCGTCAAAGCTCAACTCCCCTTCAGGGGAGGAGCTGTAAGATGACGTCCCATGTTTTCTTTTTTTCTGGGCCGGTGTTTGACGTCAGGGGTTTGATCCCCAGTAGATCTATAGGTCCCATCTCCTCCTGCGTTTTCTCATTCTCTTGGTCATCGTCCTCTTTGTAAGAGAAAATAAGGGTTAGATTCCAGTGTTTCTCTTATGTATTCTAGGGGCTCTAGGTGACAAGTTTTCTTGGGGGTTACAAAATCTTCCCACTCCAAGTCTTTGCCACCTGTTGTATTGATTGTTGGTACTGTATTTTCAATCACCGAATGTGTATTTGTTACATTTTCTTTGGATTGATGGGAATTCTTTTCAGTTTCGATCTCATTTTGGGTCTCATTTTTTTGCCCTTTCCTCGTCAATTTGATTATCATTTGTCGCGGCTACACATGCGTATGTCTTCTGTGCACCTGGATTCTTGCAATCTCTAGGTGCATGCCTGACCATTCTACATCTTGAGTACGGTCTTTCCTGCTCACAGCCTCTTCTACCATGACTTTACCAAGAACCCAAGCACATAAAAAGGCTGGTATTTTTTTATACTGAATCTTGCTTGGCCACCCTGATAATTCTGATTCCAGTTTTATTTCCTGATAACCCCATACTCTTGCCATTTTTTGGCTCTGTATTTTAACTTGAGTTTGTGTAGTCTTTCTTTCCACCAGCACCTCGGTGTCCACTTCGAGGGGGAGCCCCGAGATCGTGATATTTCTTGCTTTGGGATCTACCCCTCTGGTGATGGATGGTGCATCAGACACGTATGCTGTTAACCCCTTCACTTCTATATGGGTGGATTCTAGCGGGGGGGGGGGAGGGGTAGGTTATCAAAATATTTCGGATATAATATGAATTTGTTTCGTCCCCCGTTTTGTATCCCTTCTATTTTCTCTATTCGGATAACCTTAGCTATGAGAGTCGTAATTATGTCAGACTGTCTGGGACAGTCATTTACTGCCCCGTAATCTAACAGTCGACATCCTTGAGGGTGGGAGGCCACTAGTATGTCTCTACCATCCCCTTTCTGTATTCTGACTTCGAAGTATTGTTCTAATCTTGCACCTCTGTGTGTTTTCATTCGCAGCTTCGAGGTCAATGAAACGGATCATAATTTTGTCTCGTAAATGTAGCCGAGAAAAATCCAATTTTGGCTGGATGTTGTACAGAGTTCTTAGTCATTTGGTACCAGTGACACTTCGTTCCCGATAGTTTGCTCGGTTGCATCCTTTCGTTCTAGCACTGGACTCTTTCGCACTAGACTAGGCCGATAAATGACACCCTCCTCCGTGATAGTATTGATTTCGGTTTAGGGGCTGATATCACATATTCATTAAAACAAAGTCTGCAGACTCAATTGGCTGCGCACATCGTTGTATATTTAATACACTTACCAGTATTTCTCAAAATAAAGAACGAATGTTGCCCACAATGTATGGATGGTATATCATTTTAAGTCAGAAAAACAAAACAAAGGACCTAAATTGAGATCAGTTACAAATAATCATTGTAGAACACTATTTCCAAAAATAAATACTTTAAAAAAAGTTGCTTACACCAGGGCCGGATCGGGGAGGGAAGGAGGGCGGACCCACCCTACCACACCCATGGCTAATAAAAAGTACACACAAACAAGCACAAACGTACAGTTACTAGTCACTTGAAATTTGACCATCGTTTTATTCTTGTGCACGTTTTTGGGGTATTATACACACTTTGAGTAAATTTACAGATAGACTTTTGTTTTGGGACCCTTTCGAGGAAATTCAGGGCCCTTTCGAAATTTTTGAAAAACCCACCACTACTTGACCTGATCCGGGCCTGTACACTTGTATTATTTAGGGAATGAACACCCCATAACCATTAGATCAGAAACACATTTAAATGTGTTCATAACAAAATCGTATGGCTTTATTTTTTTTAACGGCAATTGTCATTGTCAATCTTAGAATACATGCACCCCAATTTATTGTGTATGCATCATATATATATATATATATATATATATATATATATATATATATATATATATATATATATATATACTTTTATCGTAACTTTCAGATCTCAAGGGAGAATAGTATATTTTACTTTATGCTATCCCGTGAATTAGTAGATTTTCCAATACAATTTTTTTTTTATAATGTATTGGAGTGAATTACAAATGCTATTTTTTTCCACTACGATCAATAGACGTTGGTAACATTATAATCAATAAATTCTGGCCCGTCATATTTTCGTTTGTTTGGAATAGTTGTAAGCATTACATTTTGTCCCGCACGTGTACATGCTTCAAATCCCACAAATACTTGCATGTTTTTCTCTTCAAGCTTTGTTGTTTAGGTGTATTTTGCCTTGAATTAGGAAATGTATGTCATTACGGATATTTTCCACGAGAACATGCACACAGCACAGTAGAATATAAACGGTATCGTGCGGGGACACAGGAACAAATCTGCTACTTCAATCTATTATATCTGATTATAAAAAATTTGCTTGTTCTGAATGAATATCATATATTTAATTTAGTGGGCGTAGATCTCGAGTATTTTCAACGGCTCGGTGAAATATATAAGCTATTCACTTCAATATAAACTTCATTGTAAATATAAATAATCTTTGGCATAACGGGGGCAAATCCTGTCACAGTACAATGCACCAGCCGAGCTCTGAATTGTTTCTAGAGGAATACCTCAGGAAGAGAGACTTGGGGGAGTCTGTAGGGTTGTGAAGACTGTCCGACACCTGTATGTGGAGCCGCAAGGGGCTGATACGAGGTATATAGGGATACTGATGACCGAAACTCTATAAGTCTGATCCTGAGGATTGCTGTGATAACAAACATCAGCCGATACTACATACATGCACCGTAGGAAGCGGATATGAAGTATATGGGCATAATAGTTGAGTACCTTTAAGTACTGACACAAATTGGGGGTCAAAAACAAAGTTGTGAATGCATGAAACTTGGCAACGGCCTCCGAATTGTTTCTATAGGAATACCTCAGGAAGAGAGACTCGGTGGAGTTTGTAGGGTTGTGCAGAATGTCCGACACCTGTATGTGGAGCCGCAAGGAGCTGATACGAGGTATATAGTGACAATGATAACCGAAACTCGATAATTCTGATCCTGGGGATAACCAAAACTCCATACGTCTGATCCTGGGGATAACCAAAACTCGATAAGTCTGATCCTGAGGATTGCTGAAATAACAAACATCTGACAATACTCCATACATGCACCGTAGGAAGCGGGTATGAAATATATGGGCATACTAGTTAGGTACATTTAAGTACTGACACAGATAGGGGATCAAAAGCCAAGCTGTAAATGCATGAAACTTGGCAATGGCAATAACATTAGCCGATTTGATAAAGGGCCCCTAGAACAGAACTGGAACTAAGGGGCTCGTATCGTTGCTTAAAACTGACCTGCCATATATGTACTATATAATAACTACAAGGGATGACACTTCTCTCCTTTCTCGCGCGACCCATTTAAGAATAAACGCTGTTATTTCAAGCCACATTTCGCGTAGCATAATAAATTTGGTACCGATGTTAAGCTCAGACATTCAACTGTGTATCCCTATCAAAAGTTTGACTTAATATCATACCTTTAAGGAATGCCAAATCATTTTCCCACGGTACCGCTCGACATGTACCTGATCGCTCCCTCTTAATATGCAAAAACATCGCCCAGAATGGAATACTACCTTCTCATTGGCTAACTGAAAATAAGTTATAAATAAATACAGGACGTCATTTTCTTTTAACCAATGAGAGGACAGTATTCCATTCATGAACCTGATCAAGCGGGCGCGATCAGGTTCATGTAGAGCTGTACCGTGCGAAAATGATTTTAGTTATTAGAGAGAGAGAGACAGACAGATAGGTCTAAAAGTACAACGACAGAGAGAGGGAAAAAAAAGAAAGCTCATTTCCTTAAAGTTAAGTTATTACTTACTAAAAATAAGAAACAAAGATTAAATTCTAGTGAAAAAAATAAGGTTTCTTTAAAGTGAATAATTAGTTTAATAAGCAGTTACAATGAAAGTTCTGTTTTTGATGATGGATAAAAAACTTTGTAGGGAAATTAGGAAAGTATAAAATAATTTGATAAATGATGTATAAATCACCTTTGTTATGAGGGAACAATTTTCATATTTGCAATTTCTCCGAAGTTTGAGCCAGTGAACTTGATTCAGACTTGATTAATTTGTTACATTCCCCTGTAGGTATAGTTTTCAAATAAAATCATATTTGGTGTTTATAACGGATGACCAGGTAGTAGTACTACCTTAAAATTTGAAAGAAAAGAATCCATAATGAACAAAAGGCCATCTTTAGGGGTGTATATCTCTATAAATAAGAAATTGACAATCTAAGCTCAGATTCAGATTCCGAAGGTTACAAATATATAGTAAAGTAAATTTCAGCCTAATATCTTCATAACAAATAAAATCGAAAAGCATTGAATAAAACCATACGAATTTATAAGTATAACAAAATGCTACCCCTGCCTACATCGATCATCCATAATATAAGTAATTGCAATTTTTAATTGAAACTTTGTATATATAGATGTACAGCCAGAATAAAAATTCATGGAAATCGGAGATGGCCACCCAGAGATCTCTGGGTTATTTGGCATGGAGTGACTCTGTGTGGTCTATGTTAAATACTTTTATTTTAAATCTTTTTTTTCAGGAAAGAATTGCAATATTATTTGACAACTGTAACAGCATGACTAGAAAACTTAGCAGCTGGACACAAATCTGAAAACGATGATTTTTTTTCCTCAAGCGTTCATAATTGAAAAAAATATATATCATGCCTTACTCCAAAGACAGAGAGTGCAGTTAAAGACCGGAGTAAAAACCATCCATTTTAAAATTAATTTCAGTGTTGGCTATTAACTTGTTCACAGGAATGTTACAAAGTAAAATGTCTAGTCAAAATTTACTTTATATTGTACAAGAGAGTATGTACAAGGTCACTGAAATACAATCCAATGACCTTTTCATTTGACCCCATGGTCAATCAGGTCTGGTTTTCTAAACTCCTTCACAAAAGTGTGGATATCTTGGTTGTCAGATCTGTACCATTTTCATTCTGAACCAATTAAATATTGCAAGCGGTGTCGAGAAATGCATGCCTATGCCATCATTCATGCAAAAGCAGTAGTGCTAATATTTTTTCAGATTGCCTCAAAGGTGTGAAATTGGAGGTCAAATGAGCACAATTTTCATTCAGCACCAGGTACATGTTGTTAAAATGGTTTCAGTGAAAACAATGTCAATAAGACCATGTGTTCTGGAGAAGTAACCATGTACAGATTTTCAGAATTGTCATTTTAAAAACAGTTTGGTCCCACCTCACCCAGTTTTATGTATCTCTCTATTTTTTTAAACTCATGGCACATAATTTTGCCCTTTATTCATTGCTGTAAAATGATGTAATTACAGTGTGACCCCGCTAAAGCACGCTCCGTTATAACGTGAATTCGGATATAACGCGTCGTGGCGTGGCTCCAGAAATTTCACATACATGTATTTTTTTCTTATGCACAAAAAAATTCTTAAAAAGTACCAAAAAAAACGTAAAAAGATGCTTATCATTTTGGGGAAGAGATCGCGTATGAATAATGCAAGACGATCGTGGCTTGGCTCCTGAAATTTTATACGTATTTTTCTCGTACACGAAAAAGTATTTTTTTTTTTCTTCTTAAAAGTAAGTAGAAGAAGAAACGCATAAAACGTTTAGTCTGTGATCGCAAAGGTCTTCGCCAATGTCGCAAACTTGGATTGTTTGGCTGCAAAACATACCATGTGGCTTTTTTTATTTGCTGGCGACATTGTTGGCTGTTTAAATTTTTATATACAACCATCGGTTTGGACTGCAGAAATTCAGAGGCCCCATGAAAGGAAGCCGCAGACTGGATATAAAATGCACTGAAATTTATCTATTGTTACATAGACAAATTCTTTGTCCATACTGACGAACCATCTAAACAGTGCATTGTTATATCATAATCCGCTTATCCTGACATCTAGCATGAGTTCTGTATGCTGTGAAATATCCACCTTTTTGTTGTTGACATTTCTGGTAACGGAGATCAACCGGACGAGGCATTGTCTCGTAATCTATCTTTTATCGGATTTTCGGCCGCTCGCTAGTAATTAATATATTTACAAAGACTGGCATTTGTATGTGGATGGTAAGTAAAATTCCTCTTTGTTTCACTCAGAATTAAATCCTTCAGAACGCTCACGTTTTCTGTAATAATCCCTGTCATTAGAACACCTGCGTCTCTATCGTCCGTTGACCCTTTCTTAATTTTCAGACTCATGCGTGGAAGGCAGCATCACGCTGCTACCACAAATGTAAAAAAAATATATAAAAAAAATACATCTTACTTATTGGTTTCTTCAGTAGGCTTGGAGGGACAGTAACTAGAATAGTCTAAACGACGGCCAATTCCTTTTTCAAAATGTACCCAGATAAAATAGTTTGCTGAAATTTCAAAGGAAACAGATTACCTTTGAAGCACCGACTGTTATGAAAACGTACTCAGCAAATGGAAAAAATATGTCTCAATCATGCAATACAATTATTTGATGTTGCCGCCACAATAAGAAATGGGCATTCGTTTGGTTCTCCAAAGCTGTCCTTTAGCGGCGACTTCAAAAGCGCATGCACCCTTCATCAAAGAAAGCCGACGACAATCTTTCAATAACGGCAAAGAACTTTTCTTCAAAGGAAGTCAGTACCAAACTTAAATAAAAGTGATGGAATCTGATAGATTTTTTTATTTTCCAACGTGACTGGAACACGTTAACTGTGCTGTGAAAGTTTACTTTTTGTAGGGAAAATTGTTATGCCAACGGCGGCTTAAAACGCAAACTAACTTTTACCGACTTGGAACGTACTTTAAAGTAAACGTGCTTCGTCATTCGTTACGTGATTGTGCTGTTTTTCCACTGAATTCAGACCAATATGACCTGTTACAAAATTAATGAATATTTAAAAGCTGTGTGTGCATATTTTCGATGGAATCACTTGTATTGTGGATTCAATGTATATGATGAGGTCCGCAGGTGAGTACACGGTGTTGATACTCTATTCATGTTATACATTAGACATTTATATATAAACAGGATTCACGTATATGTACCAATTCATGGTTCTCTAAATAAAGTATACTATTATATTATGTCTTCTCTGTTTTCACTACAGGTGTATTTCTAATTTAATATGCATCAATTCAAGATGGTAACTGTGCCGACGAAGCACGTATTTTACCGCCCGCATTTATTACCCCCACACACACACACACACGCACACACACAATTTCTTTTGGTGTGGGGGTTAATTTTCTTCAGCTAACAGACTTGGTTGCATATAACACGGTTCGGTATATAACGCGGTCGGGTTTTATGGCTCCCAACTACCGTGATAAAATGGGGTCAGACTGTATCAATAGATGGACTTCATATTTTAAGATATTAAAGAACATAAAATTGCATATGATCTATAAATAGATGCTTACATTGTGTTGATAGTTACAAATGGATTCTTGGTGACCAGTACATTTCAGGTTCTGAAATTTATATTGAACTTTTCTTCTTTTTTTTGACTTTAATATAAATTTTTAAGGATTGGTTTGCATTCACTTTATAAGTTCCTCTCATATTTACATTTTATAATATTGATAATTAAATTGTTTGTTAAGTTTTACAAAACTTGTTGGTTTTGCTTCCCTCTGTTACTTAGTTTATGACCATAGAGTCATAAAATGCTACACAGAACACTCTTACAGAAGTTTATTTCCAAGTGGCACAATGTTAAGATGTTGCGCAGAACACTCTTACTAGCTAGTCTTAGTAAAAGTGTGCATATAATATGAAATAGGCCTCCTACCCACTAAATATATTTTTACACAAGTTTGCTTTACAAATGGTGCAATGGAGGCCAAAAGTGGCCCAGTGAACAAAATTGTTTCCATCTGGTTGGTGGGAAAGCCAATTGGTTACTAAAGTCATCATCAAAACAACTTCAGTACAACATGACACATAAACAACATCATCCAGAAATGCTTAATTTAAATTGGCCAAGACATCCACCAAATTGAATTACAATCCACTGAAGAGTAGTTTGTAAGAGATTTTGACAATCAGATAAATGAGAGATCGACAAACAGATGAAGACAATGAACATAATGAGCATAATATGTCACTGAATGTTGGATTACAAAAAGGACAAAACCAACCTCTATTTGTACAATTTATTAGAATTGTTGGTTGCACAAAGAAATATTAACAGATCATCCAAATATGCACAACTCCATGTAATATTATAATCTGTGGAACTCACCAATACATATTGCCGGTACTCTTCCAGGTATTACCACTTTGTACTGTGGTTCCATGTGTCTGACGCTTGCTAAAAAAGTGAATATGTCTAGAAACCCATAATACACTCACTCTCTGTTGTGACTTATAAGAATGATTAGCAAGTTCCATTTATAACAATTAGCTACTTGTATTTGTCAAATATACAGTACTCCTTCATAATCAATACAGAGCCTTGTTTTATTATGTAATAGTAAAACAATATTTCAGGTAAAGCAGTCTCCTAATGAAAGTATATTCCATGGCTGTAATGGACATCATCATAATGAGGGAGTACTGATATACCCACACACTGCAATAGTCCAGTGACCCAAGCTTAATTTTCTCTCCAAGAATGTGCAAATATTTAAGTGATGATGTGTAGGCTATTTTGAATTTGTGTTCAACATAAAGTATTGACTACAAAGTACATATTTCTACAAATCTGATCTGACAAAAACTTCCTCTCCTCAACCCCATCCTCATCATGATAACTGGATAGAAATTAATGATAGGTGGTACAAAACGGGACAAAATTTGCCTTTATACATAAATGCAAAGATCTGATTATTCTTTCAAATGAAAAAGCAAATGTACTTATGGAACGAAATTAGCAAGAAATAAAAATAACCAAAACATCAAAGTAGCAGGGATAGCAGTGGGATAGCAGTGAAATTAAACTGTAAAATCTTAGGGTTTTTAAATGTTTTTTTGAAGGTTTTAAAATGCTTTTGGGGAGACATAAAGCAGTAACAAGATTATCTCCACTGACCATAACATTTATTAATTTTTTTATAAGGATGGTTTGAGTTTGTTTCTAACTAAAATGAAAATAGAGTCAAAGTGAAATTTAATAAATAACTGTTTATTATTTAGATTTCCTTCAGTCTTTTTTTATAGACTTTTTATGTTTCTAAGGAGAAATTTAAACTTTGAGTCTTTTGAGGTTTTTTGAAGTCTGCTTCTAACCCTGAAGTAGGCATCAAAAGTAAATCGGAAGTTACAATATCTTCACAGGCCAAGCATTTATGGAGGATCTGACACATCATAGTAAATTTAAGGTACATTCTAAAAATCAGGTTTTTCACTTCATGGCAATCAAATTAATGACATTAATATAGTACATGTATAATGTATATAAACAGAAAGCAATGATTTACTTTAATTAACAGCACTTTATAAAATGCCTTTAACATCCAAGACCTGACACAATCACATTAAGAAAACATAGGAAAGACAACAAAAAAACAATTTACACAGCAGTCTGATCAAAATAGGTAACTGTCATAAACTCCTGATATGCCAGTACAACTTTCACTTGCATAAATTGAAAGAACTAAACATTCTGAAAAATAAAAAATTATATTCTCTAAACTGTCAGTCTGAACAATAGGCATTAAAACATAAATTTTTACATGACAAGGTTAGCTTCAGATAGATTGATATTCAGCAATTGATCATGTAATAATAATGATCATATACATTTTTCTTGATACAAATGACTGCAGTATCATTTATGACAAACTTTAAACCCTGGGCCTAAATTCTTCTCCCACAAAGAAAAGCAAACATGATCCCTATGTAAGAGGATGCCATTTCGTAGACTGGTAAAGAAAAGTGCACATAATCCCCATGTTAAGGGATGTCTTTTCACAGATTGGTAAAGAAAAACGCACATATCCCCATGTTAGGGGATGCCCTTTTATAGACTGGTAAAGAAAAGCTACATGATCCCCATGTAAGGGGATGCCCTTCCACAGACTGGAAAAGAAAAGCGTACATAATCTTGATGCTAGGGGATGCCCTTTCTCATACTGGAAAAGAAGAGCATACATGATCCCCATGTAAGATGACGCCCTTGCACAGACTGGTAAAGAAAAGCGTACATGATCCCCATGTTAGGGGATGCCCTTTCATAAACTGGAGAAAAAAAAGTGTATATGATCCCTATAATAGATGATACCCTTTCATAGACTGGTAAAGAAAAGCATACATATCCCCATGTTAGATTATGCCATTTCATAGACAGGAAAAGAAAAACATATATGATCCCTATGTAAGATGATGCCTTTTCATGGACTGGTAAATAAAAGCATATTTGATCCACATGGGGGATGCCCTTTCATAGACTGGTAAAGAAAAGCACACATGATCCCCATGTTGGGGGATGCCATTTCATAGACAGGAAAAGAAAAACATACATGATCCCTATGTAAGATTATGCCTTTTCATAGACTGGTAAATAAAAGCATATTTGATCCCCATGTTGGGGGATGCCCTTTTATCCCCCATGTTGGGAGATGCCATTACATAGACAGGAAAAGAAAAGCATACATTTATTGTACTTTAGTTGGAACCTTTTAAATTATGGTAAAGAAAAACATACACGATCCCCATGTTAGGGGATGACATTTCAAAGACAGGAAAAGAAAAGCATACATGATCCCTATGTAAGATTATGCCTTTTCATGGACTGTTAAATAAAAGCATATTTAATCCCCATGTTGGGGGATGCCCTTTTATAGACTGGTAAAGAAAAGCATACATGATTCCCATGTTGGGGGATGCCATTTCATAGACAGGAAAAAGAAAACATACATGATCCCTATGCAAGAGGATGCCCTTTTCATGGACTGGAAATTTGGTTCACTTTCTGAATTAATCTCAGTTGCCAGACATTTTATTTTAATATTTGAATACCATAATAAATTACTCAGTCTTTGTCTGAATCATTTCACTGCATAGTTAATGGAATAAAAACTAATTTTTTGCTTTAAGCAAACTTCCTGTGCATTTTAGCATTTACACGAGGTTTCACCTTCATGGGATCAGATGAATAAGGAATCTATAAACTGCCAGAACAGTGCTGACTCTACCTATTTATCAGAAATGGACTTTAATTTCATGGAATACCCCTGCTCAAAATATAGTCATGATGTAATAAAATGGAGATAACTGCTACAAATTTCTGATCAGACAAACCCAGTTTTATATAAAAGCATATCAAGTTTCATGAAGAGATCTCAAAGGGTTGGGAAAATGTTAAAAAGGTAAACAAAAACATGACAGATGGAAGGATGGAGAAACTGACTCCAGTATACCACAAATTTGTGTCCAGTGGGAATAAAAGGTTCCAACTAAAGTACAATAAATTTTAAGCATATAAAGAAACATTCACGAAAACTAGATGAAAACTTTTTTAAATTATGAATAGTAGAAATTGTAGATTTCAAATAGTGGCATCCATGAAGAAGCCAATGCCTCATGCTCCAACAAGCAAAGCAAGAAGTTTATCAGCCTGGCTGCTTTTATGCAATACTCACCTGGTAGGTGATAACAATCATCAGTGAACAACAGTTCACATCAATCTGTTACCATGTGACTAATGATCCGACAGGTGGATGGAGTCAGTAATTCATCAATACCAAATACTTCATTAATATACTGAAGATTACCAGATTAATCCATGTTCACCTGCACTCACCTGTGTAGGGCATTGTCGCAAATCTGCTTAGCATAATTTGCCAGTATATTAGGGTGTACAATGATAACCTGAATATTATAGCAGGTTAGCTTTTGCATGTGTCAACAGATTAGGGTGTACATGATTAGATCAAAATATAAAAGCAGATATGCTTTTGCACAATTTGTCTGTATATTAGGGTTTACGCTGTTAGCTCAATATGTGAGAACATCTGGATGCATGTTGCACAAGAACAAATATCATAGTTTCGTTTGTTTTGTTATTTTGTGATATAGCAACACAAGTAGCTTATTTAGTGCCAAGGCAATTGGAATAAAATGCAGTGCCCAAGAATACACTACAGTAGCCAAACGTGGCTGATCCAATGGCATAATTCTCTCACACACCCCTTCAGTCACAAAACCAGCATGTTAATTTCCTACCTCCAATGGTCATGTGAAGTTTCTAATCAAGTTACATAGTACAATGATATCTGATACAGGTCACCTTTGGATATATAATTTTACCCCACTCCAATTACTTCAATTACAGTGAACCAATATTTAAGGTTTGTTTTTGTTTCAGTAACTCAGATTGAATCATACTAATATAAGAAGTTGGAAGCAACATTTTGTGGTCAAAAATGATGTATCAATCAACATTTGTTTGAATTGTCCCATGGACAAAACAAAATCAAGCTGATGATCTTTGATTTGACCCATGTCATTTTTTTTAAAAATTCAAATTTAAATTTTATAACAAAATACTGTATCAAAAGTGCAGACAAAAAGAGTGAAAATTGTTTTAGCTTTACAAAAACATACAGGAAAAGTGAAAGTGAGTATAATCATTTTACGATACAATACATGTATGACACTGAAAAAGGTTAACATTAAAAACATTCACTCCCTGTACAGAGAATACCTGTAATGCAAGTATGAAAATTTGAAAATATTGATAGTGTTTACATGCTTTGTATCAAAAGACTTGACATCATACAATGATGCTCAAGCTCTGAGTTGGAGTTCAAGCTGTAATGTAGAATATTTCACATGTTAATTATTGTCAACTTTAGGATCTTCCACTCAAAGTCTTTCTATCAGCAAATTCATTTTGAAATATAGGCATGATTCACTCTTCATAACAAACAAAAAAACTAAAATCACTGATGGGGTGGAGAATTAACTCATTACCTCCACCTGCCATGTTAATGCATCATGAGGTTGTACACTATTTCCAAGGTCTGTACCATCAATATTATTTATCATACACCAATGTGAGTGGTTATTATGGAGAAAAAAAAATAGATGTAGCTCTACAATGATACCAAATAATATAGATTTTCTACTCACATTACAAAATACGGGGGAAAATGTAATTTTTGACACCCAATTTTTAGGCCAAAAATTATTGGAACCAGAGTTTGCATCTGGATTTTAGACTTTCTAGCCTGAGATATAAAGTAGACTGATCCAAACTGCACATGGGCAGATGAAACTTTGCAGAAAGTAGGATAAGTTTGAGATTTGGAGTAAAAAGTGTTCGGGAATGAAAATGATGGGGTAAATAGAAAGAAAAAAGTAAAAGTTTTACCCTTCTGCAGATTCAAGAGCGATTAAGCCAATCCATCTTTATTACAACTATAGCAAGTATTACTGAGCTAAAGTAATACGAATTTACATAATGATGGAAGAACATGACAACACAGATATTGCTATTGTCTTTATACCATTGTCAACAGACTGCTCTAAATAATCTTTATAAAAATGTTATATATTTTATTTTCTTTACATGTTACAACAGAATTTGTACTAAAATTATTGTGATTGGTTTGCCTTCAAAATCATTTTTTTATGACTGTGTCATGTACTACCTTCGGTGGAATAATATCCGAGGGAGATAACTACTATCAGGCCCAATCATATATCTGATTTGAGTTGCCTCACTTGATATATAATACTGACCTTATAGGCTAACTGCAGCATGATTATACAGCTTATGACCAAATATATTCGGTACAAGATAATAGACACTCTGCCAAAGACATGGAGGAACCAAAACCCCTTCAAGTCCCATAGAAGAAAATAAGTTTAATGGTAACTGTTTTCAAGGTCAAGATATATAACACAAATATATTTCATAATTGCAGAACCAGATACAATTCATGATCATTTAACAAGTTCCAGAAATAGCACAGGTATGAAAGGTAGTTCTACAAATGTCAGTTGTAAATCAGTCCTGAATCCTAATGAGTCTGAAAACTTGGAGACAAAGAGAGTAAAACCGATGGGGCAGCCCAGGGGAGAAGTAATATTTGCAAACCAAATCAATTGAAAACATTGAGATATTTGAAACATTCCCATTATTATCACACTTTGTATTTGCATACTCTTTTTATCATAAAACAAACAAATAAACACTTAAAGTTGTCACATGTATTTAGATATTAATCTATTAAATTCCGTATAAAAGGGCTGCAATTATGATAGCTATTTACTATTATTTTTGCTATCTGCTGAATTCCACTCAATTCCTATTTATGTTTTTAACTATGTCAAATTATTTTGTGTTAAATCTTACACTTGTACATTTAGATGTATTTGTATGTGCAGGTTTTTAGTGTAACCACTTAATTCCCTTTACTTTATGCAGCATGCAAGTATATTTTGTTAATTTACATATTTTTGAATTGTAAAAAATCGATAATAAAATGTAGCATACTTAGACCGCTCAAGAGGCTTAAGTAGTTGGAACATCCACCTTGGATGCAGGAGGTCATGGGTTCAAACCTGACCCGAGTCATATCAAAGACATAAAAATGGCACTAGCAGCTGCCTCACTTGATACTCAACATTAAGAGATTAGTGTTAGTACTGGTCGGTCTGGTGTCAGGATGATGTGACTGGGTGGGGAATGATGCTACATGTCCGCAGCATCATGCCCCAGTGCTAGACATCACTATAAACTGCCATACTCTGCAGACATTGTAGCGATATGACTGCAAAAGTTTCTTAAAGCTATGTCAAAAATCTAAATCATGTTCACACACACACACACCTCAGTAATCTCAGTTTTAACAAGTTACAGTGCATACTTGTATCGATGGAAGTATTGTGAGGTGCAATCAATGAAGAAACTTGTTGACCAAATGTTTTCAGATTTTACATGTTTAACCTATACTATTTATTTCATACACTTTCACAAAATTTTAACAACTTTACCTTTTATATTTATATCTTTAACTTTCACAGTTTGGAAGGGTTCTCTTCCTAAAGTTTTTGTAAGTCTTCATTTCTACATTTTTAGAACTGTAATTTAGTTGCTGCCACTATTGTGCTGAGGTGATATAAAATGCAACTACAGGTATATATATTCTTATTTTAGTAATATCATAAGTCTTTGATAATGAATAAATATTAAGCCAAACAGTGAACAAATAATTGAGGAAATTTAGGAAATGTGATAATTTAGGAAAATGTATTTTACTCTGCTTTTCTGCTAATAATTACAGAAATTTCGAAGAAATATGGCAATGAAACAAAAACAAAAATCCCAATGACATTCACATTCATTTGATGCCTTATGCCTGTGAAAAATATTCCTTAAATGTTTTCCTTTCCTTAAACTTCAAAATATTTTGAACTGATCGAATTAAAAATCTAAACTTAAACAAAATAAGTCACTTGAAGATACTGATACTCTAGTTTCCAAAGAGAAATCTCCAAAAATTCAAGATAGAGCCTTTCTCTTTAACTTTTAAGTGCTGAAATCATCTATGATATTCCTGAGTGATACAATTTTCAAATTACCCTCCTGTGGCAGCCATATTGAATGTAAGACCAGTACCATTTTCACTTAGGAGAAATCCATCACCCTTAGAAGGCCCATGACAATAAGAGGATCCACTCAGAAGGACTAGTGACAACAAGATTTTCAATATATTCATTGTAGCAGGTATACTGGATGTTTCCAAGGCAACATTTTTTTATATTTAGGACCAACTAGATATCAGTAAGAAGTCTTCTGGTGGAAAACCTATGATGATCACAAATTATGACAATGTAGCAATGACAAGATTTTCATGGTGGACATATTGGCAGTCAGATCACCATCATTTTCATTCAGGAGACAAGTCTTCTGGTGAAAAGCATATGTCAATGCAACATTTCATTTAGGAGTAGTGACAACACAACTTTAAATATGGCTGCTACTTTTGAGCTCAGATCAGCACCATTTTAATTTAGGACAAGTCACATATCTGAGTTAGTCTTCTGGTGAAAACCTCATGTTGAAATGACTTTCTCTTTTAGAAGAGTAGCAATAACAAAATTTTCAAGATGGCTGCCATGGTGGTCATACTGGATGTAAGACTGGCACCATTTTCATTCTGGACCAAATTAGATAACATAAATCTTCTTGTGAAAACCTAATGTTGATATGACTTCCATGTAGGAGGAGTAGTGATAACAAAACTGTCAAGATGGCCACAGTGTTGGTCATAGTGGATGTCAGATAGGTATAATTTTCATTCAAGACAGCATATGAAACTTTACAGTAAAACCATTATATTGACATAACATTTCATTCAGGAGGAGTAGCACTAACAAGATTTTCAAGATGGCTGCATTGTGGCAATAAGGGATGTCGAATCAGCACCATTGAGAGACCAAATGGACACCATAAGAAGTCTTTTAGAGAAAACCCTATGCTTACATGATTATCCATTCACATACATAGCTATAGCAAGATTTTCACTTTGGATGTCCAACTGGTACTATTTTCATTTAGGACCAATTATACATCATAAGACTTTCAGTGGTAACCAGATGTCGATACAACTATTTGGGAGATTTACGAGATGGCCGCTAAAGTAGTCATCCTAACAGCACCATTTTCATTTAGGACCAACTAGACCTTGTGATGAATTTGTCTATAAAGTTCAAGCATAATCCTTAGGAAAAGTAGCAATAATTAACTCTTGGTAATGGACGGACAGATGTTGAGTAAACAGATGATAGTCAATGGACAACAGGTCATCCCACAAGCTCTTCTGGAACATGAGAAGTATAGTCTATGAAGTTGCAGTTGGATCTGACATACAAGAGATTATATTTTGCAAATATTTAAAATATTCCAGTATTTAACTAGCAATAATAATTCTAACACTTCAAAATTCATATAGACTTAATTTTCCATCCAGTGTAGCAAGGATAATTATAATGTTAAAGGGACAAAGTTGATACTTTATAACAAGTGTAATTTTATTCAGTAAAACGTAAAGTCATGTTTGCATGATTTTATTAGGGTAATACAAAACTAATTAGGTTCCTAATAAAATTCCTTCATTTTTCTACATTTTTTATGAAATTCAGTACTTTAATTATAAGTTCATATGCACCAGAACTAACTTCCATATTTTAGGAACCTTTACAAAAATTGTATTGGTCATGGTACATTTTCTGGGAAGAGCTGAACTTGAATGAAATAAGTTTTAGTGCAAATGACTTTAGTGACACTCGCCAAACCACACTGATTTGCTTTGTCCTCCTGATCAAAAGCCAAAACTTTAACTTAATAAACATTTCAATTTCTGTTTAGGCTTACATGTTACTTTCTATTGAAAGCAAGTAACATTTTTAAATGATTAGCAAATCTCCTGGAAAAATCATAAACATATTACTGATTTTCTTAGTGACAACAATAAGATGCAATACAACTAATTAGCTTAGTGTAGTTATACTTTTAAACGTAATATATCACATTGATTTTCTTAGGGACTACCATAGGATGCGATAACAGCAAATTGGGTTAATGTAGTAATACCTTTAAAATGATTCATATCATACAAATTGTCTTAGTATAGTAACACCTTTAAAATGAATTATATCACACAATAACTTTTTTAGTGACTACAATAGGCTGCAACAACTGCTAATTGGCTTGGTGTAGTTATACCTTTAAAATGTAATAATTTTCTTCAGGACTACAATATAATGTAATAACAGCTATTTTTGCTTCATGTAGTTATAACTTTAACCTGAATCTTATCATACACATAAAACATTGTACAAAGTAGGGAAAGAATGTAATCAACTGCTTTCAAGATTACCAATTCCTGGAACCTCTTCTCAAGATCAAAACTTTCTGCCAAAAGAAATGTATTTACCTGGTATCCTAAAGAAATAAGAATTAGGTCATACTTTAATAATGTATTTTTTTAAGACTGGTGAAAAATCAACACCTTTTCTAACAAATATAACCCAGGTGCATCTATTTAAATGTAAACAGATACTCTGGGATGGCCTGTGTGTCACTGAAGATTACAAATATTTCAGGATTACTGGGATTGTTGACCACACAGTCATACAGGTCATTTGGATTACCACCAGGTTTGGCTGGTGGAACTCTCATTCCTTGTCTGCCTGTGGTGTACTGGCCAGTCAAAACACGACACAGATACATCTTCTTGTTGCCACTGGGGTCAGGACGGGAATAGGTATCACTGGCAGAGTAGCTGGCATGTTTAGCAAAGTACACACCATCTCCATACATTGTAGCTGCAAAGGAAGAATAGTAAAGTTGTCAATTCATGGTTCAAATAGTTAATAATTTAAGACTGGAACTGAGATTCATCAGTTTAAGAAAAGAAAGAAATGCAGAGTAGCTGGGATTTTTACCAAACTGCACATCTCCAAAGTCCATGGCTACAACTAAGGAAAAATAAAGAAATACACCAAAGACTTTTTGGTGCAATATATTACTGACCTATCAGTAGTTATATAATAGTCAGTTTTAAATAGAAAGAAAAATCAACTACCTGTAGTTTTATATTGTTTAAAATGTTGCTATGACTTACTCCTTGCATCCAAGGTCATAAGAGGAAGGGTAGTGAGCAATGTCAAAAAATGAACCGTCCTAGCTTTACACTGATTCATGCCAAGTATTTATTAAAGAGGTTTTAGGAAATAATAGCAAATGAAAAACTTGTACCAAAACCTTAGTGCAAACAATGACCTTAAGCTAACATGGACAAGAGTTGATGTCACAACATGAAATGTCTTAAGTTATTGATTCAAGCCAAGCGTGATGAAAATCTATGAAGAGCTAGAGTGTAAGGGAAATATAATTCTGCAAATTAAAAACTTGAACCAAAACTTAAACTGTTGATGCTGGTGGAAAAGTGACCAATATGTCCTGGTTCCTACTGATGTTTGTTCAAAAAATAAAATCTCAATTTTCTGGTTTTATTTATCTCTGACCAGCATGCAAACATAAGAATACAGCATCTAAAGTGATAAGAAACTGATCGTTAACAAACTTTTTGTTTTGATGATGCAAAATATGTTTTGAACTGAGCCATTTTTAATTATGGCAAATGGAGATTTGAGTATGAAATAGACTGCAGACAGTGTGAATGGATATTGAAATCCAGAGCTAGGAGATCACTGATGTATTGTGGAGCCATGTTATGAAAGGACATTTTTGTCAAATTGCTTTGAAGTAATTCACTGTATCATTAAAAGGTAACCACTGTAAACAATCTTATATAAACACCCACATTGGTCTTTCTTTCTGTGTGTAATGGTTGCCAAACATGAGGTCTTGAGTTCAAAACTTGCTGCGGCATCCAATTTTTTAAATACTTTTATCTTCAAAGGTTCTTTTAACTCACTCATCCCAATTTTATTGTTGACTTTTTATTTCCATCACAGGACAGGCAATTAGCCTAGTTAACAAATAAATGAGCAGATGACTGGTCTTTTTATGTAAAATGCCTGTGGCTCATTTTGGAGTTTAATTATCTGGTTTAGTTTGGTAGTATTGCAATTTCCCCCATATGGAGCAACCATAATCAAGCAAGGGCATTAAAAAACATTTTAGCATAGATTCTGGGACAAACAAAGATAGTCTGTTCAACAGGGCTATTCTGGAGGATACTGCAGAACACAAACACACTAAAAAATTTGATTTTCTATGTTATTTTTTTAAATATACAAATACATTCATATCATCAAATTTTTTATTGTTTGCCTTGATCCAATTGTTATACAGCTACATTTTTCTTTGTTTAATTGCATTTTGTTGATTCATACCACAGTATAACAGAATCTACATCTTGTTGTAAATTTGTTTATGCAAGTAACTGTATCATTCTTGGCATATAAGGTTGCATTATCCACACAAAAATCACTTTTAATTCTTTCATATTAAGTGCTAAATCTAAATGAAAAGAACAATGAATAGGCCGAGAATGGTGCCTTAAGGAACCCTAATTTTTACTTATTGTAAAGAAGATGTAGCATTGGCCACAGAAATGCAGTGATGCCTTCCTCTTTGGTAACTATCAAACCAAATTAATTATTACTGAATTTGCATGTCTTGAGTTTTTTTTTTATCAGCATTTCATTATCTACTACGTCATATGCTTTTTAAAATATAATTGCTCCAATCATATATTGATCACATATGTCAGGGATCTGGAAGTCATCAACAAGATGGGAATTTCAACTCTACAAAGGTTTATATGGTATGAAAAATATTGTATAATGAAAAAATGTTCTCCAAGTACTGATGTTAACCATGTGGAAAATGTCCTCAGGTCATTTGCAATACTCTGTTCTTCCAGTTTTTAATTCTGTAGGGAAAATCATGAACTTTGGAACTTAAAGCTACAAAATGTTTATTTATTTTTCTACAGCCACTTTTATTATCAATTTATCTTAAAAAATATTATTCTCTTTAGCTTTAGGGATAAAAGGTTATGCTAAACTTCTGTGTTATTTGTAACTTTGTCACACAGTTTGTGACCGAAATCATACAGTTTCATGGATTACCTTACTTCTGAATTAAACCAGTCATCTTGCAAAATTCTATTAATTCTTTTGCATTTAATTGGAACATATTGATTAAGGACATCAAGAAAAGGTGCAGTCCGATATTGTACATTAAGGTCTGGATTTATAAAGGTAGATTGAAAATTACTTTGAGCAGATTTTAAGCTGGTCAAAATGGTATCTTCAGGTACACTGTGATAGGATCAGTACTTTATAGTTTTATGGGCCTTTCAGAATGGTTTCAAGTAATTGTTTCCTGTGGCACAGATTGGATAGTGGTCACTAACAGAATATGTTGGGATGAATGTCTCAGCTATAAATTGGTTAGTGATTCAAGTAGGGGACATCAATTATGCACTTTATTTGCATCCTCAAATATCTAAGATGTGATCCAGTGCAATTGGGATTGAATGTTGCATTCTGACATTTCAGAAGGAAAGCAGCATGTGTTCAAAAAAAAATTGTACCACCCTGTTATTTTTTATGATGGAATCAACATCCTTTTCTCTTGACCCAGTTGAGTACCTAGTCAATATTGTAAAAGTCCATAGTGGTCAACAATTTTTGTGAAATTTAAAGATTACAGCATTCAGCAATCAGGTTGAACTGTAGGAGGCAGTTAAGTGGTTGAATACTTGTTCAATAATTTGCATTGTGAATAATTGTCAATATTTAATTTTCTGTAGAAATTACCTTAACTTTCAATATATCCTAACTCAGTGATATAATTTAAAACACTAGTCCAGGTGATTTCAACATACATGAGGTATACCAGTGAAAACAGTCTGTATTATGTCACTGGTTTTGCATGTGAATATTGATAGATGATAGTGTTACTATAGATTCAAAATAAAAGATTCATTATTTTTTTTAAAAACCCTCTAAATCTGATTGTTCTAACTGTTCTATTAGTAAAATAGTGATGCTGTGATTTCATTGTAGATTATATTTAATTTTCTGCTCATCCTTGTGCAAACCTCTGAGTGCTGATTCAGGAATTATAAGTTCACATTAAACTTTGAACTTGTTTTTCCACAATGAACCCTATCATGCACCAAGTAGGCTCTTGCTATCACTGATCACACTTGCAAATGAGTTTGATAAACAAGTGATTAATGTTAAATACTGTAATCAATTCATTGTACTTATGGTATTGTCAGTGTTCAACTGGTCACTTCCAATGAGTTGACTTAACACACAACTGTGACCATAGGATCTTACACAGACAGGATTTGCATGCCTTTTAACTTTTTTAAAACTCTAACCCCTTTACTTGATTTAATATGTTGTTGATGTTGTAGGGTTTAACGCCATTTTTCAGCACATGATAGGCTACACATGGTGGCCAGTATTAATGGTCGAGGAAAACCAGGCCAATCCCCCGAAAGAACCACCGAACCACAAGAAGCTATTAGCAAGCTTTCTCACATACCCACATTAGTCAAATCCGAGACTTGAACCCACACAGACAGAGTTGAGATGGCAGTGATCCATAATGGAGAGCGCTTTAAACCATTCGGCCACTCGGGGCCCCCTTGATTTAATAGAAAAGACTAAGTAATATGATAATGCATGCAGGTCAAACTTTATTTGACTGCAACAATGCAATCAACATAAACTACAGATCAAACCAGTTTGGTATTTAATCAGGTTCTCATGGAAATGCTTGCGGGCATGACTAGGATGGTCAATTGACACTTTTTTGCATCTGAGTAGAGGACCTGATCATAAAACTGAAACCAAATTCAAAGATAAAACTGAAACATAAATTTTACCTGACAAGACATAAAGTATTGCCACTGGTAAACATTATAAACATTTTAACTGATTAATACTTCATTGTATATTTTATAAAAGAAAATTAACAAAAGACACAACTTACTAAAAGTTGCAAATCTAATGATTTTTATATAACATTTCTGTGCACTAACCTTTGTTTTCTACCATAAGCAATATATCAAGGCATAAGCAATATATCAAGGCTTCATTTACCAATTTTGGTTGCAATTTTATTCACATTCAGCAAATAGGGAACAATTTTTGTGATATTTTTTATAAAGGAAAATAAGGGATTCAGATCTATCTCCAAATCTATAAGCTGGTTTGCATGTTATCTGGACACTCCAAAATTAAGGATCAGTGTATGTGATACACCTTAGTTGTTTTGCCAGAAACAAGTATTTTATCATGATCATTCCATGTGTGGAAAATACTGGCTGGTTTCCACATGCAAAAGATATGCTTCATTATGTCAATGTTTCAGATTAGAATCAAAATGGCCTCATTCCTCAAGTGCACTCTGCCACTTGGAACACACACAAAATTGAAAGCATCTCTCTCCTGTTCCATGTATGAGTAAATTGTAATAATGAAGGCATTTAAGATCTAATTCTTAACTAAGAACTCATAGTAGGACCAGTATCAACACTCCCTCTTGAAATAAGACTAAAGACCAAATGTCATGTAATTGCATTATATTTTGTTCAATATACTTACGTCCACAAAACCATACAGAAAGAATTATTGAAGGTGTAGCAAAATGACTGAACCAGTAATTTTGAGCTGACATTGATATTTGATATTCCCAATCTGCCAATGTATTGATGTCTGCTTTATAACAAGTTTGGAAAGTAAATTTTTGTTTGTGGCCAATTATCACTTATGTTTCAAATAACTTTTATAAGAATAAATTAAAATTATTACAGTTTACTGAAATGTTTTCGAATTTGTAAAACTTATAATGGTTCTGCCTTAAATACATTTAATGAGTCAATTATTTTTTCAAACCAATAATACGGGATCCATTTGAACCTAAAGTTATTTCAATAATTTCAATTTTCAAAATATTCATACCTCTTAAAGTTACACTTATTGTTTCTTCAAATATTTTTTCACAATAAAACCTGATTAATATTTCCCTTAATTTCTTCTTTATTATCTTTATCTTTAAACTGGCATATGTAGGCATTCTCTACCTATAAAGTACACATTTTAAATTTCATTTTGCTAAGAATACATAATCTTTACTCTTGCAGGATTCAAATTTCTAGGACATTTATGTATTACCATTCTTGCCACAGTAACTACGGTTAAAGCCATGCATGCTGATGCTATCCACAGTGTCTGCACTTGTTCCATGCCATAGGCTACTTTCATTCTGATGACCTGGATTGTTCTGCTCAATCAGTTTCTTCTTTGCTTCATATTGCTGATATAAGGTTCTATTCTGTATTCTCTCCAACTGAAATAAGATTTTAAAAAGTCACACAGGTACAGATTTTACCTCACAAGCTCAGCTGGAACATGAGATTGAACAATGTTGAAAAAAACAACCACAGAGAGTAAATGACAACAATACTGAAAAATTTCACCATATTTCAGGTTCTCATAGTTTTAAAAAAAGGAGAGTTTTACTTAAATTATGTTGTTAAAACTTGATAATTTAAATTTAGGGATAATTTTTACACAACTGAATTTAAACAATTGCTAATCTATGGTGACCTAATAAGTTCATTTAAATCTTCATCTGGTTAAGCTAGACGAATTGAATGCTTATTATGTAACAAAATGTCAACAAACTCACATTACAAATGTATAAATGCCACACAAGTATAGTGCACATCAATGTTCCTGCATTCAATGCTGAAAGTTTGTAATTACATCAAAAATACCAAAAAAAATGCAAACAGTACCAAAATGACAAAATAATTTGTGGTCAAAATCCTATGTGTCTCCAATATTATAAAAAATGGCTTTAACTGATGCTCTGATTTTTAATATAACCCACATCAGAAAAAAAAGGAAAATTGGCATGCCAATAAATGCAAGGACTGATATAAAATGTGAATACAGTACATGTACTATTGATGCATGCCTTCTTCTTTAAAAAAGACCGACGTAAAGCAAGTGTAGCCTACAGAATGCACTTTAAACCATCACTTAACCTTTCAGTCATGTATTTATTCCATTTGTGATGCAGTTTGGACTGGGCAGTAGGTCCAGCCAATAACTGTCATCTCCCAAACACATGACAGATGGATTTTGTACAAAATTTCCATTTAGGAAATTTACTGTTGTTAATGTAAATACAAATCTGAAGATTAGATTTGTACATGATAATGCATATGCTAATAATTATATTTTCATCAAATTATTGACTTCTGCACAGAAGAAACCTGAGCATATGCTGATGTGAATTCAACATTTTTTTAATAGAATGCATGAGCAAATATTAATTTTAATTCAACATTTTTCTGTGGCATAATAATTTTGTATTTTTCATGATTCCATAATCCTTCTGTGGAAATAATTTTGGTGAAAAATAAGTTTTATCAATGTTACTCGCCTAACCACAATACATTAAGTAAACATACACAACCTCTCAAATCTTGTACTCACAAGCTACAAATAGACGTTAACCATCTCTTTTGCTTTGTTATAGCAATAAAATTGCCAAAAGTCATCGGCTTGCCGAGACAGGGTCAGATGATTGTAGTCTCCCCTAGAGGGAATGGTACCAAATCCTGTCAAATAACTGTTCCTACGGCTGCTTTAAGAAAAGATGGCATAGATGACCCACGTTTGCTTCCAGATCTCCACCACAGGTATAATCTGGTCAGTCTCACTACAGAAACTGCATATATTGATTACAATATACACAATGGTGCATTAATGTTGTGCAATAGGAGCATGTCCCCCCCAAAAAAACATTTTTTTACAGACATGTGCACTCAATTTTGGCTAAGTACCTACAGTTAGGGAATGACTGTTTAATGTTCAGATTATAAAGATATTTTTCTTTTATCTCAAGATAAAAAATTCTAAGAAAATATGATTTAGATTTTGTACAAACAAAGCAAGAGTTTTTTCAAGTTATTTTAGGGTCAGAATTTTGTTTCTTCAAAAAAGCTTACAGCCTCAGAAAAGTAAATGGTTGGTCCCTTTGGTTTGTTTCAACAACATCATCATGATGATTGTTATGACAATGATAAAAATAGAAAAATCACACAGTAAATATGTTGTGGTGATAACCTAATTAGTGATGATGATGCATTGTTTTTGAGTTGATGATAATTACAAATGAAAATAGAAAAATCACATAGTAAATATGTTGTGGTGATAACCTAATTAGTGATGATGATGCATTGTTTTTGAGTTGATGATAATTACAAATGATAATAATAGAAAAATAACACAGTAAATATGTTGTGGTGATAACCTGATTAGTGATGATGATGCATTGTTTTTGAGTTGATGATAATTGCAAATGATAATAGAAAAATCACACAGTAAATATGTTGTGGTGATAACCTAATTAGTGATGATGATGCATTGTTTTTGAGTTGATGATAATTGCAAATGATAATAATAGAAAAATAACACAGTAAATATGTTGTGGTGATAACCTAATTAGTGATGATGATGCATTGTTTTTGAGTTGATGATAATTGCAAATGATAATAATAGAAAAATAACACAGTAAATATGTTGTGGTGATAATATGATTAGTGATGATGATGCATTGTTTTTGAGTTGATGATAATTGCAAATGATAATAGAAAAATCACACAGTAAATATGTTGTGGTGATAACCTAATTAGTGATGATGATGCATTGTTTTTGAGTTGATGATAATTGCAAATGAAAATAATAGAAAAATAACACAGTAAATATGTTGTGGTGATAACCTGATTTGTGATGATGATGCATTGTTTTTGAGTTGATGATAATTGCAAATGATAATAGAAAAATCACACAGTAAATATGTTGTGGTGATAACCTAATTAGTGATGATGATGCATTGTTTTTGAGTTGATGATAATTGCAAATGATAATAATAGAAAAATAACACAGTAAATATGTTGTGGTGATAATATGATTAGTGATGATGATGCATTGTTTTTGAGTTGATGATAATTGCAAATGATAATAGAAAAATCACACAGTAAATATGTTGTGGTGATAACCTAATTAGTGATGATGATGCATTGTTTTTGAGTTGATGATAATTGCAAATGATAATAATAGAAAAATAACACAGTAAATATGTTGTGGTGATAACCTGATTTGTGATGATGATGCATTGTTTTTGAGTTGATGATAATTGCAAATGATAATAGAAAAATCACACAGTAAATATGTTGTGGTGATAACCTGATTTGTGATGATGATGCACTGTTTTTGAGTTGATGATAATTGCAAATGATAATAGAAAAATCACACAGTAAATATGTTGTGGTGATAACCTGATTTGTGATGATGATGCATTGTTTTTGAGTTGATGATAATTACAAATGAAAATAGAAAAATCACCTAGTAAATATGTTGTGGTGATAACATGATTAGTGATGATGCACTGTTTTTGAGTTGATGATAATTGCAAATGATAATATTAGAAAAATAACACAGTAAATATGTTGTGGTGATAACATGGTTAGTGATGATGCACTGCTTTTGAGTTGATGATAACTGCAAATGATAATAATAGAAAAATAACACAGTAAATATGTTGTGGTGATAACCTAATTAGTGATGATGATGCATTGTTTTTGAGTTGATGATAATTGCAAATGATAATATTAGAAAAATAACACAGTAAATATGTTGTGGTGATAACATGGTTAGTGATGATGCACTGTTTTTAAGTTGATGATAATTGCAAATGATAATAATAGAAAAATAACACAGTAAATATGTTGTGGTGATAACATAGTTAGTGATGATGTACTGTTTTTAAGTTGACGATAATTGCAAATGATAATATTAGAAAAATAACACAGTAAATATGTTGTGGTGATAACATGATTAGTGATGATGATGCATTGTTTTTAAGTTGATGACAATTGCTTATACTCGTTTGATTGTATTAGATATTAATGTTAATAAAAAGCTTTTTCTATTGAAGTTGTTCACTTTTCTGTATGATTAACTTTATTTTCAAGATAAGTAATCTCTGAAAGATCCTTAAAAACATTACTTCAAGAGGTTTCTATATACATTACCATATGTACCTTTGAAAACAGTGGATTAGTATGTCACTAATTGTTTATGTGAATATATGTTGATTTACAATACTGACATCATGATTTCATCACAAGTAATAGTGAAATTTGTATTCATTCTTTAGTAAACCTCTGAGTGCCTATTCAAGAATTTTAAGTTTACAACAAACTTTGAACTTGCTTCTCCACAATGAAGGGTATCTGTGAGACAAAGCTTTTTATTCCTTTTCATTAATTGAGCACTCTATTCACTTGTTCATCTGCTATACTGGGTCATATTTGTGAATTAACAGGATAAACCACTGATTAATGTTAGAAATTTTAATAATGTAACTTACATAATACTATTTATAACACTTTTCAATTGGTCAGCTGAAACAAGTTGACCTGACACACTACCGTGACTGCTAACCCATATGTGGGTAGGATTTGCATGCCTTTCAGTTCCAGCCCCTTTATCTGATTCGACACAAAAAAATGTAATTAATGTAATAATACAAAGCAGTTCTACTTTTCACTGACTGTAACAATACAACAAACATTTTTTCAGCAAATCAGAGATCAAAAACAGTGTACACTTAATTAAGTTCGCACATAAATGCTAGCAGACATAACTGTCATTGTAGATTGACACTTAACTCAACTGAATAAATAAGACAATGAAACTGGACTAAATGAAGAAAAAAAACCAACAGGAATATCACTTAACAAAGCTAATTTAATTGGGATTTATTTCTTAAAGTGCTGCCACCAGTGGGCATTAGTGATATTTTCATGGATCAAAATTTTGATGAATATTGATACTTATAGTGCATTGCTAATATTTATATAAAAAAAAAAAATTAACAAAATATTTGATTTTAATATTATTAAAAGTTGCAAATTTCATGATATTTAGTCATATTTCCAAGCATTAACATCTTTTTTGATGACAAACCGAGTTTCATTTTACAGTTTTTATCACATTTTTCTGTTCAACCAATTCAGTAGGGTATTTTCGAGACAAAATAAAAATGGGAATTGTGCTGGAACTCCATCTTATGAGCAGGTTCATGAGTTATCCAGCTGCATACTTTTGTGAGAAAATTGCATGTCCCACCTTCCACTAACACTAACCCAACAAAAACTGGTTCTTAAATTACCAATCATAATATGATGAGAGAATAGGAAAAAGGTTCTGAGTTACTTAATTCCTCTTTCCCTACAGCTGCAAGAAGTTACCAGTAATTGGGCCTTCTGACATGATCAAAAGTGAGCGAAAGAAACTGACTTGTATCAGATTTATTCTCAGACTGGTTTTAACAAAGTTCGCAGTTGAAGACCTCCTCTCACATGCACTGCTCAAGGGTGAAATAGTGAACTCCAGCATTTTGCTACAGTAAACTCCCTAACATATCTCCTTAAGGAGAAAAGTGTACAATACCAGGAGAAGACTGGCTCTCGGCAGTCATACATGCATATTCAGAGATAACCAACCAAATTTCAACCTGTTCTGTATTGACCTGGCTGGGTTTTCAATGCTGCCAATGTAACAAAGCAAATTTCAATCTGTTCTGTATTGACCTGGCTGGGATTTCGTTGCTGCCAATGTAACAAAGCAAATTTAAATCTGTTCTGTATTGACCTGGCTGGGATTTCGTTGCTGCCAATGTAACAAAGCAAATTTAAATCTGTTCTGTATTGACCTGGCTGGGTTTTCATTGCTGCCAATGTAACAAAGCAACTTTCAATCTGTTCTGTATTGACCTGGCTGGGTTTTCATTGCTGTCAATGTAACAAAGCAAATTTCAATCTGTTCTGTATTGACCTGGCTGGGTTTTCATTGCTGCCAATGTAACAAAGCAAATTTAAATCTGTTCTGTATTGACCTGGCTGGGTTTTCATTGCTGTCAATGTAACAAAGCAAATTTAAATCTGTTTTGTATTGACCTGGCTGGGTTTTCATTGCTGCCAATGTAACAAAGCAAATTTAAATCTGTTTTGTATTGACCTGGCTGGGTTTTCATTGCTGCCAATGTAACAAAGCAACTTTCAATCTGTTTTGTATTGACCTGGCTGGACTTTCATTGCTGCCAATGTAACAAAGCAAATTTCAATCTGTTCTGTATTGACCTGGCTGGATTTTCATTGCTGCCAATGTAACAAAGCAAATTTCAATTAGTTCTAACAACTCATTAGCAAGCAGATCCTCTAACTGAAATTGCCTCAATTGCTTTGCCACTGATGCAGTAGATTTACATAGCTGCCAACCTTCCAGGCTTGCACTGAGTGAAAATAGGGATAAAAATTAGTGAATCTGGACATGAATTAGTGAAAAATACCATGACAATAACTCCATCCACTCTGACCATCAATACTACACTATATCAGGATCACAATATAACACTAAACTGCTACATATCTGCATTTCTATTTATTATGGTATTCATAAACTTCACTTGTTCTTGTGATTATTTATCAAGACATGATACTGTGGCAGACTTGAACTTCCTCAACTGCTTGATCATAAATTTGTTTTCAAAACAGTTCAGACTTCTTGCCTGCTGGTTGATCTTGGTGACTAAAATTGTTGACAAATTTTTTGCACCTGAGAAGGCCCTAAAGTCTGTCTTATTTTTCCTAAATAGAGAATATACTCTTTCACTGTCTCTGTTGCTCTGAGGAATGCACAGGAGCTGCAGCACTTTTGGTTCTTCCACAGAAAAATTTGGAAGTGATCTTCGAGTCCGGGAACATTTGTTGGAACAAATGTTTAGCATGGTCTCCAGCTGATAAAGATAGATTGTGTTCAACATGAAAACTCACAAACAATGCTTCAGCATTGGTAGCTTGTAGGTCTTCCATCGATGGCTTAAAATATTCCAGAGCTAAAATCTGTGAATTCTTAATTTTCCCAACTTCTACGTGTTTTTTTGCAACCGATGTACTTTTTCTCATCGTCTCTGCCACTATGCCGAATACTAAAATTTGTGGCACACTGTGTGCAAAAAGCAAGATGTATATCAATGTTTAATGGCAGAATGCACAGCCAATTTTTGGTATATTCCAAATTAAATTCAAGATCTTACATGCAATGCGAACGGTAATTGGTGATGCATGCACGGAGCAAAATTCCGGTTAGGCCACAGTTTCTCTCAAAAGCATTTGTAAAACTACTCCTATACATATAGATTAAAATAGGCTAAAATGCTTGCTAACGGGCCAACTGTACCAACTGGCTGTAGTTCTACTAATATCGCAACCAGCAGTACCGGACTCTTTTGGCAACTGCCAGTATCATGACTAGCGCTTAACGGGAAATCAGTTATTTTATTAAAGATTTAAAATAATTGAGAATTGGAGAGTTCATGAATTTTTTGCTTGCAGCGTGAATCTCTGAATTGTTGAAAAAGTCGTGAAATTCATGCCAAAATCGTGAGGGTTGGCAGCTATGGATTTATGCAGGATTAGCATTGTCTGCTCTGTTTTCTCATCAGTAACATCATGCAGCTTTCCATAATACAAAGAGAATTTCAAAGAGTTATGATTTCATGCAGAATTTATTTAAGGAATTTCAGAAATTCAGTATTAAATCGTTGAACATTTGATATTCTATTTATCACACAGTATTTCAAGAGATAAATATTAATAGACAAATAGAGTAACAAATAATTTCAACCTTACTTTCTGCTGCCTCTTTTGATGTACATGTAAATTACTGAGTGAAGAATAAAAATAGTCCCAGACATGAGTTAGCGTTAAGTACTGATTCAAAATATCAAACATTTTTAAATAGCAATCATTCAAAATTATACTTCAAGACAATTTCTTTACCATTCATTGAACAATTAACAAAAGTGTCATGTCCAACAGGTGAAGGGGAAAACTTCATGGTAACATAGCTTAATTGAAGTATTGAATTTAATGGTAGATGCACAAAAGCATTTGTCAAGTTTGGGAATTAATGGAGCTAAGGAGTGACGACTGTATGCAAAAGTTTTGCAGGATGTGTTACTGAGAATGGAAGACAGTACTTGTACTGGTGGACTGTATTCAGTTGGCTGTACTTACTGATTGAATGTTTTTATGGCTAGATATCTACATGATTTGCAGTGTGTTATTGAATATTAAAATTAAATGCTTCCCAGTGATGTAGTCTGGCAAATTTTGGCATGTGGAGAGGCCAGCATTCACAGACACTATTTTAAAGACAAAGCCATGTGTGCTAATTAAAACAGATTCACATTTTAACCAAGTATGTCCAGAGAGAGGCACATGTGATCCATATTACATGTCAATATCAATGTAAAGCAGACAGTCTGCATTACAACAGTTTGATAGGAATTTCTTTGCATAGATTCTGGATAATTGTGTTCAAAACCATGCTGGTATTTCTTGGTTTTACCATATTTTCAGTTTAACTAGTAACATTCCTTTGGTTTACTTATGTTCAAGTTTTAGTTTGGTGTTTGGATAATTCTGTGTTTAGTATGGTGTTTGGATAATTCTGTGTTTAGTTTGGTGTTTTGATTTTTTTATACAGGGTAAACTCATCATATTCTAACCTAAATAAAATCTACCATGTGCTTCTATGACAGATGTCCATTTGTTTCCAAGGCTCTCTTAGTTACTGACTAGAAAGTTGGCCACTATTTTGCTGATAGGAATTAGATGGGTGTTACTCACGACCAATGTTGAGGGGTGGATATGTGCTGACAAGGACTGTCCCACAGCTAAATATGTGTCAGAAGAACAAACTGTCAGTTCAGTAACAAACAAATTTATAATGAAGACACTTCCTAATCGACCACTACTAGTGCTGGGTGATGCAATTCTGATGTTGCTCATCATCCTCCCTCTTTACTGGAAGAAACATACACCTTTTAATATGGCTCTATGGTTGCTGGAGATGTAATATGTTGGCTCTGTAAAGATCACGCAGCTAATAAATCTGAGAAATTCTGCTCAGTGGCAGAGAAATCAAATGTCAGCGCACAATCAACTGATTTTTTTTCTTCAAAAAATGAACTGATATTTGTTAAGTATGTCAAAAGGTGTAAAAACTGTTGGGTTCTCAATCACAATTTTGTATGTACTTGTTTTATGAAGTTAATCCATTACTTTAATGTTTACTAATGGGTTACCTTTGTTAATTTATTATTTTTACATTCTACTGTAACTAAATCGATCTATCTATATAGTAAAAGAAGAATCAAAAACTGAAAACAACACAAATTTATTATTATAATGTTAAAAGAAGACAAAAGACATGGTATAATTTACTTGCATTTGTTAGCATGGAAGAGTTGTATTTGCAAGGTAGTGAATGTTCTCCAAACGTATTATGATTGGATGTTATGTGTAAACAATAACACCCCTTTACCAATCCATAAATGTAAGTAGCAATGAAAATGCCATTTTTTGCAACTAGGAACATTCAATGGAGTTAAAGGAATTCACGTTTATTTATATTTGTCATGTAGTTCTTCTTCATCTTTATAACATGTTATGTGCCTGTATTATGGATCTTTTTTCATGGATGTCGATCCTTAGTAATGTAATATTGATTCCAACAGTGTGTGATAATTATGTGAGAAATCTGTTGAATGCATCTTCAGCTATAAACATTGCACTAAACAGTGTTAGTTAAGTTCATTGTTATGACTCTATGGTCTTAAAATAAGTAACAAGAAAGAGCAAAAACAACAACTTTTGTGTAATTGAAAATTTTAATTTATTTCCCTACAATGCAAAGTAAAAGAATTAAAAATAACTTACAGTATCAGAACTGAAATCCTAATATCCTAAATGTTCTATCAATTCCAATACTTTTAAATAATCCAAATAAGTTTCAAAGGTATTCCGAGTGATAGTCAGTCATGTACTGATGCTTCAGCAGTACAGAAGAAATAACTATGATATAATCCCAACGTGTTTCTACAAGAATTCACGGTAATTCAAATACAGCTATTATAAATTCACATTAAATATATTAAATGAATGTTAGAGCATTATAATTCCAATGAATGATTAAATTAAATATACAAATTTCAATGAATAACTCTTCCAAGACTGTTAGTATTACTAAAATTGCCTAATTCTAAGAATTAATTTTCTTATACAGAATACTAATAAACAACAGAAAGAATATAATATGAAGCTTGTTATTTTGAAATTAATATAACTCATGTCCATGTCAGATCACATGACATACATATAGTTTTACTCAACCTTGGAACTTATGAATGAATCAATTTACGCACTTTACATGACTCAACTTTAAAGTGCAAGTTACAGTCTTGAATATTGGTATTACAAATGTATCTAATAATAAGTATTACTCCTGCGCTGAAATTGAGAATACAAGACACTTCTAGACTTTTCTAAATATTCAAATCCTATATACACTTTCTTTCGTTCTTATAACTGTAATATTATTATTTGACAACCCTATGTTAACTGAAGAAAACAACATACAAATATTTCCATCTATGCAAAATAATATTATGATTACTAAGAGATTGAATTAATTGACTGAACTCACAACTATCTGAATCACAATTAATTAGTTCCTATTCATTGTTATGTTTTGTGTGTAAGTGTATGCATATTTTCTGTAAAACCATTGGTACCAGCACTGAGATCTTTGATGTTATATTTTCTTTTTTGTTATTGCTAATGAATCCCCCAAATCATACGTTTGTTACTGCATTTGACAGTTTCTCAAAGAAATATGTCTTGAACTAAAAGTGTCATTAAATAAGTGATCCTTACAAAGACTATTACACCTATCCCTTGATAACTTGTGCATAACGGTGTCCACAAACATAGAACACCCTATAAGTGAGTCGCGAGTTACCAAGGGACCTCCAGAAATTGAAACAAATTGCTTTTACATCGAGAAAGCCGTGGCGGGGGGGAGCGGCGTTAGGGAACTGGGCTGTTTATTGACTGAATCCTCATTTTACAATCACGTCGACAATAGTTTTTAATAACGCGCTTTTTCAAATGAAGTTCTTCATTATTCTGTTTAAATAACATTTATTTTCAAAATGTCCAACATATGAAAGATCTTTCTAACTGGTTTCAACAACCATCACATGTACATGAAAAAATCTGTGTATTACATCAGTGCGTTTTGTTTTCTTGAGGAGTCTGGTTCATGTAGTGGTGTTTAATATTATCCTGCCAAATCGGGAGTCAACAGAGCAGAGAACTAGATTAACTGTTGATACATCACCAAACAAGATTCCTTTATTCAACAATATACGACATTTATTTCGTGAGACAATCGTCTGCATCAAAACATAATTTTTGTATTGTTCAGTTAGTACAATATTGATGTTGTGATTTCATTGGAAAATATAATGAAACATCTTATCATCCTTGAGGATATCTATCAGTGCCAGTTCAAGAATTCTCTAAAACTCGCTTGCCCACAATGGTCCATATCTGTTTAATCAAGCTCTCTCTTTTACGAAGTATTCATTTCGCTTGGCTGCCTTGTTATCTTTGATCGCAGTTATGAAAGAGTCGGTTAATTTAAGGTAGTTTGTGTTACATATACAATAACATTTATAAGTGTTTGATTGATCAAATGATGTGAGTTCATCCGACATACGACTGGGGCCACTAGACTTTAAGTTTGTAGGATTTTCATGCCTTTTAGCTTTTCTTTTATTCCACCTCCTTTATATGATTCAAAAGACATAATTAACTTCATAATACAAAGGAGGCCATCTTTTAATTTAGTGCAACAATACAACAAATACTTCCAGAAGTCAGTTATCAAAACATGGTCGGCACTTAATTAGGTTCTCAGAGAAATGCTCGTGGACATAGCTGTTACGGTAGATTGACGCATTTTACGTTTAATTACAAGAGGACACATTGCATTTATGATGATTACACTTAAAAGGAACTAAAAGATAAACTAGAACACAAATTTAAATATATATCTAAAAATTACTGTATTTGTATTAATAATTAAAGTACTGCCTCCACTCAGCGTAAGTGACATTTTCATTGAATGAAATTTCCTTACATATCGTTAATTGCGGTGTACTAGGAATGTCGCTTGGAAAGAAAATGTAAAAAGTTGTAAGACCTATTTTTAAATTTGATATTTCAAAGTGTTGATTAAAATTTCCAGGTCCTACCAACCGTTTTTGACAATAAAATGAGCAATACACCAAAATTTCCGTTACCAATTTTGATTGTGATTTTCTTCAATTTCAACAAATAGGGATCAATTTTTGGGGTATCTTCTAGTTTAAAAATGGGATCCACGCCTAACCCCGCATTATAAGTGGGTTCACGAGTTATCAGGGTGTGTTATCGAGGGAGTGGTGTACTGTGAAAATAATACACACAATACAGATACACATAACATCTGTGAATCTACTACCTTCACGATAGTCCTTGTTCCTACTGACTGTAGAAACTTCTGTTGTACATCTTGGTATTCCTTATCAGAGCTTTGCAGATTGACCACTTTGAGGTTTTCAGTTTGTGCCATCTTTGTCCATGTTGAAGGTAAATCAAAGGCAGTCATCTCTGCAGCAAATTTGGGAGAGAATTAGAATACAATTTCACACAAAATCCCTTCTTAATGAACATCTGTTACATATATGCTTAAAACAAGTTCAGTGAATTTCAGAAAGAAACTGTATTCAAATTTTACCATTTACATACAATTCAGGAAGAACCTAGACTCAATATTCATGGTCCTCTTATCCCAGTTGTAAAGGACATCAAATCTGTTGGACTTACTTTTATCACATTCCTTCTGCACATCAGATAATTCATGGGCTACTTAGGTACCTTAGAATCAAATGTGAAAAAGACCTGGATTTAACCTTAAGTGTGGAAAGACACAGATTGGGAAGCACACTGGAGGGTCTTACTTCAGTTGTACAAGAGTTATAGTACGAGTTCAACTTGACCACGGTTCAGTTGTGCATGGATCAGGTCACAAGTCTTACCTCAGATGCTTATGATGATTTACTACTAGAAAAAATCATGGACTTTTATATATATAACAAAATTTGTATATATTTTTTAAGGATTTTATATTTTATAACTTTATCTTATGTACCTTTTAAAGGATTTTAATATCTTTACCTTCATCTCACAGGACTACCTGTTTATGTTTATCTGGAGGCTTAGAGTTTATCTTCAGAAAACTCTGGCAACTTTAACTTTAAACTTTTATAACTTAACTTTTTAATCAGCAATAAATAGCTAGGAATGTGCTGATACATACTGTATAAATGAACAGCATATTTTACATTGTTATAAATTTTAAAACTCTCAAAAAAACTGAAAGACAGCTAGCATTCTGCTGACATGCCAGTTTACCCTATACATACATGCATGGATGCATGCATACATACATACATACATACATACATACATACATACTGTACCTTTTAAATTGTTATATATTTGTATTACTCTCCAGAAAAGTGAAAGAAAACTTGTAAACAGGGGATCTAAGGAATTCTTTCATTGTAGCAGCAAAACATATGACAGGAACACCATGCATGCATTAAATCTTTCTTGAATAAAATTCAGAGCAACTGGTCTAAACTAAATCTCAGGCAGTTTTGAAAAGTCCATCCTCCTGATGCCAAAATCCCATAATTTAATGCATATATTCAACCAATGCTAAATTATTACCTTAATGTACGGGAAAACTACTCTAGAAAAGACCTTGACTGAAATTAAAATTACAAATAAAAGCAGAATGCATAAATCAAGAAAAATATTTGATGCACTTTCATAAATCCTGTTAAAAAAATTATATTGAATGCAAACTGACAAAAAATTTTGACTAACATAAAGCTGTATTAGTATACAAATCTCTAAATGGAAATGCAACACGATATGAACAAGCCATGTTTAGCTAGATACAATGAAGTTATGCCTTACACTCTACAGAAGCTGGAAATCTGCTACCAAAGCCTAAATACAGCAATTCAAGAACTTAGTTTTTCTCAGATTCTTGCCTGGCACAGCTAGCGTTCAAATATAAAACATTCTCTCAAAGCTTTTAAAAATAATTGCTTTAGCTATCTGTTAAATAAGAACTGAGTATTGTTTAAACGAATGTATATAATGTACATGAGTAGCTTGTAGAGAAGGCCTCAGAGCTGTATAGTTCTAGTATTATTATTATTATTATTCTCTAACTTGATCTTATTTTGTTATTTTAATTTTTTTAAAAGTAGAATAGTTAAATGGCATGACATATGTTTTTCTTTCTGTATCAGATCACAGATTAAAACCATTGTAAAAGTTTGAATGGCTTGACATATTGCTCTTATTAAAATTTGGTTCTCCTATGTTTCTTATTGTAAGTAACAGTGGCTTTACCGTAATGTAATTCATACTTATTGGAAAGATTTTTTTACATCAATAAGAACTCTTTGAAATTTGGCATAAATTAGGTGTTGATTGATTGGCATTTAATGGCATACAGTAGTCCCCTTCTTGAATGGCACCCCTGACCAGCGGCCACCCGCTTCTTACAGCCAGAATCCCTTGGCACCGATGAGTTTGTCTTCAAAAGTACCCCTCAAGAACGGCCACCCCTCTAATGTGACCAGCAGCCAGCATATTAGTACAAAAATGTAAAATGTTCCATTCACAAGTGGTCAATTTTTATTTCAAATGTATCCAGAACCAATAATTAATTCATATCGTGATGTATGGTAAGTAATCAGATTATCTCTATCATTGATACATGTCTCCCCATGTCAAGTTTCCGTTACTGAAAGAAGTGTTGACTAAAGTACATGTAACACTAAGATTAATATTATATTATTGTCTATAAAAACCGACGTTTACAGAAAATGGGCTGAACAATGTTATGATAGAGTTTTGGGCTTCAAACATCTGTCAAGTGCTTCTCTTTGATGATTACAACTGTATATAATTGTCAAGATCATAACAGGGTCAGCATAGGCTAAAAATAGATTTTGTTCATTAGCACACACACACACAGAAATTAACCTTGAACAAAACAGAGTACCAGACAAAGACTGAAAAATCATGTGACAACAAATTTATCGCTTCCTTTATGAAGATGGCATTTCGTCCACTCTACAAAAGTTCTGTCTGCATATTTAAATCGCATACAGTTAGCAACATCTGAAAAAATCATTACCAAACTTTAACATGTCACCACATAGAAGAAAGTCAGTTATTCTACTCGACAACATCCATTGAGGTGAGATGGGGGGACTTGCCAAACAATTTTATGTGGAAAAGACTTAAATAAAACAATTTTATGTTGAAAAGACTCGAATAAACAATGTCATAACTGATAAGGTGGTTATTCAGCAGCAGTGGGAAAATGGAGCAAATGGAAAGAGAAGTATGTATGTACCAAGATTTAAATAACATTTTTGAATGGTTTTGCTATGTGCATGACAACAATACCTGCTCACATATCACGCTTACACTAAGAATAAGAACGATTAATGTATATTCAGTTGAAATATGTCTATTATTATAAAAGAAGAACGTTTTTAATAATTAATGTTACTTTTAAACAAAGATAGTAAATGAAGATATTAAATGCTTTGAAGACCTCAGTGCAAATATGAATGTCAAGCTTCATGACTGTCCTCAAAGTGGAAATAGAAAGTGACAAGATTTTCAATAGAGCCATACTGAATATCAAAGGAACATAATTTTCAGTTAGGACCAGCACTATCTTAGAAGAAGGAATCTGCATGGATGACAACTGACGATAATCCAAATACCATTGCACACAGACACACAAAAGACAACAGTAATATAAACAACACTGCCATCAATATTTGCACAGCTAACGATATAAAGCATCTGGGAAACACATAAATGGATTTGAACACTTATGTTGGACAGTTTCCTAAATAGATCAATCAACAGCCCAAAAAATGTTGCTCAGTATAAAAAGCAGACTGCAGCAAGGTTATTTGTCACTCAGTAACTAACCTGTTAAACTAGCTCTTCCATCCCAGTTATAAACAGTTTCTGAATACTGATGACTTTAAGGATTTTAGTTTCATTAACTGGTTACCTCCACCACCTGAATAATGTAGCTCACTGCAGAGAGTAGATTGTTGAAGGATTGTCTATAGTTGAAGAACTGGTCTGTTGACCAAGATCCTTTTCTAATTTCATGTATAAATGTACACAACAACCACTATAACTTTTCCTGTTTCTGATATTATGTTATTACTTAGAAACAGTTGATCCAAAAACAGGCATCAAGTAAAATTTATCTCTTTATTATAACTTTGACTATTTCTGGTATATATATCACTGCCATCTCACCTCTGTCTGCGTGGGTTCGAGTCCAAGTCTCGGCTAGCGTGGGTACGTGGGAAAGCCTGCCAGTAGCTTCTCGTGGGTCGGTGGTTCTTCCCTGGGTTTTCCAGGGTTCTTCCTCCACCAGTTATACTGGCCGCCATGTATAGCAAATCTTGTACTGGAAAATGGCGTTAAACCCTACAACAACAACAATTTCTGGTATATAGTTTTGAAGAAGCTGCCATCATAACATTTGACAAATAATGGAGTAAAATTAAAGTGATACAGACTCCTGCATGTACACTACAGCCAAAAAGTCAAAGACAAGAGGCAAGAAATGAAACCTTCATAAAAGAATCAGTTAAATGGCACAGAGCAAATTCATAAACCAGGCAAATTCACGAATTAGTTTTAGTTTATCTTTAACTTTGCTAACAATGTTTTTCACCAAAAAAAATGTCCAAGATATGGATAAAATTAGCTGAAAATCTAATATGGTTACCTACATATGCCTAGAAACATGACAACAAAATTACACTGGTCTATGTCAAAAGGGTGTTGTTTCCCCAGTATGCATGGACAAAAGATAGGATGGATTGGAATCAAATTAAGATGGCCACTTTATATGGAATAAGGATATAATTACTATAAATTAGGTTTAGCTTATTTCGAAATATGACATACTGGATTTGTTTGGCCAGAATGTTTCCAGGTCCATTGTCTGAAACAGTTTTAGAAACAGTGAAGAGCGTATTCAATAAAAGTTAAACAAGTGTAATTCATATTACTCCAAACTATTGTGCAATGATACTGGTACCTTGTATGAGGTCCTTTCTGACAACTGTGACAGCGTCGCTAGGATCCTTGATAGAAAATTCTTCCATCTTGTTAAAATCAATCTTGTATTCCTCTTTATCACTGGTAAAGAATGTGACAAATGCTTTCTGGTCCTTGTAGGCAGTCTCAATGAGCAAATTGAGATCAGCTGGGTATTCTCTCAGCTCAGAACTTTCTGTAGTAATTTCAATATAGTGCCATTGGACAAGCTTTTTCAGCAGTTCTGCACTCCTCTTGTCTTGTTCTTTTTTATCAGCTTCTCGTATAAGTCTATGGATTCCGTCTGATACTTTCATAATTCCATCAGCTACCCCCTCAATTGTAATTCTTCCAATCTTGAGATCCACTGTAATTTGTATATCCCATTGCTGTGCAAGTCTCTGTAGCTTTGAAACCTGAAAAAAGTAGCAAGAGAAGTATAACAAGCAGCTGCACTTCATCATTTGGGTGACAAAATACTGTATGTTAAACGAAAAAGTTAATGGCCATGAGGTTTCCATAATGTACTCATAAGTTGAGTCTAATTATATGCACAAACCCTGATTTGCCATTACACAAAGTGCTGGCAGATCTGGGTCTATGCAGTTTGATATAAGTAATCAGTAGAATCAAGAAGAAAGACCCTGATCTGCTGGCACCTTATGTGATGGCAGATCAGGGTCTATATTGTTTAAATTAGGACTTGTATGCAAGTACAGAAGGCAAATATACCTTGAAATGTTTTCTTAAATGCTCTAGGTAAACAAAATGATTTTGGTGGCTGCTGAAAAAAGCAAAGGTTACTCAGTTTCAATTATGCTATATATATATATATATATATATATATATATATATATATATATATATATATATATATATATATATATATATATACATTTAAGGACTAATTATGGTGTTTTTGGTTTAAATTTATTTTTGACTGTTCCATACCTGAAATCCACATAATTGCTGTGTTATTTATAAATACTTTGTGTTCTAAAGTATGACTCTCAAGAAAGTTGCTGCCGGAATATCCTGCCCCTAATATGTATGTGAAAATGAGAAGGAAGAACTCGATAATGTAGATATTAATAGTGATGGGAATTTGCTATACATCAGTCTTGTGGAAATTAAAAAACTGAAATAACTAATGCTAAATCTGACAGCCAATAAAAGCTATTTCTGTTGACATTTTTATTCTTCCATGCCTGATAACCTCATATTTGCTGTCTTATAAATTTACTGTTATATCATTTTCAAATTATTGTGTTCAAAAATAAGACCATTATAAAAGTAAATGTGTGCATTACCTGTCCCAGACATGTATGTGAAAGTTGCATAATAAACAATGAACTGGATAATGAAGAAATTCATAGTGTATGGAAATTGTTAAAGGTTGGTCTTACGGATATTTAAGAAACTGAAATGACTAATATGCACCAACAGTCAAAACTGTCATCAGCAGAACGAGAGAAGAAAATGAAAAACAAATCATGACAAGTATTTGAATGAATTATGAATTTCAAATAAATGCATTCGAATGCTGAAGTATGATTGTAGCAACTTTTCTAACTTTTATATTATATAAACCACAGTGAGAAAATAATATCTGATCCTTAATTTTAGCTGATAATATCAAACTTTTCTAAACTTAACTACA
The DNA here is from genome assembly GCA_028554795.2 of Sinohyriopsis cumingii. Classification (NCBI taxonomy): domain Eukaryota; kingdom Metazoa; phylum Mollusca; class Bivalvia; order Unionida; family Unionidae; genus Sinohyriopsis; species Sinohyriopsis cumingii. The sequence continues at coordinate 245,003 of JAPYKE020000081.1, forward strand.
ATTCTTTCTCCCTTTAAATTTAACCCCTTATCTTATACAATTTAACCTTGCAATTTCAACTTGATACTTGTTGCTCTTATTTCTTCATAAATCTATTATGAAACGATTTAATGAAGATGTGTGCATGCAGTTCAAATTTCTTTTTGCAGTGAAGGAGGATGCATTTTTCCAATGTTCTTCTTTTCTCTCTCTTACTCTTGCTCTCTCTCTCCCTCTCTCTCTCTCAAAATTATGTTCTAATTATTCCTTGCCTAAATGGTATGTCTCAATTATTTTTTCATCATAAGAAAGATTTGGGATTGTTTCTTGCAATATGATGGAGAAAGAACCAAAATCCTTCAATGGGACTGACAAGTCTATTGGCTGAAAAGAACTGCTAGAAATTCAATGCAAAACCATTTCTTCCTTTTAAACTGCAGACTGATGAAACCATCTTTGATATTCTTCAGTGGACACAATGGATTTCAACAAAATGGCATCATAAGAAGTCATCTCATGAAACCCCATGTAGATAAGACTCTGTTTTGTGTGTGTGTGTGTATGTGTGATTTGGATTTTTAACGTAGCTTTAAAAAAATTTCAGTCATATTGTTATGATGTCTGCAGTGTGGCAGCTTACAGTGATGTCTAGCACTAGGGCATCATTCTGCAGACATGTAACATCATGTCTCACCCAGTCATAGCAGCCTGACACCAGGCCAACCAGTCCAAACACTAACTCTAAATGCTGAGTACCCAGCGAAGCAGCTGTTAGTACCATATCTATAAGTCTTTGGCATGACTCAGCCGGGGTTCAAACCAGCAACCTCCTGCATGGAATACTATTACTCCATGTAAATAGTACACAGTTGCCCATGGAATACTATTACTCCATGTAAATAGTACACAGTTGCCCATGAAATACTATTACTCCATGTAAATAGTACATCTTTGCAAATGGATTACTATTCTCTGGGAAAGTTGATACAGTTGTCATGGAGATGACTGAAAGGTTGAGGTAGTAAGAGATAACTGCAAATCTATGGCTTAGTTATTAACTGATTAATAATAGGTAGGGTCATTTTGTGTTGCTAGTCCTACATGTATGAGCACTTATCTAGATGAGTGACAGATCATTTGACTAAGTACCACAGGCAAAGGACATAAAGTGGAACAACCCCATTTCTTGGAAGTAAGGAATATCAGAGATGCAAGCTGGAGACACAAGAGCCTTGCACGAGACTAGTGAAATTGAATTTTATTCAAATGTGTAATCTAGGAAAAGCAAGGTATGATTACTTCATAGAATGGAATGGTAAAGTAGGGAGCACTACAGAAGTGTAATTCTTTTTTAAGGCAAAATATCAATATACAGCCATCATCTAACATAAATATTGTCAGGATCTGACACGATATTTAGTGTGATATATGAAAATAAATTTCAATGCCTGAACAACAGTACCATCTAGTTTCTAATGAGCGCAAAGATCAACATAACGAAATCTGCATCACCTTCAAACCATCCAATGAACTTATGAGAGCAGAAAAGCATACATCTGCAAGTTAATGCTGAATTGAACTTGTCTGTACAAGAAATAATGACAATTAGGTTTTACCAGTAAAACATGTACTACCCTGGGTGGAAGGCACTTTCAAATTCAACCAACCCACAACAGAAGCAATTAAAAAAAATTATGATCCATCGTCAGATATGTTTTAATTGAAAAACACTGCCCCCTACATAAGCATATTTTTTTAACATAATTTCTGGCTATGGGTTGGTGGGCAGTAGAAGCAATTTTAATGTTGGGTTGGGGACAGAAACAATTTAATGACAGCTGGCTGGAGGTAATCTACTGAATTCTTACAGATCATATAATCTACTGCATATTTTTATTTGTATTCATTCATTATAATCAATCTTTTGTCATTTTGTTTGTTTGTCTGTCATCCTTGTATGTCCCTGATACTGTGAAATCACAAATTTTCATGGTGGCTTATTATTTGAAGATGTCACTGATCAGTCCCTTAATACCTACTAATTTAACATCTATGAATACAGATTTTATAATAGGGATTTCTATTCTAATACAGAAATCATGAATTTGTATCCTTACTAAACTGTTTGTTTACTAAAGTGATCACAATGTTTTGCTATTTTTCTTTGTTTTCAGGCACAACCATAGGCTTACTCCATATCTGACAGCTAATTAAAATGTTGTTAAAAGAATTAAAAATTTTCTAACAATTCAGTTGGACTCGGATTATATACATGATTCATATTCAATAAACAGGTTCTAAAATTGATGTGTTTATTTTGGAGCCATGTTCCTCCATCACATTCAAGATCTGAATATACTAAAGGTGAAATTAGTACAGTTGCATCCTAAATTACTATCAAGGCTACTTCAAACGTTATTTAATGTGAGACTTTAATGCCAGAAGTCATGGCTTCAGTGATTTTTGGGTTTAAAAAAATGGATTTCTTCTCAAACAACTCAATTCAGTGAAGATTACATTGTTTTTTAATGAAACTGTGAGAATTCTTGATGTGTAAAAATTGCACAAGAAACAAACATCAGATCAGTAAATTAATACCATGGGAAAATACTGATAGGAATATGCAGAAATAATGATATTACTATTTAAATGGAATATGTGGTGACAATACAAGTACTGGTTCAACAACTTTGCAAAATACATCTTGTAGAACTATTCTGTTGTTTCCAACAACACTAATATGGCAATAATTTCTGCAAACATGAAGCTGACCAATGTTTTACATTAGTCCCTTGCTAATTAATGGTTTTAGATTTTACAACAAAACTAAGCACATTTTACCATTTGACAATAATACTTGATTACAAATATTTAGATTGCAAGAAAATAGAAGTTACAATTTTACTAAAAGTACTGGTACCAGTAAGACTAAAGGAGATGGTAAAAAAAGAATCAGGATGAACAGATTTGTAGTGTAGTAAAGAATCCATATATCTGAATGACATCAAGTATTTTGTCATCAATTTCATCATCAGTTAATGATATTGCTTCAAAATGTTGTGTACTAGATAATAGTAATCCAATTTGTAATACAAATGCCAAATGATGGCTTGGAACTAAGTGCCAAAAGGTCTGCAGAAAATATCACCATGATCAAAATATAAATAGGAAGAACCGAACACAAACAGGACAAATTTTATCCGTCTTGCTTTGAGTTTACACAGATCAGTCAGTCTCTCATGAGAGCATGTACTTCATTTTGTAAAACATTTGCATGATATGAAAGTTTGTCTCGTTATTCTTTTGTTGCCATAGTGGTTCTCCCAACTAGAGATCTGCACACACTTTATTATGTTGTATGGGGATTCTCTGATGTTCTCTGTGAGCATTAATCTGCTAATTGTTTCTCAATTTAATATGATCCTCCTCCTCTGTGTACAAATATTATTCTGTGCTGTGAACTCCTTTCATTGCCTGCTGTCTGAAACGCATATTCATAACTAGCTTAACAAGTTACTGTTCTTTATGGTTGTGCAATTTTCAACATCTCACAGGTATGGTCCCATGGGTATCCTCTCTTGGATATCTCTGTTCCAAAAGGAAAAGTTTTCCAGAGATCTCACAAGGATTTTAAAAATAGAAGTCCAGGACCCCAATTTTGGTAAAAATAGAGTCCCACCAGCAAAAGTTGCAGTCCCCTCCCAGAAAACTATGCAAATTATAAGAACTATTGGTTGCCATTGAGTTTAATTTTTACATTCTTTATAACACTGACAGCTATTGTTTATCCATCAGATTGAGTCTGAATTTTGTCAATCCAGGGAAGGTCTTATTCAAAGCACTAGGCTAGGCATCACACAATTTCTTACACTTGGCTACTGTCCCTAACCAAACTATCAGTTCTAGCAACTTCAGCACTCTCCTGAATCTCATTACAATCTTCGTCAGTTTGCCACTGAACCCCAAAATACTCATTCAAGTCTAAGTCTCAACAAGTCATGATTCCGAGGTCATGTGCAATGCTTATTCCGTTACACTTGGAAATGAACTCAATAATGAAAGCTTAAGTTGTTTATTTGATGCACAGTTATAAATGACCACATGTACATCTCTGGGTCTTTCTGCCTCTGAATTCAAGCACTGTAAATATCAGTAGATTTTCCCACCCAGCTGCCAGTCAAAGCCTTTGATCTTGCCACCCAGCTATTGCAGCATGTTCTTTTGATGTACTCTTATAATGGTGATGTACAAGGAGGGTGAGGCTTTCAGCCACTAAATTCTGTCATTGTAAATATCAGCACAGCTAACTGATCAACACATTTTCCCACTAAGCAGGTGGCTGAAGCAGGACTGGCAAGTCTTTAAATTTTTCCACCCACTAAATGTGTATGAAGGACACTCACCTTTGTGATTTTCTGCATCCCCAATAAAAAATTGGCATCCAAATATGCGTGATTAAGCATTTCCGCGAGCTCTGAGTTTTCACTAACATGAACTGTGCCATAGATTCATTTCCTTGTATCAGTGCTTTGCTGCCTCTTATGCCAGATTTTTTTCTCTTCCATAATTCTGTATTAGGGTTTTAAGTCCAACATTCCCATAGTCTGCTTGTTGAGACATGGGTATCTTGAATAAATGTAACTGGCATATTGTCTATCCATCATATACATCGGACTCACACTCAACATCAACTTTGGGCTCGAAATCACACACTAGTATTTCCAATGACATTTTCCCAATATCCAACAGATCGATATACATGAAATTCATTGTCATCATTTCTATCACCAGCCAGTATTTGCCGACTGAAAATGTTGTCTGAAGACAAACCCTGTTGTGATTCAGCCATTTTGGTTTCCTGTGTGGCCTTTATTTTGAAACATACATTTGTAAAACTTCCATTATGAAAATAAGATTAAAACTAATATAAAATGCTCATTCCAGGGCCCAATGAACCAATCAAATTTAGTTTAGCAGCCATTCATGTCAAACTGAAGTATCTCACTAACTGGATGTCCCATCAAGCACTGCAAGACTGCTACTGGCAGTGCAAATTACATTGCAAAATGCACTTTTCAAGTTAAAAGTTTAATAAAAATTGCATACTATGCAAAGCACGTTTTATATCCACGATGTTGACATAATTTGCAAAATGCGTATCAGTGCTTTAAAAGTAAACAAATTCGTACAAATTACGTGTACTCACATGTAATGGCATAATTTTCTGACTCAATGTTTTATTCACATTAGACAACTAGGAGAGTATTAGATGCAATTTTAAATATATATTTGGGTTTTTTTTTCTGACAAGCCTACCAGCGATTTTTCATTTTGTTAACACAGCCCACAACAGAAGTGATTTTCCTAACCAACCTTCCATTGTCAGAATCAAAATAGTTTGAAACACAACCTCCTACAGAAGTTTTTCTGAAGTGCCATCCATGGGTGGATATATGTTTTACTGGAACAGCCCTTAGGAGAAATTCATGACTGAATCATAAATATCAGTAAGTGGATGCCAACTGACATTAATCTGATAATAGATTTTAAAGTCAAAAACTTTGTGCATTTTCGTTTGTCACCTCAACATCTGAAGGGGCATAGATACTACTTGTGTTCATCCATCACAGACTGGTTACTTTTTGTGTTCAAGTGAATTCAAGCAAGGTGGGGATGGAGCAAAAGATGTACAGGAGGAAGGACATGTGCAAACAGCTTTCATTGGGCAACTGAGCAACCATTAATGTCGAGTCATGATGTTGTTGGAAGTGGATTATATACATTAGAAAAAGAATTTAAATGAACTGCTAATTTACCTGATCTGGAGAAAAAGTCTTGATTACTGACTCTGTAAAGTGAATTTTATTAAAGTCGTTTTTAATAAGATGATCTAGTTTATTTATAGCAACATCAAGATGTTGTTTTTCCCAGGCATACACGTCAATCCAAACTGTAGAGGGCAGTTCAACTGGTGTCATCATTTGTGGTGATTTCAATGGCACTTTCCTTGGAGCTTGTTCATAACTACCACCTGGTGCCAAAAAGAAATATAGATTAGAATGATTCCAATCTTTACTCTGTAAGGATACAATATCATATTCTGATTTTAAAACCAGTCAAGCAAGTTGAAATTTTTTGAATTTTAATACACCAAAAATTATAAAAACTCTATTGATTGTCTCTGTGGCCTTATCAACACACTTCTAAACAATTTATGTGCTCTTGACGTCTTACTTACAAACCACAGAACTGCTTGGTATGTTTCATCTCTTCTATTTAAATCATTAAACTTTAGTCCCACATCTGTGTTATCATGCTCACAAGAAGTTACATCAAAACCTGACTCAAGACCTTTGATCTAAAAAATTAATGACCAAGGACCAACTATCAACTTGTTTATTTGAATGCAAATAATCATATATGTATGTATGTATGTATGTATGTATGTATGCATGCATGTATGTTTGTATAGTATGTATGCTGTATCAATCATATACCATGTCATGTATAAAGTTTTCATTAAGAGAAAATGAGGCTTGCCGAGTTTCCTTTTAATGACAAATTTATACAAGTGGTATATCATTGATACAGCATACATACTATACATATATTTTATCTATATCACATACAAATACATATATTTACCATTTGAATGGAGTCATAGCGACAAGCAACTGTGTGTTGACTAGGTGAATTAACTCACATTCCTGCCAAGTGCATCCACAACAAAACATAGTTCTGTCTTTTTGTGCCTATTCACAATCACCTTCTCATATTAATAAGTTGATTGTTTTCATTTTTGAGTTTCTGTTTTTATTCACAATGATTAAATCAATATAAGTTACACTAATGATTTATACATGAAAGATGGTTTAATGAAGAAAGCAGACCACTAGGCATACAGACACATAAATTCTTGGATATGAACACTCACAGATGTATTGATGTACAGATGCAAGAAAATTTGTATGGAATACAATCTAAGCGAAATGACAAACCAACAAGAGGTAATTAAAATATTTTAATATATTTAAAGTTGATGTAAGTCATTATTCTTCTTTAACTGCATTACTACCAACCATAAATTTCTCTCTTTCTCTCTCACCCCCTCCCTCCCACTTTGGTTGGTTTGACTTAACATTTACCATCATTCTTCATAGGTTCAGAGACATTGCGGTATTACACAACCAAAAATCCTCTATTCTTGTCTTTTCATGGATTTTCGCCATTATCTTGATACAACGATCAATGGGGGGGGGGGCAGCCCTTGGATATTTTCATATTTAATTAATAATAATAGATTTTTAGAACCTTATAATAGGTTTAAGAAATGACAACAACATCAACAAAGCCTTAAATATGTTACATATGTGTGCCCCATAACCAAGACATTTACCATACTGTGTCGACTGGCAACAGCAACTTTGTATCGATTATATAAACACTTTAGAGAGGTCCAAGGGAAGTGTAAACATTCCATTATGAAGAATGATATTGTGGGTTACCTGGTGCAATTTCAGTTTCAAGGTTTTTTATCCAGCCCAATTTATTTTTCTCTAACACTCCTGATTTCTGCATATTTTGTCCAATGTGCATGAGAGGAGATGGGTAACAGAAAAAGAAAGGATTGCAATTAAATTGTGTACCTTGTTAAATTCATGTAGAAAACAGGATTATTATTACTTTTTATGGTTATTTTCATATGTAACTAATGATTAATGACTGGAAATTCATCACTGATGTATAGGAATAGACCCAACAGCACCCAGTTCCAAGAATGTTTATATGTGCATGTTACTGCATCATGGGCGGATCACAATTTGATATACCAATAGTATTGGTATATCAAATTGCTTTTTACCAGCTCTTTAAAAGCCATGTTATTTTTAATGTGTGTGTATATATATATATATATATATATATATATCATAGGGTCTATATGAAGGAACAAAAGTGCAAGCAGTGATTACAAATTGACCCCAAGGATTATTAGGTCCTTTAGTGGTCAACTCCTACACAAATGTGTGGTTATGCTAGTGGTCAGATATCCACTATCTCCATTTAGAATTAATTTCATATTAGAAAATTGTTCTAGTGAAAACCTCTTTTCAAAGCCACTATTGATGCAGGATTTTTGAGTTGATGTCTATGTTGCCATGTTAAAATTCAGATGATTACCATTGTCATTTAGAATGAAGTTCATATTGCCATAGTATTTGTATGGAATACCATGCTGATATGACCATCCATTCAAATGAAGCAGCCATATAAAGATTTTCAGGATGGCCATCAATACTGCCAGTTTTGAGGTTACATCAACACCATTTCACTATATAAACAAATATATACTGCAAGTTTTCTTTAATACAAAAAAAAAACACCAATACCAAAACCATCCTATGTCAGTAAACAGTTATTATCTGTAATAAAAGGTAACATAAGCAACATTTTTATTTAAGACCAACTATACAAGTAGTGAAGCATTTAGTGAAAAACCCATGCTGATACAACCTTATATTCAAGAGGATAGAGATAACAAGATTTTCAAGATGGCTGTCATGGTCATCCTGTCAGAAGTCTGATCAGCACCATTTCCATTTATGACCAAGTAGATAATTATGAGAAGTTATTGAGTGAAAACATTTCTATATGCCATGTGATTTCAAGTGAAGTAGCTATAACATGATGCTCATGATGGCTACCTTGACAACCATACTGGAGGTCTGATCAAAACCATTTTCAATTAGGATCAACTACTGATCAAAAGGCTTTAAAATTAAAACCCCATGTCAACATAAGTCTCCAGACAGGAGACAAAAATTAATTCAAGACGGCCACCACAGCAGGTATACTGGATGAAAGGTCGCACCATTTTCATTTTGATATTTAACTGGAGAAGTAGTGAAAAGATTTTCATAATGACTTTCAGACCGGCACTATGTTAACTTAATACCAATAACACATCATAAGAGATCTTTTAGTGAAAATTCCATTTTGATACGACCATCCATTCAGGAGCAGTAATGACAACAAGATGTTCAAGCTGGCCACTGTGCATGCCATATTAGACTGGTATCATTTTCACACAGGACAAGCTAGATATCATTACCAATTCTTGCAGTAAAAACCAAACTGAATACAACCATCTATTTAGGATGAGCTAAGATTTTTAAGAGGCCACCAGGGCAGACCATGATTAAGTCTTTCAGCAAAAACTCCATCTTGATATGATCATCCTCTCAGGAGGGATAATAAGATTTTCAAAATTACCACCATAGTCACCATTTTTAACTTTCAAGGGAGACCATTTTCATTTTACATCAAATTAGACCTCAGGATGGATCTGTATGCCAAGTTTTATGATTTTTCTCCAAGTAGTTTAAGAGGAATAGTGCTACCAGATGATGAATAAATGTCGCATGCTAGAAGATGGACACAGGCCCTTTGCATAAGCTCTTTTGGTATCTCTTTAAGTTAAAACTCCAGTTAGTCTGTCCATCCACGGTGGAGTTGCACTAAAGCTCCAATGCCGCCATTAAATGAAATGGTCGTATATGCCAAATCATCTGAATAATGCTGAACCTTGAAAGATAATGGTCCCAAAAATGACTTAGTTCCATTAAAACCAGATAGTATAGATGTTTCATCACATTATCAACCATGAACTGAGAAAGCCGGCGATTTTTCACATGTGTACGAATTTATCTGATGTTGATTGGTGACATAAATGGGTCAACCAATTTCAGTTGACAGCTGCAGCACAATATTTGATGATGTCACCATTGTAAATATAAGAAGCTAACACAATGCAATAATGGACTATCATCAGCTCAAGTTTGCCCTTCAAAGTGTTTCAGCTGATCACCAATATTCATTCAAGTCTTATTTTTATCTAATGTATGCTTTTTCTTCTCAGATCTACTTTTAAAAAATGGGCCTGCCATTCCCGATTCCCTCAAATCAATCAGTGTGCCATGTGTGGATGTTGTTGTTATTAGTTTAGTCATCAGCAAAATTTGTTGACTTTATCACATCACTACTTTTGGTGCACTCCAAAACAAGAACAGAATTACGAGCGACTTCCTTGACTGAATTTAGGTGTGACACCTCTTAATTCTAAACAGAATATCTGAATGTTGTTTAAATATAACATCTCGATCGTTTTAAAGAACAGTTTATGTCAGATATCTTTTTAACAAATCATTTCCTTCCTTACAAACATTGGTTAGACTGGAAGAATGATGAAATTTATGATAATATAATGATTGCTATTTTGGCATCAAAGAGCACCATTTGCATTCAGGAACAACTAGGCATCTAGGTGAAATGGTGTGTAAAATTTCAGGACTTTCCTCCCAGTATTTGAAGTTGTGCAGCAATAACCAAACAATTTCTAAGTGATCCTGGAAACTGGACACCAGAAGCACAAGAATATTATAAGATCCTTTGGACTATGACCACTAGAGCTAACAAATTATAATTCTCAGTCAACTGGCTACATTTGTATATGACTGTCTGGTAGCTGGGTAACAAATTAGTCCCTTCTCCATAGGGTCTACAGTGAAGAATAGAAATTATGTGGTGACTTCCACACTGGAAATATTTCTTTGTAATAAAATGTCATATACTGAATAATGAAAAAACGCTTTCAAAGTTAAACAAGTTAAACAAATGTCGACGATAAGTAATGCATTGTGAATTGTTCAGTACATCCTATTCTTGAATATTTTAATTCTTTCACATCAACCCACATTTAATATATGATATAATATATTTATTACATATAATTTAATATTTATAAAATCATGAAAATTGTTTTTCATCTGATGAAATGAAAATTCCAAATACTCAAACAAATGTTGTAATTTTGTAAAATTCTAATTTAAAGAAAAGTAAATTTTGGATTTATGCTGATAATGGAAATTATTCTTCTCAAAAGCAAATTGTGTCAAAAGTTTTAATTTTTCAAAGATTTTACTATAAAAAGAGTATCAATACTTTTATTAATAATTACTTTTAAGTTGGAAGATAATGTGTGCATCTTGTTCTACTTTGAAGTGTGTTCAATGAATTTATTACAAGTCAACTTCAGTAATTGCAAATCAGTATGTGCACTATTTACACTAGATATTTTAAACTAAAATTGTACCATGAGAGTTTGGGGTCTCAGGTTTGAGCCCACTACCCTGTATTTTGACAGTTTTGACAAAAGCCTTGAACATCTGGCTTTGGAAGATTAAAATGTGGACCTCTATAACTATTACTGTATCTGAGGCTTGTAAATATGTGATTGCTTTTTGAACATTACATTGAAAATCAGTACTGTTAACTCTATGTTTTACCTTTTAAAGTGCTGTATATTTTTCCTAATAAAGTCTTTGGTTTGGCTCCACTGCCCCGATTTCTGGCAGCATCAACAAAAACCTGAACCATCTGGATTTGGAAGATTACAATGCGGACTTCTGTAACAGTTTTTGCACTTGAGGCTTGGAAATCAGTGATTGCCTTAAACATTACACTGGCAATCTCTTCTGGAGAGACACCTACACCTGAAATTTACAGGTGCTATAATTAACACATTCTGAGTATGTACAATTACATTACTAAAAAATACTGTCTTTTGTTACAATTGATACAGTATGAATCCCATTATATAATGATCATTAACATGTGTACTGACTGACTGACTGATTGGTGTTCAATGGTACATCAACCCATGAAAGACTACTTAGTGCCAAAGAAGTACATATCCTTGCCATAAGAAACATCACTGTAGTCAACCTGCACTGGTCTTGCCAGGATTCAAGCCTATCAAGTGATTATTTAGAGGCAAGGCAAATGAAGCACAGATCCTTGCTATAACAAGGGAATGGCAGCACAGACCCTTGCTATGACAATGCAGATGGAAGCACAGATCCTTGCCATTACAATGAGATGGAAGCACATATCCTTGCCATGACAAGGATTCGAAATTGAAGTACAGCTCCTTGCAATGACAAGGAAATGGAAGCACAGACCCTTGCCATGACAAGGAGATGGAAGCACACATTCTTGCCATAACAAGGAAATGAAAGTACAGATCCTTGCTATGACAAGTAAATGGAAGTACAGATCCTTGCCATGACAAGGAAATGAAAGCACAGATCCTAGCCATGACAAGGAAATGGAAATACAGATCCTTGCCATGATAAGGAAATGAAAGCACAGATCCTAGCCATGACAAGGAAATGGAAATACAGATCCTTGCCATGACAAGCAGATGGAAGCATATATTCTTAACATGACAAGGAAATGGAAGCACAGATCCTTGCCATGACAAGGAGATGGAAGCACAGATCCTTGCCATGACAAGGTGATGGAAGCACAGATCCTTGCCATGACAAGGAAATGGAAATACAGATCCATGCCATGACAAAGAAATGGAAGTACATATCCTTGCCATGACAAGGAGGTGGAAATACAGATCCTTGCCATGACAAGGAAATGGAAGTACAGATCTTTGCTATGACAAGGAAATGAAGTACAGATCCTTGTCGTTACAATGAAATGGAAGTACAGATCCTTGTCATGACAAGATGGAAACATATATCCTTGCCATGAAAAACATCATTGTAGTTAACCTTATGTTTGTTTTGCCAGTATTCAAGCCTACTGACAGAGTTCAACATGTAAATAACTGAGCCATTTCAGCTCCCTGGGCATTTAAATTCATTTGTGAAATATCAACTATATTCCTGAGATAAAGGTTTATTTTTTATTGGATGCATGATTATTTGAGTTTAGTGCAAACTTGGCGATAGTCATGAAAATACATGTTAAAGTTTAGAAAACACCATAATAATGATCTTGGGTGAGCAATGCAAGATAAAAAATATCTGCACAGTACTAAAATTTACCAACATTTGTTTTTGTGAGTTTAAACTTTAAACATAGTATTGGCTGCATCAAGAAGAATGGATCAGTCAAGACATGACCGAACATGAAGCTGAGAGAATAAAAAGGGATTTGTTGTCCATTAAACTTTCAAAAAGTAATAAACTTTATAGTGGGTTATTTTTTTAAACTGATATATGGAATAAGCTAATAGAAATATAACTGATAACAGTACCAGTTTTAACAATAGTGCCTTACAAAAAATTACCCAGAATGACTTGCACAGATGGAACCCACTCTAAAGGAATTTCCATGTCTCTTACCCAATAGTGTAGCAACCATCCAGACAAAGCTCAAACTGTTTAGTAGGATGGAGTGAGGGGCTCTGGCCCTGTGGGGGCCCGAAATTCACACCATCTCCAATATTCTTCAAGATACAATTTTTTAATTAGTACTGCGGCAGCCATTTTGGAAGTAAGATTCATAATATTTCATTTAGGACAAACTAGACATTATCAGAAGAGTCTGGTTCAAACTCCATGTTGATTCGACCATCTATTCAAGAGAACTAGTGAGGTGATAGCCAATATGTCCATTGTTACATTCTGAAGTTAGATCAGCACCACTTTCAGTTGTGACAAACTAGATACAATAAATAGTCCTCTGGTAAAACTCCCAAGCCAATGCCACTTTTCATTTATTATGAGAAGCAATAACAATTTTGTTTAGATGGCTGCCATTATAGCCATACCAGATAAGCACAATATTTATTTAAGACCAACTAGACATAAAGGAAGTCTTCTAAGGAAAACCATATGCTAATTAGACTTGTAGCAATTATATTACAAGTACTGCCTGTGCAGCCACTTTTGTGATTATGTGAAATTTTCCAGGGGCTGTATTATCACAACCTATTGTTGCAGTCTGTATTTTGTTGGAGTGCATTAATGTCTATGCAACTAGGTTTCGAATTACATTATTGTTTCATGACCAAATTAAGTAGCAGTATATCATGCAATCATAATATGATTTTATGTAACAAAATTGGGTGGCCAGAAAACATTTTTTGAAATATTTGTTTTATAATTATAATGATTATCCATTATTGTGTGAATAAAAACACAGAACTACCATCATTTTATATATGTTTGTGACTGTTTTTATGGCCACCAGGGTTTCATATTATTTACATAATATAATCCTGGTAGGATCACAAAATTTTCCACATGATTTATGAATGGATGAATCAGGCATATATTTCTCAAAACTTTTTTTGGTGGGGGGGGGGGGGAGACACAGGCCAAATTGGGCAAAATTGTCTCAACTGGCATCAGGTTATGTAGAACTCATTATGTCCATAAAGTAGAATCATTCCTCAAAGATGATTTGCACAGTATCTGAAATATCAGACATAGAAGGAAGTCATCAAAATGGAGCACAAATTTATTGATATCACCAGCAATTCAATTTTGGGGTCCAAGAGATGAGGCATCTATTGAATTGTGATGTTTGTTCTCATGTGTTTTGAGATCTTCCTTTTGTATGATTCCTGACACTGTAGGCAAGCCACTTTGAAACCTATATGTATAATATTTATGTGTAGCTAAAGAGATTGATGACGTTTATATATTGCTTCACATGACACATCCATGGTTCATTTTGTATGTGTAGTGATTGTGATGCTGAATGACCATGCCACAAAATGGGTGTCCAGGCAGTTCAAACTAAAAATGATAAATCTTCTCAAGAAAATCTAATGGCAATATTATTTATCATTCAAAAAGAGTACTGCAAACAAGATTTTCAAGCTGGCCATTATGGCAGCCATATTGATATCAGATTGGCACCATTTTCGTTTAGGACCAAACAGACATTAAGAAGTCTTTCAGTGACAACGTCATCTTGTTAAGACCATCCATTACCGAGTGGCAATAATGAAATTTCTAAGTTAGCCAATGTAGTGGCCATATTAGACATCAGATCAGCACTGTTTTCTGTTAGGACCAACTAGGCATGACATTAACTCTTTCACTGAAACCACCATGTTGATATGACCATCCATTCAAGTGTAGAGTTCACAAGGGTCCATAGTGAAAATCAGATTTGCAATATTTTCATTTAGGACCAACTAGACATAATAGAAAGTCTTCTGTGTAAGCTTTAAACTTTCCAAGGAGTTAAGAAGGTGTAGTGATAAAAAACTTGTGCAAACAGATGGATGGACAACAGACCATTACATAAGCTCTTCTGGTCTCTGACCAGCAGAGTTATGAATCAAAGGAGCACAGTCATTTGTCAGCATGCACATTTTTAGATGATCGCATGTTCCAAGTTTCACAAGAGGTACATCAAAATCAGAGACTTGTTGCAAGTCAAAACGGGCACCAACTCTTATAAAACAAATCCAGGAGCAACATGATTTATTGATATATGCATCTTGAAATAATGGCCATAACATTTACCAATTTTCATTGCAATCCATACAAATACCATGTGACTAGTTGCACTAAAAAGATTCTATATACTGTAATTGAAGAACTATCAATAGCAAAATGTACATCTGGACTACCAGTCTAATATGTGTTACAAAAGAGAGAAAAATATTTCACAAAGACATCTTAAATGGTTTGGGAGATCTGTGCTAGAAACAAAGATGTTGATGGACAGAAAAATGATGGAAAACATTTTTTTAAACTATTGAAAATATCAATTTTTGGGTAGCTTATGCTACACATCTGGGCCACTGTTCAAAGTATGATAAAAAATACCTTGAATGGTTAGAGATTTGTACATTGAAAAACAAAACAATGTTTACAGACATACAGCAAATAGTTATTTACTTAGTGGGATGGGGAGGGAAGAATAAAAAATAGAAAGATATGCAATTTTAAAGACTGTACTTGTAGCATGGCAAATTATTAAAATTATTATCGACTGGACTAAAGAAAGAAAGAGAGAGATAGAGACAGAGAGAGACAGAGAGAGAACCTGTTCCAAGAGCTGGGAAAGCAATACTCTTTGCCTTCAACTCTTCAGCTTTCAGTAGACATTTGTCAATGACTGGTCTCCATTTGTCCGAGTCTACAGCTATTACATGTATTACATATTTACAATTCAAACCAAAGCCTCTTGTCACAGCAATACCATCCTGCTTCATATCATTAGCTGAAATGAGACATTATTTTTACAACAGTTGTCAACAATTCTTTCAGAAGCACTAATTACAAAATAATGCATTTCAAAGTTAATTACTCAGAATCTGCTGTCCTTATCAAACTGTATCCTGGTTTCAGTAAACATCACTGAACACGATCTTTCCAGTTGAAGGGAAGGGTACTCACTGCCACAAAAAAGCTTTGGAAAATGTTCTGTTTAAGCTGAGTCTGTAAATTCATAAATTTGGGCAGGGGGGGTTGCATGCACATGCTAATTTAGCCAGGATTTTGTTTGACCTGCAATGGGACTCCCAACATGTTTAGGACTATGTAACACATTTTTCTTGCAGATTCTGTTAGTTGTTTTTGTTTATTGAAAGACCAAAATGCAAAGAAATGTGAATAGTGAATACATGTAAAGTATATTTGCTCAGTAAACAATCCTGGTGACCCACATTAACTCATTCTGTACAGGATAGGTGATCTTCACTTTCTTAGTTCACATGGAAGATAAATGAAGTAGACAGATGATCTTTGGCTAGGAAAGATGTGGAAAGGTATTTTGAATTTTGAAACCTAAATAGGTATTTATTCCTATTAGATGGCTCTAGTCTAACTGTTATGAAAGAATATACTGGAGAAAAACGACAGTCTTTTTTAAGTCAGTAATATTATCCTCTTAAGTCCAATTCTCTGTAAAAAAAAACAGATTTTTATTTTTACTTGTTAAAAGATATTAGGTATTAAAAATTGTAGTCTATCTCTGATGTGAAAATTAATGTGTGTCTCTACAGAAACCAGGGATTTAATGAAAAAACAAGAGAGTTATTGCTTTGTATGCTTGCACCAGATATCCTACGAGTTTCCAGAAGGTTTATGATGCTAGACATCTCAGGATTTATCAAAGAGACTTCATAACATCTAGGTCCTAAAACATCTTGATATATAACAGGAATTTTTAAATTAAATTTCTTGTGACCCAAATGCAAGATAGCGCAGGACTTTTCAAGACCTCTTAAATCACAGATGAAAAAGATGTCTAAAAACACAGATGAACAAGATATCTAATGACACATGAACTAGATATCTTATGATACATGAAATAGATAACTAATGAAACAGATGAACGAGATATCTAACGACACAGATGAACATGACATCTAATGAAACAGATGAACGAGATATCTAACAACAAAGATGAACATGACATCTAATGAAACAGATGAATGAGATATCTAATGACACAGATGAACATGACATCTAATGAAACAGATGAATGAGATATCTAATGACACAGATGAACATGACATCTAATGAAACAGATGAATGAGATATCTAATGACACAGATGAACAAGATATTTAACGATACTGATGAACAAGATATCATAAGACAAAGATGAACAAGATATCAAAAGAAAAAGATGAACATGATATCAAAAGACACATGAACTAGATATCTAATGATACATGAACTAGATATCAAAAGACAAAGATGAACAAAATATCTAAAGGCACAAAAAAACAAAATATCTAATGCCACCAGTGAATAAGATATCAAAAGACACAAGCCATACACTGAATTTACTCCAAATCTGTAATGTGGAATTTATGTTATTGTGTGGATACCATTTTTCATTTGTCCAATCATAGTGATCTTGACTGTTTAACCTCAAAATAGAATTCTTCCTTAACACAAGTACAAGTCATCAACAAGTTGTTGAAAGATTTTTCTTTTTTTAGTAGTGATGGCCATAGTTGTTAGTATATCAACATCATTTGTAACAATTTGAAAGCATTCTATGCCACAATGTTTTCTGTCAAAATCTGGTCAATTTTTGTTCATTGGTTTTTCATCAAAAGATAATTTGATGGCAGATCAGCATTTTCTGTATAAATCTGAAAGGTCATTAAGCCAGGGTGATTTCTATCAAGTTTGGCCAAATTATATTCAGCAGTTTCAGAGAAAAAATTGTTGAAAGGCTTTTTTATTTTAAGCAATAGTGGCCATATTTGACTTGTGGATTGGTACTGTTTTGTAAAAATCTGAAAGGTCTTCAAAAGAAGATGCATTCTATCAAATTGTTGATCAAATTCATGTTTTTTTTTATATATAAAAAAGTCATTTATAGTTTTTATTTATAGTAACAGTGGCCATATTTGAAGGCAGATCAGCATCATTTGTATACATTTCAAAGCCTATCATATTTTGTTTTAAAGTTCAAATTGACAGATGCATGATGGATACAAGTAATGAGTTCATTTGACTTTATGGTAAGGATAATAGGAATGATGAAAATCAAACCAGAGATAATGCTTCTTAACATAAAGCCTCAATCAAACTTTGTTTTTAGTACAATAAGTCCTCATAAGTTTCTTAGCCAAAAAAATTAAGATGCAACTGAAGGGCAAAGTCAAACAGGGGCCATAACTTCATTAAATCTGAAAAAAGTGTAGAGAATTATTAAAGTTTATGTCTTCTCAAAATAAAGCCTCATCCTAAATTTGGTTCAGGTCCATGGAGTCCTAAACTTATTTAGAAGAAATGGCACAGGTCCATGGAGTCCAAGAGTTATTTAGCAAAAATGAATTCTGTGAAGTATGTGATGTGACATGGTGGAATGGACGGACATGGTTTACGCTATATACCACCTATACAGACATGACCAGGGCATAAAAAATTGTTTTCCACTTGGTTGGCATGAAAGCCAGATCATGAATTCCAAAAATGACATTCAAAAGAACAATTCCATATTTAAAACTGTGCCAGTGAGTTTGGTAGTGATATGGAAATGATTTAGCATTAGGTTTTTGTCAGAACTGACTTTTCTTTTCTTCATATAAAGGATCAGCAGTTTTTGAGATAATAATAATAATAATGAGGACTTTGTATAGTGCCTAATCTTTAGAAGCTCTAAGCACTTTACAACATTAGACAACACCTATAAGATAAATTACATATATAATGATATGATTACAAACACAAACACCATGAAATTAGAAAACACAGAAAAAAACATGCTTAGAATATTTATGGTAGGAAGCATTATTAGGTCTTTAAGTTTGTTCTTGGAGTCGAAATAAGTGAGTTTTGAGAGCCTTCTTGAATGTGATCACTGTGTCTTTGTGTCTAAGTTCAGTGGGCAATTCATTCCACGTTGCTGGGCCCTGGTATGCAAAACAACACTGTCCATATGACTTTGTTTTCATAATGGGAATAATGAGTATATGATTGTCAGAAGAGGAGCATAAGTATCTTGCTGGTGTGTACACATGGGTGAGGTCGGATAGGTATGTTGGACTAGAGTCCGTCAGTGAAATGTAGCACAGAGAATAAATTTTGTGTTTGATTCTGGATCGAATGGATAGCCAGTGTAGGGTACAGAGCAGCAGGGAGGTGTGCTCTGATCGTGGTACTCTAAGTATGATCCGAGCAGCTGTGTTGTGAACTTTTTGAAGATTCTGGAGTAGATATTGAGATGACCCAGACAGAACTGAGTTACAATAGTCCAGTCTTGAAAGTACTAGCGAATACACAAGTGTTTTCGTGGCATCAACTGAAAGATATTTGCGAATGGAGCTGATGTGTCTCAGCTCAAGATATGCTGCCTTGCATATGTTCATGACATGTTGGTGCGATGTGAGAGTACTGTACAGAGTAACACCTAGGTTTCATACTGATTGTGTGAATTTAATGTTGGTGTTGCTGATATTTAGTGTTTAAGGTAAAGGATGTGAATGAGAAAGTCTTTGTGTTGTAATCAGAATGGCCTCAGTTTTATCATCATTCATCTGCAGCTTGTTACATGTCATCCATGATTTCACATCAGAAATGCACCTCTCTACACCTTGGATGGTAGCATCAACTTCAGTTGGGTGGTTAAATTTGTTTATTTGGGTGTCATCAATTGTATATTGGTGAGACACTGGATGATGATCTATGACACTTGAGAGCAGCTGAGTGTATAGAATGAAGAGAACAGGTCCAAGAACAGACCCCAGTGGAACATCACAACATAGATCAAGTGGGCTGGAGTGTATTCCATTTGCAGACACAATTTGTGTCCTCTTGACCAAGTAGGACTTGAACCACAGTAAGGCTGTATCATGAATGCCAAATACATGCTGGAGACGGTGAAGTAATATATCATTGTCTATTGTGTCAAATGCTGCAGACAAATCAAGGAGGGTGAGGACTGTAATCTTTCCGCTATCCAAAGCCGAGAGAATGTCATTAACTACTTTTAGAAGAGTAGTTTCAGTACTGTGGCAAGGGCGATATGCAGATTGTACATTGCTAAAAAGACTGTTTGAATTCAGATGAGATACAAGCTGGGATAGAACAACCTTTTTTAAGATTTTTTATATGAATGGTAGATTAGAAACTGGGCAGTAGTTCTTTAAATCATTATGGTCTAGTGTTGGTTTCTTCAGCAGAGGCTTTACAATGGCAGTTTTGAATAATGATGGGAATTCTCCTGATGAGAGAGAGGTATTAATAACATCAGTTAGTGAAGGCAATACTGGATCTAAGCACTCAAGCTGCAGTGATGTTGGAATTGGATCAAGTTCACATGACTTTGGTGCACTCTTTATCAGGATTGTACGTACGAAATCCATAGAGACAGGTTCAAATGCTGCTAATGGTTGCTGCTCAAATTCTGTATGGTGACGACGAGTCAACTGAAACTGTGGTGTCAAGCTTATCTCTAATGGTTTGTACTTTGTCACGGAAGATGTCAAAATAATGGAAAGAAATGCTAACAGATGGAAACAAATGACTCATATGGAATGATAGACAATGGACATGTTGGCATACTGTCAAGTTCATGTAGCAAACTTTACCACACTCGTATTTACAATATTTCCAAAATGAGTTTTCAAGGTCTGGAACAAGATTTAAGTTTTTTTACTGCTGTCTCTGAAGTCTGATCTGTAAAATACATGATTTAGAATTAAAATGGAAGCCAACTAGAGTCATTTATAAGGTGAGTGCAAGCCCTGACATATAGAGGGCTCATCTCTACCCACTCAGAAGGATGAATGCCTCCAATAGTAACAATAAACCAATAAATTTGGCTTACATACATATCTTGCTCAATAAACTTGTGCACAGTGGGTTTCAAAACTATGGAACACAGCACAAGCATAAGCACATGTTACTGGAGTATATATCTGAAAAGTATGAAAGTGATGGCCACTGACATTTAGAAGAAAGAGGCTTGGGGAGGTTAAATAGTTGAATATTTTTATGATCACATCTGGAATAGCCGTTAATAATGAACTTTTTTTGTAATGAAGTTGTTTGATTTTCTGTATAAATTACCTTCACTTTAAGATAAAATTCTCTGAATGTTCATAAAAAAACAGATTTCAATACACATATTTACCAGCAAAAATATTCTTTATTACATATCTACTTTTTGTATGTGAATGTGGATACATGTGGTTGTTTTTGTTGAATCAGAACAGAACTAGATTTTATCTTGTAGAAACATTTATTTATTTTTAATGTTTAAGAAATAACAATATCAAAACACATTTTTTTGCCCTATCAGTAAAGAACTAATGCTGTGATTCCACTGCAAACAATCATAAAACTTTTGCATATACTTGTGGGTACGTGAGAAAGCTTGTCAGTAGCTCCTTATGGCTCAGTGGTTCTTTCCATGATTTTCCTGTGTTCTTCCTCTACCAGTTATCCTGGCCGCCATATATAGCCTATCTTGTGCTGAATAATGGTTTTAAACCCCATTACAATAAGACCAACAACTCAGGTCTTATAAACACATGAAAGGCAACCATGCGAACAAACATTCACAACAAAAATTGGTGACAACTAACTTCTTCTCACTAAATAGTAAGTATTGGGGATCTAATCTTGGACCCCACAGGAACCTTGGGACTTCAGAACTTTACTCCCTTTATAAAATTTTGGTGCTAGTTATCGCTTTTCTTTTCAAGTGAAAAGTGTGTGGACTTGGGTGGGGGTGGGTATGTAGAAGATGTCTCTGACATAATGAACATCCTGTGACTTTAAGTTTTAAATACAAAAATAAAACTTTGAATAGTTTACTGCCTTGCTTCACATTTCTATAGTTACCTCTGGCTCTACATTCATCTGCAAGGGACTTGCCTCCTTTCTTCATGATTGCTATTGAAACAGCACCTATACAATAAAAAATACAAATAAAGTCCATAATCAGAAAAAAATTTAAGCACATCATTCACTTTCATATTGTGATAAATCTACGCCAAAACTGCTGTATGATTACCATGTTTGTAAGGATCACAATGTGACATCACTTCAATGAAGTGGAGAAAGAACAGAACAGTGCAGGTGGCTCCAAAGGCATTAAACTATAAATATATATATTTACTGTAGAGGATCTCAAATGGGCAATGATTTTATACTGAATCTCTGCAATGAATTAATAATACCCAGCTTTTATGAGCCTTGGCAAGCAAAAGCTGGAATTTATTCAACGAGTTTGATATATTTGATATTAACTCTTTACCCATTTGAGATTATTTTTATTACATTGTTTTTATAGTGTAATGGAAATAAATAGAAAGAAAAAATGGTTGCCAAAATATTCATAGTATTAGAAAGAAAAAAGTTCCATAAGGTAGGGGAAAGAAAATGTTCCCACCATCGTAGTCAATCAATAAAAAGAATACTGTGCAAGAATTTCATGGACTTATCTAGACTAATCAGAATCAAATAAAGTGATATGTTAACATGTGGTAATAAAAAATATATTAAACTGTACATGCTCTATGTATTTACCAATAATACCCTGTAATCAATCTCTTCAATCCAAACAATAAGCTCCTGCAATATCAATATTCATACTGAAAATATTCATACAACTCCTATTATTTTTATTTATTAAAAATTAACTACAGTCAGCAACCATGGGCTTTCAAGATTGTAAGAATTGTGGTGTTTCAGTGAGAACAACAAGTAAGACAAGAATATATTTATGCTTCATTATATTTTTCTTGTTTTAATTGCAAGTATTAATTAAGACTTTATAGACATGTTAAAACTTGTTAACGCAGGTACACAAAGATTTACAAATATGGATGGATTTTTTTTTTCTTCAGGGCAAGGTTTCTTACAAAGATGCTAATCTTTCAATACAGTGTATTTGGAAAAAAAAGAATGTCCATGATTGGCAGTCTGTATTAATCCAGTATCTAGTATTACGTACTATATACAATGTAGTGCTGTCTTGTCTCTCTGGGTCTCTTTGATTTAATCTGCACAATTATTTAAATGGATTATTTAATGTCATGATTGTATGCAAGTGCACAATAAATACCAAACTGCCTCTGTCATCAACAAACAATTCTATGTTGTGTGTGTTTGCATTGATTTTATCTGGCAAACTGTACATCTCTCTCCCTCCCTGATTTAGCTGGATTTAATCATGTGTATGTAGCTTTTTGTTTTGATTTCACTCAGCATTTACAACTTTCTTCCTAACATTCACTAACAGGCACTGTCACTTTACACTTGATTCTAAAAAAATATTGGTTTACTATAAAATAAGAACAAAATCTGAATTAGTATTAATTTTCTAATTTATTGCATGTATTAATATATGGGGAAAATGTAGTGAAATTTTAAATGTTTATATTGATTGTCACGTGATCTTATCATCGTTATCAAGAAAAGCACATTGGTGAAAACCAAGTCTAAAGTAGAGTCCAGCTCTGTTGCTAGACCTTGTATTAACTGATGATAACCCAGTATGGTTGTCAAGTACAGTTGTAGTTTATTTTTCTATGGGGGAGACTCAAAAGTTGAATAAAGTCAATACAACTGCAGTTACATGGACCTTAAACCTGAAGGTACACATCCCAAATCAATATGAGTCTTTCTTGGGTAGAGGGGAACTCACACACAAAGTTTCATAGATATTCCTTGTATAGTGCTCAAGTTATTCTCTGGAAATGAAACGCAATAGCCAAATATATTTTTTAGTAACCATGGCATTGGAGCTATAGACCTCCTGAGATCAAAAGGATTCATCTGGGGGTTAATGCCAGAAATGCACTAAATTTCTTGAAATTCAGCTAATATAAATCAGGTAATTATCCAGAAATGAAACGAACAAACAAAATTGTTTTTTAACAAATGACCTTGACACTAAAGCTACTGACTAATAGTATCAATCAACTGGATTCTGACAAAATAATATAAATTTTATAGCCAAGGTATGACAGACATGGACAAATGAATGGATGTTAAGACAGACAGACATACAAGGGTATAGTCTATACCCCTTCCACATTCATGACAGGGCATCAGTAAAGATTCATGAAAATGTGTGTGTGTAATTTGGATTGTTCATGGAGCTTTAACACTCTTTCAGTCATATTGCTACAATGTCTGCAGTGTGGCAGTTTATAGTGATGTCTAGTACTGAGGCATCATGCTGCAGACATGTAGCATGATGTTATACCCAGTCACATTATCCTGACACCAGGTTGACTAGTCCTAACACTAACCTCTTAATGCTGAGCACCTAGTGAGGCAGCTGTAAGTACCATTTTTCTAAGTCTTTAGTATGACTCAACTGGGGTTCGAACCCATGACCTCCCACATCTGAAGCATACGCTCTAACCACTAGGTCACCGGAGGGGTAAATCATGAAAATAGGCACAAGTTGGTGGTTTGTAAAAGTGATATAAGTGTGCAATAATAATAAAAAGAAAACATTTTTTAATTAAAGCTAAACTCACTCCATCCACAATGATGCTTGTGATAAGTTAGACCCTCAGTCTCTGTCTTTTAATACAACCACTCCTTCATGTCACATTTTATAAAACTGTAAGCACTATGTAAATGTATCATCATCATTATCATCATTAACTGTCTTCCAATTTGCTGTGCATACAAAGGGAAAACCGAAATTAAATATTACCCCGAGATAGGTCTAAATCTTCATTAGAGCTGTTCACAACACAGTCTGCATCCTCCTGAGTGATGTCCCCTTGATAGATCTTTACATCAATTTTCCCAAAGGTAAAGCCATCAGCAAATCTTGATGAGTCATCAGTATCCAAGGCTTCTGCTCTTGTTTGAAAACCATCTGCAATATGCGATCAGTTTTCTTGTTATTATCTTGAGATAATGCATGATTGCAAGTTCTAACATGATCAAGTTGTTTTCTATGGCCTCCTGATACAATGACAAAACAGAATAAAAACTTATATCATTAAAATCTAAAACTAACCGCAGGGTATTTTATCAAATGCAACCATGGAAATACAGAGAAAACAAGATGACTAATAACTGACATTTTGGAAATTCTAAATTATCAATAAAGATATTGACAAAAAAATGTTTTAATTCTGAGTCTGAGTATGTTTTGTGCTCTGAGGGTTCCATAACTACAAGGCCTGGTTTGAAATGTAGGATGTTTTGATGCCAATCATACTCAAACATCAGAACAGTAAGTATTTAAAAAGTATTGTCTGTATTGGTATATAATCAATGTACATAAATACTGATCCTGTGGTAACAACAATACTACACAGATTTCTTTGTAAAAACTTTGAATGCTCAGGCTCAAACATTCCATCATGCTCCAGTAAATGTTTGCATACAGAAATCTATATACGATCCCATTATTATGCCAAAGTATGATTCCTTTATCATGCCAGGAGTATGACTTCATTATTATGCCATGTTATCATTCCTTTTTTATGTCATCAGTATGATTCCTTTATTATACCATGAGTTGGATTCCTTTATTATGTCAGAAATATGATTTCCACTTTAATGCTTCAAGTTCAATTCCTTTATTATGCCATCAATATTATTTATTTATTATGCCATGAGTGTGATTCATTTATTATGCCGTGAGTTTGAATCATTTATTTCACTAGTCTAAATTCATTTATTAGGGAATGAATATGATTCCTTAAATTATGCCAGGAGTTTGAATCATTTATTATGTCACTAGTCTAATTCATGTATTAGGTAATGAATATGATTCCTTAAATTATGCCATATGATTCATTTATTATGGCATGAGTATGATTCATTTATTATGCCATGATTATGCCACGCTGTCTTATCAACTGTCAGATACTTTTCTGGTGCTTCCAAAAAAAGTAAAACCATGTAGCCATATTTCATAGCAAATCCATATCATTAACAAAAGCTGTGATGTTTTAATGTCAAGTTGCTCTCGCATTCTGAAAAATGCTTCTTGATAAAACAATCATCTGGAGATTTTCTATTATTTAGGAAATGTTGCCATATCTGACGCCTATTCAATACTATTGGTATCCATGTTGCTGCTACATATTCAATATTATTGGTATCCATGTTGCTGCTACCTATTCAATACTATTGGTATCCATGTTACTGCTACCTATTCAATACTATTGGTATCCATGTTACTGCTACCTATTCAATATTATTAGTATCCATGTTACTGCTACCTATTCAATATTATTAGTATCCATGCTGCTACCTATTCAATATTATTGGTACTCATGTTGCTGCTACCTATTCAATACTATTGGTATCCATGTTACTGCTACCTATTCAATACTATTGGTATCCATGTTACTGCTACCTATTCAATATTATTAGTATCCATGTTGCTGCTACCTATTCAATATTATTAGTATCCATGCTGCTACCTATTCAATATTATTGGTACTCATGTTGCTGCTACCTATTCAATACTATTGGTACTCATGTTGCTGCTAATGATGCTATGAAATTTAAAAAAGATCACCTGAGTGCCACTAGAAAAGAGTTTGTTTTTCAAAAATCGCCCATGGAACCACATCCAACAGAAAATCAGCATCTATTGTAAAAATGTGAAAGACCTTTATCCCAGGATGCTTTGTCACTTTTAAGTTGAATTCTGTCAAAATGTTTTTGTCCAATTAGTCAGTTCAGAGAATCTGTAACTTACAAGCAATTATTTCACCAAAAGGAATTTATTTGAACTAAATTTTTGCAAATAATTAGTATTGTAATAAGCAAGTCAGATAAATTAAGATGCATTTCAACACTTTTGTTTTGAAATTCCTTTGCATTTCTCTTTTATCAGAAAGCTCCTTTGCAGAAAAATAACAACAAAACTCTATTGCTATCTGCCAATTTTTAAGCACTTTATTAAAACAATTCCTGAAAGCAACATCAAAATGCTACAAATATAATCTGTATTACAGTAAATATGTACGTCATGAAGCATCACATCTAAAAAGCAATTTTTTTCCACACTATTTGTAAACAAAATAAAAAATAATATATCAAAAACAATAAGGGCATTTTATATTTCTCTCAAAACTAAAACATCCTGTACACACTATGCATGTGGGGTCAGTGTTCCATGGTGAATACTCAAGCCCACGGTCCCATATCTTGCAATATTATACTATGAAAAAGAAATATTTATAGAAAATATGGAACTCAAAAGGGTAGGAAATACCCTATCAGCAGGTACAGTGAAGGGGGGTACAGTTCACCAAAGCACTACCTTATATAGCAAGGTGTAAAATAAACCCTGATTTAACAAATAATGGACACATATAGGTGCCATTCTTGTCCCAGAAACAAGACCATTTTTCCCTCTTGGAGACCCTCTGATTGACTTTGGACCTTTTAACTCCTGAATGAATGTCTTCCTTGCCTCTAATGCAGGCCATATACACAGCTTATTCTGGGCATGAGGAACAGAATTTAAGGACGTGACATTTTTTCCTTCTCTTTCAGTCTTGACCTGGATCATTGACAATTTGACCCCCAAATCAATAGGTGTCTTCTCTTCCTAATTTCAAATGCAGGTCATCAACAAGTATGATCAATCCTGACAATAAAGAACTCAAGATATCATGCAGAAACCAATTTTCTTAGAGTAATTGTGATCTTAACCTATGACCACTTGACCCCAAATTCATTAGGTGCATGCACTTGAAATTCCTTGAAATATCTTAAATGCAAGTCATTTACAATGTTTGATCAAGGTACCCAAGTCAATTTAATATGTGAAAGGAAATATTTTTCTTTCATTCTGTAACCCAGACCTTTGTCCTTTTGAGTCCAAATTCAACAGATTTCTTCCTTGCCCATAACTATAGCTATTTTCAAAGACTGTCAATAGTAGATAGTGAAGACCTCAAGTTATTATAGAAAATCAAACCATAGTGTAATCAATTATTACATAACTGACATTTAATTTCACTAGTCTCCAGCAGCCATGATAAACATTATAACGCAGAAAATAAATTAAACTAAATGATCTTTGTCTCTTTTCCAACCAATTATTTTCTTGCAATTTTCCATCTTTATAGTTTAACCATAATCGTTTGAAATTAGAAATTTGAACTTTTAATTAGCACTAATGGTACTGTGCTAACTTATTATGAAACCATCTTCCTACCTACTGTAACAGGGTATAAAATCATAAAGAATAAAAATAAAACATTATTTTCTAATATATCAAAATAGCTGCAAGATGCTGATAATAACTGTAACGTTATTTTATTACTAGTCTTTTAAAATCACAGTTCTAAAAAATCTGCTTTTAAAGCTATTATTATTGTCCACCCCTTGTCAGGGACTCCAATTACCCAGGTGTGATAGCCAGCTGTACATAATTCATACATCAATTACTGATTAACCACAGGTGAAACCTTGCATGAAATCAAACAGTCACCTAATTCCTATAGCCATTCACATGCATGATAAACAGTCAAAATCCAGATGGTAATATATTACAATAAACAATGTATTTGTCATTAATATGGAATGTTTGCCATAGAAGAAACATACTTATTCCTACTTTCAACTGCATTTGGACATAAAGGACCTTCAAAGCAGGGTAGGATGTGTACGGGTCAAGCATGAATAAATCAACATGATCAGAAATAATAATACTTACTCATGTTAATATATCATAAAATGTAGGTCACAATGACCTTTGGTTTGAAAGGCATTATTACGATATTGTACATGTAGCTGCAGCCAATGAACAGGTTACATGACAGGGATATAAACATCACCCAAGAAATTAACGATTAACGCAAAATTTCAACAACAAAAAGCAGAGAATAAAATATGGGTCACAGAGACTTCTTTTGCCAAAAAGGATATAAAACTTCTTAGAAGGCATCCAATCATCAGATTACATGATTATAGGGAAGATATTATGCACACAACATGCAAATATAAAAACTCATTTAGTCATGAGCAAAATGCAAACACTTAACCAAAACCTGTACAAGATCAAATATAGGTCACGATGTATAATCGTGGTAGCAACACATTTGCTTATCATCATCAATTTCACGATGACAGCACAAACAATCTTAAAAAATGACATCAAACACAAAACTGAACCTATGTCAGTGAAGCATAAAATATGATTGATGTTTACACACTAAATGAAGAGACTTGTGCTCATAAAGACTCAAACCAAATTTCAGAATTTTTTAAAGAATAGTTTGCACAGAGCATGCCAAAAATCTATGTGGTCCCTTGGCCTAAGCCAATAAAATGTGAAACACAGGTGAAGGTGATCTTTTTGGCATGGGTGTGGTACTAAGAGATATCTCTAAAATCACCTAGTGAAAGGAACCCAGCAATAACAGTAAAAGTATCAGATCGAACCAAAGTCAGTTAAATTTAAAATGTGGGTCAATGACTATTCTTGAGATAAGGGTGTAGCACATAAGAAAAGCCATCTTGTCATGTTTCATTAATCCCAGTATAGCAGTATTATACAGTATATACAACACCAATGTGGTAATGAGCTAAATGTTAAATGTAGGCTTTTTTCAACTGCAAAGCCGTGATACTAATAGATGCATACAATCACCTTGCTTGATGTTGCTGGTATAAACTGCTCTAGGATGAAACCAAGGCAGTGATGCATGAAATATAGGTCAAAGTTACCTACATCTGTGATGAGGGTACAGTTTTCATACTTCCCTCCCCAAATGTGTCCAAAATGAAAAAACAGTACCTTTTTACACCATTTTAGTATTAATAAGAACCCAGGCTTCATTTTTTTTTAAGATTGGGGGTGGTCTGCAAAATAATTTCAGAATTTCAGTCCAACCATGAGAGGTGGGGATTAGGGGCAGAGGGGTCACGGAAGGGGTAAAGATAACAAAATAAGGTAGTAATACTGTATTTCTCCACGTTTCTACATTTAATGTGTTCCAAAGACTTACAATAAAAAACAGCACAATGTAAGTTCTGGATTCCACTTTGGAAAGGTCTGGGGCAATATCACATTTTAAATGGAAATACATTAGAAAAATGTATTTGCAATGAAATACACAAGGTGTTCTAAGGCAAAAGCTACTTAAATACATTTATGCAGAATATAATAATCACAAAATATTTTAGATAAGGTGGTTATATACAACTAATGCTGTTATCATTGATTTATAACAAAGAAAATTAATCACAGGTATGCAAAGAATCCAGCCCTGCAACAAAACATGTAATAACACCAAAATTTATTTCTATTCTCTTTTAGAGCACAATTCTAGACTGTACATTTTATGAAAACACAACAGCTGTTTTTCATCAATACTCCACAACATTCAAGGATTAGGCATGATTTGTTACGGTGCAAGTCCAAATGTTTTACAGGAACATGAGAGGTTGATTGTAAACCTTGGACCAATAAACCTTAGATCCTGCATGCTGTTTTATGGCATATCATATACAATCATCATTATGTAATACAACAGATCATCAAAATAGCAATAAAAAATCAATTACATTTCATATTGCCTACAAATACAACGGATCATCAAAACAGCAATAAAAAATCAATTACATTTCTGGTCTGGGGCAATATCACATTTTAAATGGAAATACATCAGAAAAATGGAAATACATTAGAAATGCCTACAAATACAACAGATCATCAAAATAGCAATAAAAAATCAATTACATTTCAAATTGCCTACAGATAAGCACCTTCAATGGTTTTGTTAAATTCCATATGGACAGATGGACACACTATGAATGTCAAACCAGCTGTAACTGCTTTTATTATGTACAAGTTGAAATTATCTCTGTACATTTATATACATGTACATGATAAACTTATTATTAATAATCCTCTAAAACTGAGAAAGAAAAGGCAAATTTTTTGAATTTCATAAATTCAGAATGTAGTTTACAAGAAATTAAACAAAGTCTGCTTCAAAATTTCAGGCTGAGAGACTGTATATCATATCTATATTAAGCATTACACCTCTACAGGCTGAAATTTTCTTCAGAAATTAAGATAAGGCTCTTTTGGGTTTTTTTTAAATTGTTGAGTGATCACACCATCTCTAATATTCTTCAGTGATAACAAGATATCCCAGATGGTAACCATGGAAGAACGAATGTATGGCCAGCATAATTTTCATTAATGACCAACTTTATCTCACACAAAGACTTTTGGTGAAAACACCATGTTGATATAATCATTCACTCAGTTGGATTAGTGATAAGATTTTCAAGTGGCTGCCATAGCAGCCAATTGGAAGCTAACATGGAGGAAATTAATGACTGTCAGACTGGTACCAGTTTCATTCAGGTTCAACTAGATAATACTGGAAATGTTTAAGTGAAAACCCACATTTGTATGATGATTCATTCAAAAGTGCTAGCAATAACAAGATTTTCAAGATGGTCATTTAAGTGGCTTTAATGGAACTAACATGGGCACAATTTTCATTTTGGACCAACTAAATATGATAAGTCTTCAGGTGAAAAACCCATGTCAAAAGGACCATCTAAACAGAAGTAGTCACAACAAGAATTTCAAGTGACCATCATGGTGGCCATATCGGAGGTCAAACTGGCAAATTTTCTTTTAGAACCAAGCAGTCATCCTAACAAATCTTCTGGTGAAACTTCATGTCAATATGACTCTCCCAAGTTGGGAGTAACAATAACATGATTTTGAAGATGAATGTTTGGTGTCCATATTGGAAATGATATCTGTGCCATTTTCATTTAGAACCAACATAATTAAAAGTAATTTATTGAAAAAGACAGTTTGATTTGACCATCTAGGTAAAGTACTATAAGCTTTTCAAGAGGACTAACCGGACATTCTAATTCCAATGACTTTTAATTCTAGGAGGAGTAGCAATAAGAGTTTTAATGATGACTGCTGCCATATTTTATCTCAGATTTGCTTAATTTTCAATTAGGACCAATTAAACATTACAATGCATCTATTAGTGACAATCCCATATTACTAAGACCATCTTTTCAGGTGGAGTAGTGTTAATAAGATTTTCAATATTTTTTATACCGGATGTCCAAGTAGCACCAATTTCATTTACAACAAACAAGCTCTTAGGATAAGTGTGTGTGTGTGTGTGTGTGTGTGTGTGTGCAAAGTGTCATGACGATCATCCCAGTAGTTTTAGGAGGAGCAGTAATAATAAACTTGTGCCAAAGGCCAGATGGATGAGGCAGGATGATCAACAGGCCATCCGATAAGCTCTTCTGGTTTATGACTAGCAGAGCTAACCATATTTATCTTTCTCATTCCTTGGCCAATTTGATCCAAAATACATCACTGTAATTTCTGCTGAAAAGGATATCCTTGACCACACCTCTTGCACAACTCTCTGCCTGTATTGAAACAGTCTTCCTTTGTGTGACAAGGTAGTCCACAATTTTCACATGATCCTCTGGCCTTGCCCTCATAGATTGGAAAATCACACTGACAGCATTGGAATACAACATATTTTTTATATTCTAACATTTTTACCCAGGCAAGAGCAGTGGGAAATGCCTTTAATGAATTTGTTTTTAGACACTGAAACAAATGTGGCCTAAGATTGTCTTCATCATAAATTTCCACTGAAGGGTCCTTGCCAAGGACAACTGACACAGCTGCAGCAACTGCAAATGGTCCACATTCTGACTCGCTCTTCTGCATTTGAAATTTTGGCATTTCAATTGTAACTGGTTGTGATGGATTGAACTCTAACATGCTGAAAATGGACAATAATGTAGATTTATGGACAAACCTGTGCCTGCAGTCATATACTTTGACAGTAGCAGGTGTTGTGCAATTTATATTAGTAACTGTTATCCAATGGCTACCTCTAGCATGGTATATCTGTAAAAAAGGCCCATTATTCTTTTTAACTGAGCCAACAGCCATTACGGAGGCATCTTCAAGACCTTGAATATCTGGATACGCATGTTTAATCAATTTCATAGTCATGTCAATGTGCTCATCAGGAAGCCAGAAGTTTTCATCAAGGATGTTTTCCAAGTTGGCTTCATTCTTAAAGCTTTTGGGCTGGCTAAGTCGTCTCTTATATTTGGCCTTGGAGGCAAGAATTGGTTCTGTGAGTGTTCTTACTATGGATTTTGGTGGTGATTTATCCATTGATGGATTTAGTCTTAGCTCAGAATTATCATCATGCCATGATTCCTCATCTAAAACAGATTTAAAAAATATCTTTTAATCCAACATCTACCCAGTGGAATTTTTAAAAGGAAAGGAAAACAATTAAAATTGGTTTTGTCTTGGTTTCCATTATCAAATTCACACAGGCATACTTGAATGTTTTTATAAATTTTCAAGAATTGCAATAATTTGAAACAGCCAATGTAAAACATGAAGCTGCAATGAAGAAACTCATAGGATGATGTGGAATATTGGCATGAGGATGTCTCAGAATTATTTTCCATCAGCAAAATGCATTTTCTAATCTATATCAATAACAATTATTAATGTATAATTTTAACATCTGCATTTTGTTTGCATTTCATTTACACTTCAAACATTCCAAATTAATTCTGTTGACATCACGTCTGAATTACATCCATGCTTCCATTTCAGTTATCATCTCCTTGTTTTACAGAAATGCATTCATTCTGCTTTTGTGGGTTTTTTTTTGTTCATCATTTCCTTTTCTGTTCTGTTTGTTTGAAATGAAATGAAAATGCATTTATTTGAGTGAGGGTTCAAAGGAGAGAATTACTGCTTCTGTATCCTGCGGTATTAAAAGTGTTTTAATAAAACAGCTGATACATAAAAAGTAAAACATAGCATGAAATGTACAACAAATGAATCAATCCCACAATTGCAATAAATGCAAAATTATCATTACAGAGTTATATGTCAGCTAAGTACAGTAATTTTACTTCCTACTTTATTTACATAAAAACAGTCAGGACACATCCATTAGTAAAGACATCATCACATCAATGGCTGCTGATTATGTATCATCAAGAACAATGTTGTTCGCATTTGAAACCAAATGGATCTTTTCAGGGTAAAGCCTAACTGCTGTTCTTTTGCATTTATTGCAGTTCCTGAAAAATCTTATTTTCCGTGACAAATACAAGGTAAAAGCTACTGTGTCATCTGCATCAAATATCTGCAATGTCCCAGATTACTATTTCTCAAAACAAGATTCCCTCAAAGGGACTGATGCATGACTGGGCAAACATAATTTACAGGAATTCAAGATAAGACCATTTCTTTGTTTTAACTGTTGAGTGTTCAAACCATCTCTGATATTATTCAGGGATAACATTATTTTCAAATTACTGCAATGGATGTCAGTTAATCAGCATTTTAATTTAGGACTAAATAAACAAAGTATACATGATTATGAGTCTATAGGTAATGATCCATTGTTGATATTACCTTCCATTCAGGAGGTGTAGGGATAATAAGATTTTCACATTATGGTGGCCATACTGGATGTGAGATCAGCACCATTTTCATTTAGGATCAACTAGACATCATAAGAAATCTTTTAGAGAAAACCTCACGTCATAATGATCGTCCATTCACATGGAATAGCGACCAAATCTTTTTAAGACAGTCACTGTAGCAGCCATATTGATGTACAACTGGCATCATTTTCATTTTGTACCAACCAGGCATCATAAAACGACTACTGGTGAAAACCTCATGTTGATATAGTCATCCATTTGGAGATTAAATGCAACAATGCTTCAAGATATAACATTCCATTCAGGATTAGTGATAACAAGATTTTCAAGATGGCTGCTATGGCAAATTGGGCATCAGATTGGCACCATTTTCATGAACAACTGGTCATCTGATGAAACCTCAACATCAATATGCCTTTCTGTTCAAGTAGAGTTGTGATAACAATATCTTAACAACAGCTAGCATGATGTCCATATTACATGTCAGAGCAGCACCATTTTTATTCAGGACTTCATCTCAAATCTTTTTGTGAGAATCCCAATCTGATATGACCATCCAATCAGAAGCAGTAGCGATAACAACATTTTCAAGATGGCTGTCATGGTAGCCATTTTGTGTGTATAATCAGCACCATTTTCATTTAAAACCAACTGGACATCATAAAAAGTCTTTTGGTGAAAACTCCATGTGGACAAGACCATCCATTATGATGGGGCAATACCAAGATTTTCAAGAAGGCCAGTATGTCGATCATACTAGATGTCCAAGAAGTATCATTTTTATTCAGGAGCAACTAGACCATGGGATGAATACATGTACAGTTTCAAGGAAATCCTCCAAGTGCTTTAGAAGGAGTTGTGTTAACAATCTTGTGCCAACAGATGGACAGGAATTGGTTAATTTACAACAGATCTATGACCAGTAGAGCTAAACAGTGAACAAAATAAAAAGGGCAAGCAGTGGAACGTTTATGTACGTGGGTTCAAAAGGATGCAATGCACAAAGTTATGGAATTATACAGCCTGTATCAATGACAACAATCACTCCAGATTTTTTTGTCTTAATAAAAAGATCTGCCCACCAAGGTATAATGGCCAGGTTAGTAACGAAACTCCCATTTCATTTTAAACACTAACAAGATGACTGTTAGATGCCCCTTGGTGACAGTGGCAACCTGTTAGAAAATGAAAAGTATGGACTTCATTGTTGCAAAAATTGCAAGAAATTCTGACAAAAAGTCATCTAGATTATCCAGCACCATCCATAGGCATTACTGAAACATGACTACTGCATATCAATATTTTAGGCATTATTGATAGATATACAGCTATTGTACATCAATATTTTAGGCATTATTGATAGATATACAGCTACTGTACATCAATATTTTAGGCATTATTGATAGATATACAGCTACTGTACATCAATATTTTAGGCATTATTGATAGATATACAGCTACTGTACATCAATATTTTAGGCATTATTGATAGATATACAGCTATTGTACATCAATATTTTAGGCATTATTGATAGATATACAGCTACTGTACATCAATATTTTAGGCATTATTGAAAGATATACAGCTATTGTACATCAATATTTTAGGCATTATTGATAGATATACAGCTATTGTACATCAATATCTTAGGCATTATTGATACAAGAAATTCTTAATAATACTATAATTGTAGATATGAATCCATGATGTACTCTTTGCTAACCAGTCTGATGTACTCTTTGCTAACCAGTCTGATGTACTCTTTGCTAACCAGTCTGATACGATGATTATGTTGCTTACTGCATAAATCACAATATTCTCAAGCCATAAAAGGTTTTACAAAGGACAAGGCTGGAAAAGGGCCAATTTTTGGCCCCCAGAATTTCTTCTCAGCAAATATTTAAAATGTTTGCAAAGACAACTGATTAGCAGACCCAGGAAACTGTAAATAAGTGCTGCCTAACACTGCATTCTGCCCAGTGTATTAAGTCCCCATGATTCAAAACACTGCATTCTGACCAGTGTAATAAGTCAGCCATAATGTACAACATTGCATTCTGCCCAGTGTATTAACTCAGCCAAGATCATGTTTCCAATGTTCCAGAAAAGCTAAATTATTAAAAAATTGGTGCTTTTTTTGAACATGTGCTGTCAAAAAGTGATTTATTTATCAGAATTCTGAAAGTCTAAGCTATAAATGTTTGGATTTGGGATAAATTCCATATTTTAAACCATACAATTGTCACAAACTGGCTGGTCCAACAGACCACAGACCTTGGACAACAGCTATTTTCTGCCCCTCATGCTTATCAGCATCAGGGTTCATTCATTTCCACTTGATGAATTTAATGTACTACTTCAGAGTATCCTTTTTCAATACAGAAAACTAAAGACAACAGCTTGGTCTACAGCAGTCTATAACACAACAACTAAAACTGAGTGAAACATTTCCTGAAGACATATTTATTGAAGATAGAGATTATACTGTACACTTCAATCCACTTTTATTGCAATGACATGTACAAAAATATTTGGGGCCCAGAGTGGCCGAGTGGTCTAAAGCACTCTCCATTACGGATCATTGCCATCTCACCTCTGTCTGCGTGGGTTCGAGTCTCGGATTCAGCCAATGTGGGTATGTGAGAAAGCTTGCTGGTAGCTTCTCGTGGGTCGGTGGTTCCTTCCAGGGTTTTCCCGGGTTCTTCCTCCACCATTAATACTGACCGCCATGTAAAGCATATCGTGTGCTGAAAAAATGGCATCAAACCCTACAACAACAACAACAAAAATATTTGTTTTATTAAGAAAAGGAGAATTTATCATTTTGGTAAGCAATGCATGCACTGTTACCCTAAGAAACCTCTTAGGGTCACATGTCTTTATATACAGTATTTTGCCTACAGCACAGTAAAGCAGTGTGATGGTGTAATGGTAAAAAGGTTGTGTACTTCACCACAAGTAAACAACAAGGCAGCAGCTCTGGGCTAATTTTTCTGGTAAATTTCCTTTTGTAATGCCAGTTAAAGGTTTCCTTTTATTTCCTTTCTGTGATTGATGCTTATTCCTTTCAAACTATTTCTTTAGTTTTATGATTTTTTATACTGCATGCACATCTCAGCTGATCAGAATGCAATTTGGTTCATTCAGGAGTTAAGACGATGTTCATATTAAAAAGGTTGAAATGGATTATGCTTTTCAGTTCAACACAGTGATTTTATTATTATCTGAGAACTGACAGATATATAACAAAAATATCATAGTAATTCAATCTTGACAGTTAGATAACAACAAAAATATCATAGTAATTCAATCTTGACAGTTAGATAACAACAAAAATATCATAGTAATTCAATCTTGACAGTTAGATAACAACAAAAATATCATAGTAATTCAATCTTGACAGTTAGATAACAACAAAAATATCATAATAATTCAATCTTGACAGATAACAATTTGCTGTCAGCATTAAAAAAATCTGGATTATGCCTTGACATTTAAGTCTTGTGATAATTCAGATTTTCTGATGCTAACAACTTGACATTATCTATCAATCAGGATCGTAGTACTAAGATAATAACAGGTATGTATTAATCCTTCCCACTGTTCTCATTTCCTTTACCTAAATCTCGAGACCCAATTGATGCAAAATAAGAATCCACTGCCTGCCCACTAGATGTTTTGTCAGTGAATATATCAAAATTTACATCCTTGGTCTGTTCAGTGACAAAACCATGCTATACATTGTGCACAAGTATTTCATGTCATATGACTGGCATGTGCAACCTATGACCTGCAGCCACATCTGGCGGCAACCTGGTTTTATATCATCTGCTTATATTTATATATTTATGTCATATGGTATGAATTTCAAAAATGCTAACTGGCCCACAGCTGGAGGAAGCTGTATGTGCCTGCCATATGGTTTACAGCTCTTTGGCCCACAGCCTGGAGGAAGTTGCACATTCCTGCCTTATGGTTTACAGCTTTCTGGCCTACAGCCTGGAGGAAACTGTACATGTCTGCCATATGGTTTACAGCTCTTCTACTCTCTATCTTTATACTGGTATAAAATAATCCAATTTTGGGATCAATCATCAAACTAAGGGATAATTTTATTGAATTGTTCATGAAATAAAAAAGGTTTATGCTTGCCAGATACATATGAAACATCTTTGATTACTGATATTTTGTATGATGCTACACACTGATATTTTGTATGATGCTACGCACTGATATTTTGTATGATGCTACATATGGCTATCACTAATGTAAAAAATGCTTGCATGACAGCTTTGTGATGAAAATGGCCAAGACATACATAAAATGTCCTTTCTGGGGCAATTCTGGGAAAATTCTGATAATAATAATAATAATAATAATAATGAGGACTTTGTATAGCGCCTAATCTTTAGAAGCTCTAAGCGCTTTACAACATTAGACACCTATGACATAAAAAACATATATAATGATATTATTACAGAAAACAAACACCACGAAATTAGAAAACATAAAAACATGCTGTAAATATTTAGGTCTTTAAGTTCATTCTTGCAGTTGAAATAAGTAAATTTTAAGAGCACTCTTGAATGGGATCACTGTGTTTTTGTGTCTTTGTATCAGTTAGTGCTAATTATAAACAAAAGCAAAATATTTTAAGCAAAAACAAAAATAGGTGACAAGGGAAATCAATCATACCTAATGTAAATTATGCACATTACATTAGCTAAAACAAAGTTTAATTGACATGATTAATAGCTAGTATGCATACTGTGTGCAAATATACAGTTTAAGATGCATCTTTTTGGCATTAAACATAATTTAAGAGGGATCTTTTCAGCAATAGACATTATCTACAAAGTATCTTTTTGGCAATAAACATAATTTAAGATGCATATTTTCAGCAATAAATACAACTTAAGATGTTTCTTTTCAGAAATAAACATAATTTAAGACATATCTTTTCAGAAATAAACAATTTAAGATACATCTTTTCGACAATAAACACAACTTAAGAGGGATCTTTTCAGCAATAGACATTATCTACAAAGTATCTTTTTGGCAATAAATATAATTTAAGATGTATCTTTTTGGCAATAATCATAATTTAAGATGTATCTTTTTGGCAATAATCATAATTTAAGACGTATCTTTTTGGCAATAATCATAATTTAAGACGTATTTTTTGACATTAAACATAACTTAAGATGGATCTTTTCAACAATAAACTTAATTTAAGATGTATCTTTTTGGCAATAAACATAGTTTAGATGCATCCTTTCAGCAATGAACACAACTTAAGATGTTTCTTTCTGGCAATAAACATAATTTAAGACGTATCTTTTCTGCAATAAACATAATGTAAAGTGCATCTTTTCAACAATAAACAAAACTTAAAATAGATCTTTTCAGCAATAAACATAATTTATAAGACGTTTCTTTTTGGCAATAAACACAATTTAAGATGTATCTTTTTGGCAATCAACACAATTTAAGACATCTTTTCATCAATTAAGACATTGTTTTGGCAACAAACACAATTTAAGACATCTTTTCATCAATTAAGACATTGTTTTGGCAACAAACACAATTTAAGACGTGTCTTATAGCAATAAACACAATTTAAGATGTATATCTTTGGCATTAAACACAGTTTGTGATTTATTTTTTTGCAATATACTCATTGAGGGATTGCTAGCCATAGCGCCAACAATCCACAAAAATAAGAGTCAAGACAGCTCAGAAAATCACTGGCTTTGCACTGATTGTTTTCCTTTATAATAAAAACTAATACACAAAAAAGGAGCCACAACAGCTGCAAAAACCATTGGTTTTGTACTGATTTCTTTCCTTTATTAAACAAATTATATATAAACATAAGAGTCATAAAAGCTGAGAAAACTGTTTGCTTTATACTGATTTTTTTCCTTAATAAAAAAATAATATACAAAAAAGTAGCCATAACAGTGGTGAAAACTTGGATTTGTACTGGCTACTTTCCTTTATTAAAAGTGTCACCTTGATAAAAATTAAATGTGAATTTAAGGCAAAGTGAGACCTCATTTAGAAATACAACTTTTATTTGGATCTGATGAGGGGCCAGTATTATCCCATATCCTACTCTGTCTGTCCTTTATTAAAGGTCATATTATCACAGATTTTATACAATTAAATCCAGTCTGGCATATTAATTATTCTATACATTGACATGAATAATTCTTGTGCAAAATTTGTCTTCATATATGCAAACATATATTGAGTAATTTCTGCTGACAAAAATTTAGTGATTTTATTCTGGTGTACTTATATTTCAACAGTTGTGGTAATTGTAAGGTTACAATATTTAAAGTGATAAAGTTTGACATTACTAAATCTATGAATTATTTTCACTGCTAAAAGATCCCATTGTACAATTTTTTATATGCAGCAATGTGAATCTAACCAAGATCTATTCTAGAACTGAAATTTTAGATGGGAAATTCCCCCTGCATTTGAAAAAAAAGGTGGGATGTTCTCTGAATGTAGTAGGGATTTAAAGAAGAAATATAGGTAGGACTTAAAAAATCATAATGCATAATTTTCATAATTTATTTTGACTTTTGGTTCAATTTGTAAGAAATGAGAGTGACTCGCACAATCACTCAGTTTCGAATAGACCCTGATCTGACTCACCAGGCTCAATGCCATATGCTGATGACTCTTCTGGCTGAATGTGTCGACTAGCCCGTGTCCCAGCTCTGGTCCCACTACTACTCCATTTCTGCTGTTCTGACTCAAATGCCTTAAAAAAATAAAGCAAAACCTGTTGATGAATAAGTGGTGGGAACTACTGCAACTTTATCTAGAAACAGATGCGTACTTGTACATAAAATTTATAAATCATAAGAACATTGTATCTTTTCCCACTTATTCTCTGATACGAGGTATTCATCGTTGTTCATGATAAAGAGTTTTGACAATTCTGTAAATACTTTAGTTTTCCACTCATGAGGCAAAATATATTTAATATTCATTAAATATAAGCAAATATTCTCTGTATATCTGTGTGTAATATTTTAATTTGTTCATTCACAAGGAGCAGTTCTCCCTTGTTAATTTTTTCTTGAAATGTAACCCTTCATTATTACCTATATATTCTTCTTTACATATATTTCCTGAGGTGTATTTAAAGTGATGGAATTCATAAACTATTATCAAAGTAGTAGATGTACACTGCTACATCATTATAACTAGGGGTGAAATGATACACATGTGCCACAAATCAATATGATTCATGTTACACAGCCAATATATATTACTGATACACACATGAACTTGATGGTCTTTCCATCTTTAGAAGGTCTGACAGTGGTACATGGTGCCCTTTTATGTGTGTTGTATTTCCAGAATGCAGATTACATACATACATATACTTAACTATTATTTATATGCCATTCGCATCCATGACAAAATAACAAAAATACTTTTAGACAGGCTATCTGTTGGTTTTCAGACATTTATATTCATCATTTTGGGCCATTCAAGGCTGTTCCATTGAATCATTCAAGGCTGTTCCATTTATTCAGATGCAGGACTCACTTAGGCCTCTTTTTTGCACTGCATAATGCTTTCTAAACATCTTACTACAAATTTCAGCTCTCATTTAAACTTGGATGGCATTATGATGTTATCTTCAAAGCAGAAGAAATAATTCATTTTCCTAGTCCCAAGAAAATTTTATCTAGAACTATTCGAGTGTGGAAGTGGGATGAATACCAACAAAATATATCACACTGTACTTTCTTCAGATGCAAAAAAACTGGCCTAACATCTATATTTATCCATTTAGCATGTATATCAGACTCACATATAAAACCATTTTTTTTGCTAAAAATCATCACTGGTCTATTAACACTCTCCCAACTCCAATAAGTCGAACCCACTTATCTCGACCTCGGTTAACTCGCCAACCCTATTATTTCGACGTTTTTGAAGTGGAACCGCCAAATTCTCTCTTTGTCTTAGAATTTTCTCATCGGTTATGTCAAT
Organism: Sinohyriopsis cumingii; assembly: GCA_028554795.2. Classification (NCBI taxonomy): domain Eukaryota; kingdom Metazoa; phylum Mollusca; class Bivalvia; order Unionida; family Unionidae; genus Sinohyriopsis; species Sinohyriopsis cumingii. The sequence continues at coordinate 287,740 of JAPYKE020000081.1, forward strand.
TCTTTTATGTCACCGAACCCTAATATCTCGAGCACAAAAGAAGGCCAAATTTGCCACTTAACGTCGGTTATCTCGATCCCCATGACCAATCGCCGGCTTTTGAAAATGTTAGTTATCGATGCCACTTCACCATCTCACTACCGTATTTTCGCGTATATAAGACACGTCTTATACAAAGTTTTACGTACCCCTCACCCAGGGTGTGTCTTATATTAGTGGGCGTCTTATCTAAGTATTTTTTAACACGAACAAATGGTACAGTGTGTGATATTGAAGGACGATTATTGCGGTCAATATTCACGTTTCACGATTTTCATTCCTAGTTGTAAAAACAATTGGGTAAGTGTTCAGTAATTACCACGTGTACCAATCCAATGCATGGCCTGGGATCGTCCTGGGCTTCGCCAATGTCGCAAATTGCGATTTTTTTCCCTTATTGGCGACAAAAATGTCCCATCTGGCGATTTTTTTGGCGACAGACTTTTTGGTTATTTAATTTGTACAAACAATCATGGATTTGGACTGGATAAATTAAAAGGGAGAACGAAAGGAAGCCACAAACTTGACTAAGCAATGCATTGGAATCAATCAGTACACAAATGATCCTTTGTTTGTATCGACAACCCCATCTTAGCAGTGCATTGTTACATCATAATCTGCTTATGCTGACATCTGGGCCGAGTACTGTATGCTGTGACAGTCAATCATGCTACCGTACTATACCTACAACTGGCCGACTTTTGAAGACGCGAATAGAACAGATAAAATTAATGGAATGGCTAATCCTTCTGTTTGTTGGCTGAGATATGATAAAAAGTTAAAACAGATGTTCTACGATGTATGTATCAAGGCAAAGTTTGTCAATTAATTTACAACTGGCTGTGATATTTTGAAGAAGAAGTATGTCACCAAACATAAATTCAGGCGGTGTAAATAATATTTGTGCATTTTACTCATTGATCTTTTCCTTTTGCCATCAATCCCGTGTTACGGTTACAGAGACTTAAACTCCGCAAGAAGAAATAGCAAACAACAAATAAACAAGTTTTGCATAATTAAAAATAATTATTTATTTCTCAAAATACAGGAGTGAAAGAATCCCTATATTGGGTGTTAACTTATGCTACAGTAATATATACGGTCCAATATTGCCAGGTGTTGACTCGTGTAAGTTTCTTTCGTGGGAATGGAGATCCTATTTTGCAAGAACACGGTCTTTTGATTTTTTAATTTACCTCTTGCAATTGGTTACGTTTATGCTTGCTTTGGACTAACCAATAAAATGATCGTACTTGGTTCACTGCGCATTTGCTGAGTTCACGTAGCACGTGATCACGGTCCGTATGGTCGTTCACTCCAATGACAGTTCACTCACTCTTGTTGATCTTGTCTGAAGGATAACATGCTGTAGCTATTCTGTTTATTTTTTCCCTTCTAAAAATGTCTGGAGGTGTTAAGAGAAAACTGGACAATCAGTCAATAGAGAAAAAGTATGAAATCATACTGCAGCTAGAAAAAGGAACAAAACTGGCAGACCTTAGTCGTCAGCATGGCATTCCAGCAAACACCATTTCAGGATGGAAAAAGAAGGCCAACGTGATAAAGCAAATGTACGAGAAGTCTGTCTTTGATCCAGCAAGAAAAAAACTTAGAGTGGCTGAGCACAAAGATGTTGACGATGCAGTGTTTCAATGGTTCACAAATACGTGAGCAACAAACCTTCCCGTCAATGGTCCCTTGCTGATGGAGAAGGCGGACATCCTTGCTGCAAAGCTAGGACACCCTGACTTTAAAGCAGGTCAGGGGTGGCTGGATCGTTTCAAAAAGAGGCACAACATTGTCTTCAAAGCAATTTGTGGAGAGAGCGCTGCGGTTCAACAGGAACAAGTGGATTCATGGCTGAAGACTCAAATGCGCACAATTTTGGATACCTATGAGACTCGGAACATTTTTAATGCTGATGAAACTGGGGTGTTTTGGAAATGCCTTCCAGACAAGACTATGGCGTTTCATGGGGAGGCTTGTCACGGTGGAAAAAAGTCGAAGGACCGACTTACAGTGCTAGTTGCTGCTAACATGGATGGAAGCCAAAAACTCCCGCTCTACGTTATAGGAAAGTCCAAGAATCCCATGTTTTAAGCAGACCAAAGTTCTCCAATGTGATTACGATGGCCAGCCAAGTGCCTGGATCACAGGAGATCTATTCAGTGCATGGGTGAAAAAAGTGGGACAGGAAGTTCCAAGCAGAGAAAAGGAAGGTGGCACTGATCGTGGACAACTGTAGAGCTCATCCTGATGTTCCTGGTCTCAAGGCCATTAAGATCTTTTACCTCCCACCTAACACAACGAGTAAGCTCCAACCAATGGACCAGGGGATAATCCATGTGCTTAAGGTGTACTACAGGAAAATGTTGATGCGCCAATACCTGCTCCATGATGAAAAGAAGGCACAGTACACCCCTTCCCTTCTAGATGCAATGAACTTCCTGAGATCAGCCTGGAATGACGTGAAGAAGGAAACAATCTCAAACTGCTGGATGCAATGCGTCATTCAGGATATTTCCAATGATGAGTTTCAGGCACAGTGCCGTGCAGCCGTAGAAGAACTCGCGGAAGTGGCGGAAAAATCAAGCCTTACAGATGCTATCTTGGAAGAGAAGGCACAGGAGTTAGCCATCACTGTCCAGGAATTCCGAGATTACATAGAAATCGACAAAGACGTCGTTACTGATGGCGTGATCACCGATGAAGACATTGTATCAAGTGTGCAGTCAGCACAGGCAAGCACATCTGCATGCGGCAATGACAAAGAAAATGAAGAAGATGCGGATGAAGATTTGGAACCAATTCCCTCAGCTGGTGAGGTGGTAGAAATGCTACAGAAAATTTGACGGTATGGTTCTTTTGTAGGAGATGAAACTGTTTTAGACAGCATAAATAATATTGAAGCATTTATTTTCAAGCAGACTGTTAAAGGCAAAAAGCAACAAAGCATTTTAGACTTTGTAAAGAAACCATAGTAACCGCGTGTACGATACTTTTCAGAGCTGTGTCAGAGTGAAATGACTCGCAAATTTAATTTTGACACTGGTTAGCTTTTTGTAAAAACGAACTACACCCCGCACGTTTTTTGTGATTTTGTGAGCGATCTTTGTGTTTGCAATGTTGGAGAATATAATAAAGGTTTGTATCGAGAATCGACGGTGGTTTGTATTGTATACTGGTAAATCTCTGCTGTTAGTTGGTGCACATATGCCTTTTGTTGTTAGCAAACATGTATGTACAGTTTTATAGCATGCCGATCGCTTCATCAAACAAATCGCGGCAACGCTGTTGTGTAAAAAAACCTCCAAAAACACATGCATGTACATTCTCATTTATTAACGCACATCATGTACATAAAGAAATTTCAAGCACATGTTAATATATTGCCGCCATATTGGTTTTCGTTTATCTCGATCATCGGTTATCTCGACGCTTTTTGGCAAACCCCTAGGCCGGCAACATAACCAGGTTCAACTGTAATCAGATATACTTCAGAACCTTAAACATTATTGTCATCATAACTTATCAGCCAGGATTTGCCAATTTCAATTGTCATCTGAAAATGGACCATGACAGAAGTCAGCCATATTGGGTTTTCTGGGTAATTGGTAATTTAAACAAACACGCATTTGTAAAACTCCACTGGCACAAGGTTCAAACTAACACATAATGCTTGTTTCAGGCCACAGTGTGCCAATCAAATTTAGTTTAACAACCATTCATGTCAAAAAAAGAAAAACTCGGACATATAAATAGTCATCTACCTGAAAAACAGATGTCACGACAAATGCTACATCTACTGGTATGACTTAAATCATCACAAGCATGGAGAATGGTTATATAAAATTTGTATACTGTGCTGAGTACATTATCATATGTGCAGCTTTCAACTAATTTGCAGTTCTTGCACATCACTGCTGTCAGAGTGTGCAACTTTGTACAAATTTTGCACCTTGGCAGCATCTCTGCTTAAGTACTTTATAGATCAGTTAATGACCACTTTTGCACTAAGTTTCTCAGTTACCTTGCCAGTACTTCCTGTTTGTCATGCATTTAATAAACTACACTGAGTTCTGATTGGTGGTTAGTATTCACCCTGGACCAGAACAAACAATAACCACCAAAAAGAATTCATTGTAACATATTTCGATGCATGACACCAGTAGGGGCTTTCAAATTCGACCAGAGTAGACAAGATACAAATCAACAAAGAAACTAATGTATAAAAGTGTTTATTAAATGATAAATAAAATACTTCACTATACATGTGGAGCACATTTGGAATATCTTCTTTATGCTGGGATAAGATAATAACTATGGAATTGTCGTGGGGGGCAAGATTATGAACCATGTCACTTTGTGTTACAGAAGGAGAGTGTTATCAACAGTCTTTTTCATTTTCTTTAACAAAAATTCGTGACTGTGCAGGCAACAGCTGTCTCAGGTGAATAATAATTATTGATGACTGCTGAAGATTAATATAACTTGCATAATGTAAGCAACGTACAGCAAAAGAATCACTGAATCAATATACTGATGAATCATTTCATCCTTAATTCTAAATCTGCTTTATCATTATATTGAAATAACACTGCTACATCATTATAACAGTGCAATGTCATTATAACACTGCTACATCAATATATTGTTATAACACTACTAAATCATTATAGTTATAACACTGCAATGTCATAACATTATATCATTATAACACTGTTATATCATTATAACATTGCTACATAATTATATTGTTATAACACTGCTATATCAATATCACAGTACTATATCATTATAATGCTACTATATTATGACAACAAGCAATGGTCTTTCTTGTATAGCTGTTGGGCTTCTCCTGAATTAAACATGTTGGAATAGTATCGAAGGGCATGTTTTAATTAGATGTGGGTGATGGGTTATTTCTGTAGCTCACGTAACAGCACTATAACAAAGAAAAACTATATCTTATGAGGTATTTATATGGTTCCCAATAACATCATTATCACAAAGGAGCAATGTGTTTTGAAGATTTTTGTAGCCCACATGAACAGCATTATAACAAGGGAACAATGTATCTTGTGGGTTATTTCTGTAGCTCATGTAACAGCATTATAACAAAGGAACACTGTATCTTGTGGGTTATTTCTGTTGGTCACATAACAGCATTATAACAAAGGAACACTGTATCTTGTGGGTTATTTCTGTAGCTCATGTAACAGCATTATAACAAAGGAACACTGTATCTTGTGGGTTATTTTTGTTGGTCACATCACAGCATTATAACAAAGGAACACTGTATCTTGTGGGTTATTTCTGTAGCTCATGTAACATCATTATCACAATGGAACACTGTATCTTGTGGGTTATTTTTGTGGTTCAAATGAACAACATTATAACTAGGGGTGAAACAATTCACTGATATACTGATGCATCAATACTTTTGCTGTAATGATTCACATATCGATACAGGAAATGGAGAATTGATACAAAAAGATACTGAATACAAGTTATTTTAATCTTCAGCAGTCATGAATAAATTATTATTAGTTTGCCTTGTTATTCTTTAAATTTAGAATTCATCTGAAACAGCATCTGAAGTCACAGGAACTCATTTTTATTAGTAAAAATGAATAAGACTATTGAGAATATCCGCTCGCCATCTATAAATTAACACAAAGTTACAGGGTTTGTAATCTGTAATGTTAAATAATAACTAGCAATCAGAAATTAGTGTAGCTTTCCTTACATGACAAACAGGAAGTATTGGCAAAGCAAGAGAGAAACTTTGTGCAAAAGTCTTAATTAATATACACAGTGATGATGTCAGGGTGTGAAAAATGTGCAGGAATTCACGCCCTTGGAGAACAATGATGCATGAGAACTCCTGCAAATTAGTTGAAAGTCCTTCATATGAAAATGTTCTCAGCAAAGTATACAATTTTCATTTAACCGTAACTGTCGCAATATCTGTTTTTTGGGTAGGCAACTGTTCACACATTTGGGTTCTACAAGCATTACAGGAATGTTGTTAAACTAAATCTGATTGGCACATTGTGCCCTGGAGTAAGAATTATGGCGCAGTTTCAACCTTCCATCAAGGATGTTTTACAAATGTGTTTAAAATACGGGCTTCCTAGAAAACCCCAAATATCTGCTTCCCTGCATGGTTCATCTTCAGATTATAATTTTATGTGGTAAATACTGCCTGATGACAGTGATGATGGCAACAATTTTTAAAGTTATGAAGTATATCGGATTACTGGAGCTGGGAAAATGGTAATGGAGATACCAGTGAGTGATTTTGAGCATGAAAATGGTTTTAAATTTGAGTCAGTTGGACAAATATAGATGGCATGACGGTCGATCTCCCTTTCAGAAGTATTTCCAAATTCGATGTAGAAAGGGCAGACTGATGAGCCTAATTAAAATACAGACAATTTAAAATTATAATGCAATTTTCATTTTTTTATCAATTAATTTAGCCCCGCGAATTATATGCTTGAAAAACGATAAATCCATATCAGGGTTAAGATAAACTTAATGGATAAATAGGAAAAAACTTAAATTAAGAATTAAAGATATTTATTTGAATATGCCAGTCTGCACAAGCAGACTATGGCATTGATGGAATAAAAAACCCTAATACAGCATTATTGAACAGATAAGAAATCTGGACTAGTAGTCAGTAAACTACTGATTCAAGAAGTAAGTTTATGTTAGTGAAAAATCTATTTGGAAGCAGATGTATCCTAAAGATATTATATATGTGAGCTCTGGAAAATTGTACATAACAGTCACAAAGATCAGTTTCCAAACGTATTCAAACTGACAAAGCTAGCTATGTATAAGCCCCTTCAGAATGAAGCACAGAACAATATTTGTACAAAGAAAAGGAGCAGAGTATGCTAAGAAATAATAGATTAATGCTTATTTAACTAGAGGTGACATCTTTTAAAGATTTTGATTTCAGCAGAGCTCTAAGAAAGTGGAGCAGGAAGAAAGAGACACAGATATTGAAGTGTTAGGTAAATATTGACCTATGGCTGCTTCCTCTTCCCAGTCTTTTTCTAAAAAAAAACCTTTATTTGAGTAACAAAGGGGGAGGTCCTACTTAAGATAAAATCCTGTCAGCAACTCTCCTTAAAATGTACATGGGAAACAGACTTGGAATTTCTCTTTTTATGCAGAGATATTTAACTAGTGAATGAACACACCGATGGCATAAATAAAATTAGCATTTTTTCAAACCTCTCAAATTTATCAACTTGTGTAAATTTGTAAAAAAAATATAGAATAGGACTGAGTGATGTCTATAGTTTTCCTTCTTCACAAACAAATACATGTACCTGTCTTTTGCATATGCAGGAAGTACAATGTGAAAGATTTTGTTGTTATTCATCCTCGTTCCCATTCCTGCATTTGTTCTACGTGAGATTTTCTTTGCAAGAGGAAATTGCATTATTTCTTCTATTTTGAAGATAACATCGTAATGTCTTCCAAGTTTATGTGAGACATGAAATTGGTAATGAGATGTTTTCAAAGCATTCATGTCATACAAAACAATGGCCTGGTGGCTATAGTGAGTCAAATAGAGCCACCATTAAATGGCCTAAAACACTGAATAAAACTTTAAAAAAACTAACAAGCAGTCGGTTTGAAAGTATTTTTGTTATCTTGTCATCAGTGAGAATTGCATATAAATATACAATAACTATATGTCTATCTGTAATTGCTGACTGGAAATACAACCACTGTGCCAACATAAAAAAAAAAATGATACCACCTACCTTCCAGAGATGGAAAGACTATCAAGTTCATATGTATATCGATATGTATCGTATCACAGACAGTATATCATGAATCATATCGATACAGGGCACATGTGTATAATTTCACCCCCTAATTATAACAAAGGAACACTGTATCTTGAGTTTTATTTTTGTGGCACACATCAACAGCATTATAACAAAGGAACACTGTATCCAGAGGGTTATTTTTGTGGCACACATCAACAGCATTATAACAAAGAACACTGTACCCAGAGGGTTATTTCTGTGGCACACATCAACAGCATTATAACAAAGAACACTGTATCCATAAGGTTATTTCTGTGGCACACATCAACAGCATTATAACAAAGAACACTGTATCCAGAAGGTTATTTCTGTGGCACACATCAACAGCATTATAACAAAGAACACTGTATCCAGAAGGTTATTTCTGTGGCACACATCAACAGCATTATAACAAAGAACACTGTATCCAGAGGGTTATTTCTGTGGCACACATCAACAGCATTATAACAAAGAACACTGTATCCAGAGGGTTATTTTTGTGGATCATCTGAACAACACTATAACTATCTTGATGAATCAGGTTGAAATAAAATAAATGTGCATCTACAATTGGCTTTGTAAAATATACATGCAAATAAATAAGGTATTTTTTTACAATGACAGTAAAATAAGAGATGTGATAAACTAACCTGGCACATAGGAATAAATTTCTACCTGCAATGACTTAAGAAAAAATGGAGTGAAAATACTTGCTACTTGTAAAGTAGCAAATTCATATATGAGCAGTGATAATCTAACCTGCCAAATAACATTACCTGAACTGTAGGCAGATCTCGTTGGTAGACTACAAATCTGACATCTGTAACTGATGACAAAGGATTTTCCCTGCTGTATGTAGATATATGCTGAAACATTTCCTTAGCAACGATATCTTTTGGGTAATTCAGATTTCCTGTTCCAAGGGCTGGGAAAGCTATACTTGTAAAACCATCTTTTTCACATTGATCCAGGCATTTCTTCATCAGATCATGTATCATCTGTAATAAAATGAAAAGACTGTTGTAGAAATTTATTACTTTTTTTCTCCCCATCTTAGAGAAGGATATGGTTCCCACATATTTGATAAAAATAAACTTCCAAGTCTTTTTCAGGTTTTTTCCAGGATGAAAATTATGTTTTCAAGGTTCACAGATGACCATTACTGAATGGAATTAAAAAACATTTTAGTATAGAAAACATACATTTTTCAAATAAAAAGATGTTTCTATTTCAAGACTCACAATATCTGCATCAGAAAAATAAGCAAGTACAAAACCACAAAATGTATCACAAGAAACAAGTCTGATTACTGTATATTCATATAAATTTGCATGCTAAGTCATTTTGTATTTGAGTGTGTGTGTGTGTGTGTGTGTGATTTAGATATTTAATGTAGCTTTAACCATTTTCCAATCATAATGCTACAATGACTGCAGTGTGGCAGTTTAAAGTGATGTCTAACACTGGGGCAACATGCTGCAGACATGTAGCATGATGTCCCACCCAGTCACATTATCCTGACACCAGGCAGACCAGTCCTAACTCTAACCTCTTAATACTGAGCACCTAGCAAGGCAGCTCTTAGTACCATTTTTAGAAGCTTTTGGTATGACTTCGCTAGGATTCGAACCCACGACCTCCCACATCCAAGGCGGACACTCTAACCACTAGGCCACCGGAGCTAAGCCATTTTAAAACTTTACTTTGCTGATGAAGCTGCATTATGTTGGTATGAGGAAACAATAACATCATGAACATTAATTAGTTACATTTATTTCAAACTTTAATTCTAAAGAAATCAGAATAATCAGTTGTAGATCAAGATAGAATTCCATACGCATGTTATACAAAGTAAACATTTCCTATCACAGTATAAAAAATCAGTAATATAAAGTATTAGAATCTCATAAAGAAAAATGTTTTAATCTGTGTCAATAAAACCCAAAACAAACAATTAACAAACAAGCTATACTCCTTAAGATGATTTGGTGAAAAATACATCACTTAGAAAGGCCTAACTACAAAAGGGTTGATGAAAATATTGCTATATAAAAAAGGACTAAAATTCATGTGAAATGCACACATGTCCACATGTAAACATGTATTCATACTCACTAGAGCCCATAACTTTTCTTAAAATGTACATAATATATAATACAAGGGAGGACAATCTACCCAGATGTCTCGCTAGGATTTTAAAACTAGGAGTTCAGGAATCCCATTTTGGTAAAAATAGGAGTCCCACCAGCAAAAGTTGCAGTCCCCTCCCAGAAAACTATGCAGATTAGAAGAACTATTGGTTGCCACTGAGTTTAATTTCTACATTCTTTATAACACTGACATAGCTCTTGTTTGACAATGAGAGTGAGACTGAATTTTTGTCAATCCAAGGAATGTCTTATTCAAAGCACTTTCTTGAACTTGGATACTATCTCATCCGAACTATCAGTTCTAGCAACAGTAGATGGGACCTGGAAATTTTAATCAACATTATGAAATTATCAACTTTTAAGAAGTCATAAAATTTGTTATATTTTCTTTCTAAACAATATTTTTAGTACACCGTAATTAATTGACACTCAAGGAAATTTTGATCAATGAAAATGTCACTTATGCCCTGTGGGGGCATTACTTCGATAAATAAATACCAATTAAATATTTTTTTTGTATAAATTGAAATTTATGTTCTACTTCTATCTTTTAGTTCCTTTTAAATGTAATCATCATAAATGCAATGTGTCCTCTTGTAATTAAACATAAAATGTGTCAATCTACCATAACAGCTATGTCCACAAGCGTTTCTCTGAGAACCTAATGTTTTGATATTAGACTAATGGAAACATTTGTTGTATTGTTGCTCTAAATAAAAACTGGTATCCTTTTCAATTATCATGTCAACTACATCTTTTGAATCAAATAAAGGAGGTGAAATAAACAAAAAAGTGAAAAGGCATGCAATTCCTACATGCTTAAGAAACAGTGGCCCCGGTCATTTCAGTGTTACATGTAATGAAATCATGGCATCAATATTTTACTAACTAAACAATTCAAAAATTGTGTATCGACATAGAAGTTTGTCTCACAAAATGTTGTTTTATTGATAAAGAGGAATTTTGTTAGGTAGTGTATCAACAGTTAGTTTGGTTCCCTGCTTTGTACACTCATTGTTTTGCAAAACTATTAAACACCACTCCAAGAACCAGACATATCAACAAAAGCCAAATGATGTGATGTAATACACGAATGTTTTTGGTTACCATGTTGGTTGCTGAAACCAGTGGGAATCATGTTTTATCAATCTTTTAGATGTTGGATATTCTGAATAAATGTGATTTATACAGAATAATGAACAACTTCATCAGAAAAAGTGTTTTATTGACAATTATTCTCGATGCAAAAATAAAACAAAGATTCAGTCATTAAACAACCCAGCCCTCCCAACCCTGCAGTTCTCCTGATGTCTTTTGTCTAGCAGATTTTTGGGAGGTCCCTTGGTTCACGAGTTATCAAGGGAGAGGTGTATAACACAAAGGGCATTAACTCTTGCTCATTACCTCCCCTGGCCACCTATAGGTGGCAACAGTTTAAGCTGAGCAGAACATCATGTAATGAAATGCTCGCATTGTGGGGAGGATGGGAGCTTATTAAAGTAATGTGATCAGATAAGTATTTTACGAGAATCCTAATTTAATAAAAACTTTGCTTTCTCCTTCAAATACATTCTCCAGTACATTCTCCAATCACATTAACATTATGACAATAGGTAACAGACAGAGAGAATGTTGAGACTCAAACCTTTACCCAAGGTAATCTCTGAAGGGATAATACAGTAAAACCTGTTATGAGAGACAGTCCCTCCTGCCAACAAAAAATGGTCTCTCAAGACAGGTGGTTTCTTGTAACAGGTTTGTACAAAATGAACAGTTTCCAAGTCCAATTCCAGAACAATTTAAAGTAAAATAATCACAATCATTGAAGCATATATTCTATTCTTTATTAATAGTTCTTGCTAAAATATGGTATTTTATAGTATTGTAGCATTAAATTTGAAATCACATTTACATGTGAATATCACATGTACATGTACTAGCATATGAAATCATTTCTGATTTACTCAGTTTCCTTTATAACACCCTAAACTGGTTTTACCGATGTATAAACCGCTATTTTGGTCTGCAGTTTTAACTTCTTTCATTTACAATAATTATTTTCTCAAGCAGTAAAAGTTGTCTCCTTTTAGTTGGAAGTTCTTCCATTGTTATTAAGGTACTAGGTGTTAACATTATTAGTGCTCAGTTGTAATATTGACTAGGAGAGACTAGTAACATATAAAATTCACTCACTTCTAACAAAAATTTCACTCAAATGTTTTCAAATGATTTTTTCACCAACATTACCATAAAATTAAAAGAACCAGTGATAGAAAACATCTGTAATGAACTGAAAAAGTTCTGCAGCAACAAAATGTCTAAGGAGGTATGTTTCTCTATCCCACTAGTTTCAAAAAACTTTTTATAAAATGTCTCAGTGAACTTGATACCAAGAAAGCTACAGTACTGGATCAGATTGGTCCATGACTCATTAAATCTTCTGCCTCTGCCATTTTAGACTGCATAACATTCATAATCAATTTACGAATTGCATCCTCATCTGCCCCCAAAATATGGAAAACTGCAAAAGTAACTCCTATTCACAAAACTGGTTCTAAGGATGATGCTGATAACTACCAACCAATCTCAATACTACCAAACGAGTCAAAATTGATTGGAAAACATGTCCATGACTCATTCATATGATATTTAACCAAACACTTCATGTTGAACCCTAATCAATCAGGATTTAGACAGAAACATTCATGTGAGACTGCCTTGATCTCCTTAACTGATAAATGGCTTCAAGCACATGACCAAGGTAGAATAATAGGATCTGTATTTGTAGATTTCAGGAAAGCTTTTGACATGGTGGATCATGTAATCCTTTTGAAGAAACTGAAAATCTACCAACGTGATGAAAACAAAGATGATTTACTTCATACTTAAGTAAGAGAACACATCATGTTTACATAAATAATGTTCTGTCTGAATCTGGAACAATTAGATATGGAGTATGACAAGGTTCAATTCCCGGTGCATTACTATTTATTTTATTTATTAATGACCTACCACTTTACTAAGGGACTCAGTATCATCTACAGATCTCTATGCAGATGACACAACATTGTCAGACAAAACACAAAGCATGAACTCAAAATTTCTTTACAGAATGCACTAAACAAACTGGACAACTGGTGCACATGCAATGGCATGGTGGTAAATACTGGTAAAACTAAAATGTTACTTATCTCAACAGGGCAAAACACTATGTCTGACATGGAAGGATAAACATTTGTTAATGGTCTGTCATGATAGACTACTTGGTGTTTTGGTAGATAATAACCTATCATGGACTGAACATATCAAACATATCAGTAAAAAAGTCAATTCAAGTTTATGGCTTCTTATTAGGATAAGACATTTTCTCCCTGAAAAGCACAGAGAACTATTTTATAACAGTTACATACAACCGTATTTAGACTACTATAATACAGTATGGGGTTGTTCAAAAGATAAAAACATAGCAACATAGCAAAGCTGGCACATCTTCCAAAAAGAGTATTTGGGCTAATATCAATCCAGAAAGAAAGCAAGGAAAATTTAGCTAGTAAGTTAAAAATATTACCTATTAAAGACCAATTCTGTTTGAGAAAAGCCAAATTAATGTACAGGATTTCCAACAATAGTGCTCCTGAATATTTACAATTGCTATTCCAGTATAGGTTACCTGGAAAAACTCCCCACCTGTGATCCATGTCTACCAAACACTTTAAAATTCCCAAACCAAATAAGAAATTATTTTTAAAAAGTTTCTAATACTCTGGAACCTTGCTCTGGAATAATATTCCAGTTGAGATTAGAAATGCCCACTATTTCCTTCTTCCAAACCCAATATACCCAGTGGCTTCAGAGATGCAGCTAAAATAATTAAATTCCTTTGTATGAGGGAATCAAGGTAGATTAGTTCTCAGCTAAATGTGTTACCCTCTTTAAATAAATAAAGACAATATAGGGTGAAAAAAAACGAAACAACAAACATTACAACCCTTTAACACAATCAATTGAATCCCGCAAATGATACTCACTTGCTGGTTTAATAGACAAAGACCTTATTCACCCCCAGGCAATACAGATTAACTCTAAAGATAAATGATATATACACAACCACAACCTTAATTTCGGCACCATGTACAGTAGTCTGGTTTACGAACTGTAACATCTGTCACTATATACAAACTGGTTACCAGAATCATGGGGGGGGGGTCTTTTCATGCTAAGTGCAGGGATACTCTACAGGTAGTTTAGTCTAGTTTACAATAAAAAATATAAAAACACCATAAGTAAAATTCCAGATACCAGTAGCCAGCCTCTTTCTTTTTAATAACGTATAAGCGGTCATTGGATTTAATATAGGTAAGTGGAGTTTATCCCTGTTATTGTGTCATTCATAGCAGCTTCAAAGTGCACATTTTGCCAAGACATCGTGGTCACTGGTCTCGTTCTGCAGGTGGTCACTCACAACAGAGCATTTATATAATAAAATCAATCCATGCCTTACTATTTGGTTGGAAATGACAGGTGACCACTCATAGCAGAGGTCACTCATAACAGTTTTTACTGTATTACAAATTCTACCAAGATAAGGGTTGAGGGTTATGTCCCTTTTCCCAGGTTTAATTAGGAGAAACAGACCTGCCAACCCCGACGAGTCCATCTCAGTAATACAGTTGATTTTTTTCCATAAAATTGACCAGTTTTCAATAAGGTGTAACAAAATATCAATAACTGCTATTGTAAAGCTGGAAAACATAATTAAAAGTTCAGCGCTGCAATGATAACAATGGGTTCAAATGAAAAGTTTGTAAAGTATGCATAGACCTTATTTACCACTAGTACTGTTGCAAAAACTTTAGTTCTAAACCCTATGCAACTCAATGGCTTGTTGCTATCTCTCAACATGACGTAATTCTTGGAAATTCTTTTTCCATTTCATATGACAGCAATCATATCTCCCGCCACGAGACGTACTCAAATTGACACATGAAGTCCATTAAACATAACTGTGTCCTTTCAAGCATTTATTCACAAGAATCTGAATATTCCTTTTTATTCTTCTGTGTTGATTATAAACACTTTTCTAGAGGCTTTTTTTCCCTTTTGTCTTAAACATTCATCACTTTCGGGACACCATTTTTAGAAAACTTCTATAATCAACAGTTTAATCATGCAGACGCTTCGCATGAACAAATAGGTGCAGTTTAAAGTGTCTGGGGTGCTGCTGTAAAGTTAGTCTGGTTCCCTAACTAATTTCACTAATTCTAATATGAAACCCGGATCCAAATAAAATAGATGAACCAATTATCCATATTTTTCAGCAACAATCATTTTTCCGTAGTTTTTGCTTGCAGGTTGGAAGTTCGTATTTTAAGGGTAATTTTTTTAAGACTTAAGGCAAAATCATAAGAGTTGGCAGGTCTGGAAGAGGCATCTTTGAGCTCTACAAACTGGTTCAGACTTCTTCTGACAAAGTCTGAGCTAGTCCTGTTTGAAAGCTTCTTGGGCTGTATCAATACAGTTTATAGGAGCATGATGGTGTTTTGAATGCCCACTAACAGCAACCAATTCCTTGTGATGAAACCAGATTGCATCATAAGGACCACCAAGCCATCAAATGGAAACTGAAAGTAGGCTTGTTCAACAGAAAGGGTATGTAGTTCACTGACTCTGCAAGCCGAAGCAAGCACTCTCATCATACAGTTTTTGTGTGAAAAGAGCTTCAGCGAGATCCTGACTAAAGGCTTGAATTTGTTTGAACTAAGTCAAGTCACAACCCAGGAAAGATTCCACTTAGGAAAACAAGTTAGAGATTGAGGCATTATGAAGTCAATGTTGAAAAACAGTCAGAGAGGTCTTTGATTGGATGTGCCCTTACTGGTTATTGGAGCCAACCTTTCCTCCTCAAACAGGCAAAGAAAAAGGTCAGCTACATGTGTGGACTGAGGCAATCAATGGGATGATGCCTTGAGTTTGCCCAAGTCCCTGGAAATGTGCCACTTCCCTATATACACCTTTAAAGTGGATGGCCTTCTAGCTTGTGCAATTCATTCCAAGATTCAGTGGTTGAATTGTTTCTTCTGCAAGACTCTCTGGACAAGAACTGAGCATGAAGGAGAAGATGGTGCAGATTAGGATGGGTATGGGTTCAAGGGTGTTTAAGAAAATTTGGCCCATCCAAGATCATCTAGATAGATTTAAACTAGATGAAGAAGATCATTGATCCAGGATTTTCCCAAAATTTCAGCAATTCACATAACTGGATGCCATGGCAGATCTCTGGACATCACAAAACTTTAAGTAAAAGTTCCATGTAAATATGACCATATGTTTGGAGAAATACCAAAATTTAAAGATGTTATCTGTGGCAGTCATATTGGATGTCTGATTGGCTCCATTTTCATTTAGGACCAACTAGACATCATAACAAGAATTAAAGTCAAAGGCTCTTTTCAGCAAAACCATTCATTCACTTGACATGGCAATAACAAGATTTTTAAGATGACCACAATGGTGGCCATACTGGACATCAGATTGTTACCATTTTAATTTCAAACAAACAAGACATCATAGTTATCAAGTCTTTTGTGAACACATTTATCAATACAACCATCTACGAAGGATAAACAGTGACAAGATTTTCAGCTTGCCACTGGGGTGGCCATATTGGATGTCCAAGAGCATGTCCAACATGGACCACTTCCATTTAGGACCAACCAGACTTCAAAAAAAGTTCTGGAGAAATACTAATAAGAAGACAGATGCCATATTGGATGTCAGATTGGCAACCTTTTCATTTACGAGCAACTAGACATCATAAGATCATGTTTAGTAAAACATCCTCATTTTAATATGATCATCAATTGAGGAGAAGTATCCATAACAATATTTTCAAGATGGCCAACATGGAAGCCACACTGTACGTCAGATTGGTACCATTTTCATTTACAACAAGCTAAATGCCATAAAAAGTCTTTTAAAGAAAACCCCATGTCTATATGACCATTAGTTCAAGAGTAGAAGCAATAACAATATTTTCAAAAGGGCTGCTATGGTGGCCATTTTGGTGTCAAATTGGCACCATTTTTATATATGACTAACTAGACATCTTAAGTCTTTCAGTAAAAGTCCCATGTCAATATGACCATACATTCAGGAGGAGTAGTGATTAGGTTTTCAAGCTGGATACCATAATGGCTATACAGGATATATGAGGGTCACCATTTCCAATTAGGATTGTAAATACTGCTGCCATGATTTCCAGATTTGCTGCCCATGGGCACCATTTTCATTTAGGACCAAACAGACTGTGGAATAAATGTTTTAAGTTGCATGGCAATCGGAAACCAAAACATGTCCCCATTGCAATTCCTCCACCCATGGCCCCACCCTTGGGGTAGATTGATGCTGAGATAGGAGGAGATATGTCATTATAGAATTGTTCCAAATTTGAAGGGAATTGCATAAGACATTGTGGAAATATAAGATATGGAAAAAACTGGGACCAAAACATATCCCCAGTATAATTCCTGTCCCCATGGCCCAACCCTGAGACAGAATTAACCCAGAAACAATAGTTGTATTATGAGAAGGGGAGTATATGATGATGTTAAATTCCAAAGATGAAGTGAATTGGTGTAAGAGTTACCTGAGGATGATTTAACAAATTAAGTTAAATGATAGCATGACATCAATCATACATATTTATAAGCTGCAAGAAAATCATCACGATGTAGACTGGTTTTAGCAGTTAATCCCTCTGGTAAAGCACGCCAAGATCAAAAAACACATGCCAAGTCAGGGGCATTTTTTTTGTAAGTTTTGACCCAAAAAGAGGGTGGGGATTGTTAAGGCATAAGTGGATTTTAGGTAGAATATAGAAAGTGATGAATGAGATCTTAACCTAAAAGTATCATCATCTTAATTCCTGACCACATGCCGCCATCCATAGGCAGGAACAATAATGAGAGACGGGGAGAATGTAATGAAATTACAAATATGAAGTGAATCAGGTAAGGGATTATGGAAGTATTACTGTGGGGGGAAGAAAAATCTTTAACCAAAACCTATTAAAAAAATGTGATGCCAACTGGCAAAACAATTTCAAAAACTATGGACCAAAATTTGATCCTCAATGGATGCCAGAAAAAATATATCGTTATGCATACCAAGTCACACCTCTGCAATGATATTGTGCAAGCAAGATGAAAACTGACACATTAATATTAACTCCATAAAAGTATTTGAGATTTTTTTGTAGACACTTGACCATAAATTAAGACGTTCATTTATTTTTAAACTGACATCATCCACGATGAGTTGGACATGATATTTTTGTACTTACTTTCTTAGATGCAGTAGGATCATTCCACTGCACTAATGCCACATGACACACCATCTGACAGCTTAAATTTCCACCTCCAGTGACAGCAATGCCCCCATCCTTGATTCCACTGGGATATTTCATCTTGCACTCATCCTGAAGTATCTGTCCACCCTGCTTCAGCAATGACTGGGATACAGCTCCATGGGTTAGATCTAGGGATTTAGCTACCGTGTTTACAATAACATCCACTTTCTGGATGGCCATTTCCCCTTTGACAACTTTGATACTAATGTTTCCAAAGCTATATGATTCACCAGATATTATGCTTGGCATACCTACAGAAATATTAAAAGAAATTAATATTTTTTTCCAAAATCAGAAATAAAAACCAAAATTAATGACTTTTAAACATTCAAGTTCAATCATGAAAATTAATTTTTGGGGGATTGGGGGGACAAATTATCTAATACTTCAGGCTATTAATGCACTGGCCCTCAATCAAAGGTGAATATTCCTTTATACCTTGCTCCAATTAGTAATTGGTGGTTCAGTAAAAAATTATATACCACGATTCCAGTCTGAGTCCTAGGTTATTTCTGTCATTCAGAATACCTGGAATGAGACTAAAGGACATTAGAATGGGAAGAAAGGAGGGAATTAGACAATAATAGTAGATATTAAAAGCAGTCCCCCCCCCCCCGCAACCAAACCACCATCACCAAGTTTTTAACAACAGTAATAACTGTTTATTGCATTGATGAATATACCAGTCCAGTGGAAAGCTGATGATCTAAAGATAAGCTGTCAAAGTTAACTTGCCATTGTTCCAGTTGGTGCTGTACTGTAAATGGTCTGAAAACTAGCTGGGTTGAACAAATTGGACCCATTACTTAAATGCTTTAACTCTGGTGTGACACACTGATCCCAGGTAGAAAAATAAGTTTTAGTCAGACAACAACAAGGCACTTTTCATAACATCATCCAGTGAAGAATGATCAAGGCCCAACATACAGCGATAACCTTATGCTAATGCACTCTGACTCCCATGAAGAAAAAAAGAACTCTCTCAGTGAGAGACTGATATGCTGTTTTGACAGAATAATCCACCTCAAGATGGCGGCTGAGACAGAGACATATGACCTTAACCAGGCTAGGGAGCATATTTTTTGATTATCCCCTGTTCAGATGCAACTGAGAATGGGAATTTCAAAAGAATCAGAGATACCATAGAAAAGACAATACTTGGCCTGGAACCAGGTTGACAAAGAAGAGAAACAGAATCAGAGTTATCACTGAACAATAACTAACCCTTTTCCACTCAGGAGGCATAAATTTCATTCCTCTCCTTGCCATTAATATGGAAAGAAAGAGTGAGGGGTATGTTCATGGATGAAACTTTACTTAAGGAGGTTTACATAATAAACAAATACATAAAAGATTCCACATATTCATTAAAGAGTGAGAGACTCGTCTCTGACACTCAAAGTCCCTCATCAGTTCTGAAAGAATAGAGTTCATCCCAATGGTTGAACCTATAGAGAACTTAAGAGTATTGGAGAAAGCTGCCCTATAGCTATAGGGACCTTAATGGCAGATAGTTAAGTCTTTTTCCTTAAAAAGATGAAGAAAATCTGCAATTGTGGTTAAAGGTGGACAAATAGAATCAACACATTCTAAATGCACCATTTACAGCATATTCACTTGGATGTCAATTGCCTCCTAACCTGGGCGATACAATTGCCAACCTTGCTTGAAAATCAATCTTCACATGTAGATTGCTTGACATCAGCCAGGTATGAATTTGGAGAATTTGTAGATTGTTGTGTAGAGGAAACACTGTGCTGTGACAGCAGATCCTTCATTGGTGGCGAGTCCTTGGGTCATCTACCAACAGGTTAAGGGGATGAATGAACAACAACTATTCGGACCTATGGAGGCAATCAGGAAGAGCCATGATAGAGAGATCTTGACTTGAATAAAACATGAGGAATTATTCTGAAACATTTAGCTGGAAGTACAAAGGAAATAAAAAACTAAAATCTCAACTAAAACAAGAATTTGGGGTGTGTAATACTTATCCTAACACCGGTTTCTAAGCTCTACAAATCCCGTTGCCTGACACCTGGAACAATTTCAAATTTCACTTCAGCAAGGTTGAGTTTGCAAGTTACTTGATTGCACACAAGTCCATCAAAGAGAGAGAGACTGAGAAGGGGGGGTATATTCAGTTCATACTGCTTTATGCTTTGCAAGTTTTATGCTCTGCATTCTTGCCACCATGCATATATCAGTACCTGTATTTACTGTTTATCTGTACCAGTTTCTTTCATCTATTATTTGTTGTTTTCACTCAATATACTATCCAAGTCATTTCCATGTTGTAGTCAATGTCAAGGTAGGTCCAGCATTTGGTTGCAAGTATAAATAAATCATGACAAAAACTCAAGCTTCCATTATTGTCTATGTAGCTGAATAAATGTCTGCTAGCATATCTTGGCCATAAAAATAAACTTGACAAAGTTTCAACAAACAAATCAAATAAACCTGTTTCAATGAAAAGTAGTCTTTCAGCTCAAGATCTCTCTCTCTTAGAAATCCAGTTATTTCAAAACACTTTATATATCCATTTATCTATAATAATTAAAATTATACATGTATTCTTTCACTTCTATTTCTTCTCATCTACATATCCACATTTTATGTCAATTCTTTTGATAACTTTAATTATTGTCATAGTTTTTTTTAATATTCTCGTTTTAAAAAAATAACAAAAGTTCTTAAATTGTAAAATAAATATGTGATTTCCTTAAAACATGCATATTTTATCTAATCTTTCCACTTCAGTTGTGGTATTATGGTGTCATATTTTGGGACCAGCTCAAATCTCCCAAGGACAAGTTCAATTTTCAAGTTAATCCGATCAAAGGCAAGCTGACTTTATATAAAATTTGTAAAACCCTATAAGAGTGAATAAAAACAAAGCACTGCTTCCATTGCGTGATATTAAAACTCGCATAATTAATGAAATGGGATACAGATAAACAAATATTGCACAAGAAATGATGTGAAAATATCAATTACAACACTCAAATGTATATGAATGACAGTAAATACATCAAAAGACAAACAGAAGTTTAGTGCCAGAGACTCAAGGACTACACAAAGTCCAAGGAAAAAAAAGACAATATTCTGATGATGGAAATTACAAAGGAATCACTCGGATCATGTTGATTTTTATTCTAGATTTCCAATCACTAATTGGAGGAGGGAATATTCTTGGACTAGGGACTAGCATCAGGAAAAGAGATGATAATAGTAGGTAATGATAATATTTTGGTTAAATTTTCTTCATAACCAAATAGATATATGATCAGTGGCTCTGTACAAAATTATATCTGGTTGGCTAAATGCACCATAATATACGGTTTAAGACTTTAAACAACCGAAGTGTACTGGTCAATGACTACTTAGCTTTCCTCTACTCTTTTTTCACTAGTCTCCTGTATCCATTGTAAATGATTTCATGAAAAAATTAATTAAAACTACATCCTTAAAACAAATGGTGACTGTGACCTACATTTATGTTTTACTTATACTTTTATCTGTGGGATGCTGGTGCCAACATGAGAAGGGGGCAGGGGTAGTACAAGAAACACATGCCTCTGAGGCAATATATGTATATATATATATATATATATATATATATATATATATATATATATATATATATATATATATATATATATTGTCTGTGGATATATATGCACACATTCACACACACACACAAAAGTGGTACAGAAAAGAGGAATGTATGTAATGACACTACATTTCAAAGTGAATTGGAAAATAACACTACTTATGTGTAAACAAAAATAAAAAATAAATAAATGATGACTAAAACTTTCAACAAATTATGTCCAGTTTTTTATGCTATGACCATGTGGAGGAAGATAAAAGTGGCACAGCGGAAAGAGATGTCAATGATTTGCAAATTTTCTTACTAATTCTTTCTTTGAATTAATTCTTCTATTTAATTTTTAATCATGAATATATGGTACATACTTTTTTTATATAAAATTTAGCAAATTTGTTCTAAATTAGGGATTTCAGTTCTGACTGGTTATATTTTAGCAATGTCAGATCTAAATAGGTTATAATATAAAAAATCAACATTTTGATAGGTTCAATTTTTGGAATCCCAAACTGCCAGAATTTCTTCATCACTAAAAATTCCCCCAATACAGTATGTTGCAGTCATCAAGACTACCACTGTTGATGCAACTGTGTAAAAAGTCTGCAAGTCAAGTCAATCTGTCACTCATGTCATGTGACTTTTGAAGTCTGATTATAAATTAATATGCAAACAAGAGCACAAATGAGAACCTCTTGAGAAATACCCAACATGTAAATCCATTATGCATGTCAGCACTACACTGAAATCATTTAAGGTGTACAGTCTCTGTCCTGAAGATGCATGTGAATTGAGGGACAATTCATCTAAGTAATATGTAACATACACAAGCAATCATGGACGGTATGACAAGTATTGTGTCCAATAATATGCCCTTACCTCAAGTCCATGTCACAGTACAGGAAAATATAAATATGTGACCACTGTAAATGTGAAGGTATAATTTCTGAACCAATGAAGATATTGTCTTAACAGTTTAAGCATGTTTTACATTTTGATTCATTAAAATATCTTTGGTGGTTCACTCTTGAGAAGGATAAAAGTCAAAGTTAATTTCTTAATGCTGTGACCTTCACCTTGAGACAGGAGGTATGCAGGATATATAATTGACTAAAGGCTTCAGTAGTTCGATTGTTATACTTCAGTCATTTTTCCTTGCCTTGTCCTCGTTCTTGAGGAAGGGGGCGTGGCTATGGTATGTGACACACCATCTATAGCTGGTATACAAAGGGCTAAAGTTTCATTAAAATATCTTCAAAAGTTATGCTGGGTATAAGGATACAAGTCACATAATTACAGTGTCGCTAGCCATGATCTTTACTCAATTTTACTATGCTGAAAATAATTGTCAAATTTTAAGTCAAATTTAAATTTCAGCCAATCAAATCACTGGCTTCTAGACATAGGCCCAAAAGATATTAGTATATATAAAGTAGTAAGTACTTCAAAAGTACTGGGCAAAACTGACTCAGATGCACACATTAATTTCAACACCATGGGGGAAAAAAGTGCTAGGTTTGGCAATGAGAAACAGGAATGGTTGGCCGACCAGAAACATATTTCATTACCTTATGTGTAGGTTCAGACTTAAGTCCTGTTGATGAAATACAGGCCTGGTCATACACACTGCAAAAACGTATTGCATGGAATTGATTTAACCCTTTACCTCATAGAGCATAGTTACAAAGTGCAGCGTGCTATAAATAGAACACCTGCTACCTATTCAACTCCATACGCATAAGCCTGCCTGTGAACTGTTAAGCAATGTAGTGTATGTTACATTTAACAGCAATTTTAACCATTTTACATTTTTGGTACACATTATGTGTGGAAAAATTTAAGAGTAAAGTCCGATTGTTATGGCTGTGTAATTACTTTTCATGGAAGAATTTTTTATGTGCTTTAAAATCTTGAGAGAACTCATTCACCGTCATGTCAGTGAGGCCACGTGACCAACCATAGCTGCCATTTCTCATACTCGAAATTTACAAGATTTTTGTCTGCATCTACATCACTAAGTCAACTGAATTTGATAATTTAAAAAACTAATTGCTGCCTATATCAATATCAGAGCCTTTACCTAAGTTATTGAATCTTTCATAATTGTGATTCTAATCGAGAAAACTTCGTAAGTACTGAATGAAATCCGCGACCGCCATTTTGGAGAGTGGAGATTATGACCCAGTTACTTTAAATAGCAGATATCAACCAGTGCATAAACAGTGACCACGTGATCTGACGTAATTGTCATTCGCAGAAATGAATGTAGTATCTAATAGGGGGTTTTCCCTGAAGGTGGCGCTATGAAAACTGGCTCAAAATGGCTGATGTTTACAGCAGGCGTCAAAAGGCGCTTCCATGCAAATGGAGTAGAGGCATCAAAAGACGCTTTCATGTGAATGGAGTAGAGGCATCCAAAGACGCTTGCATGAGGTAAAGGGTTAAATGAATGGAACTTGCTAAAATGCAACAAACATTTTTAAATCATACATTTTCAAAAACTGAATGCTTATGTTTATTAACTGAGGGACATGCACCTGTCTGTGACAAATTAATATTATATCTGTACAAGCCTTGGTCTGGATATAAAGGTTATACTTAAGCTCAACTTCTTCTCCCCAAATCAACCACACCATGTTTGTCAAATAAATAATGGCAAAAAAACCTGAAAATGCTCCTGGTGACCGAGATGCTTTCATACTTCTTAGTGATGGTGTAGGTCTCTGTCTGACCTCCTTAACACATTGCTTTCCAAAGCTGATCTCAAGAGCCTCAGTGAAACACTTCACAGTAAGATCCTAAAATAATAAGAATCATTCAATGAAGGTATCGGGAAACTTACAATCCAACATAATATTTATTTTTGGAACAACATAAATACGCATAATTCCAAAGTTAAAACCTATTCTAATATCAAATTATGTATTACCTGGAAAAGGTTTCAAATCAAATGTGTACAACTGTGACCAATCTTCCATCAGCAGGATACTCAATATTATGATCAATTTTCATTATGACATTTACCTGTGTAAAAGAGTTTGATAGACAAGTAAAGCTATACAGTATACCCATGATGGCATGAAGGTTTAGGTCAGATGCTTTTATACACTTGGTGATAATAAAGTCTTACATCCTCTAAAACAGGGATATAACTGAAACTTTTTTGCTAACTGCAAGTGGAGAGAAAAAATATCAGCTGAAAAAAATATTATTTCAATTGAATTCCTTATTACCAGTTAAAGTTATTATCTGTACAGGTGATGCTTGATTTAAATTGGCATAAATTTACATTAATTTTCCCATAGGATACTTGTCAATTAAAGAAACTGTACATCTAAGTTTTCAAGTAGTGATTATTTATGCATAATTTTCAAATAAATTAATAATATAATACACACACAAGCTGCATGCTAGTCATAACACATGGTGCCAGTGATGGTGTAAAAACTATCACAGTTGTGCAAATCGAATGTTATTTTTTCATTATAAATGGCACTAAAATGAAAGCAGTAAACTGAATTGGCATACAGCTAGCATCACCGATACTGCAATCAGTTTCATAATAACAAGGAACTATAACATTTTTATATTTGCTGCAAATGTACATTTTATCATCCTTCAGATTTTTTTTTACAAATACATAAATGGCAATGAACAGCAAAGTGATTCAGCTACAAGACCATTTAGTCACTTACATTTCTAAGTATTACTTAAATCATCTTTCATTATGGCAGTCTGTCTACAGAAATGGATATAAAAAAGAAAAACAAGATTTAATTCCAACAATTATAGCGATAAAAATGGTACTAACAGCTGCCTCAGTAGGCGCTCAGCATTAAGAGGTTAGTGTTAGGACTGGTCGGCCTGGTGTCAGGATTATGTGAATGGGTGGGACATCATGCTACATGTCTGCGGCATGGTGACCCAGTGCTAGACATCACTATAAACTGCCACACTGCAGACATCGTAGCGATATGACTGAAATTTTTTTAAAGCTACGTTAAAAATCCTATTCACACACACACACACACACAATTTTAGCCAGGGAATAGTCACTATCTACTATCAAAACAAGGTCACTTTGATCCAATATATAAATCATTATTTTGTTCCATTAAAAAAGCTCGAAATCATGCTTCAGATATGGTAAATCAATAATGTTCTAAATTCTGCATAAGATCCAAATTAAATGTATGTCACTGTGACTTACTCTGATGTCAGATAAGTAGACCTCTTTGATGGAGCTATCCTGATCTTCTCGGAAGAAATCCCTAACTGCCTCAGCAATAATCTTTGTAGACTGTTTCACGGGACATCCAAAGGTTCCTGCACCCAGAGCTGGAATGGCTATGGATTTAAAGCCTTGTTTAGCAGTCGTTTCCATGCATTGAAAAATGATTTCTCTCAGTGTTTCATCCTCATTACTGTGACCACCCTTCCATACAGGACTTACAACATGGATGATTTTTTTTGCTCGTAGATCCCCACCCGATGTGACATGAATTTCACCCTCAGCTAGATGTCCATTGTCTCTGACATGCTGTGTGCATTCTTCCCTAATGACTCTTCCACCTATATTTAACACAAAGTTAAAAGAGATGTTAAATAATTTGTAAGGATTAAATGCAACTTGAATTTAAGAGAAGCATGATCAATGCTTTTGAATACAGCATATTTTATCCTTATTTTATTAGAAGCCTGGAAAAGATCAGTAGTAATAACGATTTTTTTTTCCATCTCTCTGATCCTGACTACAATCCCTGGTTCAAGGATATGCAAGGAGAACTGCTCATCCATGTTTCTTTTTCTGGGTAATACAGTACTTTCAAAAATTTCCTGATAGCAATAAATATTTCATTTGCTGTCACAAAACATATTAGTTCTTTGGGTATCTAACAAAAATTAGGGAAAAAAATACAAAATGGCACCAGCAATAGAATAAGCACCTGCTATTTCCAACCACCAGGAAAAGAAAACATACATGTTTCAGAGCCACATATATGTATACATTCCAAGTGAACTGCCATGTTAATAACCCCCCTTTAGCCTCTGCTATATAACCAGTGATCATGCAAGACTATATTACAATTATAGTTCGGGCAATTCATTTACAGTTGGCCACAAATGAACAGTTGCCTAGTGTGCAGCACTATCTCAGGAAGTTGTCAACTGTGCAAACAAGCATCCACAGTTAACTGAATACACTTCTCCCTCAGTCACTCACACAATGGCATCCAAAATTATAGACAGCAATGTAAGTGAGGGGTGACATACCAAGGTACCTCTGAAAAATTAAGAAAAATATATTGACATCAGCAGTGAGAAGAGAACAAAGCATTAACTGGTGCATTGTGAATGCAGTCAAATCTGGTTAATTAGGCCACTGGTTAATTGGGGTGTCCGCTAATTTGGGACAAATCTTAAAGAATAAAAACTGATAAAACAATAAGCAGAATTTGCTTCACTTATTTAGGACAACATGCCACTTAACTGAGACAGGAACTGCTAGATAGCGTGCTTGTGGTGTGTTGCATGATGGTCATTACTGCAGTGGCATGGTAGTCATTACTGTGTTCATCACTGTTTCAATCAGTAATGCACTTTTACCTGGAAAATATCAGACCCTTTCCAAGATGACATGGAAAGATTTGACTTTAGCAAACAAAATTGCCTTACTCAACCAAATTAAAAGCCAGCCGCCTAACACCAGTCATCGCCGACTGACAAAGATAACTGGAGTGCCAAAATCTATAATTGTCCACATGACACAGCAGCAAGAAAGAGAGGAATGGGCTTTATGTGAAGGACATCATGGAACAACCTAAAAATGGAACCGGGAAGGCAAGGATCCAGATGTTGGAGAGGGCCTCAATCAGTGGTTCTCTATTTTAACTGCACGACGTGTACATGTCAGTGGTCCAATGAGGAAAAGTAAGGCAGAGGAGTTAGCTAAAAAGCTGGGTCACAATGATTTCAAAGCAACAGATGGTTGGTTGTCTCAATGAAAATCTAGGCATGACATTAAATTCAAGAAAGCACATAGTGAGAAGGACAGTGCTGATTCTGCAGGTGCTGAACAATGAAAATTAACAAAACTTGCTTTAGAAATTTTGTGCAAATTACATCTACATTGTTGATAAAACAGGCCTGTTTTATCATGCCACACCAGACGTTTCCCTGACCTACAAAAATGTAGCAATGTCGGGATCAAAGAAAGCAATGGATCGCATAACTGTGTTATGCTGTTCAAACATGCAGGACCTGATCAACGAAAGCTGTTGGTTATTAATAAAAGCACTAAGCCTCAATGCTTCAAGAAGCTTAGAATAGACAGTTTACCAGCTGTGTACCTTGCTAAAAATAAATGCATGGATGACTTCTGAAATTTTTAAGAAATGGCTAATGAGGTGGGACATGGAACTACAATGGAATTCAAGAAATATTCTGCTGTTACTTGACAACTGAGCAGCACACCCTCATTTAGATTGTTTGAAAAACATCCATCTGGAATTTTTACCTCCCAATATTAAATCCTTGGGGCAACCAATGGACATGGGAATCATAAAAATTTTAAAGACTTTGTATCGTGCAAAGTTGCTAAACTACATTCTTGAATCAATTGAAGAAAACCTCAACAGCCAAGGAGATCAAGGCAAGAATTAACATTTTACAAGCAATACAGCTTGTCACCGATAGTTGGCGAGAAATAAGCATCAAGACGATTCAGAACTGCTTTTCTCACTGTGGTTTTAAGCATGCAGGCTTGGATATGATAGATAATGAAAATAAGATCATTTTGGAAGTGCAACACATCACAAACTACAAAGAATTTGCATGCATTGATAACAATCTTCATTGCTGCAATGAATATGAAAATTGTGAGGACAAAATTGTTGAACTAATTGCAGCAAAACACCAAAAGACAATAGTGAGGATGATGATGATAACAAGCCAGAGCCTCAACATGTTTCTAACCAGGACACCAAAAAAATGATTGCTGAATTATGACACTGCTACATGCAGGAAGGCAATGAAGGCAGCCCAATATCTGCACTAGATACATGCACTGATTTTGTTCAGCTAGTCAATTAAGGGAATATGGCAGGGGACACTTGATAAATCTGTCAAACATTAACTGTTAACATTAAATTGAAATTGTTTTAAGTTAAATATTTTTCTCTGACCTATACCATTTGTTTCCAGAATTAATTTACATTACATATAATACAGTGTTTTTGTTGCTCAGTAAACAATAGTTTGTGTTTTGTTTTATACATTTTTATACAGTACATATACATGTACAGTATATTTTTACCTCTGTGTAGTTACTTCGCATAATTGGGGCAGCTGCTTAATTGGGCCAAATTGTTCTGGTCCCGATGTGACCCAATTAACCAAAATCCACTGTAATTGTCATTAAATAGTTTCTCAAATGCAGTTGTAAGCTTTTTTGCATAAATTACCTTTAATTTCAAGAAAATCAATCTTTGAAAGTCATTAAAACGGTATTTCACTCGCCCCATAAGTGACTCATGATCCTATGAGATGATGTTGATCATGTGACTAGTGATCAGAACCATGGTTACACTGATGTGATCAGCTTGGAAGCAAATTTTAAAGCAGACACACCAAATATACAGCATAATTGATTATTCTTTACATAAAAGTGTTGCAGTTATCATTCGTTTTACATTCATGAGCAATTCTGACATTATTTCAAGAGGTTTCAATACAGGTAAGTACCAACTAAAGTAATATATTACACCTCTCCCTCAATAACTTGCACACATCAGGGTCCAAAAACATCGACCACACTATAAGTGAGGTGCGAGTTATCGAGGGACCTATTAAAAAAAAGCCCAAAATAATAAAGGGATTGACATAAAGGCAAAGGGGTTTGGGGGTTTGGCAGGTTATAGTGTTGAATACTCAATTTATAATCATGCTGAGATTAACTGTGAATAAATCTTTTCATAACGGTGTACTTTGTTTATTTTTTCCTCTTAGAACAACATTAATTTCAGGATAAATTACAGTATATTTAGGAGATCATCAAAAACATTATTCCACATGGTTTCCATTCGCTTAACATGTGTACCACTTCACACATTGTGTACTATGTCACTAATTTATGTGTTGAATTGGATACATTCTAGTTTTATTGTTTGATCCAAATTACACATTTTTTTTAAGATCGACACTCTTCTCTTTTAGAGGAACATTGTCGATCAAATGAACAAACGAACAATAGATAGACAGATTTGATTGCGGTAGAAGTAAAATGAAAAAAAAAAAGGGTTAATCATTACCAACATGAATTTAATGGGTCTAAAATTTAAAACAATGTAAATTTGAACACAATAATATCTGCCGTTTGTGACACGCCTGACAAATATAACTTCACATTTTGAAAAAATCTTTTATTTTTTTTGTGTTACTCCTTGATTTCTCTGCTGTCGAGCAAAATCCTGCAGATTTCTCAACTGTATGATCTTTACATAGTCAACATTTTGGGTCTCCAGCCACCATATAAAAATGTGAAACCATTTTCGAACAGTCAAATAAAATGAATTTTGATAACGGTAGTGACCACAAGAACTTATGCTCAGATTTGCATGCCTTTTAATTTTTTCTTTGTATCCCTTGCTTGATTTCATACAAACGACATATTCAAACTGATAGAAAACAACACAGATCTCTTTTAATTGATTTTTTAATGAACAAACACTTTCCCAAGTTGTTGATCAAAACAAAGCTGGCATGTAATTAGGTTCTCACAGAAGTACTCACGGGTTTCGATGTGATGGTCGATTGACTCTTTTCATGTTTTCATAGAACAGAATATGTTGCGATTATAATGTTTACACTGAACTGGAATTAAAGGATTAGAAGTGACTTTCACATAGCAAAATATTTAATTGGTGTTTATTTCATTCTATGTTGTCACCTGTTAGCATTTACCAGAAGTTTCACTGATCGCTATTTCACCAGACTGTTTATTGTGTGTTGACAACTATTTATCATAAAAAACTTACATAATATATGACATCTTATTTAGAACTTGCAAATTTCATAATATGGATTCTATCTTTACGGGCATTAATCACCATTTTCGATGATCAAACAAGTGATGTAACAAGGTTTAATTTACCAATTCTTATCGTAATTTTTTCACGTTCAGCCACTTTAAAGATATTTAAAATATATTTTCTTTGGAAAAAATCAGGAGCCACGTCGGACACTGCATTATAAGCGGGATCGCAAGTTATCCAGGTGCAACTTATCGAGACAATGGTGTACATCACTGCCTTTTGCAGGTGAATGTGGAATACTGTCTGTTGTTGTGAGAGATTCAAAACAGAACAAAATCTTTTTTAATAAGAATAGATTTATATTTATTTTGAGAAACAACATCATCAGAACTTTTATTTTTTTTGTTATAATCCCAATAATTTCATAGATTTTGGAGTTACATCTTTTTGAACAATATGTACAATAGTTCCACTTTTTTACTTGTTCAAAATGTTTTTTGAAATATTAAAATGAGAAACTGTAAATACTGGATGCAAATGACACAGTTTTGACTGCAATGGACTGTTCTGCAAACCAGAAAAGGACATTGAGCAATCTGTATGTTTGTGTATGAATACTAAAGTTGTTCGTTGTTGGCTAAGACACATGGGTTTTACTTGTAGTTGCTACAATATAGTTTGGGTTATCATGTGCACACATACTATTTGCTGTTACTAATTGAAACAAAGATAAATAATGAATTCCACTTGACAAGACTTGTTAAACTGGTATTTATTTGTTATGATCTTGCCACTACCAGGCATTAATGGCATTGTAATTGATCAATATTTCTTCTCCATCATGAGAGGAAATGAAGAATAATTGATCCTGAGAAGGCCACAATCCATTGGTTTCTAGACACAATGGCAATAGCAATCCCTGGAAGTGTACTGAACTGATTTAACAATTCCCTGAATGAAATTATTTTCCCTTATGAATGGTGGGCATTTTCCACGCAGGACAATGGTGCTTGAATGAACAGGTTGAGAACTGGATTGATAAGAGTGTCATTGGCCTTATGCAGCAATGGTGTTGAACAGCTGCCGGATGACCACTTAGTACTATTCTCTTGGGATGTATGTAATGAATGTTAACATATAAGGAATATGGAAAAAAAAGAAAGTGGTCTAGAGGCCCTGTGAAATACCACGTATCACCAAATGAAAAGCAATGTAATAATTCCCATTTCCCATTATGTTGGAGACACTGAATTCTTCCAAATGGAAATGTCAGAATGGAGGCATAAATATAGCCTTTCATATGACACAAATTAACAAGAGGGTTGGAATGTCCCCCTCTCCTCCATCAGAACTGTCTAAAAAGGTCCTTCCTGTTTCTTGTCTCTTCCAAAATTAAAAGACAATGTTCCTGGTTTGTAAGTGCATGCCTCTTAGTAGTTTACTGTGATCCACGAAATGTGTGTGTGTATGTGTGTGTTTTGGATTTTTGCTCTAACACACACATCGACTAGAATCCATGAGGACATTTAGTGGCAAATATTAAAATCCTTTCCACACAGACTGCAATGGGTATTATGCTGCCCTAGAATGAAACACTGTATTATGTCATTCATGTATTCATATTTGGTGGATTCTGTTTGTTTTTTTGTCTTTGTCTAATCCATCTATGAAATTATTTGGAAAACATTTTTGCTCTAACACACACACTGACTAGAATAAATTGGACTTGACTTTTAGTGCCTAATACCTACAGACTAGATCTGTACCAATTATGAATAAGAACAAAGAATGCAAGAGCAAAGTGACTGTGTACTTGTGACCATGGGAGGTTTAACAAAATTGCACTGACATGTACATCATATGATAAAGCTGTTGTTAAATTTCAGACAAAAAAACAGAATAAATCGGTTATAGATGGGGTATACTTCTCTTACGTGAATAACCCTACAATCCACTCGGTAGTGTGGAAAATACCTCACAACCATGTTATTAAATAAGGAAAGCTTTTTAAATTCTATATATGGTTTATATTTTTGTTTTCTCTACCTGAACCTTTATCGAAATATGGTCATAACTGATCCATATTCATAAAATAGACAACTGGCGAAGTTCCATTCATTTTGAAGGAAAACCTGTCTTTCAAAACTTAGGAAAAGCAAATTGTACACAACAACTTCTGTTGTTTTGGAAGCCATCTTAATGGTGTAAGGACATAAAAGGCATATTCATGTATACAATGCTGATTGTATTTACCTGATAATCAAGTTTATTTTCTTTCATCTTCTATGGGGTTTGTTTTGCCCAGGTAATAAAACAGTTTTAATATTGCATAGATGAACTTGCTGTAGCACTCAGTGTAATTATTAAACATGGAATCCTGGGTGCATTTATGCTCCTATACAGCTCCTATCGACAAAGAAACTAAACAAGTATAAATACATTCTTTTTATATACAGTACACAGGTAGTGTACATGTAAACTAATGAAAAATTTGAGATCCATTTGTACATGCAGCATTATGGACTACTACATATCCGAGTCCCATGTGTACAGACTTTGTATGCATTCTGTAGTCCACAGTGTATAAATTTTGTAAGCATTTGGGAGTCCCATGTGAATAGATTGTTTTATGTATTTGGGAGAAAGTGTTTGGAAGACTTGTCTCACATACATCTCACCACGTATGAACTGAGTTATAAAATTACCTTTATCAACTATTGCCCTGGCAAGCCCTCCTCTATGTTCTAACTTTGGATCAGCTGCATTCACCAAAACATCTGCATCAATCTCTGTTATATCGCCTAAAGCTGTGAAGATTTTCTCTCCACCATATGATCTGCACTCGGCTTGGATGACTGGGCTTGATCCTCCAATGGTAACTTCACCTGTAAAATAACAAACATCAAAACTGAATTCAGAAATCATTTGGTACTTTCAATCATCCCAATGTTTTAAAGTAATTTTCCATTCCCACCAAATCCACTGCTTCATCCACAACTCCTCATGTCCCACCTATAGCATGTAGATCCAATCGAACTGTTACACACATTTAGACCTGAGACAGGCAAATAAACGCATGACCAGAAGGATGCAAGTTTAAATCCAATCCAGACCAGGTGATAGTTTATGGGCAAGGCACTTTATAATAAATACCTCTTTCATGTGCTGATATTCCTTAAGCACTAATGAACAAACAAACACGAACAGCTTTGTGTCTATGGATTGAGCTATACAGAAAAATGACATCTAAATATAGCACCAGTGACTACTTCTCACTACTGTGGATATTTTATATGTAATCAGTGTTGCACCTAGGATTCCTTAATCATGGGACAACAACTCTGAAGACACACAGAATAAAAAAGGAACAAAAAATACTTTCACTGTAAGAAGGGGTTCACAGGGATCAATATCTTAGGGACATGAAACCGAAAACTGCACAAAGTGCAATACCAAGCGTTTTATTATTTAATTACCTTTCCATACATTTACAATTTTCATGGCAAAAAATGCAGATCCTCTTATATGAAGTGCTTGAAATGTGGTTCAAAAATGGCAACAAAATGTTATACTTGGGGACACCATTCTGGTAGCCTAGTGGTTAGAGCGTCCACCTCGGATGCAGGAGGTCATGAGTTCGGACCCTGGCCAATCATACCAAAGACTTACAAAAGTGGTACTAACAGCTGCCTTGCTAGGTACTCAGCATTAAGAGGTTAGTGTTAGGACTGGTTGGCCTGGTGTCAGAATAATGTGACTGGGTGGGACATCATGCTACATGCCTGCAGCATGATGCCCCAGTGCTAGACATCACTATAAAACTGCCACACTGCAGACATCGTAGCGATATGTCTGAAAAATTGTTAAATCCACGTTAAAAATCCTAATCACACACACATATACTTGGAAACAAACAGGTGTCACTTTAAGATCAATTTCTAATATGAAAATTCCTAAAACTTTTTGACACAGGTTTAATTATTTTCAGATAAAATGCCATAAATTTATTAACAGTGATGCACGTATATTAAAACCTGCAACAATTAAAACCTTTTAAACTTCCATGCACTGAAAATTACGTAGAGAAATAAATTTAATTATTTCTGTAAAAATTACCAGGGAAATTCCTCATTACATTTACCAAATAATGCAGATGTAATTATTATACTAAAAACATACATCACAGTTCTAATATTGAATAGGACCTCACCAACAACATAGTTATGTATATATTAGCTTAATGTCACATCAGTGCAATAATGGTTGTATGGTGCTGTTTAAAAGGTAAATGACTTTGAGTCACTTGCATTTAGTGTGATTTCTTGTTATCTCTGTAATGAAGGAGAGAATAACAAACAAACAAGTGCATACAACAGATTATATATATATATATATATATATATATATATATATATATATATATATATATATATATATATATATAATTTGAAATAAATGACAAAATTGTCATTAAAAATACAAGTTATAAATGGAATACATGCTTAAATGCAGTACCTAGGAAATTCCACCAATGAAAATGTATCAAAATGTACCCAAATATCAATGAATTCACCACATTTTTACAAAATTCTTTGTATGCACCACATAAAATAACATTCTGAGTGCATGTACCACTGAAAATAAAATGTGCATCATGAAATTTAAGTACAAGACTAAATTGGATTTTACAGAGGACATCTTTGCAGGATGACTACAAAAATCAAAACTAAATTAATTACAATCAGGTATAACAGTGGCCACCTGCCAGGTAGAGAGGGGGGTTAACCTGTAATAGTTGCTTCTTTCTGACTATACAATATAAACAATGAAAGACATTTTGTCTTTCCAGGAGGGCTGGATATGCAGGTAGCATGGAATGTTATCCTAGTGTAATGTGATCATGAAATTTATTTGCCAGAAATTGAGGTATGCTTGAGAAAATGATGAATATAAGCATTCAGTCATTCATTCAGTCATTCATTCATTCTGGTGTTACAAGGAATATATATCTCCTCCTCTTTCTGTATGCATGAATTTTCAAAAATCTGGTAATCTCACTGCAGTCATTTACTTGTAAATTAAAACATAATGAACACCAAATTTATTCAGGGAAGGACATTTCTTTAAACTCAAACAATGAAAAAAATAATTATCTGTATGTACTCTTTTTTATATATGTATAAATTACAGCTATCAAACTTGATTATTATACACAAGTATCTTTTATGTGCAGGTTGTCAATATAACACGTATGACGGTATGATTTTCTTAATCTGGACCCTGAATGAGAGAAACATTTCAATTCAGGTGCCTAAAAGGACCTAGCTGTGATCCATGACTGGAATTCACACTATATACATACCAAAATTGCCTGTATCCTCTTTATTCTCTCCTAAGTTGTACTCCTCCTTTCCCCTTAAACGGATCACACATGGAACCTGGTTCTCCACTGTGTTAATATGCTCTTGTCCTTTGCCCTCCATATACCCAGTAATGCCAGGTTTTTGCAAGTCATGTTCACGATGTTTGACCTTATTAATAAGTTCCTGCAGTCTATAAGTAGCCTGATTGATGCCTTCTTGATTGCCACGAACAAGAAATCCTCCTTTTGACTGGCTGATAATCTGTACATAATAATGTGCCATATCCTTTGCAATTTTATCAAGCTCAGGCTTATTTTTTTTCTCAATCAACTCAACAATGCCACTGTTGCAGGTAACTAGCTTCTCTAAAACTGTGTTTCGTGACAGAAAATCAGTAACCTCTTCCATAATTACACCCAAAATGTCATCTGTAAAATAAAGGCAAAGTTTTGAGAAATCGGGGGCCAATACTACATGAAGTTTTCCCTGATACTGCTTGTCAAGGTCTTTCATCTTGTCATTCCACTGTTGTGATTGCACCACAGATCTCAGGGGTGGTTCCAAGTCTTTTCGATGTTCTTTCACACTGTCATCAATGATGTGAGTACACTGTACAACAACTTCATCTGAATTGGCATAGATATTTAAGCCAGTATTCTCTACTTCCCAAACCCCAACCAGTTTCTTGCTCTTTAATTTGGCAACAATATAATCCTTAACCTCTTTTGATTTATACAGAAACAAACGCCCGTCAGGTATGTTGTTCAATTTTGACACTGCAGCATTGTGTACTGCTTCATACATAGCAACCTGTGCAGTCCTAATATCTTCCATGAGACCTTCAAACACAATCTCATTCTTATTTAGGTTTATTTTGACCTTTAATCCATTAAATTGTTGTTCCATTTTGTTTGGATATTTCTGGGCAAGCAGTAGTTTCAACTGGTGAAATTTCAAATTGGTCAATGACTCTTTGGTTTGTTTCTTCTTCCTGTCAAAGTCAGCCTCTGCTTTCTTGATACTATCCTCTATATCCTTGACAACAACTGTAGCAACAGCTTTATAACCCACAACTTGAATTGATAATTCAGCATTTTTGACAAACAAAGCAACACCATCAGGGTTTGAAATGACAAGATTCTGAAGGTTCTGAAGAACTGTGTCAAAAATTTCCTTGAAAACCTTGTGTTCATGAACAGAAATAACTTTCAAGAAGTCATTCAAATTCTGTTCAGCCTGTTTAGCCCAAGTGAGGGCCTTCTTTTTATAATCTTGGACATCAGATGTCAATGTGCAAGTCAGAGTTGTGCAGTCTGTCTCTGTCTGTGGCCACTGAATCTGAGTGAAGCAATCCTGGAGTTGTTTCTCAAGGGCAGCCTTATTGAGTTCTGACTTCATCAGAAATTGCATCTTTGCAAAGTCTAATCCTTGTAGTTTTACTGGCTTGGGGAGCTTGAAGCAAGATCCAGTATCATCTTCAGAAGTACGTCCCAGACATTCATAGTGCATAGAAACCTGTAGCTCTGACCCATCTATCTTATGTTTACGTTGCAACACTCGGTCACAAACTGAAATGAAATTTAAATCTGGTACTTAGACATTGTAATAAAATGATATATATTGCTATCCTACATATCCATTTTAAATCAAACACAGAAAAAGTGTATTTATATAAGACCCCTAAGTCTGCCTATGCAATAAATATTTAACATACTCTAATTGCTTTAGGACATGGTAATTTTGTTACCAATTTAAATGTAAAACATTTATCTCTTTGATTCTCTTTAAATGTAAAAAGTTTATCTCTATGACAATAAATCTCTATATCTGAGATAAAAACGTCATTATTTCAATCATCAAAATAATCACATGTCCATGGTTGCCTACAGTCTACAAACAAATGTACATGGTTATCTAAAGTCTATAATCACATGTCTATTTTTGTCTACAGTCTACAAACACATGTACAGGGTTGTCCATAGTCTATAATCACATGTCTATGGTTGTCTACAGTCTACAAACACATGTACAGGGTTGTCTATAGTCTATAATCACATGTCTAGTCTATGTCTATGACTTTCAAAGGAACACAGCTCCTGCTTTACTTAATTATTCAGGCCTCTCTCCACTTGACCATAATGAAGCTAATGTCTAGTCTCACATCTAACTGGTGCTTATGAAGTCTGAGACTTGAGTATATTTAAACACCCTCAAAATTACTGATACACATCTTAAATAGTGTAGTGCAAATTAATAGCATTATCCTGTACACACACCGACAAACAAGTAGGATAACTAAATGCCTGAAATACTCTTTTCCTCAATTAAAACTGGGCATCATCAAGTTCCAAAGCTAAATTAATATATCTTAAAGCATCTCTCATATTGTCCATACTGGCTTTCACTGAAATGCTAAAGAAAGCCAAACCAAAGCCTGGGGGAGAAACGAAGTGAAACAAAAATGATGCAATCCCAAAATGTTCAGGTGCTAGATGGTACTGAACATGTTGACTAGGGTCAATGAAATTAATAATTAAAACAAGGAATGAATTCTATGACATCACTACTTGCTCAAGAGATGGGATCAAAATGTACTGGCTTGAAGTAATCAGTCCACATGTGGGTTCAGTTTTTCCATATTATTCCAGTACTGATATTGGTAAGTTCTCAATGCAGATACAGTCTGTTCAGGCCAGGATCACATATCTTGTGATTACTATCACACATTCACTACCTTGAACTATCATACACTCATAAACTACAAGAGACAGTAATATGATTCAAATCTAAAAATAAAAATACTTGGCTTAATTGTGATGTAACTGCACGTAATAACTTCAAAAAATAATTTTAAAATGTCTCAAAATGCATATTTGAAGATACTGCATAATATTTTCTCTTACAAAAGTTATTAAAATTCCTGAAATTCCAGTTTTTGTTTCACTATATTTTAAAGAGTGTTACTATAGATACAAAACTACAAGATTTGCTGTATCTTAATAAAATTAATTAATAAAAGAATTGGTTAACAGAAAATCAATGTCTTCCAGATGGTACAAATACCAGTCATGATAAAAGATATCTTACTGGTATGATCCTCAAAATACACCAGGCAGTATTCTTCATCTCTGTGGAATTCAACTTTCTCAACAGGTCCTCCCCAAGACCGTTTCTCATTTTCAAAGTACAACTCAATCGTGTCCTCAGTTGTGGTAATCTTGAGATTAAGGACTAAGATACAGTTTGAAACGTGAACTTTTGATGGCTGGAGATGACTGCCCTCCAGAGCTCGCTTCTTGCAGGCTTCTTCAAGTTTTTGAAAATCTAATTCAGACAGAAAAGAAAAAATATATTTCAAAAGCATTTCTCCAAATACATCAGGTTTGGAAGGTCAAATATTCCACTGGGCTGCATGCATGATGACTAACGTAAATTAATACAGATTTGCATTTGTAAAAAACACATACCCTCACAAAAGAAAAAATGTCCAAAGTTTTAGAATGAAATAAATCTTTCACAAAATTATTCAAATGGCATATAAATTTAATCAGGTCATGTATATATGTGCATACCAAACTGTATTTACATGTACCTACGTCAAGTGGCTTGTGTGTAAATGTTCAAACAGTTTCAATGACGTAGTCTTTTTTTAAAATAGATAAAAAAATTGTACCAATGGTGTGAAATTGTAATCAAGTCATTATACATTGAAACATACCAGCCAAATTCAAGCTGCCTGCGATTAGTGGTTTTAATATATCTTTAACAAAAACAAAAAACGTTTACACCATTATAATGTAACGTAAGTCCAAAAACCCCAATTGGAAGAGAAATCTTTTAAATAAAACAAATTGCAATGAATGGTACATTACACACCCATTAATGTCTAACAGTCCTCTATGTCCACTTTAGGACAAGGAAATAGATCAACAGGTTTCAGTGATTGTTACTGTACCATTGGTATAAACTCATGAACTATTTTTTTTTAAATTGATGAAACTATATATAGATACAAAGTGTATTTTTTAGTTTTGAATATGTATATATCAACATCCATAAGTAGCTGACATTACATGTTTGAAATTTTTTTATATTATGTATTGAATTTCCACCTGTCCAAGAAAAAAGAAATATTTTGAACAAAAACTGCTACAAGAATAAATTGGTATATATTGCACAGAACTATATACTGAATATAATAACTACAATAATCAAGTACAATGTCGATTCACATTTAGAAAAAAACTGTAAATATTTACTTGATCATCTGAAGATTAGAAATAATTTTCGAGATGGAAATTTGTGGTTGGTGGTTTTGTGGGCTTAACACCACTTCTCAGCACATGATAAGCTATAAATAGCAGCTTGTATATTTTGGTGGAGGAAGAACCCTGGAAGATCACAGTATTGAAAAGAAAAGTAAGTCTTCTAATCTTTACCAAACGAATGTTACATTTATCTAGACAATTCTGCAACAGGATTTGTATTTTAGAATACGGACTGATTCAATGCTCTAATGATCCCATTAAACTTTAGATTAAAGCAAGAATCAAACTTACCCATGAATATCCAATTTACATTTCCATAAATTTCCATAAATATTAGCTGTGCTTGTAAACAAGGAGTTACATATGTGTATTTCATGACTACACTGTTTACAAAATATTAAGCTCAGAACGATCTTACTTAAGAGAAACAATGCTAAAACATGCAAATACATTTAAAAGTTAATAATTTGGAAACTTTGAAGCTTTAGAAAAGGTATTCAGATGAGAATAACTGATTCAGAGGCTTCAACTAAAGTAATGGTTTCTATACAAGGAGTTCTGTTTGATTAAAATGCTATATCTGTAATTTCAGTTCCATTAAACTGGGAAAAGCCGTTACCAACTGTTCACTATAATGCCTTTCTCAAGGTTACACTTCTGTCACTCTACTTCCATCTTGGTTTTACTCTTAAATTAAATCATAAAATTTTTAAGATTTTTAAATTTCTAATGTTTTTTTTTTTTAAATATTTTTAAAGCTTATCATGTGCTGAAAAGTGGTGTTAATTTTAAAATTTAAAATTTTCTTCTGAGAATTTTCATCAACTCTATTTTCAAGGCTGTCACTATCACACAAACATTTCAACTCAGATTCCATCTCTACCTGCATTTGATCATTTGATCCTTTTCTCTCATTAAAAGATGAATAACAAAAAGATTCTCCATTATCATTAGTTTCAATGATCTGAACAGCAACTGAACATTAATATTAAACTTGTTTCTTTATTTAAACCATCAAACACTGTATACTGATATGCAAGTTGTAATGACATTTAGCAGCACTCTTAGCTTCAACTAAAATGGTAATATTAGGTCCAAGAAATGAAGTCTAGGCCCCTGAAAAAGGTAAAATGGTTGCCATGAGCAACCTCAAGAGTAATAATTTGGCAACTATGAAAAGCACATCAACATTTTCTTGTAAGCCGAGTCATTGACACTTTGCAATACTCATTTGGAAAACTAATTATCAAAACATGAATACTTAAAGCATGGTTTTTGTTGAATGGAATTCATTTTTATCTATTCCTGATGGTGTCTTTTCACTAATTACATAAGTGTATACTAGAGAGTCTTGACACATTTTTAAGATCTAATCATCATGACAAGGAGAGAGTGAGGAAGAGTGTGAAAGACTGAGGAAGGGTGGTGAAAGAGAGAAGGAAAAGAAGAAATAATAAAATAGGCTAAAATATTTAAATACAAATTTGAAGAACATTCATAAGAGCAGATATATTTCCTAAAAAGAAAATGAAAATACTGATATTTCCACAAACTTTCTTGGTTGGATGGGTCCAATCACATTGCCCTGCTCAAAGGAAAGGGGTGAAAACAAATTCTCATTTATAAATTATAGACCTAAAACAGTCATTAAAAGAAAGAGGAATTATACAGTCATCAAACCATTTTGCTTTGCTTTCATGAAAACTATCATATCAGAGAATAATTTTTAGTAAAGTGTGTCCATGAAATACTGTATCTGATCTGTGATAGGTTGCAGAACACCAATATTATTTCTGGATGTAGCAAGACTGAAAAATCCCAGTATATCAGTGAAAACTTTGAGCTTATAGTAATAATTGTACAAAGTTGAATTTGTACACAGCGACTGAGGTAGATATCATCGACTATAAAGAAAATTAAACAGCTGTAATAATTTTAATGCTGTCAATGCTGCTCTATAAATAACTAATCGATAAATTCTGTATTATTATCACTGTCTGGTAAATATTGGTAAGAAAGTAATTATGTTGTGTTACCTATTTTTTTAAAGTTGACCTGATGACCTAAATGTCCACTAAAAATTTCAAGCATCTTCACAGCAACATCAATGAGAACCCTTTCATATTTTAGAAATTTTAACTTACCAACCATTTCATCAAATGTGATGATTACTTTTTCTCCTTCCTCACCATAGAGAAAATTATTCGGGGTTAGGCCTATTTTTGCCTCCAGAAAATTGGTCAACCCATCACGGGTAACTTTGCTGGTAAGCCCTGCTAAAAGAACTTTTTTTGTATAAGTTGGCCTGGGTGGGGGAGGTATATATAGCTTCACTTCTAATGGTTGACCTTCCACTTTGTGCTGGCCATGGGATGCAACTCTCTGGGCAACTTGAAATAAAGGAGAAAAAGTATGGGTACACATAATTGATAATTTATTAGCCATTGCTTCATTACACAAGCAGTTTATAAACCTTACTGCAGTCTTGTCAATCAATCTGCTCTTCCTCCATATAAATAAATCTTTGGAAAAGACATAGGAAATTACATGTCACAGAATTGTACAGGTAATCCATATTTTCAAAGCTATATATGTGAATCATGTATAAACTCCCCTAACCCCAAGAATTTAAATCCATACCTTGAAATTGTACCCCATAGTAGAATTCCCAACAGATTACTATGTGTATGATATCTATGATCATTATATAATTAAACCTGAGAAACTATAATTTGCAATCTTGATATCAAATCAGTTACATACAAACAAAACAAACTGTGTAACCATAAAGAATGGGAGAATATGTTGATGTTAAGTGTCATTTCTATCAGATACATGTATAAGGACATACTAAATCTTCGTGTGGAAAATTACTTTTATCAACAAATTTTGCTTTATATAAGCTATTATTAAGCATTTTGTTAATGTCAAATTTCAAAGCAGGAAAATATATGAAATACAATATATTTTAGGCATTTTAACAAACATAGGTACAAAATTTAAGATTTCCTGAATAGATAAGACTTTAAAGTAATCAGGCACCCTGATTAACAATGGATGCAAGTAAACTGACATCCTGAAGGATAATGGACACAAGTAATCTGACACCCTGATGGTCAATGGATGCAAGAAGGTCAATGG
Organism: Sinohyriopsis cumingii; assembly: GCA_028554795.2. Classification (NCBI taxonomy): domain Eukaryota; kingdom Metazoa; phylum Mollusca; class Bivalvia; order Unionida; family Unionidae; genus Sinohyriopsis; species Sinohyriopsis cumingii. The sequence goes on from JAPYKE020000081.1 coordinate 331,585, forward strand.
ATGTAAGAATCCTGACACCCCGATTGACAATGGATGCAATTAACCTGACACCCTGATGGACAATTTCTATAAGTAACCTGACACTCTGATGGGCAATGGATGCAAGTAACTTGACACCCTGATGGACAATTGATATAAGTAACCCGACACCCTGATGGGCAATGGATGCAAGTAACTTGAGACCATGATGGTCAATAGATCTAAGAATCCTGACACCCTGATGGACAATTGATATAAGTAACCTGACACCCTGATGAACAATGGATGCAATTAACCTGACACCCTGATGGGCAATGGATGCAAGTGACCTATCACCCTGATGGACAATTGCTATAAGTAACCTTACACCCTGATGGGGAATGGATGCAAGTAACTTGAGACCATGATGGGCAATAGAGGCAAGAACCCTGACATGGACAATGGATGCAAGTAATATGACATGATGAAGGTCAGTGAATGCAAGAATCCTTACACCCTGATGGAAAATGGATATGAGTAACCTGGTAAGCTAAAAATAGGCTTCTGTGGTTACTGCAAAGGCAGTTGAGTAGGCATGCTGGTAGGATTACTAATTTACCTTCTTCACTCTCATAGCTGGTAGGATTACTAATTTACCTTCTTCACTCTCATATGTGATGTAAGCTATTTCATTCTCCTCTCTGTACTCAAACTTTACAATCTCATCACCTCCTGAGCGTTTCTTGTTCTCAAAGTAGAGCTGAAGGGTAGTAAGGTTCAAACTTTTGGTCACACCCCTGACTTCAATGGTGCAGTGAGGAAGAGATTCTTCAGGTTCATTGCTGCAGATCTGAGTCAAATTTTTGGCAGATATATGCTTGGGTGGTTCATACAATTTCACATCAAGAGTGCAACCTGATACTACATGCTGACGTTCTGCCACTCTTATTGCAACTGAAACATATGTAGGAATGATATTACCTTGGGAAAATAAATCATTATATGTCAATATCAACAACAATATTGTATCAACTTTGAACAAAGTGTATAACATTGTCAAAAAAATTAAACCTTTTATTTGCCTGAAACATAACAACGGCTGATTGATGCAGCTCTAATTTGATCTTAAATTAAAAAGAATTTGAGAAAAGTTAACATAGTGATAAGTCATCTTCTTTTGCAGTAAAACAATCAGTGAAAAATGAGGATGTATAATCTATCTACTTGACATATGTACTAGAGAGTTATCAGGCCATTATTTCAGTGGCAAGTATTATTAGCAGCCTAGGCCATTATTTCAGTGAGATGTGTTATTAGCAACCTAGGCCATTATTTCAGTGACATGTGATATTAGCAACCTAGGCCATTATTTCAGTGACATGTGTTATTAGCAGCCTAGGCCATTATTTCAGTGACATGTGTTATTAGCAACCTAGGCCATTATTTCAGTGGCATATGTTATTAGCAACCTAGGCCATTATTTCAGTGAGATGTGTTATTAGCAGCCTAGGCCATTATTTCAGTGACATGTGTTATTAGAAGCCTAGGCCATTATTTCAGTGACATGTGATATTAGCAACCTAGGCCATTATTTCAGTGAGGTGTGTTATTAGCAGCCTAGGCCATTATTTCAGTGACATGTGTTATTAGCAACCTAGGCCATTATTTCAGTGGCATATGTTATTAGCAACCTAGGCCATTATTTCAGTCGCGTAAGTTATTAAAAACCTGGGCCATTATTTCAGTGAGATGTGTTATTAGCAACCTAGGCCATTATTTCAGTGACATGTGTTATTAGCAACCTAGGCAATTATTTCAGTGGCACATGTCTATATGGGGATTTACTCTTAAACAAAAACAAACTCAAATTGTCACATATTTCTTGACTGAATATATTAAGTGAATGGAAGTATATATCAAAAATGTATTCAAATAAATTAAGTAATTTTAAAGATATGGTCAGTTAATTTCAAATATTAGCACTGATACTCTGGGCTATTTGAGTTACCATGATTATGTAACAAGGTGACAAACAGACAACCACCAATACATTGGTCTTCTGATTCTCTGTTATATTAAAGTTTTTTGCTAACTGTTCAAAACCAATTATCAGACAAATCGATACAGTATATATTAATGAATACAAATTCCAGGCATGCCAACATTGAAAAAAATCAAAATCAGGAAAATCACCATTAAAAATCAGGAGGCAGGGTAAAAAAATCAGGAGGTACAAGAGTAAGGTGTATATATACCATGATAAAGATGTCTACTTTTGTTATTTCAGTTCATGTAATTTGCAGATTTGCATTTCTGCAAAAGTACATCATTTATTTGTCCTTGGGTGCCAAATTTGATAACAAGAATAGCTTCCAGGATTGATGCTGACAGGCTGGCTCTCTGGCTAGTTCTGTTTTTTCTTCTTCTGACCACTGAAAATGCTCACTCAGCAGTGCTGTTGCTGTGTGGTAAAGAAAGTATTGATAGCATTACTCTCTCAAGGGATAGAAACAACAGTCGGCCAGATCCATCGTTTTTTTTTTCTTTCTTCCTGAAAGCAACCAACTGATGATTTGCTCCTTCCACATTCAATTCTGTGTCTAAATTGTAGATTTGGTAAAGCTGAAATTCTATGCAGATCATCAGTATTGATTCCTTCCATTCGGCTGGAGAAAAAGGCCAGGTCCTTAAATGATGCAACAGATTGTTTAGACACAGTACAATCGTTGCAAATGTTTAGATACATCTGCAATGCTTGCACTGTGTTTATTAATGTCATATAGACCACCACATCATATTGAGAGATGATGTGAGCAACAGTGGCAGAATGTATGGACAAATGAAAGCAAACTGCTTCTCCCAATCACTCCAATATTTTTTATCACATTTCTTTTTTCTTGGCTGGTAAAAATTCATCAGTTACTTCCTTTTCTTGTTTTTTTTTGCTTCTTGCTGAGAAACGTATCTATTATGTTGCTGTGATTTGCCCATGGGGTCGGATAAAGAGAACAACACTGGGAGACATTCTCTTTGTAGTGGTGGATGAAAACCGGAAATCAAGCCTCATATGCTAAAGCACTAAAAAACATACCAGACATAGAAAAGCCAGATACAGAAACAGGGAAACGAAAAATAATGTTCTTGTAAAAAGAAATAATTTTTTTCTTGAGGGTTGGCAGGTCAGGAATTCAGGTTATGGAGATGCACGAAAAACCATTCATAAAGCTGTAAAATCTGTACAACCTACTGCTACTAATGGAAAATACCACTGAACAATATGGCATGATCTACAAGTCTTGATTTATTACCTAAACTCAACATTTTAACAAGAAACTCCAAGATACTGCTAAGACACCTATGTTTAATTATAAAAACTGAATTATATCCCAGTGAAATCCTATCTAACTTCAAGTTACTTTCAATCAACTGTCATCTTGCAGTGACAAGATGGTTAGAAACCAGTGTCAATACTTTAATAAACACCTGTTTTGAATTACAGTGGTTTAATAGAGATATACTTTTGAAGTATGTTAGAAAGCAAATTATGCAGAAAACTATACTTAACAGATCACATTAATGTAACGAAAATAACCTCTACTACTCCCCAAAAGAGGGGCCCCGAATGGCCAAGTGGTATAAAGCGCTGTCCATTACGGATCACTGCCAATATGAGATACCTCTGTCTGTATGGTTTCAAGTCTCAGATTCCGCCAATGTGGGTATGTGAGAAAGCTTGCCAGTAGCTTCTCGTGGGTCAGTGGTTCTTTCCAGAGTTTTCCCGGGTTCTTCCTCCACCATTAATACTGGTCGCCATGTATAGCCTATTGTGTGCTGAAAAATAACTCCCAAAAGATGAAAGTGTTATCTTTTCTGTCTATGTAACAGACAAACTAAGGAAAGAATCTCTTACACATTACCTCCCATTGAGCACTACCAGGTGCCACCAGTTTAAAGCTAAGTGATACATCGACTAGGATGCTCACATTCATGATGAGATTGAGAGGGTTTTATAAATTTTCTATCAGATAAGTCTTTTCAGCAAAACATACTTTATCAAAATATCCACTTTCCCTCTCAATACACTCCTTGATCACATTAACATCAGTGGAATAGGTAATTGGGAGAGGGTATGCAGAACACCCTACCTCTACCATGGCTACCTTTCAAGGGAAGAATGACTGGATTCCCTATATGAAGGATAAAGGACAGCTCACTTTCCTAATTAGAAAGTAGCACAACTGGTGGTCATGTAATCTGTGAGAACCATTCTTCTTACTGATCAATTTTCCATATAATCCAGTAAAAGCACTAAAGTACTGCCTCTGAGGAAGCTGTCCAGACATCAAATGGGTCTGGAGCATATCCCCCCAGCTACTGGACAAAGCAGATTAAATTCATATCTTCGTGGCATTAGATCCCAGAGTGCAGTGTCCAAACAATCTACACAGCTTATTCAGCAAGTAATGACCTGATCTCCTTCTGCATAATTTATGGTTTCACAAAATATTATGGTGTTTAAAATTATGAAATCTGAAGCACCTCCGAAATAATCTGGATTGCCCATTCATTCTGATAATTTAAAACTAATGCTGATGGAAATGGAGTCTAATGCCACCCAACAGGCTGTCTGCTGGCAGTTGAGGTGGTGAGTCAACAATACTTAAAAAAAAAGAAACCTCATTTTTCATCCTCTTTATTAACCTGATGGAAAATTTGATATCTTTTTAAATTTATATTTCATATTTATATTCTTTTACAAGATTGAAACTGTTGTTGATGGACAGTATTCAGTCCATGTCTGTTTACAATCAACCAGCTCTCCATTTTGAATGTTTGAGCAAAAGGCATTACAAGTTGGAAGGGCAGTTCCTGTTATACCTACCTCCTCAATACCTCCATCTACCGCTCCAGTGGCCTAGTGGTAGAGTACCCATCTGGGATGTGGGAGGTCGTGGGTTCAAACCCCAGCCAAGTCATACCAGACACTTTTAAAAATGGTACTAAAAGCTGCCTCGCTTGACGCTCAGCATTAGGAGGTTAGGACTGGTCAGCCTGGTGTCAGGATAATGTGACTGAGTGGGACATCAAGCTACATGTCTGTGGAATGATGCCCCAGTACTAAACATCACTATAAAGTGTCACACTGCAGACATCATAGCAATATGACTGAAAAATTGTTAAAGCTATGTTAAAAATCTAAATCACACACACACTACTTCCATCCTAAAGCAAAACAGTAATGGTGTTACACAGAGCACAAGAGAATGATATGACTTCACTGATGACAAGTAAAGACAGGCATCTTGTCTTACCAAATAATGACAGAGGTTGTCAAAGCAATAGCCATAGAATGATGTGCAGCCCAGCTAATGACCTTGGTTATCCTAGTCGTTGATTCTCAGGTATGATCACTTCTGCTTTATTGGCAAGCTGAGAAACGGCTGGTGATGCTAGGTCCAAATGAGACATGACTAGTGATGCTAGGTCCAAATGAGAAATGGCTAGGTCCAAATGAGAAACGGCTAGTGATGCTAGGTTCAAATGAGAAACGGCTAGTGATGCTAGGTCCAAATGAGAAACAGCTAGGTCCAAATGAGAAACGGCTAGTGATGCTAGGTCCAAATGAGAAATGGCTAGGTCCAAATGAGAAACAGCTAGTGATGCAAGGTCCAACACTTTAGATATTGTTATGATATTAAGAAGGAGCTTCAAGATGGCTTAAATACACTTGTCGACCTGGTAGAACAGCAGGAAGCCATATTCTCCACCATAATGTTCTTGTCTAATGCCGGAAGCTTGATGGTAAATCCATCCAAATATAATCTATACCAGCATGATGAAAATGTTTCCAAGAAAAATGCTTTAGACTTGTTCCTATCATGGATTTTATCTGACAGATGGTCAGAAATTCCCTTTAACAACACCAACTGTGACAGTAGATATAAGGAGAGAATCGTCATCTTCCAAATCTACTGATTCCTTGGCCTTATATATTATAAACTCTGTCTAAAGTCGATTCCAAAGTTGGATCACATTGTGTTGAAGGCATTGACATTAACTCCACACTCACACTGTATATCATTCTCAACTTGGGCTTTGTCTCTGTCCATGTAAATTTCCTCAAATATGTTTTTGATGGTACCGTGAGCTAGAGAGTATGATGGATGGATGACTTGAGAATTAAATCTATTGCCAGCAAGACGGTATGCACGGCCATTGTCTGGGTAGTCAGTTGGATAACAGATTTTGGAACCGTCTGTACATAAAGTGCAGCAAAATAGATTGGTAAACCTGATCCCCATATGGTTCCACATACAGTGGTACTAACACCCAGTAGTGGCACAGCTCACTGAACTGATAGATCTCCAGTCACTGGACAATAACTACAACAGCTGGCCTAATGGCTGGACTGGCTGATAAGCAGTCAAAATGGTGTGAACTGGATTACCAAAATTTGATATTTTTTTAAAAAAAAGACCTGGACTTACAGGCCCAAAGCCTAAGGCCATGTGCAGATATGAAGGGAGACTTACACCCAATGGTCTACCTAGGTATGGGGGGGAAGAGACACTCCCACGAAACCTAAATATTATCCATATGGGAAAATCTGCTTCAAATTTACCATCATTGCTTCTTGTACTAAATAATGTATCTGCAATTATAACAAAGTCTAGGAAAAATTAGAAAGCTACACTTTTGCAACCCCTCATTCCTCGAATGCACTGGATGTAATCATCACAACTGGCATCATGTGTCTGATATGGTATTGGGGTACAATCATGACATCTACCTCTACATTAGAAATCGATGCCACCACTGGATGAAAATTCCAGAGACTCCTTGACACTTTCATGCAACACACTGGACAAGGTGTCTTCTGACTATAATGCACAGTTTCTTCTCTTAGTCCACATGAAATCTATATGAAATCTATATTGATGACATTTTTGTCTTTTCCTCATCATTGGATTTCAGGAGCTAGCTGCATTTAGTTCTTAATGTAATCTGAGCAGGGAATATATTCAAAGGTGAAATGATTATATACAGTTGACTGCAGCATCAAAAATTACTCTAAATGTATGGATAATTACAAGAGGTCTTAACAATTTACAACTATTGTTAAGACAGCTAATGTTCTCTAAAAATTTCAAACAATGTATGAAATATGTACCTTCTTCACTTGCAAATGTGATGAAAATGACCCCATCAGAGTCAACTGGGTCAAATTTCTTAATCTCATCTCCGCCAGACCTCTTTGTATTTTCAAAATACATTTCAATTGTGCCCTCTGTCCCCGATTTGTATTCTCTGACCTCTATAGTACAAACAGGCTCCACTGCTTCCTCCTCCTCTTTCCCTGTCTCCACTGCAGAAGGCTTTTTCTTTGGTAAATGTAATGTTACCTTCAGCTCATGACCATCTAAGGTATGCTCTCTTTCACATACACTTGATACAACTGAAAAACAAACAAATATATGTTTAAATTTACATGTATGTACATATTTGTATAATGGCAAGAAAATCTAATAAGGTCAGCTATTTATACATACATACTAAACTAAAATTTATCAATCTTAAATTATTTTTACTATATTATACAAGGATTTTTGTATTTAAACACAAGTACAAATATTTCAAAAATATTTCTAAAATGAAAACATTTGATTTAATGGCCTGGAAATCTAATCTGGTCATCTACATATGAATACAAATAAGCTGATTACATTTTCCTCACAGCATTTTATGCTGATGACACTCAAATATGTAGCTCTATCTACCCAGATGAAGGGCTAGTGATGTGCATTTCCAATGTGAAGTCATGGATGACATCTAACAAGCTGCAGATGAATGTTGATAAGTGTGTGTGTGTGTGTGTGTGTGTGTGTGTGTGATTTGGATTTTTAAGGTAGCTTTAACAATTTTTTAGTCATAGTGCTACAATGTCTGCAGTGTGGCAGTTTATAGTGATGTAAGCACTGGGGCATCATGCTGCAGACACGTAGCATGATGTCCCATCCAGTCACATTATCCTGACACCAGTCCGACCAGTCCTAACACTAACCTCTTAATGCTGAGTGCCTAGCAAGGGAGCTGTAAGTACCATTTTTGTAAGTCTTTGGTATGACTCGGCCAGTATTTGAACCCATGGCCTCCCACATCAGAGATGGACACAACCACTTAGGCCACCAGAGCAGTCTCAATTTTCATAAAACTGAAGGTATCCTGATCACTATTCAAAGACTTTCATATCATTTACCTCAAACAATAAGTATAAGCAATAACAACATTAAATTCACTGTCAGAAAGAAACCTAGGTGTCACAACAGTATGCTCTCATTGCATCAACAGGCAAGACTGCATATCTGGAGCTGTGATGCATCAGCTACTTTTACAATTTTCTTTCAGTCAGTGCCACTTAAACACTAGTGTGTTCCTTAGTACTTTCAAGTCTGGGCTATTGTAATTCACTTCTGTTTTCTAATTTCATGGTGTTTGTTTTTGTAATCATATCATTATATGTTTTTTTTATCTTATAGGTGTTGTCTAATGTTGTAAAACGCTTAGAGCTTCTAAAGATTAGGTGCTATACAAAGTCCTCATTATTATTATTATTATTATCTCAGAATCTACTACAGAAACTTCAAAAAGTTCAGAACATGGCTGCTCGGGTTATCCTTAGAGTAGTGAGCACTCCTCCCCCTAGTCTGTGACCTCCACTGGCTACCCATTCAATCCAGAATCAAACCCAAAAGCTGTTCACTATGTTATATTTCACTGACTGGCCAATATACCTTTCTGACCTCAGCCATGTGTACACTCCATCTAGGACCTTACACTTCTCTTCCGACACCTCCATTCTCACTGTTCCCACTGTTACTAAGAAGTCATACAATGTTCTCTTGCCTACCAAGGTCCAGCTACATTGAATGAATTGCCCATAGATCTGAGACACAACGACACTGTGTCCTCATTCAATAGTGCTCTTAAAACTCATGTTTTGACTACAAGAAAAGACTTAAAGACATAATAAATTCTATATCCTTAAATATTGTCAGCACATTTCTGTTTTTTAATTTAATTGTGTTTGTTTTTGTAATCTTGCTGTTGTAGATGTTTTTGTGTGTTATCTAATAAAGTAAAGCACTCAAAGCTTCTAGGTGCAATACTAAGTCCAAATTATTATTATTATTATTATTATTATTATTATTATTATCATTATTATTATCATTATTATTATTATTATTATTATTATTATTATCATTATTATTATTATTATTATTATTATTATTATTATCATTATTATTATTATTATTATTATTATTATCATTATTATTATCATTATTATTATTATTATTATTATTATTATTATTATTATTATTATCATTATTATTATTATTATTATTATTATTATTATTATCATTATTATTATTATTATTATTATTATTATTATTATCATTATCATTATTATTATTATCATTATTATTATTATTATTATTATTATTATTATTATAATTAAGTAGTCTTTGATTCATTGTGCTACCAAGGGTTTTGTCAAACAATATCTACGATGTTCCCAATTTTCTAAAATTAAAAAAAAACACTGCAGTAATTAATTATATGAAAAATCAACTCAGATAATCTACATATGAATACAAGCATGCCTACAAAATGTCATACATCTCCGCCAAATGGTTTTTTGAAAACTGCAAACAATGCTTGTCAAAAGGTCTAAGCTGTGTAAAAACTTAAAAATGACTCCAATAATCTTCAAGTCTAACTTGTTCATCCACTCACAGCTATGATAAGTGTAAAAATTTCATGGATTTAAGTTCAGATGTTTTTGTGCTGTTATACCAAATTGATTTTGAAACAGACAGACAGACAGTGGGCCCTGAGAGGCCAGGTGGTCTCAAGCACTCACCATTACAGATCACTGTCATCTCACCTCTGTCTGCGTGGGCTTGAGTATCGCGTTCAGCCAATGTGGACATGTGAGAAAGCTTGCCAGGAGCTTCTTGTGGGTCGGTGATTCTTTCTGGGGTTTTCCCAGGTTCTTCCTCCACCATTTATCTTGGCTGCCATAAAAATGGCTTTAAAACCTACAACAACAGACAGACAGCACAGCAAAAGATCCCTATTGCTAATGTAGTGGAGGCATAGCAATATCTACTAAGTTATAAAAGTGGTTGCTGTGGTTAATATTGCAATACGTCCATAGTAAAAAGTGATTGATTGACTCCTGAAAAAGAAGAAAAATATAAATACTGAATTGGGGGGAAAAATAAGCTATGAAGGCTGGCAATTCATTAAAAAGAAACTTCCTAAAGGCATAAAATAAGCACAAAAATAGAAGTAGATGTGCAAGATGACTGGAACTAAATGACCCACTATAAAAACAACCACTCCCTACAGTACTGCTCTTGGCTGATTTAAGATCCAAGGGGTTCCAAAATGTGTTGAAATTTTTTCCTCAAACTTGTAAATAACAACAAAATATGTGTTGAAGATGGAAAGAAATTAAGGAAAACAATTAAATAAACCTTTGTCTTTTACATAAAAAGATCCTTAGAATTTATTTATTTTCTGGGGTATAAATTTATGTGGTTTGCAACAAAAAATGTTTTAATAAGCACTTAGATTCCTGGAATAATGGAAGAGTTTCTATTGCTTCAGCATATGAATATTTATTCACTGGGTCTTTAAATTCAAGGAATGATGGAAGTGGTCCTATTATCTCAAGAGACAAATAGTCACTAGGTCTTTACATTTGTAATTTGCTGCAACCAGCAAATCCCCAAATACCAAAATATAGATAAAGTGAATTCTCAGTATTATGAAATCTGTTATAAAAACTATTTTAAAATATAGGTATATACATACCATCTTCATCTGCAAAAGTGACGAGAGCAACACCATCTTCAATTACAACACTAGTGACCTCACCCCCTCCAGATCGCTTGGTGTTCTCAAAATACATCTCAAGCACCTCTTCTACAGCATTCTCAGCAAATCCAGAAACCTCAATTGTACGAATGGATGGTTCCTCCTCTTCCTCGTCATCCTCTTCTTCCTCCACCTCCTCAACATATTCCTCAACACTAATTTGTTTCTTCAGAAATAGCAATGGTCGCTTCTTGAGCACTCTATCAACAGCTGTAAGAAAAACATCTTTAGTAGAGCTTACAGTTCTTCATAAAACATTCCCATTAATGTAAGAATGTATTTTCCAAAATGTTCATATTTGCTGGACATGTCCAAAGGGTCTGATTTTTTAACAATGTTCATATTTGCTGGACATGTCCAAAGGGCCTGATTTTTTAAACCAATGTTCACATTTGCTGGATGTTCACATTTGCTGGTCATGTCCAAAGGGCCTGACATTTAAACACCAATGTTCACATTTGCTGGACATGTCCAAAGGGCCTGATGTTTGAACAACAATGTTCACATTTGCTTGACATGTCCAAAGGGCCTGATGTTTGAACAACAATGTTCACATTTGCTTGACATGTCCAAAGGGCCTGATGTTTGAACAACAATGTTCACATTTGCTGGACATGTCCAAAGGGCCTGATTTTTGAACAACAATGTTCACATTTGCTGGACATGTCCAAAGGGCCTGATGTTTGAACAACAATGTTCACATTTGCTTGACATGTCCAAAGGGCCTGATGTTTGAACAACAATGTTCACATTTGCTGGACATGTCCAAAGGGCCTGATTTTTGAACAACACTAAAATGCATAAACCAGCCATTAGGAGCTAATATTTAAAAAAACACTTGTATTTAGACTTGAAAATGTACTTTAACTGAAATTCATGCTGGAGATCAGGGTCTTATCCTCCTAATGCAGTTGAGATGAACAATACAACGGTTCTATATAAATGCCTGAACCCAGTCTGGGACTATACTGTTCAAATACATGGAAAAACAGTGATGTCCATAGAAACCATTGATTCATCCTATAAATAAATTTATACAAATGTAACAAAGAAAATCTTGCCAATACTGAAACTGCAATGTATCAAATCATAAAATTATTTTGCAATAGAGTCAGTAGCAATATTAAGACTGCTTGAAACATATACAAACAATACTATATATTTGATAAACAAGTTTTAAAAAATTACATGATCAAATTCTGTAAGTAAAACATGGTTCTTGTCATAAGCACGTGTTGGTAAAACATGGTTCTCTTCACAAGCATGTGTTGGTAAAACATGGTTCTTGTCATAAGCATGTGTTGGTAAAACATGGTTCTTGTCATAAGCATGTGTTGGTAAAACATGGTTCCCTTCATAAGCATGTGTTGGTAAAACATGGTTCTTGTCATAAGCATGTGTTGGTAAAACATGGTAGTCTTTACAAGATTGTGTTGGTTAAACATGACTTTCTTCACAAGCATTTGTTTGTAAAATGTGGATCTCTTAACAAGCAAGTATTGGTAAAATATAGTTCTGAATCCCTTCACTGGCTTGTGTTGGTAAAACATGGTTCTTGTCTTAAGCATGCGTTGATAAACCTTGATTCTCATAAATACATGTATGTAAAACATGATTCTCTTTTACAGGCATTTGTGCTGGTAAAAGAAGGTTCTCTTGATAAGCATATGTTGGTAAAACAGTTCTTTTCACAATCAAGTGTTGGTAAAACATGATTCTCATCAAACTGACATGTTGGTAAAAAAAATGGTTCTTTTCAGAAGCATGTGTCTATAAAACATGGTTCTCTTTACAAATATGTGTTGGTAAAAACTTTCAATTTAGAAGTATGTGTTGATAAAACATGGTTCTCTTCACAAACAAATGTTGGTAAAACATGATTTCCTTTGCAGGTATGTGTCTTTTCACAAGCATGTGCTGTAAAACACTGTTCTCTTCTCAAGTATGTCTGTCTGAAGCAGACACATCATTAGTGATGACAAGTTACTAGTAATGATGTTCTTAGCTACACATATATTAATACAGGTTATATATTAATAATACTTATACAGCATAGCTTCCAACCCTCCAGGATCACAATTAGTGAAAATAGGGATAAAAATGAGTGAAGTTTGACATGAATTCATGAAGTGATCTTCGAGTTTGGGAATATTTGTCAGAACAAATGTTTAGCATGGTCTCCAGCTGATAAAGGTAGATTGTGTTCAACAAGAAAACTTACACACAATGCTTCAGCATTAGTAGCTTGCAGGTCTTCTGTCAATGGCTTAAAATTGTCCAGAGCTGAAATCTGCTGCAAGCTCTTAATTTTCCTAACCTCCATGTGCTTTTTGCTACCAGTGTGCTTCCTCGCATCGTCTCTGCCACCATGAGGAATGCTAAAATTTGTGGCACACTGTGTGCAAAAAGCATGACGTATATCGGTGTTTGATGGCTGAATGCACAGCCAATTGTTTTATATTCCAAACTAAACTTCACTTTTTGTGCACTACATTTCTTTTTCCTTGGTGGTGAAGACATTTTCAAAATGAGATGCCAAACGGTAATTTAAATCAGTGTTAGTGGCACATGCCTGGAGCAAAATTCCGGTTAGGCCCCAGTTTCTCTCAAACGTATTTGCAAAGCTACTCTTTTACATATAGAATAAAATATGCTAAAATGATTGCTACTGGGCCAACGTTATCAATCAGTTATACTTTTACTAATATCGCCAATGGCAGTACTTGTCTGTTTCGGCAACTGCCGATATCACAAGTAGTACTTAACATTAAATCAGTTATTTTGTTAAAGATTTAAAATAATTCAGAATTGGGGAATTCATGATTTTTTTGCATGCAGTGTGAATCCGTGAATCAATGAGAAAGTCATGAAATTCACACCAAAATTGTGAGGGTTGGCAGCTATGATACAGTTAATGAAAAATGTGATGAATGATATCATGTGACTTCTAAAAGTTATTTTCATTATTTTAAATTCACCATAACAGTAAGATGCAAAATGAAACCACAACACAACAATAATGGAGCAAAAGTAATGGATTAAACTAGGGGGCTAAATGAGTGGGTGAGCAGTCTCAATATCACGAAAATAGAATATCAAACATTATTGATTTGATTATTAGCTGAAAGGCAATTGAAAATAAAATTTACAGAATCCTCACATCTCACATTCCTTTGTGAGGTTGGTAGTAATGAAATCTATCCAAAAATTAGAATCAAGATTAAAATTACCAACCTAAAACTTATCTTGTCTACAAAATGGTTTAAACTGTGTAAATCAGTGAAAGAGACTTGTGGTACTGTTTACACACCCACCCATGCATTGGAATACACACTGCAACTGATATGATCTAAAATTTCAAAGTGTACCAATCATATCCGATATTAACTGACATACCATCTGCTTCTTGAAACTCAATGATGGCACTTGATGTTGCTGGATGGTACTCAATATTCTCAATAGGTCCACCACCATTACGTCGTCTATTCTCAAAGAAGTTCATCAACGTGTCTTCAGTTGTTTCCTCTGGCAGTTTAGTGACCTTGATCTTTCTGATGGGTTCATCTTCCTCTTCTTGCTTCACTGCTAGAAAACAACCATGAAAGTATAGCATATATAAAACGTGATTGCTGATCAATTCAGTGTCTTCTTTGACTGCTAACTAATTACTGGAAATGTCCTAATATCTTATCATAAATGGGTTTCTTCCTTACCTACATGTAAAGCCATCCATATGTTGGCCAAATGCTGTGATGTAGAACTGAGGTAATTATCAGGAATTTATTTTTATTCTTTCAGTCAGTGACCTTGACCACTGACCATTATATTCCAAACTAAAAAGATTTCATCCGTACCTCGAATGCGTACCATCCACACAGTCTAAGATATGATATGTTAAACCATATTATTATGAGGAAACAATTTTTATTATTTCAATGACTTTGACCACAGATATTTGACTCCAAAATTAGCAGGGTTCTTCTACACCAAAGTGCAAGCCATTCACAAAGTCTGATAACTGAAATTATTGGGTAGAAACAATTTTTCTTGTTCTAATCATAGTGATATTGACCTTTTAACCAAAACTCAATATGGTTCTTCCTTATTCAAAGTGCAAGTCATCAACAAAGACTGAAAGTGTTATTATACAGAAACCATTTTTCTTCTTTCACTCAAAGTGACACTGAATTCTGAGCTCTTTCCATCCCACAATCAACTGAGTTTTTCCTCATTCCTAACACTAGCTATTCACTATTAAGCAGAAAAACATTTCTTTTGTCAGTGACCATGACCTTTCAACATTTTTTACCCAAAACTTATAGCATTCTTTCTAACCTCAAGAGAAAACCAGAACATAATATGCCCCACCTTATCAAAGACACATAAAATGACCCACCTTATCATAGACACATAAAATGACCCACCTTATCACAGACACATAAAATGACCCACCTTATCATAGACACATAAAATGACCCACCTTATCACAGACACATAAAATGACCCACCTTATCATAGACACATAAAATGACCCACCTTATCACAGGCACATAATATGCCCCACCTTATCATTGACACATAAAATGACCCATCTTATCACAGACACATAAAATGACCCACCTTATCATAGACACATAAAATGCCGCACCTTATCACAGACACATAATATGCCGCACCTTATCACAGACACATAAAATGCCCCACCTTATCAGACAAGCCTACTGTGTCAATAAAAATGCAAAGTCCCAGTCCCATGGTCTATTATTACTATCAAATTTATCATGCTTATGTTTAACTTAAGATAAAAATGAAAGTAAATGTCGACAAAAGCACTATGTCCCAAATGTCAACAAAAGCACTATGTCCCAAATTAACAAATCCTTTGTTTTCTAACTGTTTTTGTCGATAAGCTGCCCGTTCTGACCAATTATTTGTTCTACAGTTATTTGATGCTGCTGCTGCAATAACAAAGGAGCATTTGTTTTGGTCCCTCACAGTTGGCCTTTCATGGCAACTTCAATAACACATGCACCCTTCATTAAAGCAAGCCAACTAAAATATACAATTGTTTTTCACTCTAGTTTTAGCTTCACTAATAAAAAAAATTCGAGAGTTTATTTTCTGTCAGTGTAAATTCTATGGTGGCAACTGGTTGCGTACTGTATTTAGGAAGAAAAAAAACATCAGTCACATAACTTTCAATTTTGCATGTTTTAAACGCAAACGAAATGACACTGAAACACTGTCCGTTTCAACTGTAATATGACCATGGATAAGACTACAACCATTTTTCCTGAAATGAGTGGTCATGACCAGCATTAGAATGGTTATCAATCTGAAATGATCTTCTACAACGTGAACTCATTCATCCCCAAAACTATCCTCGGATTTCTGACACTAACTGATATCAGTATTTTCACTTTACACTGCTTTGTCAAGAAATGCAGCAAATTTAACTTAAGATTTTGTGTACTGGTCCTTTAAGTTTCCTATCTATGATAATATTCTATGTGTTCTTAAACCAATGCTCAAGCCAATCAAAAGTCAGTATCACATTTATTTTATCCAATGTAATCAACTGTCCAACACATTTGGTAAGGGGCACATTTTATTCACTATACTCTTTGTGAGTGGTGCACTTGACTTAGTAGATTAGAAATAAATTAATCTGGCAGAACACTATAAAGGTAGTTTTCTTGTGCCAAAAATGAAAAACTCTGGTCTATGGTGGAATGGTGTGGCCTGAAATGACCACAGGTCAATCCAACAATGGTAGCCTATCAAGATATGCAATGTACGATCAGTAATATGGAGTTTCCCACCGAATAAATAATAACTTTCAACTCAACTGAAGGAAAATACATGTGAGAAAAGCATAAAATATATGCCATAGTGACTTTCTTTAGTTGTAAGGGAGTAGTACCAAGAGGAATGTATCCAGTTATCAAATTTCGATATTCAAAATTTAAAAAAATTATACATTAACTCATTAACCCTTGGAGATTATTTTCATCTGAAATGGGGGGTAAGAAAGGCGTTTTGGTGTTACTTCTGAATATATCCAAATACATCTGCTTCCAAAGGTTTTTCGTTCAGTCAGATGCATAGGTGTTTAAAAGATGCCGTTTCTGACTGGTTATTTTGCTCGAGCATGTGCATAAGAGTAAAAACTCTGTGTATGTGTGTTTGTGTGTGTGTGTGTGTATGTTTGTGTGTGTGCATGGGTTAGACCCCTGATTTTCAGTTCCTGGCCACTTTTTACTTCAAATCTCAAACTTCTCCTACTTTTTGCAAAGATACAATTGTCAATGTGCATTTCGGCCCAGTCTGCATTAAATCTCAGGCCAAAAAGTGTAAATCCATATAGAAACTCCAGTTCCAAAAGCATTAATGTTTGGCCTAAAATATTCTGGTCTCAAAAATGAGGCTTTTCCCTGCTCTATTTTGTAATGCAAGTTGAAAGTCTATATTATTTGGTATCATAGCAGAGCAACATCTATTTTTCTGTAATATCACCCACTTTGGTTGTCATGAAAGATGTTGACGGTACATAGTTTGGAAGTAGGGTACAAGCTCATGACAAGTAAACATGGCATGCAGGTTTAAAGAATTAATGAACTTCAAACACAAAATTTCAACAAAGTAACTAAAGCATAAAATAATGGTCACAGAGACCTCTTTTTGCAATAAGAGTCGTATTTACCAAAATGCATCACCACATCAAGTTTCTTGATTCTAAGTATGATGGTATTGCTTACAGTATGCCAAACCTCCTGTGATCTAAATGCAAAAACATGATCCAATACAGTAAAAGGTGCAACATAGGTCACAATGTGGTTCTTTTGTTTTGAAGTGTGGTACTAAAAGCAATGCATATCATTCTAACACAAACTGTGTGACAAATGAACATCACTCACAAAATTTAACCCAAGTCAGTGAAACATCCAATATGGGCCATACTGACGTACCTAAGATGTATTCTCCCTCCCCAAGTTTTATGATTCTAAAATGGATATCACAGGATGCAAAAACCTATGTGGGAATAAATTAAAGGCAAAACCTTAATGTAAGCCAGTAAAATATACAATGTAGGTTACAGTGACCTTCTGTTCTTGTGGTACTAAGAGTTGTATACCCTCCTCTAGTTTAAAGATTTGAGCACAAACAGTTACAACATAACCAAATTTTGTGAAGCATTAAATATGAGTCACAATGACCTAATTTCATGATGAAGATATAGTACTTATCAAGATGCATACCTTACCAAGTTTCATCATTCAAGGTGCAGCAGGATGACAGGGTGCAAAAAATACCTGTAAACATGGGTTATACTGAAAAACCATAACCAAAGCTAGTAAATACAAAGCTTTGTATTGTTGTAGCACAGAAAGTTTAGTGATTCTAGTATGAACAGAGCCTGAGTAATAACTTCAAACACAGAAGTGTACTGAAACTAGTGAATGATAAATACGGACAAACAGGATCAACATTCTGTGTTGAAGATGCAGTACTCACCACGATACAACCCTTCACCAAGTTTCATGATTTTAGGTCTTCCAGTATGTATGCACTAACAAAAAACATCTAAGCAAAGCATAAAACACTTAAAGAAGAATGTACAAATAATGTACATGTATGTCCCAAACAGCCTTCTAAGTGTAGATGCCATGAAACCAGGTTCAAAAATATTGCCCAGGACCAAGGATGAAAGAAAAATGGGGGCACCCACCAGTTATTGTTTACATTTGAGAGAATTATGTATCAAGGTGAAGTTGTTTGCATTTACAACATGCACACTGGAGAGAATGTTGGCATACCTCTAAGCTACTTTAATGTAATATGGCTGACTTTTCTTTGGATATTGTACTTTTGGAAATTGTAAATGCTCTAAGCACACTGCTAACTAAAATCACTTCCATTGTGCTCCAAAAGTTTGCCTGAATTTGTCTAAAGTACACTATCCTTAACAGCTATAAAAACAGGGAAAATGAATTTTGCCAGACTAGACAATACCAGCTTGTGAAAGTGCAATGAATGAATCACCAAATATATAAAATGTAAAAAAGTTATCAGCTCTTTTTTATGCAATTTACCTCTGAAGTTCAGGAAGTGAAAATAGCACTTTTTTGAAAGATGCATATCTGGAGTAAGGCCAAGCTGTAAACTCTAACCCACATTACACCTATCAATCATACATCAAAATAAAGGGAATTAAAGGTTCTTTGAACTATACCTAAGATATACAAGGTCTTTTTTAAATATCCAGTAAAACCAGTGAGGAAAGCCAGGGAAATTCTTTTCTTTAAAATTCTAACCCTATGCAAAATACAAAACTGTAAAGCGCCCCCAATTTAGATGCAGTGAGACTGTGCATACGTAAAATGGTTTTATAGGTGAAGATGCTAATACCAGGGGCAACACATTATCTCCCCTCTGCATCATAAAAGGTAGCTAAATATGCAACACACAAATTATTCTGAAACGGAAATTTATGAAATATTAATTATTTTGTAAGTGCTCAAATTATTTCAAGTTTTATCATATCTATGAAGTTTGTTGTAAAAGTGACATAAAATAAATGTTTATAAGAAAACTTCTTACAAGGCTCCTTCCTCTTCGGTGTTTCACCAACCTTCTGTTCTTCTTTTTGTTTTTTTCTTGCAATTTTTTCTAGGAATTCATCCTGTACCATGGATATCAAATCCCCAGAAGGCCTATTTTCTGCATTACAAGAAACAACACAATCCAAAAGACAATGCTATAACCAACCTTCTATATGCTTTTTAAGATTTACAAATATAGTATAGTACTTATATATAAACAAACTGCTATATGCTTTTTAAGTATTTAACAAAGTACTGTCAAACAGCCAAAGCAGGTATTACAAGTATAGTGTTAATAATTATAATATTCCTTATATATGTTGGGAGTTAAATGTTGGCTTTATTGGCTGAAAAGGTTGTCATCAGCCCCAAAATTAGACACAGCCAACAGCATTTTATCATGTACGTAATCAACTCTCCCTTGCTATCAGCGCTCTAGTGACACCGACATATCTTAGCTTGTACTAATCACAATTATTCAGGGGTGAAGAATAAAATTAAATTTTTGAGTCAGGACTTAAAGGTCTGATATGGACTTTTGGGGAGGGGTTCAATAATGCAGATGAGACACCAACAAAAGATTAGGACATTCCGTCACCAATCTCTATTGAGAAATAAACAAGTTTAATATATGCTAATCTAGTCTAATTAAACATAAGGGTTGCAATTGTTCAGATTTAATGGATGCTTTCAGAATTTTCAGTGTCATCAAACTGTTGAGGATGTACATATGTATTACCCTGCCTGGTAAATTTGATTTGCATTTATTACTAATTCTAGCCTACTTCAGTGTTTACAGACTTTAATAGCAGATACTCATCAAATAAAACAACAGCTAATTAGAGTCAAATGCTGCCTGTTGTAAAAAGATTAATGCCAAACTTGAATTAAATAGTTTCATAAATATTTCAGCTCCAAACAAGTGAAAACAGTCATCTGTTTACTTAAAATCTTTAGTTAGAATTCCATGACACATTATACTGCAATTGCATTATCACGAATGATACTATGATGGGGGAGAACTAAATATAGAGGTAATTCAATATTCAGCCAGTCTGGCATCAAAATTAATCCTTTCCAAAATGAGAAAACTGCCAAATATTCTGTCTCATAAATAAACTGCTATACCATAAAATTCTCCTCCTGATGCTCTCCTGACTGATAACAATGGGTAAGAATCCTGATGCTATACTAACTGATAACAATGGGTAAGAATCCTGATGCTCTACTGACTAATAACAATGGGTAAGAATCCTGATGCTCTATCGACTGATAACAATGGGTAAGAATCCTGATGCTCTACTGACTGATAACAATGGGTAAGAATCCTGATGCTCTACTGACTAATAACAATGGGTGAGAATCCTGATGCTCTACTGACTGATAATAATGGGTAAGAATCCTGATGCCCTACTGACTGATAACAATGGGTCAGAATCCTGATGCTCTACTGACTGATAACAATGGGTAAGAATCCTGATGCTCAACTGACTGATAACAATGGGTAAGAATCCTGATGATCTACTGACTGATAACAATGGATAAGAATCATGATGCTCTACTGACTAATAAAGAATGGGTGAGAATCCTGATGCTACTGATTGATAACAATGGGTGAGAATCCTGATGCTCTACTGACTGATAACAATGAATAAGAATCCTGATGCTCTACTGACTAATAAGAATGGGTAAGAATCCTGATGCTACTGATTCATAACAATGGGTGAGAATCCTGATGCTCTACTGACTGATAACAATGGGTAAGAATCCTGATGCTCTACTGACTAATAAGAATGGGTGAGAATCCTGATGCTACTGACTAATAAGAATGGGTGAGAATCCTGATGCTACTGACTAATAAGAATGGGTAAGAATCCTGATGCTACTGACTGATAACAACGGGTAAAAATCCTGATGCTATACTGACTGATAATAATGGGTAGGAATCCTGATGCTCTACTGACTGATAATAATGGATAAGAATCCTGTTAAGTCCATTTCTTTTTAATTACCATATATTGAAACTATATCAAGTATTATTAAAGAGAAGCTCTATAGTGTGTGTCAAAGTGTGCATGTTTGTCATGAATAGGAGAGGATCGTTTTACTTGCATCTAATGCCATCAAGATCTTTCCATGTGCTAAGTCAGGTTAATATCCATAACTACTGTTTGTTTAATTTGTTGTATTCGTTTTAGTCAACAAGCTCAAGTTATGATTTAGCTAACTGACACTCATTCGCTGTAATCTTAAAATAAATCCTGAAACCTTTTTGATAAAAATCCACTGGCACATGACTGTGTTATTATGTACAAAAGCCATTAGATATTACACTCCAGTCACAATTGTTGACCTTGAAATTAATGTCAGAATGCTGACTACCAACTTGTTCACTGGAATGCACCAAAATACAAAGTCTGGACAAATACATTAGTATGTGTGCTGGATGTAACATCTTCATTACTTTCACACAGGACCAACTTCATGACATAAAAAAGTCCTTTTGCAAAAACTCCGTAAGGATAGGACAAGCTCTTAAGAAGTAACATATAGATTTTCAAGAATCTACCACAGCATACATGTAATGTATTTACATCTGCACCATCTTCAACCATGACCAAGTACATATCAAAATATACATTTCAGTCAGTGCCAAAGGTCAATACAACAATTGTTTAATAAAAGTCTGTGAGAACAAATTTTTAAGATAACTGCCACAGCCACCATGCTGAAAATCGTATGGGCACACTTTTCATTCAGGACCTATTACAAATTGCAATAAATGTTGTAAGGAAACTTCATGTTGTTATGGCCTATTCATGATGGGAAGTGTAAATAAGAGTTTCAGGACTGCCTAGGATGCGGCCATACTGGAGCTCAGACTGGCATCATTTCAATTAGGAATAACTTCACAAGAAGCATGTTATTGCAAATCATAAGTCAATATGACAATCCATTAAGAAGTTGCAACAACAAGATTTTTAGAT
This sequence comes from Sinohyriopsis cumingii, assembly GCA_028554795.2. Taxonomy (NCBI): domain Eukaryota; kingdom Metazoa; phylum Mollusca; class Bivalvia; order Unionida; family Unionidae; genus Sinohyriopsis; species Sinohyriopsis cumingii. The sequence goes on from JAPYKE020000081.1 coordinate 354,077, forward strand.
CACTAAGTGACCATGTTGGTGGTCAAATTCACATAATTTATATTTAGGGCTGGCTAGATATTGTAAGAAATCTTTCTATGAAAATACCATGCTAATACAACGAAAAAAAAAGAAATTTCAAGATTTCCACCATGACAGAGCAGCACAACTAAGAACACATAGATCTTTGGATGAAAAACTGTTCCATTAGATTCAATTTACTGTCTTTCCTCACAGAATACAGGTAACAAATATATACCAAAGGACTATGATCGTCAAAAAACAGTACTGTCACAAAGGCTTAACTGGTGTTGGAACAGTAGAACTAAAAGTGATACATTAATGTACCAGAATTAGAATAGAAAGCTCATATAATGGCATCAAAGTTTACACATGCAAGAATGGAGACTATTAGTCTAAATTCCTAGGTAAACCTTCAAATTATCATGCTTAAAGTACCTTTGAGTGAAGGTATTGCAGTCACAGAGGGTGATTTGACTTCGGTGCAAGATTGATTAGATGTGGCATCAGATGCTGTTGATTTCTCTTCTGTCAGAATGCTATCATCTCTACTGCTGGCATCTGATTTGCTTTCAGGATTTTTCTCATAAGGGGGAGGGGGGCCAAACGGTCCATAGTTTGGGTACCAGTATGGGAACTGCTGATATGGATTACCAATCCCCTGAGCTGAATCACTTGTATTTGGCATCTGGGCCCCAGGTGATGGTGAAATCCAGTACTGAGGAGGCAACTGCTGACCACTTCCATCACCTGATGGAAGATTGCCCATACCTGATTGGAAGTGGGGTGGAAAGCCTGGATGTGGCATGTTTCCATACCAATAACCTGGTGGAGGTTGCTGAGGATTCGGCTGATATGAGTTCTTCTGGCTTCCATCCTGGTTTGGGTTAATGCTCTGGTCTGATCCTGGTTGTTGGTAGATGAATTGGCCTGAGTAACCCTGACTGGGGTGTGGATACTGCTCCCATCCTGGACCATAAGGGCCTGTGCCAGGTGGTGGATGTGTAACGCTAGTGTCTGTAGGTTGCATTGTCTGGCTTGGATTGCCTCCCTTGCTCAGTTCATTTGTCTGATCATCTTTGGCAGATTGCATGGGAACTTGATAAAGAGACTGTACATCAGCAGCTGTGTTGACATATATTGTCTGCATTGGTGATTTCATTTTCTTCTGCAATAGAAAAAACAAAGAGACAAGACTTGATGACTGTTCTCTTAATTAAACTTGGCCAATACTTTCATAACTCTGATTTTAATTTCAAATTTTCACACATAATTTCAGTTATAACTGTGTGTGTGTGATTGTGTGTGATTTAGAGTTTTAACATAACTTAAACAATTTTTCAGTCATATCACTAAGATGTCTGCAGTGTGACAGTTTATAGTGAGGCCTAGCACTGGGAAATCATGCTGCAGACATGTAACATGATGTCCCACCCAGTCACATTATCCTGACACCAGGCCAACCAGTCCTAACACTAACCTCTTAATGCTGAGTGCCAAGCAAGGCAACTGCCAGTACCATTTTTAAAGCCTTTGGTATGACTTGGCCAGGGTTCGAACCATAACCTTCCACATCTGAGGTGGATGCTCTAGCACTAGGCCAATGGAGCGGTCATATAGTTATAACTGAAATATACAATTATTTTATGATAAAAATGAAAAATGTTTATGGGTAATCACAAAATGTTTGAAAAAGTTGCATACAATTTTCACTTCTGTATATATTTATCTAACATGTTCATTTGTTAAGTACTTTTTAATGGGCCATCTGACAAGCATAAATCTGAACCTCAGTCTTTATTTGTATGCCAACATTATTTGTAGATGTTGCTGTTTTGGGTTTAACACCATTTTTCAGCACATAATAGGCTGTACATGGCAGCCAGTATATCTGGTGGAGGGAGAACCTGGAAAAATCACAGAAGAACCACCAACCCATATGAAGCTATCCATGCTGGCCTAACCTAAAGACTTGAACCTAGAGACAATATGTCAGTGATCCAAAATACAAGTGAATTATACCACTTGGCCACCCAGGACCCATTAATTATTTGGAACAATTTTAAATTAATATCAGCAATACAATAAAATATGCTTTAATGATAAACTTTATGTAATACACACTTGGTCACACAGGACCTTTATTTCAAAACATTGTAGTTAACCTGAAAATAATGGACACCTTTCCAGAAAGGACAACAGAGCATGGTCACATGGACATCATTGATAGCTGGGTTAATTATATAATCTTCCCAGAAATGTTTTTTTTTACTGGAAAATAACTAATATGTATGGTGAACCATTTGAATCTACATATGGGGGGAGGGTAAATGTGCACAACTGACCAGTTCACAAACTTAAATATAGATGAACATTAGGACAAGAAAAGTATATTTCAGTCACTATCAACTGATCAGTAGTTCCTCGTACATGTATATGCTTACATGATGTTGTTCAAGCCATGATGCTTCGACATCACATGCATCACATAACTTCACACTCAGCTCAACACTGCCCTTTGATGATCTAAGGTTAACTGTTGGAGTCTTCTCAAGCTGTAACTTGGCAGCTGAAAATAAATGGTTTATTTTAATACTTGGTAAATTATGTTATTTGTTTACTTTCTTAAGAGCAAATTAGCAATACAAAAATGTCATTAGCCTCAATATTTACTACTGTAAAATAAAACCTTTTCTCAAAATATAGCAATTTCTGATGAAGTACATGCCAACACTTTTTATAAGCATGAATGGCATGTGTGAGACACACAGACAATGTCATTTAAAAGAAGCATTTATATACCAAGAGGTATTCTGCAGAACCCAGAGTTGTCTCCCCTGCATCTGTGTGTTGCCAGATCCATCCTTGTATTGGATTTGCAGAAACATAAACATTTTGGACAAAACTTAAATAGAGATATTAACACAAACTTTTACTTTATAAAGACATAAATATTTAGGACAAAACTTAAATAGAGATATTAACACAAACTTTTACTTTATAAAGGCATTAATATGCAGTTTTACATCCTGAAGTAGTAACCTTCTTACATAGCCTGTGACATCACAATTCATGACAGACCTAAGTGGGTCGTATTAAAAAGAAGAACAATGACGTAATGTGGGTATTCTATGTACATTAAAATATACAGCACTCTTTGGAATCTGTGGTGAAAGGGGATAAGCTGGCAAAAATCATGGGTCCAATAAGTAACCCTGAATAAGGACCACCAAAGTGCTGGTATATTCCATAGTGACCTCTAACAGGAGGTGCTCTAAAGAGGATGTCCTTTTACCTTGGCAAATAAGATATATCGAGACTAACAATATGGTATCAAGGTAAAAAAGGAAAATAAATACACTTATTATCTAAATTTTGACATTAAATTCATAATTTAATCAAGATCATTATGATCTACTCGTTATAAACCCATTATATAATTATGATCTATAATTAAACTACATGGCATATTAATATAGTTAACCCTGAACCCATAAACTTGAACTGAATGCCTGATCTCAAGAAAACATCTCTTATGAGTTTGAAGGGATGACATCAACTTTCCTTAATCATTCTCCTGATATAAGAACCCACAATGAAAAAAAAATGCACAGGTCTGACAATACACCCTTAATCCCATACCCACGCCCAAAGTCAGATAAAATAAAAATTAAAAAGCAAATATTTTTAATGAAGAGTGTCAGCCATGTCACTAATTCTGTTTGTATTGTTTAAATTATGGTACAAAGAATTTGTAGACATTGTGTTCATTTTACTGCTGAAAAGTACAAATAAGGGACTGGATCTGGATATTGTATGACTTGGATTTATCACTTACTTACTAAATGGAGTTATCCTTTCAAAAAAATGTTATGCATGCATACAGGTTATTCAGATGCTACACACGGTGACATCACTGAATAAAAATGTTTAAATGTAGCAGTAACGTGCATACTGTGGTAAAGGACATGCCACTTAGTCAATAAAAAATGTCTGCTTCCAGCTGGCCAACCATCCCTGTTTCTTATTGCTGACTCAAGCATTAACCCACCCACCCACAGTTAAAAAAATAAAAAATAAAATAAATCACAGCAATTATATATGATGTTAAAAAAAATACATGCCTGCCATTATTTTAAAACCAATGAAACTGGAAACACATGGGGGGGGGGGCTTACATGAAGCATTCACTAAAATGTGTTTTCATTTAATTATAATACAGTTAACTTTTTGTCTGACCTACAAACTGCTATAAAAAGGAGGAATGTGAAATCCTAGTCACATGTTTGAGTAAAAATGCATATAATGCCTCAGGATTGTCAAATCTAAGAATATTTGATAGCCCAATATGCCGAGCCACTCTCATGAACTGCCCAACAGGCCTGTCCACATAAAAAAATGTTATATAATTTTTTGAATGAAACCTTGTGTCCATCACTGAAATGTGGCATATGTATTTTTTTAATATTAAAAGACACTGATGAATTAATTATTAATATTCAACATCCTTAATGGGCAACATCTTTAGGTCCCTACACATTATGAAGCTCATCTGCTTAATTGTAACAAAAACTATAAACTTCGTGAACATAAAGCTAAGCACGTGAAAACTGAACAAGGAACAGTACAATTTCTGTTCACTGATTAACTACAAATAGCACTCACCTGTATGGCATGAGCAACAAATAAGCTGCCCATTTGATCATGTTGACTTTGTAATGCGTCATTGGTTAAATATATCAAGCAGTACAGTAAAACCTGGCTTGTGAGACCACTGCTATGAAAGACCCCTGTCTTGACAGACCAGGATCTCCATGTACAGATGTATTGATTATACAGTGCTATGACATGTCATGAGAGACCACCTGTCTTGAGAGACCATTATTTTTTGGCAGAAGGGGTGGTCTTTCAAGACAGGTTCTACTGTACCTATGCAAATGCATCACAATTAAGGTAACCCAAGGCATTAGCATCTTATAAAAGCCACAATACAATATTGTTGCTGTGAAGAAACTGGGATCATGACATATAATGTAATCCATTTAGTTCTAAGAGTTGGTACTGCAGAATCTATTGATACAGAGTGTTGCTTGTAATTGTGACACATCCAAAGTACTATCATAGGAACTAATTACTAACGTTTGCAAATGAACAATGGTTGTCATCAGGATCTGAAAGAAAATGTTGCCCTACAAGAAATAATTTAATATCATTTTGTTTATTTCTTTCATTGGTAAATTATGGCAATTTCAGCACTGTAACAAAATAAAAAAATAAAAATAATGCCATTTTGGGCACAATCATGGAACTGAAATTGGGTCCAGTGGATTTTGAGTCAGGGGTAATAATTTGTTTAAAGCAGCTTGTCCTGGGACTGTCTCAACAAAAATTCTTTGATCACAGTTAATAGTAAAATTATACGGCTTTTTTGGCTACAAGAAATTATAGTCTGGGTTTTTGGAACATCAGGGCTTGTAATTTTTTCAAGTCACCAACCGAGTACCCATGTCAGAACATTTTATTCTCTAAGCATTGGTTGTATACTCAAACTATGTTTTACAAAGTTGAAACATGGAACTCTAACACCCACAAAAACTGAAATGTGTTTAAGAGCAATAGGAAAAAATTATAAACATCAACATGATATGTCTATAAAAAGCAAACAGTATAACACAAACTCATTTGTTTGTACCCCAACTGATTTTAAGAACAAAAAGCATCAAGGATATAAAAAAATGCACAAAACTGTAGTTATTTCATTGATCAATTTAAAATTCTGACCCGATTGCCACCCAGGAAGTCCCTAACCCTGTCACTTTATTGGCATTTCAAACCAAACAGAAGCTCTCAATGTAAATTAGAAGCAGACAGACTGCTCACTGTCCTTTTCTTATTCTAGAATAGCCCATTTCAGTAAAACTCTGTCATCTGTGTCCAATATTTGCAATGTCTAGTTTTATTAATATTTCTAAAAATAAGGAGAAACTCTTGTTCACATGTTAAACTCCAGAATTTACAGAATTAATGACATTATCCCAAGCCAGTGGAATACATTACATCTGTTGCTTGAAAATATAGACTTGCCCATGTAAATAAGGCAACTGTTTTATTAAATAACCTCCCATTTGATTCAAATTCTGACAGTGTCTGCACTGTCCTCTGGTGAAAATGACTGGGTTAGAAATTATAAATTGATGAACAAGATGAAGTTTTGTACATATTTTTTATCCTTGATATTTTTGTAGTTAAATTTGGTACAAACAAATGAATAGGTGTGTGAATACTTAACTTGTTAATTAGTTAAAAATTGTCTTTAGATACAAGTTATACAGGTCACGTAGGCATTCAGAACTGACCTTTACAGTAATGTGTGTGATTTGTATGAAATTGATTGCACATACATTTAAAACATCATTATTTAGATCCTAATACATCTAAATTCTATCGAAGGTCATTTACACACACCAGGAAATAGGGCAAAGTCAATTCCAAATCATGTTGACATTTTTGTACAAGGCTGACTTAAAGGTGTGATGCAGTATAAACTGGAATGAATGTCATTTGCTGTGATGTCACCACGAAAGCAGCACGCATTGAAAACAAATACATGTTACACTGTTATTTGTTATGACAGACCTGCTGTTCTCTTTTCTTTACCAAGTTTTGTACCTCGCTACCAATGTAAAAATCATTAGCGATCAATAATTTTCGTCTGAAAGTTATCTGATGACATTTAAATGGCAAATCATTCAAGATTCATAATTAAGTTGTCTTTGGTTAAAATATTTTATTACTAAATTTTAGAACAATTAAACATTTTTTGTTTTAGTAAATGCACGTACATGACCTGTATGACTAGCACCAAAAACAAAAATAGCATAAGATACGTATTACGTTGTATGACTAATACCATAGGGGCTCGTTAAAAAGAAAATCTGGAGTATCCGTCCTTGAATCAAGGGTTGGGGGTTCTAACCTGTAACAATATTCCGTACTTGAAATTGAATCAAGGGATGGGGGTTCTAACCTGTAACAATATTTCATACTTGAAACTGGATCAAGGGATGGGGGTTCTAACCTATAACAATATTCTGTACTTGAAATTGAATCAAGGGATGGGGGTTCTACCTGTAACAATATTCCATACTTGAAGTTGACTCAAGGGAAGGGGGTTCTAACCTGTAACAATATTATTCCGTCCTTGAAGTTGAATCAAGGGATGGGGGTTCTAACCTGTAACAATATTGTTACAGGTTACAACCCCCATCCATTGATTCAAGGACAGATACTCCAAATTGTCTTTGTTACGAGACTCTGTGACTAATACTAGAATGTAAGACATCGATCCTGATATTTGTTTTTGCCAAAAACATAAGTATCAGGGTCGATGTCGTACATTGTAGGACAAGACCTTCACTATCATGTCGTATGAAAATGCCTCAAACAGATTGATACCCTGTTCATCTTCAAACAGAAAAACGTGTTTTCCGCCAACTGTAACATGGAAATCCAACACCCCTGTGAAGTACACACGAGTTTCATTGGGCAGTACATCTCTGGGCACATCTTCTATACATAGGCACCGTCTTGCAATATCATTTGGTTTCAATTGTTCCATCTTTCATTTCGTCTAAACTTTAAAAGACCTAGTTTAATTACAAGTATCACTATTAGTACTATGAAAAGCGAAAATACTCCCGTTAGGTGACACCATGCACGGAAATAGTTATGTTCGACTTTTTTATGGTCCGATGTTCATTTCTTTTCAGTCTACCTAAACACAGTAATAGACAGTAATATACAGTAAAGGAGATGAAATACAGTAACGTAAAGGAAATTACAGTAAAGGAGCAATAAAGTAAGCATTTCGAACATACAGTATTGATTTTTATGAAAGATGTTGTTACTATTGTTTATCCAATGACATTAATATGAAATTTGTTTTTTTAAAAAAAATAAAATTGTTCAGTCTCGTTTTGTTGTTCTATTATATTGACTAAACTTCTAATATTCACTTATAATTTACTCTAACACACTGTATTTCTTCACATCACCGAAAATAATTATTTTAGATCATACCTTTAAAATATTTTTGAAAAATGACCATACATACATACATACATATATACCCACCATGTCGGCCAATTTTACGCGTCGGAAATGCGCAACGATACGTCATTTCTGTAAACGTGTTATTTTTGGACAAAAATCCATTGTGTATCAAGAAAGAACGATCGTACTTTAATTACGGAAAGTGATATTCATAAACTGTACAAAATTCTCCCACATTTCGACTCGAAATGCATATGAAAATGTGATTTCTAAATGTCAACATGAAGACCCACTCCATGACCTTATTGAACCTGTAACCCAGAAAGTCATATTTACTATGTCTTTCAGATTCATAAAAATTAATACATGATATAAAATGTTAATGTATACCTTTAAACAATTTTGCATTTAATCCAAGTTTCCAATTTTGCAACAAGTTGTCCAACACGTACAAAATAGTCTGCTACACAGCGTGTCAACTTGCCACTAGAATGGGATTCTCAAGAAATTCCCCGGCGTATAGTGTGTTTCTAAATTCTTTAGTAATTTTTCCCCATCAGCAAGACGTTGTAAACACATTACTTTAAGGAAAGTGTTGTTTTGTTGTGCTGTCTTGTCCACTTTTCTGTCATTGTTGTTTCTCTTCCACATAATAGATTTTTTAAATTATAAAATGTTGAACTTTACTAACTTTTTTTTACAAATCGGTTTGGTTTGCTTAATATATCCTGCCATTCATTGGCATTATTACGATGAATTTTGTAAAACTAGCTATAAACCTGACCTAATTACTCGACTTAAATATTGACAGAAACAGTCCAACGTAATGCATTTCATTTTTATTGCTCGATTAATAAATAGTACATCTTTTCAACGCTGTGCGCAAAATAGGCCGACATATCGCGAGTCAAGAAAACACGGGGTGGTATCCCCTGTGTCCAAAATCAATATTATTTTGAACAAAATATTCTGGTGACAATTGCCTCTTTTCAAATGGTAAACATTGCTGTATTTTGTTTTCGTCAATCGGTAGAATTCGGTATGCGTTTTGCTTCAATATTGGAGACGGAAACCTTTAGTGCGCAGAAATTGTATCGTTAATAAGAGTACGAGAGAATATATCATTATAATTTGTTATCCATACTTTTAAAGAGTAACTAATGTTTCTAAAAGCATGCGAAATGTGAGTATGAAAGAAGTATATTTCTGAAAAAGTGAAAGTAAGTGCGCCAAAACCGAAGAGTCCAGGGTATATACGCAGTACTCGCTACCATGGTCTTGTCCACGTTTCTGTCTATTCATGTGGCGTTCCATTACTGTACAGCACCAGGGCCATCGTGCATTATATTAATGTCAAATAATTAACAACAAAAACAAACTGTACAAAATTTATATTTGTAATATTCAACAAATCTATAATCAATAAAGTATATTAATGTCCCTTTTGTTATATTGCGGTATTTCATCTTTATTACTGTATATTACTGTCCTTTACTGTGCTTAGGTAGACCCTTTTGTAACACAATATTTCATTGGTCGTTGCCGACTTGACTTAACAGACCTGCGCAATAACTACTTTCACTTTCTTAACATTGAAAGTCACGTAGTCAGGTGTTAGTGTTGTAAATCAGTATTCGATGAATGAGATTTCTAAATTTAGTGATGTTTTATACTAAATTATAAATAAATAGTTGTTAGGTATATCATTTGTTCTGTTTACCGAGTATATTCGCATGGCAGCCGTGCACCTTAACTTGGAAAGAATGTGCATATCTATTCGCATGTAATATTTTCCGATAAGGTAGCCAAGTGGTTAGAGTCCGCCTCGGATGCGGGAGGTCGTGGGTTCGATCCCCGGCTGAGTCATACCAAAGACTTACCAAAACGATACTAAGAACTGCCTCGCTAGGCGCTCAGCATTAAGAGGTTAGTGTTAGGACTGGTCGGCCTGGTGTCAGGATAATGTGACTGGGTGAGACGTCATGCTACATGTCTGCGGCATGATACCCCAGTGCTAAACATCACTATAAACTGCCACAATGCAGACATCGTAGCGATATGACTGAAAAATTCTTAAAGCTACGTTAAAAATCTAAATCACACACACACACACGGTAAGGTTAAATTTATTTAACGTCGGCATAATTATAAACAACAATTCGGCATAACTTCTAATGAGCTTTCTACCGACATGACAACAACAAAAAATAACAACAGTAAAGACATTGAATTAAACAATGATTTCCAAATATACGGGAATTTCTACGTTTACTATCTGCTTCCTAGTATTCTTCTAAAGGTTCAGTTACCGCACGATAGATACTTTATTTAACAAGAATTATCTTTACTATGACCCATAAAAAAATGTACAAACACACACACACACACACACAAACGTACTGGGGGATACTGCGCACACTTTGAGCAAATTCGTTGTTGTTGTGGGGTTTAACGCCATTTTTCAGCACACGATAGGCTATATATTGCGGCCAGTATTAATGGTGGAGGAAGAACCGGGGAAAACCCCGGAAAGAACCACCGACCCTCAAGAAGCTACTGGCAAGCTTTCTCACATACCCACATTGGCTGAATCTTAGACTCGAACCACCGCAGACAGAGGTGAGATGGCAGTGATCCGTAACGAAGAGCGCTTTAGACCACTCGGCCACTCGGGGCCCCCTTTGAGCAAATAAACACAGAAACTTTATTTCAAGAAATATGAGATGTTAGCTTATTCTTGTGGTGTTAACCGTCATCATAATCCTTTATTGATAAACATGTACATTTTTAAACCATTCAGTTTAATATTACGTGTCATGTCCAACTTCACTTTTTGTGTAGCCGACAGACGGTCAGCATGTCTGTACCATGTAATTTATCTTTTATGAGAATTATATATATAGTAGAGGGTGACATCTGAGAGCAAAATGGGATTCCATGTTAAAGTGAATCAAAGATATTGAGTGAAATGGGAAATTTCACATAGGCGCCATTTGGTTCAAAGCTTTATTGTAACAGCGCGGTACGAGCGAGGTGACAATCTGCTCGCGAACGGAAATACCCCATGGTGACCTGTTTCAATATGGGGGATTTGTCTAGCCGTCAGTGTGTGTGTGTGTGTGTGTGTGTGTGTGTGTATAAGAGAGAGAGAGAGAGAGAGAGAGAGAGAGAGCAAACAAATCAGCATTAGGTTTCCAAATTAATATTTTTAATAAAGCCCCACTCACTTATAATGAAGAAGGAGGATAAGAGCTTGTTCTTCATTTTCATATACAAAATATTAAATACAAACATCATTACAAATTTGACAACCTTGTCAATGTGCTATCAATGCTAAACAAACTAGATAATCATAATGTTAACAAAACAAATTGTCAATGTTATAATCATTTCTAAATATGGGAAAGATGGTCAGATGTATGTAGTTTAGGAGATTAAAACCCTTACTTAGCGCGAGATATGTTATATATAGCGGCCAATATACTACCATAAATGGTGAAGGACGAACCAGAGAAAATCCATATGAGAACCACAGACCCAGGGGAAGGTACTCGCAAGTTTTCTCGAATACCCACATTGTCCGATGCCCAGATTCAAACCCACACGGACAGGGGTGAGATGTCAGTGATCGGTAAAGGTGAGCGCTTAAGTAGATCACTCGGCCACCATGCCTCTTAGTCGGAAGTATAAGGACGGGTATGTATTAAAGGCAAGCAATTACAAAAACTTGCTATGTATCTGAAAGACAAGTTCACGAAAAATAGCATTCACTCTCAATCTAATCCTTCTCGGTCACATGCTGGTTCTATTTAGGCAGGGAAATGTAAGCTTGTCTGCACGCCAACTGGAATGGCCGTATCACGATATGCATTTTACACGAAAAGTTTGTCTGTTTGGAACATGCTGACACTGTTTAGGAGAGAAACGTAATGGGTTGAAGTTTTATCGCCCAGGTGTTATGTATATTTAATCTGCATTGTTTGTTAGGTTCTAGTTATAGTCTATTTGAATGATATGCTGTGGATTGTGTAAAATTGTATTTTTGTAGCTGACCTTGTCCAAAATCAGTGACAGTTTTGTAAGCAATATTGTTTACATTTTGGTGACTGAAGGGTAAAAATTAGGATTATCATCTTGGTCTGAGTCAAGGACATTGTTCTTACCATGTTCTTATTATCATTTAGTAACAGACCTAATAATTAAAACTAAAATTTTATCTTGTAAACATTTGGAACCTTCTAGAATGAAATTTTATATTAGGTAAATTTTTTTGTAGAAAGTGCTAATTGTGACCCAAGTTAAGTAGAGGAGTATGAAATCGTGTTTACTGGAATAATTATAAATTCCTGCAATAACATCTGAAGCATAAATTAGTCTTATTTTTGTGTGCAGTACATCATTTGGGTTGGAATTTATTTATTCAAATTATGTATTCACTGGAAACACAAAGTGCTCATCTAAAATAATATTCTTTGAAATAGAGACTTGGATTTATATTGAAATTCAAACAAGGAAATATTCTTGGATAATATTAGTGTGATTCAAGAAAAGACTGTGGCACATCATTAATATTCAAGCCATCACAGGCACATCAACACTTCCAGTATTGTATTTATTTTAGAATACCACTAAAGTTTATTCAAATCTTCATTGATTAGGACTTGTGTTAGAAATTGTATGATTATTCGGGATATAATTCGCAATACCGTAAGTTATACTTTTCTATAATTTTTTATTTGAGGGAAGTTAGTTGAATTTTACCAAACGTGTTATTTTTCTCTCTTTTCCGCTACTTTAAGACCACAGAGTCATAATGCAGGAAAATCTGAGTGTCATCAATCAAAATTATTTTCTCTCAGTGTACTGCGACAAATGTTTCATTCATAAAAATTAATGCAAAGTTACACGTTGACGTGTTCAGTATATTATTTAGCTATGTAAGACTGATAAATATACGGACATACATGTATGGTATCCTGCAAGGTCAAGATACTTGTGACAGTTGGAAATTTATATTATTGATCGAGAACAGAATGTTTTGGAAAACTGTAATGTGCTGAAGTTCATTGTTTGTCTGCTGTTGTTGAAAACCACCAAACTTAAGCATGTGTGTGTGTGAGAGAGAGAGAGAGAATAGTTATCTCCTACCTAATGTCAAATTTATTTAATATCCAACCTTAACTAGGGGACTTGCTCAAAAGACCATAACAGTTCATCTTTGTCATTATTATTATCGTAATTTACTCAAAAGGCCATAACAGTTCATTTTTGTTATTATTATTATTATTATTATTATTAATTTTTGATGATTTGTGAGTTTCATGTTGTTGCTGTTGTTGTTGTTGTAGGGTTTAACGCCATTTTTCAGCACACGATTGGCTATACATGGCGGCCAGTATTATTGGTGGAGGAAGAACCCGGGAAAACCCCGGAAAGAACCACCGACCCACGAGAAGCTACTGGCAAGCTTTCTCACATACCGACATTGGCTGAATCCGAGACTCGAACCCACGCAGACAGAGGTGAGATGGCAGTGATCCGTAACGGAGAGCGCTTTAGACCGCTCAGCCACTCGGGGCCCCTGTGAGTTTCATAGAAATTGAGAGAGAGAATATTCAAGTTTCTTTTATTTTCAGAACGGCAGATATTATGTTGGAAATTGTTTACTTGACACATTGCATTGTCAAATCAGAACTACACATGCATAAACCTACGTTATACGTCATTCACGTGCAAAACAACAAACTCTAAATTGTATGTAGTCCATCAAATTTAAACTATGAACAAAAACTGTTAATTTTTTATATTTATGGGGTGGGGTGCATATTTATGAAAAAGTACAAAACTTAAGTCACATATTTCTACTTTAATTATCTATTAGTAAATATTTGACTGGTATCATACACAGAAAGAGATAAAATTATGATTTAAATCTGAATAATTCTATATAAATTAAGGGTATCTGTCTGTATGTTAGTAGTGAAGGGGGACTGTATAGCGACGATGGAAAATACATTACAGACCCCCCAGGGTCTGTATGGCGACACGATTGATAGCGACAATGGAACGTCCCCGACGGTGGCTGTCTCCACGAAAGGTGAAGTGTTGGCTTTAGGAAATTGGGTGCGCATTGGCAAAACCAAACGCACGTTCGACAAAGGTTACTTACCCAAGTGGACCACCGAAATGTTTCGTGTCACTGGACGGGTGCATGGCCGTCATCCTGCCGTTTATAAATTGGAAGACATGAACGGGGAAGTGTTAAAAGGAACGTTTTACTTACCCGAGTTACAACGCGTGAGCAAAAAAAGACGACGACGTGTACGACATCGAAAGCATTCTCGAACGAAGAACCCGTTAAGTGGAAAAACGACGTGTCAAAGAAGTCATGGTGTGGAGAACGTGTGTCTAAACCGCAAATCGTCTTTTTCTGCCCAATCTTTGTGGTGTATTGTGTCATCGGTGCGGCCATCGCCAATTTGAGTTTGCAACAAGGAGACAAACAATTGTGGACCATTTATTGAGCAGTTGCATCGGTTACCTTCTTCCCAATCCTTCCCAGAAATTCTCCTCGAACGGAAACAACGGGAATCTTGTGTCCAGTGTCAGTCACCACTGAAACAGCAACAACCACATTTTGGGCGGAGACACTCCTCTACCTTCCAGTTACCTCTCGGACAGCCACAGAACTCTGGAATTATGAACAACAATAACCAATTTTGCTTAACCTTACACAGTGACAGTTCCATGGCGGTGTTTCCCAATAACACTTTGTGTTGCTACACGGCCAAATTACCTCAGGCCATCCAATTAGATCACGAAGCCCATTGGGAAGTGGCTTTGGTGGAAATCATTACCCTACACAAATCAAAAACATCAATGAAAAGCAAAACACTTTCCAGGTTGAAATCCTGATTGCCCAATTGCAAGAAGAAATAAATAAAATCGGGTTTTCATGGGACATCAACTCAGCAAGTAATCAATCCTTTAGTATATACACGTTGAAAATTCCTTCAGGTTATTATTTTAGTGGTGAACATTTGGTGGACACACTTGCGGACAGGTTCAACTTAGCCTTTGGCAAAGCCCTGAACAGAGCCAAAATAAGTGTAAAGATTGTGTATCATAAAGTGGCTCGTCGCCTCATGATCAAATTTCAGGATACTGACACATTGTCCCTCAGGTTTAATGGTAGATTGTTTGAAATTTTGGGTGGATATCCACAGATGGTAGCACACAGATTTGGTCCCGAGATCAACAGTAATATGGATTTTTACAGGGCTTTTGGAAACCCGGTAGAACTGACGAATGACTCAGTTTGGTATTTGTGTACCCCTATGTGGTGGAATATAACGTAGTGGGACACACCTCCGTACCGTTACTGCGTTTCATTTCTTTCAAAGTGGATAGTACCACGGAAAATGACCAGGAAGGTGCAAACACATATCACGTACACTGTGAATTTGTACATGCTCACTATTTACCCGTCAGTAAGTCGTATTTCGACACTGTCAACATCGCTATAAAAGGAGATATGCGACAAAATATTCCGTTCTCCAAAGGAAAAGTCACGGTGAAACTCCATTTTCGAAAACGATTCTCCAACGAATTGTAAGTCGTGTATCCAGTGTACCGAGGCGTCGATCGATAGCGAGGACACGGTTTAGAAGATATGTTTAAATTAACCTTTTGTTCGGTGGCTCCGATGTTGAAACCGATGGTGACACGAGGACTGCACGCATTGAAAGATGCCGCATTGACAAAAGGCAAAGAATTTCTCTAAAATGTCATCATCGACAAACAAAACCCTAAAGAAGTTTTCTTGAGAGCAGGCAATAATGTTTTGCTTTAAACGGGTAAAGACATTTTGGGCCGACTAGAAACTCCTATAAATGCCCTGAACACTACTGAGTCAGGAATTTCCGCTTCCCTGACGCCACAGCAAGCATACGGCAGAAAGAGACGACGAAGAACACACCCCTTCAGAAACCATCACATTCCTAAAGCTAGAAAAACAAAGAAAAGAAGAACTGCTCGAGACTTGGACGTTTAGATTATTAAATCATAGAAACAGAAATGATGCACCGATTGTCTTGCGCATGTTCCAAATCGGAACTGGATCTGTTTGCCATGCCACCCACCATAATGACAATGCAAAAATCCCAATGGTTCAAATTTCATCCCATTTCCTCTTTGACGGATTCAGCTCCCTTTGAGTTTGAAATCAAAGGACAACCTGAAGATTGCATCGATCTGAATGGCAGTTACTTGTACCTGAAAAACAAAGTGATCAAGACCTTGTGACACTGCTCCAGGAGCCGATGACTGCATGGCTCTCGTCAACAATTTCATGCATTCCTTGTTCAGTGAAGTGGATTTGTGCTTGAATAACAAACTGGTCAGCAGCAGCCTTACCAAGCGTACCTGGAAAATCTCTTGACGTACGGAAAAGTGACCAAGAACACTCATCTGGATGATTGCGTGGTATGGAAAGCTGACAAAGTAGGTGAGAACACGTTTAACGACACAGCCCTGACAGCAGATGACGATCCTCACAATGATGGGATGTTTTCTATCGCTTCCGCGCTTGAACCATATAAAGCGGGGTAGTCTCCAGTCTGATCATCCATTGTTGACTCATCCTCCTATGAAGATGTGCTCAAGATTAGCCAAGTTGAACGAAGCTTACGTGAATTTTCATCGTCAGGAAAAGCCTGATCCCGAATCCTGAACAGACAGAGAATGTCAGAATGTTGAAAGTAACTGAAGACCTGATAGAAGAGCTCTTCATAGAGGAAATAAACAAGGAGAAAAAAAAATGGATGGAGAAGTGCAGACTTCAGAAACAGCAGAGAGACAGCAGCAGGAACCTGACAGAGTTTTTTTCGACTGCCGTGTCGACACCAATGAGTTCTCCTTCGCTTTCCAAAGAAGCAGATCCTATCCTGTGGGAAAGCCTGCCGCCAGACGAGGCCGCAATCTTAGATCATACAAGATTGCCATAGCTCCTCGTTAACAAAAAACAGCCCTTTTCAGGGCTACCCAATACTCTAGAAAAGAAATATTAATTCAATTGCCAATGGTATGTTAGTCAGTTAGAAAACAAAATAGAAGTGTGCTATAGGCACGACAGCCACAGCACTTCATTTTTTTATCTTTGTTAGAAAGTGTGACTATAAACACTTCGCTTCCGTAGCATGTCAAATTTGTAATTAATGTTTGTCAGTAAAAAAAAGTGTTTCTTTTAAGTCCGCGCGTTCCATGTTTCTTTGGGTAATTAGCTAGTTGGATTATAGTGGTTTTCGTTCTTTTGAACATGTACCACTTGTTTATGCACGCACTGCGTGATTTTTAATTACTCCTGGGGGAAGGAAAAGGAGCCTCATCCCCAGGCTTTTATGTACTCACAGAGTACTTTTTAACTTAGCCACTCAGGTGTAGGACTAACTAGTCCTTAACAACCTGACTGAAAGGCTAATAAACATGAGTGGGAATAGTCACACCACACACTCATTTTTCTTAGTTGGATTGAAATGCCCCAGGTGTCAACCCAAGCAGTATGTGACGCCCGCTACGATTGGTCGGCAGCGATGACGTCACATTAGGACACCTGGTCTCGTGGCAGGTGGAAATCGTTCCACATACTGCCACGTGTACGTTGTCCGAGCGTGGTAAAGGAGGAAAAGTACTCAGAAAGCCAGCCATGGATGTCATGTACTCCCCAAAACGCCAACCCGTACTTATTCCAAATCATATCCAGTTTTACTAATGGACAAAATATACCAATAATGTGTTAGCCACCTCTGCAATTAATCAAATCATAAGAGTTATAAATTTTGAATAAAATTTTCCGAACAAGTTTGAATTTAGTGTACACAGTGTACATACTTATTGAAATTAAAAACCAATCGGTCATGTTTAAATGACTTATAGCAATTGAGTAACGCATGGTAAATGAGTAAGTGTGAGAATTTAAACGGCGGTACCAAAACAGCTCAATTCAGATGTAAGATTAGTTGATCTAGGAGTGATACCAAGCCAAAATGGATCCCTATTATATATTTACAGGTAATTTTAGTAGCCCTAAGAACGGCTTTTGTTTTTAGGCAAACGTTCCTCGTCTGTCCTCTGCTTCCCTGCATAGCTGGGCTGTTTGCTTTGTTCGTTAGTTTCCCCTGGAAAGGCATAACCAAGAAGTTTAGCGATGTATTTAGCCGCCTCGGTCAGCTGGCGTAAGGAGAACTAAGTAAGCTTCATAATAGAGCGCCAATTAATGTATTGGATTGCATTGACGAAGTGGCCCGCTTTTTTGATATCATCAATTGCCTTTCCCAGTCCCATATTCCGGTAGACAGAGCCTTCCTTTTTTCCACTCTGTTTAGGTGGTGCAGGTTCCTCAGCTTCATCGCCGCTGGATGATGATACTTCCAGGGCCGCTGCCAGCGTGGAAGTTTCAAATTCTTCGGGGTCGTCTGCCAACATTGCCTGGATTTGGTTGAGTATGTTAGTAGACATAGCTGTGGAAGCGTGATTTAAAAGTTCAGCCAGATGTTGTATAAGAGACAAGGAGACGGTTAAGAGTATATCAGGAATGCAGTATAGATAAAGATTTATTTTTAAAAAAAAAATTAAAAAATTATTTTTTTTTAATTTTTAATTTATTTATTTATTTATTTTTTTAATTTTTTTTTCTTTCTTGAATTCCTTATTTATTTTGATTCCTTATCTTATTGGTTTGGAGTGAAAACTTGTTTTATGGTTGTTTGTATGTTATTATGGAGTCCTGCTTTAATAAATTCCTATTTTCCTATTTTAATTTTTTGTGGCCTTAATTGGTTTTTATTATTCGGGTTATGAACGGCTGCGTCAGTCTGTGAACCCACGAGACCTAGCAGGCCGTCATAATTCCAAACCAGTGATTTTGTAATATTCGTCCTTAACTGGTTTGTATTATTCGGGCTATGAACGGCTGTGTCATTCTGTGAACCCCCGAGACCGAGCCGGCCGTCATAATTCCCAAGCAGTGATTTGTAATATTTTTGAATGGTCTTTGATTTACTTTCTTAGATTTGTTTGATTAGATTAGATTCGTGTATAAAACTTATGATATTTTAGAATGTTAGATTAATATTGGGGTTTGTGTTCATCAAGAATTCTGGGTATGTTGCAGGGGATCCAATATTATGCTGTTTAACTTTAAACTTAGCCCTTTCTTTTTCAAGTGTGTGGCAGTTGTTAAAAATGTGCTCTATGTCTTCTGGGACCCTGCAGTGGTAGCAGTTAGGGTTATGTGGTTGTGGTCCTATGTACTGTCCGAAGCTGTTAGCCAGCTTGGTTTTGCCCGTGAGTATTCTTCACATGTGTAGATAGTGTATTTGTGTTTTGTTTTGCTCCTTTCCGTTTGTGGATAATATATTTGTCGTTGATCTTTGCTTCTTCATGTGTGTGGATAATATATTTGTGTTTTGTTTTTTCTTCTTCCCCTGTGTGGATAGTAGATAATATGAGAAGTGAGTGTACGGGATGTTTTCCTTCACGTCCGTGCTTGACACGTAAAAACTCTAGCATCCGTTATCCGCGCCATTCAACACTGAATAACAAAAGAAGATGGTAGCAGCCTCAGATTTATTTAATAATTTGAAGAATATTTTTTTTTATCCATCAGTACCTTATACTGTAATACTGTTAATAGCTTCATGGACACTCGGGTACGTAGTAGGATTATTATATGCAATATCTTTTAAACAAAAATACCACAGGGTCTCTGATCAATAGTTATTTTGTACAACTGGACCATGATAATATCTCGGTGCAGGACCACCTAAAACTTTAAAATCAAAATGTCAGATCCTGCATCTTTAAAAGAGAATATTTATTGACGAATCCCTTTTTTAAAGTGAAATTACTCCAAGGTCCCCGAACTATAATAATTTTCCAGAGCTGGGAAATTGCAATATTTCAGTGCTGGACCATATCTAGTATGCAGGGGAGTTTGGAGGGAGGGAGGGAGAAGAGGGAGAATGAGCCAGGCCATAATGAAATTCAAAATCTCCAGAAATTGTCATTCTTGCACTCCACCAACTACTCAAAGTACAATGAAGTCCTTGTCTAATCATAGTTTTGCAATTTCATGACTACCGAAAATACATTTGAGCTCCTACACATTGTAATATATTGATTGTGCATTCCGTAGAGTGATAATTAAGCTGAAAATTTAGGAATTACATGAACACTGGCACAAAGCTTTGTGATACAGGGGGAGCAATGGCCCAGTACATACTGCGCCGGACTCGTGACAAAACGGGTGCGAATTTGACTGCTGCCAACTTCCGAATCAGTGAGGTTCGGCTAGCGTGATTGGTTAATGGGTAAGGCATTTGACTGCAATTGCCTGGGCAGTAAATAACTTAATTTTGTTGATTTACAGTAAAACACCGTACAATACTAAACAATATTGTGATAGATCAACAGTTTTAAGACAGGTGATATAAATATTTCGTGAGAAGAACTTAAAAGCAACAAACAATCGCAGTTTTAAGGGATAACGTGCACTTGTTTGCACGTTTGGATGGGATACAAATTTAATCAAAACTATATGTGTCCAAAAATGACTTTCAGGCTAATGAAAATGTTTTGTCCATTTGAACATCAAAACGATATTCAGCAATGATTTAGAAAAAATAAAGAGTTTTCAGATTACTTAAATGATAATATCGAAATAAGCAGGAACATTTTTAATAGTATGGTATAAAGGAGGAGTACATTACGTAATTGATGTTGATAAATATTTATAACAAGAAAATATTCTGTTAATGTTACAGTATAAATTGAAGATCTCGTAAACTGTACAAGATCAGCCCACAAAGATTCCACAAAAATCAAGATAAAATGTACGGAAAGGAAAGTTATATAAGACTGCATGTGGTGAGTACATGAAGTATTTCTTTTTTCAACGAACCATTACACATTAATGGACTGGATTCCAGGTGAAGCAAGAAAGGATTAATATTGAAAGCAGCAGAGAGGGCGAACAGACCAAGATCGAAAAGCGTCGAAAAACTAAAAATAACCCTTCCTACGAACAAGAAAAAAAAAATCGTCGACACAAATTTAACCAAAAGCGTCGACACAAATTGAGGCAAAAATAAATCTTCCAAAAGATTTCTCAAATTGGTGTTACTTTACCGTCATTATCTTTTTTTTGTTCGTAGAATGGCTTATTTGACTACGTGAACACTTTATTGAGGTCGCGCCCTCTCTGCTGCTATTCATCCAAATATTTTATCAAGTCCAATAGGATATCTTGTTCTAGGATCGTGCAAATTTATTGTTATAAATCCATGCGGAGTAGCTTGCGCTCGTGAAAAGAAGTTTTTAAATTTAATTATATCCATGTCACCGCTGCACCAAGTTTGATGAATATTTCTCATCGTGTGTGTATCAACTCCATTAAACACAACTAAAATATCACAATTATCTCTAATCACTTTCGGAATTTGTGTATACCGCTGAGTACCATAGATCACATCTGTATTTTTATGTCTACCTCGAGAAAATACTCTAGCTGGGTTTGCTTGTTTATCCAGTATTACATCATCATACACAACTAAATTATTAATAAACCCATCAAGATCATCTACGGACGGTGCTTCTTCGATATCTGTTATAAAATCAATAATATTTTCACCGTCATTTATTAATCTTGCTTTTCGTTAAAGTCTTTTAATGCTTCATAACACCTCTGATCATCAACGGATGGTGCTACCAAATATAATTTGTCCCATATCAACCACCTCATTATCAAATTAAGTAGTAATTGCGTCTTACCCGATCCAGATGGTCCTATGATAATCATTCTGATGGAATTTGGTAACGCAGGGTGATGTTTAACTGGCTCTCGTCGCCGAGTTGCTGAGAAATCAATTATATCCATATATTTTATAACATGAATCTATATTATTTACGTTGCAGATCTAAAACTCCAACTACTGATTTAGCTACGGTTACAACAAAAAATAAAAAACATAACGTATGGTGGAAAATGTTCTGTATGCGGTAGAAAGAAATTTTCGTTTTTACCTAATAAGCGCGGTGGTGATATTGCTAAATTAATGTCAAAGTTTCCAGGTGTTCCATGGGCTAAATACCCAGGAGAAAAACATCTACCAGGATATAATTATTGCGGTCCTGGTACTCGACTCGATATTAGACTTGATAATCAGGATCAGCCAAACCCAGGCGAGGAACCAATAAACGCTATTGATAAAGCATGTCACGCTCATGATGTTGCGTATAAAAGTAAAAATCTACAAGATAGGCATATTGCAGATGTGAAATTAATTCACGCGCTAGATTCTATAAAAAATAAAAATATCAAAGAAAAATTAGCTAATTAGTAAGATCTGCGATGAAAGGTAAATTAGCGCTTGGGTCTGGTAATATATAATGGAATCAATTTATTATAGTCCAAGAGGATACTGGAGAGGCAGAGCAGCAATTAGTAAACTTGCTGATGCAGCAGCGGTTAAACATTCTACTGCTGAAGCGTGGTTATCCAGGCAAGCGATATGGCAAATTTACCTACCAACACCGACACGAATTCAGTACGCGTATTTCGATGTTAGTGTTCCTAATGAAGTTCATCAAGCAGATATTTTATTTTTACCACATGATACTGTACGTAGAAAAACATACAAGTACGCGTTAACTGTTGTTGATGTTGCAAATAGGTATAAAGAGGCAGAGCCGCTATCAACTAAAACATCTTCTGAAGTATCTGATGCATTTGAACGAATTTATCAACGAGGTGGTAGGCGATGGCCACAACTTTTACAGGCTCATCCTGGCAAAGAATTTCTTGGTCCAGTATTATCGCTGATGAAACGATATAATACCAAAATACGACGAGGGCATACTGCAATTCACTGTGATCAGGCAATTGTTGAGCGATTTAATCGAACACTTGCTGAGCGGTTATTTGGATATCAATACGCGAAGGAATTTATTCAAGATAAAAGATCTCGTGAATGGGTTGAAAGATGACCAAGCGTGATAGCTGCATTAAATAATGAGATTACACGAACAACCAATATGAAACCCATTAATGCAATTACAAAAAAAAGATATACCAATACAACGAAAGGATATTGAAAAACAAAAAATACTGGGTGATGTTACAGTTAGATATTTATACGAGCCCGGTGAACTTGAAGGTGGTAAAAAAAAGAGCGACTGATCCTATTTGGAGTGTTACCACACATAAGATATCCACCGTGACAAGATCCCCAGGTAGACCCGCAATCTACAGGCTGGATTCGGCTGCTCCTCAACGTGGATTTACACGTGAACAACTACAAGTAATTCCCGAGGATACACAACTACCACCGCGATCACTTAACTAGCACTCAAGGCGCTGGCGCCTCTACGTCGATTACACTCAAGACAGGTCAACATCACATTTTTTCGTGTATGACCGCGACTACTATCTTTTCTGTCTACGGTAAATTGTCTTGAATCATTATTCCAATATCTCCACAACATTATACAATTACAGCTTGCGCAATGATTATTCTGCTGCTGTTTTAACTCAATAATAAATTCAAGATCAAGATCAAAGTGGCGCATATTTTTTTTATCAGATTGTTTGTATCCGATTAATTTTTTTCTTATTATATCTTCGTCGATGATGATGCTGGTTTTATTAACGATTTCAGGAATTATAATTCTCCGTAACTGAGACATTTTTCTAACCCTTGATACCGCTAAATAAATTAAATTTGACCACTCGATACGATCGTCTACAATCCAGACTCGTGTATCAGAAATACTTAATCCCTGAGACGAGTGGATCGTCATAGCGTATCCCAACACCCATGGAGATTTGTCAGCGCGTAATGCATCTTCGACAACACTGATATCAACAGCGACAATATCATTTAATACGAGATTTTGTTTCTCAGTCTGCCCTGGAATATCAACATTAATATTCTGTTTTCGTGTATCTGATGGTCTATAACATAACGGTACGGGCAATTCTGAGTATTTTTCTTTATGCAGCTGAAATAACTGCTGTTGTAAAGCGTCTCTGATTATTTTTCTGTTTGCTACTATTAAATCGTTGGGTCTCCATAAATTCAAAAAATCGTTCATTGAGGTCTCTGAGATCACTTCGCGTATTATTTCACACTGAATTTTGTTTGATTGTAATCTGATTAATTTTTTAAACTCCTTTAAATTTTCATCAAGAGCTCTATGATCATCATCTATTTCTTCGTAATAATAAACGAAATTTTTTAACCAATCATGTGGAGATGGTCCAACAAAAGGCGGCGGTTGACCATGATCGGCACACATTATTATAGCGGTATTTTTCCTCAACAACCAATCAAGAAACGTTTTTAATATATCCAATGACACCGTACATATCTCGTCCCAAATAATTATTTTAGGTATATATTTTTCTCGCATTCGTTCAGGAGTCCATGTATCCCCGCGCCACCGAAAAAAACTATGATACGTGCACGATTGTACTTGCCGTTGTTTCATCTCTCGTGCAAGTCTATGTGTGGGTGTCAGTACGATCATATCTGAATTTCTAAAAACATTAATTGCTAGAGTCGTCTTGCCGCATCCACCAGGTCCATTAAGAGATACTGTCTTATATCTAGTTATTGGATCACTCACCGACGGCGCTTTCGACATTTCTGATATTTTATTACACTTGCGAACATCTGCTGATTCTGTATAATTGTGTAATATTTCCTTTTTTATTCTCCACGAACTCCATCGTTCATCATTACTTATAAATTCCATAACAGACTCTAAATATTTACTCGAAATATAAAACGAATCCGTTGCGACTCTGACTGCGGTCTCAGGAAATCTATTAATCATCGATAATAAATTTATGGAAACATAAGCCAACATAGAAGATCTTAGATGAGTATACTGTGGGGAGACATCATTTATGTAACTAACTATCGTACCCAATTTTGTTCCGTCGGATAAATAAACACTTTTCTCGATTTACAAATATATCTCTCGCTGTTGCATCAGCGATTATAAAATCGTATTCGGCATCATCTAGAATTAATCGTGCGTAATGTCTTTTATGATCATATGCACCACCCTGAGTAAATTTGCCTATAATTCTTCTGCCGAGATCTTTTGAGGTTTCTCGTTATTTTTAAGTTTAATCTCGAGAATTTTAGGAGCTTCTTTGATAATATCATCTTCGGAAACACCAGGACATTTTTCCTTAAATTCCTTAATAACTTCATCGAGACTGATAGAATCTGGCATGGGCAACCAAACTTCGGTCTGCGCGTGATACGATATAATTGCCTTACTGACAACCAACGATGTCAGTACCGCACAATCTAGCATATATCGTAATAAAACTATAGGCGCCCAACGTTTTTTACAAAAATGTCTACCAAACCAAACATAACAAATTTGGTGGAGATTTTCGTTAAACTCGAATGATTCAACACGAGCGAATCCAGTCAGATCAAAATCAGGTAATGGACCATTAATTGCCACTCGCGTCATCTCGTTTGTAGGGTGGCCAAATCTTTTAAAATACACAGAACAATCTCCGTATCCTAGAGAACTTCCCGGATAACATGCAACCATATCAACCGAAATAACATCATTGTAATTATACTTGGTATTCCACAATTCACCGTGTCCGTATTCGACGCAACTTGCGCGTACGTCCTCGAGTAAATCAAATCTTGTTGGTTTCCATGAATTTTATTCTCTAGCAAAATGAGCCGCAACAGATGGAACAGTAAAACAATTAGATAGTAACTTGTCATTTTTTTCCGCGTGTTTGTACTTGAAAAACTTCTCCGCGAGATTTTTCATCTCGTCGTGGAGAGATTCTGTTCGATATATTTCACCGTTTGGTCTAACAAACTGATCAAATCCACCTTCCTCATCACTTTTAAATAACCATACCGATACAGGATCGTTTTTACTTATTTCGTTAATAAAATCAAACATGCCTCCCCCAGAATTATCGGGGGGGGGGGGGGTAAAACATAACAGTTCGATCACGGGGAAATATTGTTACTGCGATGGTCCATGCATGCGCATTATGATCAGTAATATTTATTGGAGCTCCTTTCGATTTATATTTTGATTCGTATAATATTTCTCCGGTTATCGTTAATACTGTTATTGGAAATTTTAATATTTTTCCTAATTCAGCAACATCTTTTATTGTAGCACCGGTATCCTTAACTGAATCAGCCCACGAGTTTATTTTTTCACGTCTTAAATCAGTTAATCCGTTTCGACGCATCGCGTTTGTAAAGTGTTCTATTACTCGTTGGGCTACACAATTTAACCTTGAAAATTTCATGGGTGCCAGTTTATCAACGCTGGGTTTTTTTATTTATCTCATAGATTCCATAAATAACTGCTGTTACAGGGTACGCTCGCTCATAATACGGTTTGTCAATACCAGTCAATAGACCCGGTCTGGATTTTTTACTTAATATGGCAGTTTTTTTATTACCAAGGACAGGATCATATTTGTCACGGATAATCCAACTATCTGTTTCTGTTAACACAATAAATTTTACTCTGAAGAAATATTTTTGATTACCCTCGTACTCAGCGATGTAGTTAATGATAGTTGCCGCTCGTTTGTCATTCACTGTAGCATCAACAACTTTGTCCTTGACAGAGTCAGCGTTGCTTATAATCTTGAACGTTGACCATACATGAGATGCACCATCCGTGTAAAATTCTTTCTTGGCGTCATGAATTTTCGAGATCAAACTTTTATTTTTCGGATCAACCAGATTTCGTACTGGTAAGTCAGGAGACATTGTGTCGAGATTAAATTTATATTTAGAAGGCCTAGTTTGGGATAATCTCTCGAATTCGTTCATATAATTAAAAGAAATATTTAAATAAAAATGTTATATATAGGATGAATCAGTGCAGTTGGCTCATGATTGGCTCAGTAACTCGCTGCAACAAATCCTGTAGAGGTGAATTTTGTTGGATGCCCTTACAAAGTATACGGCGGGGGAGTCTAGGACCAATACCGTGTCTGCGATGTGGTGTTGGAGTACTAGGAAAAACAGGATTATGTGCAAATTCGATGGAAAACGGTTCAGAGAACTTAAGAGATATTATGACAACAACAAAAAATAACAGTGAAAAAGCTATAAAATCCGTGGAGGATTATATATCAAGATTTCAGACAAACAATGATTTAAACAAATAATATTATTATATAATGGAGCAAAATGAGTTTGTGAGACATCCTATAATAACAAACTACGAGGCAAATCGTAATGGTGTCATTAGACACTGTAGGTTAAAAAAACCGGTTGGTCATGTCATTAATATTGGTTATCTAGCGTTCACATACGAAGGGAATAAGAAAAGTTATCTCTGTCATCGTTTCATCTACGAATGTTTCTTCGGAGTGATCAAGGATGGTCTTGTGATCGGTCATGCTGACGGGAATCCTCAAAATAATTATTTATCCAACCTTCGAGTTGTTACACAGAGCGAGAACTCTGCACGTGGTAATACTGGAAGACGTAAGACAGTTTCTAGAAGGGTGATCAAGTCTACAAATACAGAGACTGGTGAAGAAATAATATTTCGTTCGATGGATAATGCTGCGAGATATTTTGATATTCACTCGTATTCGATACAGCTCGTTGCAGAAAATATATATAAAACTGCTTTCTCAAAAAATATAAACAGAAAATCACCTTCCAATACCAATAATTATCATCACTAGCAAGTATTATATTATTAACTATTTATTTAATTATTTATCTTTCTTGTCAGAAATTCTCATTATTATACTACTTATTTTTCGACTTAAACGAAGGGAGGTAATTTTCTTCTCGGTATAAGTTCGTTAATCATCCACATAGTAACTGTACCCGTGGAAAGATATTTATGGTTTCTAACTTACAAAATATACGGTTCGTGTATTTTCTGCTCTATTCGTGAAACATTTAGAACAGCGTACTATATATAGACAGCGCATAAAATGCATGTATATTTCAACTAAAATACAGAAAACCGAGCGCAGTATGACATGTATATTTCAGCTTACTGAGTGCAGAAACCAGCGTCTAGTCTGTATCGATCGTGGCGGGTTAATTTTAGATCCACAGTACAGTACAGGGATCCTGCATATATTGACTCGATTACAGAAATACGTGTATAATAGTGTTTGGAATTAAAAATCAGTTGCATTTTCCTTGTTCAGTGCAGAAATATATATAATACGAGATTGTGTACGTATGTGTAGTTATTTATTTTTCTTTTTTTTTTATCGAGTAATATTTACAACTAAATACTCCCTTGACTGTGTTTTTCACGGATACAGATTTACGAGTGGGAAATCTCGTAATATTACTTCCTTCATTGAACAGTTATAGGGAGGATGGAAAAATCTAGCAGTTAAGTTAGTATATGTAAGATCTAGACCGGATTGTTCTATCATAGATGGCGTGGATCATAAACGGCATAGTAAATAGGGAATTCCCTAATTATTTTTATTATCCAGAAAAATATTAGCTTTATAAATCTAACTTGTTTGGTGAAAATATATTATATAAACGTATTTCTTGAGTTCAGAATTGTATTTTGAGCAAAAATACTTGAAATCAGTCCCTTTTCAATGATTATTAGCTATGTATTAATTTCTAAAACATATGTTTGTAAGAAGGTTCGATAGCTCCGTTAGTAACGTACTGGACTGTGACGCTTGCGAACCAGGATCGAATCCCATGACTGACAACTGGTCGGTGGTTACGCATATTAGCGATTTTTATAATTGATTGGGGACGCCAGCCCCTCTCCTCTCAATAGAACTCTCCAACCACACATCACTGGTGGTTGATACATGTTTTGTATCACCCACAGACTGATTATTGGGGGGGGGTGTTCTGTTGAGCGTAGAAAATGGCCTCATTTCATTTCATTCATTCATTTCATTCATTGCATACATTTCATTACATATTTAATGAACTTCCTAAAACTCTCGAATAGAGGTTCATTTCATTTATATATGTTTGTGCCGTCCTTAATTAAGATTGTCATTCATTGCATACTTATTGAACCTGCTTAAACACTCGAATAGAGGTTCATTCATGTCATTTATATATGTTTGTGCTGTCCTCCCTCTCGGGCCTCTAGACCGTTGTTTGACGGGTTAGGGGCTCTCATAGGGGGTAGTATTTCGTGTGCCCGTTGAACTTGGTAGAATGCGGTGGCAAGCTACGAGTTCGGGCTTGTGCTGTCCTTGAAACATCCCTCCGAACTCGCTAAACATTCGATAGGGGTTCCATAGGGATATATTTTTTTATTTTAAAGATTTATATATTATATAATGAACCAAGAAAATATCAAAGACATTATTTCTGCTATTAAAAAAACTAGAAGAAAACGGAATTAATATATCTGATGAACTAAATCCTGAAAAAATAATATCTGATTTTGAAACGTTAGAAGAACTTCAAAATGAAAAATAAGTATGTTCTATCATCTCAACATAAGTTCATAAAGCGGATTCGGGCAGCTATGTTTCAGTCACTAGCTATGGTGAACGATGATCAAGTAAATGAATTTGTTCCTCTTTCTGTTGCAGTAGAAAAGGTCAGATCGGGATTATCCAACGAGTACGAAACGAAACAAACAATCAGTACCCGCATAAGATACTTAAGAAAAATTATGTCAGCAGGTAACGAAGTTACAAGTTACCAAAGCAACCCTGAGTAGCAATATTCTGAAATATTATTTTTTTTTATTTCTGAAATATAAGATCTGATTGATTGGCATAATTTTGAGTACCAAACTACAAATCTGATTGATTGGCTTAATTTTGAGTACCAAACTACAAATCTGATTGATTTGTATACTTTTGAGTACCAATCGCCCTATCAGAATTACAAATCTGATTGATTGGTATAATTTTGAGTACCAATCACCCTATCAATAATAAAAAAATAAAATATTTCAGAATAATAATAAAATATTTCAGAATAATAATAAAATATTTTTGTAGTATATTTTGGAAAACTGATTGATTTACACGAATTTGAGTACCAACCACCCCATCAGAATTACAAAACTGATTGATTTGCATATTTCTGAATAAAAACATATTTCAGAATAATAATAAAATATTTTTTTTTCTAGTATTTCTTGCAAAGCTGATCAATTTGAGTACCAAACTACAAATCAGAGACACAATCCGATCGAATTCATAAAAATAAAATATTTCAGAATAATAATAAAATATTTTAAAATAATAATAAAATATTTCTTTTCTGAATAAATTGTTTCAGATTATAATAATTATTTACAAAACTGATTGATTTGTATAATTTACCCCATCAGAATCAACAATCTGATTAAATTTACACGACTTTAAGTACCAATCACCCTATCAGACACACAATCTGATTAATTTGTATACTTTTTGAGTACCAATCACCCTTTCAGACACACAATCTGATTATTTTGCATAATTTTAAGTACCAATCACCAAATCAATAATAAAAAATATTTTATTTATTCTGAAATATTTTATTTTGAAATATTTTATTTATTCTGAAATATTTTTATTTATTTAGAAATATTTTATTTATTCTGAAATATTTTTATTTATTTAGAAATATTTTATTTATTCTGAAATATTTTTTATTCATTTTGAAATACTTTATTTATTCTGAAATATTTTTTATTCATTTTGAAATATTTTATTTATTCTGAAATATTTTATTTATTTTGAAATATTTTATTTATTCTGAAATATTTTATTTATTCTGAAATATTTTTATTTATTTTGAAATATTTTATTTATTCTGAAATATTATTTTTTAAGTTGATCGAGTTTAATACAGGAGTGTGCATAATTTAGAATCTGATCTCTGTTACAAATGATCGCGACAATATGTTCTCGACGAAGCTCATCTAACTGTTCTTGTGTTAAAAGAAATCCTCGTTTCCGTATTCATCAAGAACTAAATTAACGTTAAATTGCTCTATGTTTGGAGGTTGTGAAAACGCTGTTCTGATGGCGTTTTCAAGTACTTCTTTGTCAAGTATAAAAACCCTCACGTGCTGGTACATTATATAATATTTACTGGATCTTTAAGATCAAAGATCTACGATACAAGTCCTTAAGATTTCACATACAGATTTATTACAAGCTCTTCTCCACGTATGTCAATTAAGCAATTAAGGCGGTCTGTGAGCTTAAAATTTATTCGTGTTAACACATTATTGTGACACCGCAGATACACAGGATTAGTTGGTTCTTGCACGATTAAATTTCCAGGGGATACTTGTGGTGTAAATGTATATAAAATATATCCCTGTTTGAGCCTGATTTGATTTTCCGAGATTATTTGATAGCTACCATCAATTACGTCACAAACCAGATTGACCACGATCATGCTGGTTATATTAATGATTCGGGGGGATACATGCCTGCCGCCTCCGTATGGATCATTATTATGTCTGAGAACAGTTGGAGGTGGGGCTATTTTTCTCCACAAAGCTAGTATTTTAGGAAAATTTTCCGTGATAAGATCCTTGAGTGTTTTTCTTAATTCGCCAGTTTCAATTCCTGGTAGTGTAAAATTTAATAAATCTGCTTCAGTTATTTTATAATGATCAATGTATGCTTGTTTGATACTTTTTCTTCCTGTATCTATATAATCATTAGCACTTATTACTTCAATAATAGTCTGATTAAAATATTTAAGATCTAATACAATTTGATTTAAATGTTGTATCGTTGCAATGATCTGATGTTTTAGATTGATATTGGGATACTCCAGGATATAGTTTTTAAATAAACTTGCTAATGTCGTTAATACAGTTGTGTGTTCAGTTTTAATTCTATTAGCTGATGATCTGAAATCTCTTTCATAAACAATATTAGTTGAAGTTTTTCTATCAACATCAATCAAGGAAAACGGTGCCATAGGATATAATTTTCCATCATGAATAAAACGAGTATCATCCCTACCAGTCCATGGATACAAATTTCGGTATTTTGGAGTTGTTATAAACTTGGCTTCGTCCGTGAGAAATTCAATTAATTTTGGTTCTTGTGATCCTTCATACACTGGGGGAACATCCGGCCAACCTAGTACAGATCTTATCGTGGACTGATAAATATCAACGACGTAATCAGGAGAATGTATCTCAACCACAGAAGATAGCGTCGGTTCATGAACGTTAATTGATATTTTCGCTTCTTTTCCGGTTATTGATTTTATTCTATGCTGAAATTCCTCATTGATCTCTTCAATCTCATAACTACCAGTGGGTATTCCAACATCTATCCAGTCAGGAGCACCATCTGGTTTGTTCTTGTTAGCAAATACAAGCGAATTATTTGCCGGTGTACCATTAAATGACTTTGATCTGATATTTGGCCAGTTGTAATATACCCGTAATTGAGCCAGTGCTATTTCCTTTACTGGAATTGCAGCAGGAAAGTTAATACTAAATTCATGATTAGTTGAACTTACCGAGATCATCATTATCTTTGGTGGAGTTGTATTAGTCACGATCTGCTAGAGAAATTCCGTCATTATTAGTACTTGTATCTTTAATACCAATACCTTCGTGATATATTTTAGTCATCATTGAAAACTCAAAATCAGATATAATTCCATCACTGAGACTCACTGATAACAACGAAGACAATTTCGAGTATGCTACCGTCGTTGTATGTAATTTTATTATGTAATCGGATAATTTTTCATTCATGCAGGTGCATATTTTTTTTTTTGTGATGATATTAAGCATACCACCTGCAATAGTTGTTGCTGCTGAAATACATATTGTTACGGCTACTGGTGCCATCATTGTCACCGCTGATAATATAACACCTGTTCCAGCAACAACAGCGGATACTGAATAAACGATCACGTCCACGATAACTAATCGTCATCGATATTTCTTTACTTTTACTGTATGCTGTTCGACTCGATCTTTTAATGCTGCCTGCCATTCACGCGCTTGATTATACCTGTATTGTGCACCGTCCATATATTTTTTATGAAGTAACCAATTGAGGTGTTTCAGCTACAAATTCCAAACACCACCAGTAAGATGTTGCGGTTAATTTCTTATCAGCTGCTTCCAGAATAAAAATTTCTTCGCTTCCGCTATTTAATATAACAGTTACAACCCCGGAAAACTTATCAGTTGAATGACGCCATGGATACGTTGTAAATATTTAAAATTTTGCAGCACTGAACACAGATAGCCTGTACACACCAGTGACTGTTGCAGTATATTTGATAGTTTTATTTTGCTGCGACCATGTTGCAAATTCAGATGATACAGTGTATACGATGTTGGTAATATGCCCGGGAGTTATTCTGGCTGAAATTTTAATTAAATTGGTTTTATTAACGATCTCAGGAATCCCCGCTACGATGTCTTGCTGTGTTCGTTTGATCATGTCGATGTTCATCTTGATATCAACGAGTTTTATGTCAACAGCATGCGGATCACCAAAAAATTCCTCTGCGGTTTCATTAATTTTTCTAAAATTTCTGCGAAGATTTGTGAATGCGTTTACATGAACGTCATACTCGGTCCGCAACGTGGATAGCTTACCATCTACGGTATTGTAGTTGACGTCGACGTATTTTTTTGTTGCTGCGTCTTCGTCGGATGTTGGATCTCGTAAAACTACTATCTTATTTCCGTTCATGCTGAGTTCACCCGTTATTGTGTCACTGGTATTTTTTTACGCGATTAGCAACACTTTTTGCAATTTCATCTCTGATGGCTGTAAACGATACACTTGAATCCCTGATTTTGCCGCTGTCAGTAAACACAGGGATATTATCCGTAACTGCACCGAGTACTCGTCGAACTATATCATTCCATCTGATGTTGCTCGTTTTTAGTTTTCCGTATCGATCCTGAAAAATAACAACCTCATCTGGGTCAACTCCAGCAAGATTCATGATATCAGCGAGTTCATCTTTAGTCGCGTACTTTGACAAATCAATGTCCGATTTTTTTTAATTACTGGTAGAAGAAGATCTTCTGTAAATATCAACCATTATAATTTAAGATCTGTTTAAAATGAATCGGTTGCTTGTATAATCATGCACGATTTTATGTGGCGGTTTGGATGATTTTGATATAGCATTAAGTACATTAATTGCCTCACGGCCACATATTGGCAGATCTGTCATTGTTTGTGTGGGTAGTGTCGAATACCAAACTTACGCGTGAAGTGGCTCGACATACTTGATAAATTCAATGGGTGGAGCTAACCCATATGAATCAAAATAAACGATTCCACGTGGATCAACCGCGTATGATACCCAATGAGTACCAGGTCCTGAATTCGAGTCGAGATTAATAATACCTGTTTCGAGTTTGTTTGGTTGTTTCGGTAATTGATGTCGCATAAAAACACCTCTAAAGGCTTTTATTTTTAATTTTTTAGCAGCTTTTATCAAATCAAAATTTGATGCTGGAACGTCTAACGTGGAAGCCTCAGACCTCTTCCCCAGCGAGATCCTGGTAATCTTAGACCGCATCCCTTTTTTTTGTATCCCTTTCCTGTTGCTTTCTTTAGAGCCATTCCAGCAGCTGTTCCAACAGCACCTAATGTGGCTGCTTTTGCTACGGCTGGAGCAGCTGCAGCTATTAACGCTGGAATAGCCACAAGAAATGGAAATATACCACCTGTTTTAACCATGTCCTTGATGGCGCTCGGAGAAAGATGGAATTGAACTCCAGTTTTTGATTCTAGGGCTTTATTGAAATGTTTAATCTGATTATTTGTCAACGATAATTTGTTTGGACCACCACCAATCTGATCTTGTTTTCGTGATATTTTAGTTCCGCATTTGTTGACATTTTTTGACTGAAGCTTTTTGACCTGACCGGGGGTCAGAGCAACATTAACATGACTATACGACATTTTTATATAAATATATTTTTCTAAATAACATGATTAAAGATTTTCCACTGGTGCATCAACGACTCTCATTCGACCACTACCACCTTCAAGTAACATGGCTGAGTATAACTGCGATTGCTGTATAATCAACACCACCTCCTGTATTTAACGCTGCTTTAAGATGTATATCAATGACAGATTGTTTTGATAAATCAAGATGCTCCAGCGAAAAATAATAAATCGGATACAAAGTTCTGAAATCATGTTGTGATATTTGCAACCCAGTATCAACATTTTGATCACGATGATATACACGTCCTATACTATTTTGTTCATAATTTTGTTGTATATTCTCTGTTGGTTCTTGTTGTCCGTTTATCCGTAAAGAAATATCTGTAATACCTAGTTTATCAAATATCATATGAGAGCGAGTTTGATCACCTAATCGATCATGGAGCTGAAAAGCAATAAAAATATGCCGTGGTGCAGAAACACCTTGTTGTGATGCTGTATGCCATGTAAACTGACCGTTAACGTCAGTTTGCATACTATCCGTGACTGACCGTTAACATCAGTTTGCATACTATCTGTGCTTGTTGTTAACCATGACAACAAGGATTTACCACCAGTATCCATGAAAGAAATCAACTTTTGTTCTTCTGCGATTGTTGGAGTCATTACCGGCATCCACAATGAAAGTTTCAGTAATACTACTTTACCAGCATCACCAAGAGGTCTCTACAGAGCATCGTTATCATCACTCTTTCTTACAAGAACAACCATGTGTCTAGCTCCAAAACTAACCTTTCTAACATTTCTACAAAATCCAAAAATATGCGATAGTGGAATTGTACATGAAAATCTTCTATTGGCTCCTAGCAACATATTTCTACGCGCTGCAAATCCCAAGTTGAAATTTTCATTAGGACCATGAACCACTGGCCACACAGCAGCATCAGCGGTATCGTCAGCATTTCTTGGTCGTCTTATATTATACGGATCACTTTCAGGGTGATTAGAATTATCTTTCACAAACATCATTGTGGGACCTGCTGATCTTGTATAATCATCAGAATATCTTGCTAGACCAATTATTGTTGTAGCAACGTCGACATTATTCTGAATTGATTCAATATTTTTTCCATCGATCATATATGTGGCACTATTAAATAATGCCATGATCCCGTTGTTGATAAAACCAACTTTTACTGCATCTCCGTAATTAGTATCGTTTGTTCTTACAATTGTACCTTCTACCTCAAGAAAAGCCTCAGCGGGTAAAAAGTATCTACCTGTGTCATGAACTTGTAGTTCAATTCTTCCTCCACGTTGATCTGGTGTTCGTGCTTCATAAGAATAAAACTGATAATCACGTACCGATTCATCTTTAAGGACAGGTGCTTCCATGTCAAATGCTGTGTCTGATATACGCTTGAACATTTATTAAAATTATTTTCGTCTAACACGAAGATTACCGGCTTTGGAAACTCCACTTCCTGATATCATGCTTGAAATATTATTCCCTGATTCACCAAGTCCTTGATCTGCTAACGCCGCTAGTTTTTGATTTGCAGCCTGATTTATTATTCTACTGACATCTGCGGGCATCACTTCAGTACTTGGTAATTTTACTGGTGGTTGTGATTTTCGTCGCAATAATCGTGCTAGTCTTTCTTTGATTGCCGAGAAAGCCCCACAAGCAACATTAACAACTGCACCTGGAGCTTTTTCACGAACAACATCAATAGCCTTCATCGATAATTGTTTTGCATCAGGCACTACTTTTGGAGCTATCCTTGTGAATAATCCCCGTACAACATCACCAAGTCCATCTCCGTAAATTGCTCTATAGGTTGGTAATCGCGAGTTTACCACTCTGACCAATACGGATTTACGATGATTATTGTGTACTATCATCTTATTTAATTTGTTATTTATCTAACAACTAGTCACTGTAATCATCAAAAAGTTCATCGATAAGTTCTCGGTAAACTTCGATATCCATGATACCACCTTGAAATAATCGCCGACAAATATCATTGCGTCATTAATTATTTCTGGTGAATTATTTCCGGCACGTTTTCCTCCTATGAGAACTTCTAACCATGACACATCATTGAGAATATTGTCAGGACAAACAAAATTATTTCCCAGACCACTCCCCGTTGCTCCTTCTTCTGTTGTTTTCTTAAATAGTCTTAAGGGTGATCTTTCTTCTGTCGTTTTTTTAAATAGTCTTGAGGGTGATACTTCTTCTTCCTCACTTATTGTTCTGAGAGATTGTGATACTTTTGATTCTTTTTGTGCAAGATACATGTCTATTTTTCTGCGATAATCATTATATACCTCATCACTGGAATAAACTCTATCTTTATTGAAATATATACGATATATCCTTTTATACCAGATTTCAATACGAGATGGACTACATTCAGGTTTTAAAACTTTTCCTTTTTATCTTTACTTTCTGCTGCAAGTTTTGATAACGTATCAGTATCACTAATTTCTCTTATGAATCTGATACACCTCCTGGTAAATTTATTGCTCAGCGTAATCATTTCACTTTCATCATATTCCTCTTCTTCTGGTTTTATTATTTCACGATCTTTCATATCACCTATCTCAGTAAGAAGTTCTCTAATACCTTCAAGTATTTCCTCACCAATGGGTTGAGGCTGAGCCGCAGCTATATCAGTTGGAAGATCTAATAAAATCTTTTTTGTTTGTTTAGTTCTTCTTGCTATTTTTTCAGTCTGCGCTGCAGTTTGTTCTAATACTGGAAAAATACCCTTTTTCCTCTTCTCATCTTCCTCCGCAATATCTCCCCATATAGTTTTTTCAACAGCCGCTGAAACTTTCTTAGTAGCTGCAGTGAGGGGTTTAAACAGTTTTTTAGTGTCCTCTTCGTATTCAACTTGTGCTTCTTGTTGCACTTGCAAGTTTTTTCTAAATGAGTCTCTGACAGGAAGAAAATTTTTGATTGCTTCTAATCGTTCTCGAGCTATCCTTGCAGTATGAGATTCCGGATGTACCATTATTTTAATATAACAATTTTTTAATTAATAGCAGCAGAGGGGGTTTGTCTACAATCCTGTTTGGGACAAACATAATTGCAGATGTGGTATGACCTATATGAACAAGCACAGATTTTTTTTTACAAAAGATGGTTTTTGCTCGGATTATGTGGTCTGTTCACCCCCTCTGCTGCTTTGAAAGTAAGGACCAATATTTGTTTGACAAATGATACATTTACCGATACACTCTACATTAGTAAAACCATCAAAAGTTTTACATACATAATACTTTTGCAAAGGGCCACCTTCTAAACTTGAATGAGGAGACATTCAAAATCACTCAACTAATTTTAGGTGATCCAGTTATGTACAAACTTGAAGACTTTAAGGGAGAAGATACTAATGGCATGTTCTATGATGACCTATACAAATTTGAACAAATTATGAAGACCATAAGAATGAAAGATAAAAAATATGTACTATGGAATGGAAAGGATATGTTGAATTGTTTAACACTTCAGGACCAGCAGTAAACATTATTCCATGATGAAAGACAAATGAAGCACAACACATAGAATTAATAAGGCCCTAGAAAATTATAAGTTTGTATCTCATAAAAAAATTTATTTATAGATAATGATTTTGTAGAATGTGAAGAATGTGGAAATAAGTGAATTAAAAAGAGTTAAATTCAGCATGTCAAGTGAATTTGTATGAATCACAAAACCAGATCATTATTATGTTAAGACAAATAAATGAAGCACAACACACAGCAGTAATAAGGCACATGAAAATTAAATTATGAGTTTGTATCTCACTAAAGTTTTATATTATAAAAAATGATAAATAAATCCAAACACCAGGTAAACAACAAAATGTTACAAATTAAAGATTTTGATGTGGCAATATCATAACATGGCAATAAATGACATCACTGAAAAAAAAATCACAAGAGATAACATTCTAATATATGAAGCTGATTCCAACTTGATCATAAAAGGATGAAAAACAAATGCAATGAAAATGACTTCAAGCTAATCTACGAGATTCTTTACCAAACTTTATATCATTTTGATTTACCTATTTTGTCACTAGGAATACTGTTCCATACCACTGGATCATTACAATTAATGCTCTTTTTAAACTATTCCTTCTTTGGCTTTGGCATAATATAATTTTTACATCTAATAGACCTTAAATTTGGAGTACTGTCATCATCTCTTTTGGTGAAAGATAGTGCTTAGGTAGACAGGAATGGCTTTTCTGGGCACTATACATTAATGCAACCTTTCTAAAGAATATTCTTTCATATATTCAAAATGTTTGTGTCCGGACAATTCTCTATACAATGATGTAGACTGAAATAGCTTGCCTATGTTTGGGGTATTAAAAGTTTTGTAATGGTTGAGTTAGAAGCATTATCCCATATTACATTACAATAGCATCAATATGGCTGAATATAACTTTTATAAATGGTGGCCTTATACTGAAGAGGAATGAATGTTCTGATTTTCTTAGGTTGCCAAAGATAAGAATTAACCTTTTATGAATCAAATTTAATTTAAATAGACCAAGTTAGGTTGTTATCTGCAATTAGAACAAGAATTTTATCAAGAGAGATCACTTTAAGGTTGACAATGTCAAACAGAACTTGCAGATTGTCACTATCTATCCTGTTAGATTTTGAATAGATGACAGAGACCTGTAGTAGAGACAGTTGCCTCCCTTACAAATGTAAAGAACATTACAGACATAATGACTTTCTATATTGCAATTATTGCCAAAATTCCCTAAGCAGATTTCATGAACATAATCACATTAAAACTCACTATGCAGAATCCATAGATTTAATTACATTAAAATTCCCTAAGCAGATCCCATCGATTTAATCACATTAAAAATCCCTATACAGATCCCATGGATTTAACCACATTAAAAATCCCTATACAGATCCCATGGATTTAATCACATTAAAAATCCCTATACAGATCTCATGGACATAATAAAATCAAAATTCTCTATGCAGATCCCATGGGTTTAATCACATTAAAATTCCCTATTGTAGATCCCATGAATTTCAGATGCAGGCCACATAAACATGCATGCCAGCACATAAGCTGTGTTAGCATGAGAAAAAATACACGTGTACCAACTTGATTCTGCACTGGTCTGTGATCAGTGTCATCTTTTCCAACTAAAACAGCTGTATAAAAAAGCAAGCCTACACCAACATGAGACAATAATTTAGTTCTGCACCATAATGTCAGTGACTAGTCAATTCAGCCAATCAACTGCCCTGTGTTATATGGATTGAGTACATTTTCATTAAACTGGCTGAAATTCTATCC
This sequence comes from Sinohyriopsis cumingii, assembly GCA_028554795.2. NCBI lineage: Eukaryota > Metazoa > Mollusca > Bivalvia > Unionida > Unionidae > Sinohyriopsis > Sinohyriopsis cumingii. The sequence continues at coordinate 394,429 of JAPYKE020000081.1, forward strand.
TAACTCAACATATGCCATGTCTTTAAAAGGAGAAAAAGAGAAGACATCTTCTGAAAATCATGATTCGCATCCATTAACTATACCTGAATTAGCTAGAAGTTTTAGAATGTCTCTTTCTTCCAGCTAACAATTCATGTTCAATTAATGTTTCATTATTTGATACACAGAGATCTCTTCATCTGCATCACTTTTGTGTGTCACTGCAAGCAATCGCTCATCTTCACTGAAGACAAGGCCACGTGCATGATGCACTCCATCCAGGGTTATCTCTCCTGCCTTTTTTCCATCCAGTGTAAACACTCTGATATTTGAAGCAGCTACTAATAACATCCCATCCACAACACAGGAAGTACGAGGTTCAGTGAGCTTACATGTTTTAGTTATAAATGTGTTGTCATCTTTGATGACAATGATAAAAAACTCTTGAGTTGTATAGTCACTTACACAGATGGTTCTGTTATCCACAGCTCTGACATAGGAAGGACATCTGAAAAGTGTTTCTCCTGAGCTGCCATATTTAATTTCTTGCAAAATCTGTCCACCTTTTGAGCACAAAAAGACTGATCCTGATTCCCTGTTACAGATGACCAATCTGCCATCTTTCATGGAGCTAATACCAGCACATTTAAGTTTGAATGGTATGGTTGAAACAACAGACAACTTACCCTTTGTATCCACCACATGCAATACAGTTTCAAATGGAAATGTTACTGTAACAAGATATCCATCAGTAAGTGCAAGGCAGTCTGGTCTAGTTTTAAAAGCCAGTTTGTCTTTCAGTGTACCCTGAAGTGAAAATTTCTTCAGCTCTTTATTCTTACCATCGGTGACAATCAGGTCATGATCGGGGTTTAAAACAACATCCAGCAACCAGGGTATCTCCTTATTGTTGTGTGCCCGTCCTGAAAATTTCCATTTTAGGGAAAACATGCTCCTGTTGACACCAGACACTGAATGTAAATAAAATGTAATAAAGTACATACAGAAAAAAGGTTATATTACATCCTCTCACTCTTACTACACACCAGACAGCTTTACGAGTCATTTTTTAAGAATAATATTACATTCAATTAAGAAAATCAAATTACCTGTTTTCTCTCTTTCATGGGAAAAGAAGACAAGATCCATATATTGTAAACATGGATCATGCCAAGAGTTGACAAATAGATACATTAGATTTAAATATAAAATATTCCAAAAATCGTTATGTAACTTATGTTCATATCTAATGCAGTTCAAAATAATCCCCATGTTTTTATTTAGTAATGGCTGTAGTTTTTGAGATAGTTAAATTCCTTTGTTATATTTCTTATTATATGTATTGATTATAAATCAGAAGAGATTATGTAATGGCATTTTGTCTGTCAGCAGTTTTTTAAACTGTTACCACTACTCCTCCTAAACCACTGGAAGGATTGCAACCAAACTTTACACATTCACCATAAGGTCTAGGTGTACCTAAGTGACAACAGCACCCCAATATGGCAACAATGGAAGCATTTTGGAAAATCTTATTACTACTTTAATATGGATGGTCATATAATAACATGTAGTTTTTACAAAAGGACCTGTTAATATGTCTGTGTAGCTCTAAATGACAATGGCCATTTTGAAAATCTTGTTATTCCTACTTCTTCTGAATGGATGATTGTATTTACATTGCATTTTCATTGAAAGGCCTCTTATTATGTCTAGCTGGTTCTAAATGAAAAATGGTTACACTCTGACACTCAATATGGCCATCCATGACAACTTTCCTCAAAATTTTGTTATCACTACAACTGAACTGATGGACATATAAACACTGGTTGTCACTAAACCACTATCTATAATATCTGGTTCTTAATGAAAATGGCACCTGTCAGACATCAAATCTTAAAAATCTTGTTATTATTATTCTTCTTGAATGGACGATCCATTCACTACAAGACTTCATACGAGTTGGCCCTTAAGGTGGCACTCCACACATACATACTTCTAACAGTGTGATAACTGTAAGGTGAAGTTGTTTGCATTTGTAATATGCACACTGGTGTAAATATTTGCATATCATCATTATAAACCGTGTGCTCATAAAGTAAAGTTGAAGCCAATCAAAGTCTGTATTACATTACTTTCAGGCAATGAAATTACTCATCTAGTATCACTGTCAGTAAGGACCCTATTTTTATACTTATCTTATTGAAGAGAGTTATGTTTGATTTAGTAGGTCAGAAATACAACACATTTTAATTCCTTCATGCATATTTGATTGCTGAGTGCACCATTGAAATTTGTGTGTGCCAAAATTGGAAAACTATGGTCACAGGTGTGTTACTCTTTTTTGAAATTAACACTGGTATGATTTCTAACCATCGCTGTAGTTCTTATAAATGATGAAAATAAGTGCACATGGCTATGAGACAATCATGGGCAAATGAAATAGGTCCATTGAGAATGATAATCATTATTTAAATTTACAAGGAATAAAATAGACATTTATTTCAAGTTTATTATCTTGACAATGTAAAGATAGTTACACATCCATACTGAAAAAAAGTATTTGAACTGGCCCTTCAAAGCATAGATAACCCATTGCTTGTATTATGCTAAAGTAAAGGAAACAGGCATGCTGGAGAACATGTTCCTTTCTGTCCCTTCTGTAATGTTACAGTTTAGGAAATAACTATGCTTGAGAACATGTTGCTTTCTGTCCCTTCTGTAATGTTACAGTTTAGGAAATAGGCATGCTTGAGAACATGTTGCTTTCTGTCCCTTCTGTAATGTTACAGTTTAGGAAATAGGCATGCTTGAGAACATGTTGCTTTCTGTCCCTTCTGTAATGTTACAGTTTAGGAAATAGGCATGCTTGAGAACATGTTGCTTTCTGTCCCTTCTGTAATGTTACAGTTTAGGAAATAGCCATGCTTGAGAACATGTTGCTTTCTGTCCCTTCTGTAATGTTACAGTTTAGGAAATAGCCATGCTTGAGAACATGTTGCTTTCTGTCCCTACTGTAATGTTACAGTTTAGGAAATATTAGGCATGCTTGAGAACATGTTGCTTTCTGTCCCTTCTGTAATGTTACAGTTTAGGAAATAGCCATGCTTGAGAACATGTTGCTTTCTGTCCCTTCTGTAATGTAGCAGCAGAGGGGGCGAATCGGACATTTTGTCCAGTCGTTATTTTGCTTAATTATTACTTTCTGCAACTGAACGATCTAGTGTCGTCAGCGCCTGGTAAAAAAAAAACGACGACGTCGTTGGGGGATCGTCGCGTCGTCATTTGGTTTAATTAACACCTTCTGCGCGTCGATCCCCAGCGTCGTCAGCGTCCGGTAAGCACATCGACGACCGCGTCGATGTCATCGCCCCCCCTGCTGCTAAGTGGTTATTTACAATGAAGATCTTTATGATCTTACAAACAGAGTGATCACTAACTCCTCCTCTTGTAGATCAATTAGGTTATTTGACTGATCGGTAATTCTAAAATTAATTCTCGTTAAAAACCGATCATGGCATCGCATATAGACCGGATTAATCGGACTCTCAATGATTAAAAATCCCGGAGGGGCTGTTGGTGAAAATGAATAAAGGATATACCCCTGTTGAGCCTGATTTGATTGCTTGGTATCTACCTGGTAACTTCCTTCGATAGCATCACACACTAGATTGATTGCTATCACCGATGCAATATTTACGTTGTATGGAGCAATATGCCTACCACCATCTCCGTTATCGTGTCTGAGGATAGTTGAAGGGGGGGTGTCCGCGGGTGGATTCTCAGGCCATCCTAGTATGGTTCTTATTGAACTGTTATAAATATCAACCATATACCCCGGTGTGCTTATTTCAATCGTCGACGATAACGTCGGTTCATGAACCGTAATAGCGATTTTTGATTCTTTTCCTGTGATCGATTTTATCCTGCGTTGAAATTCTTTATTGATTTGCTCTATTTGGTATGACCCAGTTGGTATTGTAACCTCCTCCCAGTTGGGGGTTCCATCGGGTTTATTTGTCCGTGCAAAAACCAGCGAGTTATTAGGTTGTTGTCCGTTAAATGCGTTCGCTCGAATATTAGGCCAACTGTGATATATTCGCAATTTTGCCAGTGCTATTTCCTTCACTGGAATCGGCGACGGGAAGTTCACACTGAATTCGGGTTTCGTTGACGTTATTGATATCATATTTGTTTGTACCGGAGTGGTGTTCTCCGCGATCCGCTGAAGTAATTGAAACCCTTCGGGGTTCAGCGACATTATTATTATTCGTTGTCTTTAGTGTCTAATTTCAACAACCAGGTGGTTCCGGCTTCCAGTTGAAAATCCTCGATTTTTGACATCGCGGAGCTATACAACTGGACCATCGTGGAGAATTCAACATCGGATACGAACAAATTATCAATCGATAACGAGATCAACCCGGATAATTTCGAGTATGCGTCGGATACTATTTGATGTTTTACTGTATACTCGTTGAGTTTTTTCTGAAAACACGATGATATCTTCCTAGTGATTGCGTTGGCGACTCCAGCAACTGTTGTCATCGCGGAGACAGCGATTGGAACAGCGATCGGGGTTATCGTGGTCATCGTGGATAAAATAACACCGGCGCCAGCTACTATACCCGATACCGAGTACACGACCGCGTCGATGGCGGTTATTTTTCGGCGGTATTTTTTTATTTTTGCACGGTATTGTTCGGAAAGCGTTTTCAAGTTCGCGGAAAATTCTTTTGCGGTATCGAATCGATATTGATGTGACGTTGGTGATACCTCTGATTCAATTACCCTGGTGGTCATTTTTATTTTAAAAGAGCTAGTGTTTTTAATTACTTAGATTCGCTACAAATTCCACATACCATGTAATGTTTGCCCGGGCTAAATTTCCATCAACGGCATAAATTGTAAACGGTTCAGTTGCGTCCTTGTCTATAATTGTTGATATTGTATTGTTAAACCCGGATGAACTCGACGATAATATATTAAACTGCATCATTGAAACCAGTGTCAGTCGATAAATGCCCTTAACAGTTGCGGTGATATTTACTGTATTCTGTGTAAGAGTCCAATCGAATGATCCATGCCGAATTGTGTATACTGTGTTGATGATGTTCTCATGAGGGGTTTTTATTTTTTCGAGTTGCTCTGCCATTCTCGGTAGTCTGTCTTTAATCGCTTCAACATCAGTTATAACTATTCCTACTCCCCGCCAACTCGCGTCTATATTATTCTTGTTCGCTGCAACATTAGTTTTGATTATTTCTATTTCCCGTGTATTCTCGGTCATACTTTTTTTGTTCGCTGCAACATCAAGTTTGATTGTTTCTATTTCATATGTATGCACGTCTATACCTTTTTTATTCGCTGCAACATCAGTTTTAATTAATCCTATTCCCCGCCAATACGCGTCTACATTTTTTTTGTTCGCTTCGACATCAGTTTTGATTGTTCCTATTTCCTGTGTATGCGCGTCCATATTATTTATGATCGTTGTAACATCAGTTTTGATTGTTTCTATTTTCCGTCCATGCGAGTCTACATTATTTATGATCGTTGCAACATTAGCGCCGATTATTTCTATTTCCCGTTCATGCGCGTCTACACTCCTTTTGTTTGTTGCAACATCAGTTTTGATTGTTTTTATTTCCTGTCCATACGCAGTGATATCATTTATAGTTATTGTAATCTCATCCGGCTTGGTATTTTTTTTACCAAAGAATTTATCAAAGTTGTCATCGATCCTGTTAACATTTTTTCGCAACGGGGGTAAATTGGCCGACATCTCCATAAGATCCGAAATAGCATTTTTTATTATTACAAGATTTGGTTCGTCTGCCGTCGGGGGTCCCCGAAAAAAACTATTGACAATGTCTCGCATTTCGCCGACGGGTGTTATCATCGACATTAACTGTTCTCCATACAATTTAATTTCACCACGTAAACTTTTTAACGAATTCGACACGGATATATAACTGTTGCCAAGTACACTTATTTTTCCATCTATCATCGATATATCTTCACCCGGTTTGAGTCGTCCGTCGCTGGTATATAGCGCGATAGCGTTCTCGGAGGCATCATTATTTCGTATTAAAACGTCATTCAGTGACACATTACTGGATTTCAATTTACCCTGGCGGTCTTGAAATACAACTATTTCGTCCGGGTCAACACTGGTTAAATTCAACGTATCAGCGATTTCATCCTCAATTAGTTTTTTTATGTCATCGGTGGCGGGCGTTTCCGTGGGCTTTTTCAGCGCCGAAACCGGTCGTCCCCAAATATCAATCATTATTATTGTAAATGTTATTCTCTAAAATCCGTTGAGCTTCTACGACTCCACTAGTGTATTCGTTTACAACCACATGAGGTGGTTTTCGCGATGATGAAATCGCCGCAAGTACGTTCAATACCTCGCGGCCACATATCGGCGGGTCACTCAATTGCTGTGTTGGCAGCGTGGAATAAAAAACCCGGGCCGAACACGCCCGGGCTGAACACGCCCGGATATACCGCATGAACTCTTTCGGCGGAGCTAACCCGTATGAATCAAAATAGACTATCGCACGCGGATCAATCGCGTATGCAACCCAATGAGTTCCCGCTCCGGAGGACCCATCGAGGTTAATTATGCCTGTTTCAGTATTCCTTGGTGCCGCCGGTAATTGATCCCTCATAAAAACACCTCTGAAGTTTTTTATCGCTAACGTGTTTGCGGCGTCTATTAAATCAAAATTAGACATTGGAGTCATAGACTCCCGAGTTAATAAACGGTTCCTGGTAGTCTTAGACCCTTTCCCGAGTACCATGAATACGGGGTTCCCGGTAGTCTTAGACCCTTTCCGGCCACGGGTCGTTTTTTTTTGTAGCCTTTCCCGGTTGCCTTCTTCAATGCCATTCCCGCCGCGGTACCAACGGCTCCTAACGCAGCCGCCTTAGCCACTGCTGGTGCGGCCGCGGCAATCAACGCTGGAATCGCAGCTAACAGCGGAAATATCCCACCGGTCTTTTCCATGTTTTTAATTGCTGCGGCTGAAAAATCTATTTGAACACCCTTTTTATTCTTCATCGCATCATTGAAATGTTTTATTTGACGCGCCGTCAACGATATCTTATGATTACCACCCGCCATCTGTGACGGCTTCAGCGTTATTGTGGTTCCGCATTGTTTAGCCGACTTTGATTGTAATTTCTTGACTTGACCATCAGTCAACTCTACACTGACGACACTATACGACATTTATTGTAAACGCATTTTGTGCTTTCAATTACATGTTTTCCACTGGCGCATCAACGATTCTCATTCGTCCACCAACACCTTCTAGCAGCATTGATTTATCGCTGAGAATGACAGCAATAGCTCTATAATCAGCAATAACGCCGCGAGTTACATTAGCTCGGAAGTGTATATCAACGACGGATTGTCTCGTTAAATCAAGATGTTCCAGCGAAAAGTAATAGATCGGATATAGTTCTCTGAAATCATATTGTGATATTTGCAAACCAGTGTCGACGTTTTGATCACGACTCATATACGACAGCAACCGATGGTACACGCGTGCAATATGGTTTTGACCGTAATTAAGCTGTATATCCTCGGATGGTTCCTGCTGACCGTTTATTCTCAGCGAGACGTCAGTAACGCCTAATCGATCAAATATCATATGGCTGGATAATTGATTATCAACTCTCGTCATATCCTGCAACGCGACAAATATATGACGTGGAGCCGAAATGCCTTGTTGTGATGCCAGGTTCCATGTGAATATACCATTGATATTTGATTGCTTAGTATCTGTTGTTGTTGTTAGCCAACTTAGTAATGATTTTCCTCCCTGCTCCATAAAGGATAGCAATCGTGCCTCTGTGGTAATGGATGGAGTTATTACTGGCATCCACAATAATATTTTAGTTAAAACGACTTTACCAGGGTCATTATTTGGATTTGCAAGATCCGCTGGAATTCTCCAAATTGCATTTCTATCATCACCTTTTCGCACAAGCACCACGGTATGCTTTGCTCCGTAGATAACTTTTCGCACGTTCCTACAAAATCCAAATATATGATGCAGTGGAATCGCGCATGAGAAAGATCTACGCGGTCCTGTTAACATTGATATGCGTGTTGCAGCTCCGAGGTTGAAATTAGGATCGCTGTTTATAATCATATTCTCAACATCAGCGTCATTGTTATTAGCATTATTTCTTGGTCGTCTTACCACAAATTGCGAGTTTCCAGCAGTGTTTTTATTATCCTTTGCAAACATCATAGATGGACCCGCTGATCTTGTATAATCGTCGGAATATCTTGCTAGCCCGATTATTGTTGTAGCAACATCAACATCGCGTTCTATAGACTCAATCTCTCGCCCGTCAATGAGATATTTTGCGCTCTCAAATAGCGCCATTACGCCGTTATTGACTAAGCCAACTTTGGTACCATCTGGATACGGTGCTGGTACAGCAGGAGTATCGGCCTCTGTTACAAGTTCTCCTTCGATTTCAATAAACGCTTCACACGGTAAAAAATATTTACTGGTATCATGGACTTGAAGTTCAATTCGCGATCGTATGTTGGGTTGTACTGCATGATAGGAATAAAATTGATAATTACGGACAGAATCATCCTTGTGCACTGGTGCGTCCATATCAAACGCCGGGTCAGCTGTTCGTTTAAACATTTTATTTAATAATACGCCGATGCATCTAAATCATCGTCGTGGTTTTAAACCACTTCCCGCTATTATGTTTGCGATGTCATCTTGATTATTGTTTACCAACGACGCTAGTTTTTCTTCCACGGCGTTATTTATTACTTTACTGACATTTGCAGGCATCACTGTCGTTGATGGCATCTGTTTTCTTTTTGAAAATCCCCTAGATTTCACCAACGACATTAGTTTGTCCCGCGCGGCTGAAAGCGCCTTTCCGGCAACGTCTCCAATAGCACTAATACCCTTATCACGAATAACATCAATAGCCTTCATTCCTAATTGTTTGGCTAACGGCGCTACTTTTGGAGCCATTCTTGTAAATAACCCCGCAATGGTGCTACCGAGACCATCTCCATAGTACGCGCGGTAAACAGGCAATCGCGAGTTTACCACGTAGACGAGTACTGGTTTATCGTGGTTGTAGTGTATGATCATCCTTATTAAAACACCAGTTTTCCAATTAATCATCCACGAGTTCGTCTATGAGCGTTCGATATGCATTAATGTCCATAATACCGCCTGCAAATAACCGCTTGCAAATATCAGCGGCCTCATTGATTATTTCCGGAGAGTTATTTCCGGCTCGTTTTCCTCCAATTAGTACCTCTAGCCGTGATATATCACTGAGAACACTACCAGGACAGGTAACGCCGTAGGATTCTTTACCAACAGAGTATCCTTTTCCTTTTTTTGGTGTTATACTCTTAACTTCCTTGTGGAATTCATCGTAATCGGGATCACCACGATGTGGTAATGCTTCTTTATGTTTACTCGCTAAATACACTATTCTTGCCCAGTCCTTTAACGACTTTATATTTTTCTCGTAACCGCTATTGATATGCTTCTTATCTCGTATGCTCTTAGCAAAATTGTTGGCAGCAAAATTAATTAATTCTTCCCTGTTGCTGAAGCCTCTAATTTTATCTATTGTGCTCTTCTTGAGTACAATACGGGGTATATTCCCCTCTTTTTCTTCCGGTATTTCTTCTTCCGGTGTTTCTTCGGGTATTTCTTCTTCCGGTTCTTTCGCAGTAGCACCTAGTTCTTCTTCATCGGCCATTGTAACATAGGGTTCTTGTGGTTCGGTTATAGCGAGTGGTGGCGGCCTCCGTGTTGTAGCAGCCGCTATTTTTGCAGGAAGTGTTTCTAAAGACCTTTTTGTTTGTTCGGTCTGAGCCGCTATCTTTTCAAGCGCACCAAGAACGGGTACAGTTGCCGCCGTAACATCTTTGGTCGCTTTAGTTACCGGGGCAAAGAGTTGTTCGCTTCCAACAGTAAAATCGGTTTGTAGTTGCTGCCGCGTTTGAAGTTGTTCTCGGACCCTGTCTCGTAACGGTATAAACTTTTTAAGCGCTGCTAGCCGCTCTCTGGCTAGCCGAGTAGTAAGTGATTCGCCTACCATTATTGCAATTGCGAAGCAATTTCTAATTTCTCGCCGGAGTTTTCGTCTATAATCCTTCTAATGTTTTTGATCTTACTAGAAATCTCCCGGCGTCGTTCATAAACACGTCCGAGTTTTTTTCGTATTATTTCAACGGCAGTAAATAGTCCAATGAATGCATTTGCGTCATTGTGGTACAGGTTTTCATTGATCGTATGTTGTAATCGTTTTATAAAAAAATACTCGCGGGCCAGGGTAAAACGCCCCCGTTTCGACTGTTCGTTAATAATCTCATAATCGGATAATATTTTTTCACTGTCGAGACCATCAGATAATTCAATTCCTTGATTTTTTAATTTTGAAATCTCGGCTAATATATTATTGATGTCTTCGATATTCATTATTCTTATAAAACATCTTGTTTTTAAATTAAAAAAATGAACCCCGTGTATCAATCCCGAGGTGTTTAATAATTCGTTAGACGTGACCTCGTCAGCGCCATAGGCGCCGGTGACTTCGTATCTACATATGAAAATCGAATTCTATGCCCGGTCTTTTTTGAGATTGCTGAATTCTGTATTCCTTCTGCAACAAATCGTATTGAGGCGATATAAATGTCAAAATATTTTCCTGCCTCATTCATCGACTGAAATATTTTTTCCTCGTGAGTTGTTGTATCAAATGACTTTACGGGTTTTGCTTTCTTTGGGTATTTACCGGTTTGGCCTTTTTTGGTATTCTGACTTTGCGAGATAGCTTGCAAGTTTGTAAGAGAATTATCAGTCTTATTATTATTAATATGATCAATCACAAGCCCATTTTCGATTAATCCGTTGAATGCTTCAAATACAATCCTGTGAACATAATACTTCTTTTTTCCGGCACCAAACATCAAATACCCCTGATTACTTACGGTACCAACCGGCTTCTTCAGTCTACGATTTCTAACAATGCCGTCGCGAGATGCCTCGTAATTGACGACCAGGGGATGCGGCTGAAATTCTTGGTCCATTTGTATAATAATACTACTTGTCTAATTTATTATTTGGTTTAATTATAAATCTTTCAACGTAGTCTTGGGGGGTTTTGATGACGAAATCGGCGGTGGGATCAATGACGGCGTTTTTAATTCGCTTGTCATAATAGCGTTTTAGTTCCCTGTATCGCTTTCCGCCACAATTAATACACAACTGCGATTTTCCTCTTACACCGACGTGACAAACCAAGCACGGGAGGGGGCCAAGAGAACCATTACGAACGCTTTGTAAATGATACCCGCAGAATTCACCTCTACATGATTTATTGCACGGGGTTGTCGACCCAATCATCAACCATTTGCAGTGATTCATTATACTATATTCTTTCATTTAAATACTTGTTTTAATTATATGGATGAGTTTGAGAGATTAGCAGTAATTAAGCCCTGGAAAAATATTAAGTTCAATCTCGATAGAGTCCTCAAGGACACACCAAAAGCGTTAATAAACGATAAAACCCTGTTGAATAAAATACGCGATTGTATCAATGAATTCAAGCGTGATGGCGCATCTCACAGTTGGTCAACATTTCGAATTGATGGCATTGTTGATGCTACCATGAACGACAACCGCGCAGCAATGATAATATCACAACTTGACAGTAAAAGGTATTTCTTCAGAGTAAAATTCATTGTCCGGGTGAAATCAGGCGATTGGATCATACGTGATAAATTTGAACCGGTTCTCAGCGACAAGAAAACAGTCATTGTCAGCCGCGACTCCAAGCCGGGGTTGTTAACCGGAATTGACAGACCATACTATGAACGAGCGTATCCTGAAACAGCAGTTGTTTATGGAATATACCCGTTAAATAAGAAACCTGATATCGGAAAACTGAAACCGATGAAACAGTCAACTGGGATAAATTGTGTAGCAGAACGAATAATAGAGCATTTTACAAATGCATGTCGAGGAAACAAATTGACTGATTTACGACGTAGCAAAATCAACCAGTGGGAACTAACCGTAAAAGAGCGTGGAGCGACCATCAGCGACATAGCGAGATTAGAAACGTCGTTGAGATTTCCAATAACCGTTACAACGATAACCGGTGAAGTATTATACGAATCGAAGTATAAATCGAAGGGAGCCCCAATCAAAATTATTGATCATAACGAACACGCATGGACGCCCGTGATCACAATATTTCCACGGGATAGAACAGTAAAGTATATACCCGAAGAATTCCTGGGAGAACAATTCTCCAAGGACGGTTTTCTCGCGGAGAGGAAACTATTTGATGCTATTGCCTACTTGTGTAAAAACGACCCTGTATCAGTGTGGTTACTTCGCAGCGCTGAAAACGATGCGGATACCTTTGATCAGTTTGTAAGGCCAAACGGCGAATTATATCGCACTGAAGCATTTCACAACAGGATGAAAAAAACCGCCATAGAATTTGAAGAGCATGATGAACAACTGCTAACAAATTGTTTTACGATTCCATCGGTTGTAGCTCATGTTGCAGCAAGGAAAAATGCGTGGAGACCAACGCGCAAGGAATTTTTACCAGATGTACAATCCAGTTGTTTGGAATACTATCACGGTGGACTATGGAACAATGAATACAACCGCGACGCTATAATTTCCGTTGATATGGTTGCCTGTTATCCAGCGAGTTTTCTCGGGTATGGATCCGCCGCTGAGTATTTCAAACGATTTGGACACCCCAGACATGAAATGACTCGTGTTGCTATTAATGGACCACTGCCTGATTTTGATTTAACCGGATTCGCTCGCATAGTATCATTTGAATTCGCGGCAGGACTCCATCGCTGTTGCTATATTTGGATCGGTAGACACATAGCTGAAAAGAAGTGGTTGCCAATAGCGCTGCTACGGTATATGATTGATTGTAAAATGCTAATTTCGTTGATTGTCAGTGACGCGATTATATCATACCGAGCGCAGACTGAAGTCTGGTTACCAGAACCAGAGCGTCTAGATAGCATAATTGATGAATCCAGAAAACACATTGATGCCGACGAGGAATATATCATCGAATGGTCCAGGAGGATATTCAACCAACGAAACCACGAGGCAAAAGATCTCGGTAGAAGAATAATTGGTAAGTTTACACAAGGTGGAAAAAACTGCGATTACAAACGATATTGCTCACGGCTGATTATAGATGACGCAGAATATGATTTCGTAATCAAGGACGCAGTGGCGAAAAATAGATACGTGAACTGCAAAACAGCTTTCTTGTCCAATGGAACAAAGTTGGGTACAGTTGTTTCCTACAGCGATGGAGACAGCCCCGCGTATCCACATTTGAGGGCGTCTATGCTGGGTTACGCCGCTATCAATTTATTCTCGATGATAAATAGATTCCCCGATACCGCGGTTAGAGTAGCCGTTGATTCATTTTATATAGACGTAGCGTATAAGGAAAACGTAGCCGAGTTTACTAGTCCGGACGAGAGTTGGGGTACATGGAGAATTAAAAATGAAATACGACGCGATTATTCCCCGTCAGCAGATGTCACCGTTGAGAACAACTACTTACGCGGTGATAAATTGTCAGAATGGTCTAATGCACCATCGTGTTCTGATCCAATTTGTAGACACAAGACGGTTTATTTAAGCGGCTGTGGCGGGTCAGGAAAGACGACTCGGGCAATTGAATTATTTCGAACGCGGGCAAGTATAATCGTGCTTACACCGACCCATAGACTAGCGCGAGAGATAAAACAACGAAATGTTGACGCCGTTACTTATCACAGCTTCTTTCGATACAGCGGCGGTGAGTGGACTCCTGATCGAATGGGTGAAAAATTTATTCCCGACATTATCATCTGGGATGAGATATGTACTGTTTCGTTAGATACTTTACAAATGTTTCTTGAGTGGTTGCTGCGCGCGAATACAGCGGTAATCATGTGTGGAGACCATGGCCAACCACCACCATTTGTCGGCGAGGGTCCACATGATTGGTTAAGGGGTTTTGTGGACTATTATGAAGAAACCGATACTGATTACCGAGCACTTGATGAACAACTGCGCGAGGTTAAGAAATTAATCAGATTACAGCCGGATAGAATTCAATGTGAAATAATTCGCGAGGTGATTCCGGAAACGCCGTTAAATGAATTCTGGGAAACATGGAGACCAAACGATTTGATTGTAGCGAGTAGAAAGATAGTCAGAGACACACTTCAGCGGAAGTTGTTTACGTTGCATAAGGAAAAGTTTCCAACGCGTCCAGTGCCGTTATGTTATAGACCCGCGGACACACGGCGGCAGAACATTGAAGTTGAAATTCCAGGCCGGACAGAAAAACAAATTCTCGTGCTGAATGATATCGTGCTCGTTGATATCAGCGTCGTCGAGGACGCGCTACGTGCTGATAAATCCCCGTGGACGCTAGGATACGCAACAACAATACATTCCTCGCAGGGACTAACCATCACGGACACAATTGTTTGGATAGTTGATAATCGCATCGAATGGTCGAATCTAGTCTATCTTGCAGTGTCCAGAGTACGAAGGATAAATCAGCTTCGAAGAATTGTTATTGACGAAGCCACCGACGAAGCCGGCGACAAAGTCACCATCGATGCAAGCGTCATTGATAGAAAACTCTCGGGTTACCGCCAACAGGATAAAAAAAAACAGCGGCGTTTTGATATTGATGCCGAATTAATAATCTCGCTACGACAACAACAGAATAATCACTGCGCGAGTTGCAATTGTATAATGAGTTGGCGTTATTCGGATAAAGACACTCGCCAATTTACCGTGGATAGGATCGATAACAGTCTCGGTCATGTCAAAAACAATGTGAGGTTGACCTGTCTTGAGTGTAATAGACGCAACGGCGCTAGTTAAGACCACGCGGGGGTAATTGAGTATCGTTAGGTATCACTTGTAGTTGCTCGCGTGTAAATCCGCGCTGAGGAGCAGTTGAATCCAGTCTATAGATCGGTGGTCTACCAGTTGATCGTGTTATCGTTGATATGTTATGTGTGGTAACACTCCAAATAGGATCAGTAGCTCTTTTTTTACCGCCTTCAAGCTCTCCTGGTTCATATAGATATCTAACAGTGACATCGCCAAGAATCGGCTTGGAAACGCTATTTATTTTTGATTTTCCGGGTATATACTCGTATTTAATCGCGTCGCTGGGCTTCATGTTGATTGCTCGGGTAATCTCGTTATTTAACGCTGCAATTACGCCTGGCAACCTTTTGACCCATTCACGAGATCGTTTTTCTTGGATGAATTCCTTCGCGTATTGATATCCAAATAACCGTTCAGCGAGAGTCCGATTGAATCGTTCAACAATTGCCTGATCACGATGTAGCGCAGTATGACCTCGTCGTATCGCGACGCTATGATGTTTCAGCGTTGATAAAACAGCGCCGCGAAATTCACTACCGGGATCAACTTGTAATAGATTTGGCCAGCGCAGAGGGCCTCTTCGATAAATTCTTTCAAACGCAGCGGCTACTTCAGTTGCCGACTTTGTTTTTAACGGCTCCGCTTGTTTGTATCGACTCGCAACATCAACTACGGTTAGCGCGTATTTGTAACCGTTGTCATGCGGCAAAAATAGTATATCAGCCTGATGAACTTCATTAGGTACGCTGACATCAAAGCGCGAGAAGTTGATTTGTTTAGGCGGTGGTAGATAGATTTGCCATATAGCCTGTTTGGATAACCAATTAGCCGCAGTGGTCTTTGTTACCTTTGCAGCGCTTGCAAGCTTACCAATTGCGGCCTTCCCCTTCCAGTATCCTCTCGGAGAATAATAGATGGATTCCATGTTGTTATTATAAACGCTAGCGTTTTCAATTACCAGCGCCAGAAGCTCCGCTTCCAATCATTAATTTACCTTTCATAGCCGATTTTACCAACCATGAGGCCAATTTTTCTTTGACGGATTTATCAGGAATAGCATTTAATGCGTGAATTAATTTTACATCCGCGATATGACGCTGTTGCAGATCGCTACTTTTGTAAGCAACATCATGAGCATGACACGCCTTATCGATAGCGTTTATTGGATACTCACCGGGTTTGGGCTGATTTTGATCATCGAGTCTAATATCTAATCGTGTTCCGGGGCCACAGTAGTTATATCCTGGGAGGTGTTTTTCTCCTGGATACTTTGCCCACGGTGTTCCGGGGAGTTTTGCCAATTTGGCTGCGATGTCACCTCCTCGCTTTTTTTTAAAACATCCCCGGGTTTAATAGAAATAAATCTAAATTTCTTTGTACCGCATTGTGCACACTTGCCAGTAAGCGCCGATCTGTTATTTCTTGTTGTAGCGGTTGTCATATCATTTGTGCCAGTACGTACTCTACACTTCACACAATATAGATCCATAATTTATGTATAGAGATATGAATATAATTGATTTTTCGGCGACTAAAACAAGAGAACCAGTTAAGCATGTTGCAGCGTTACCAAACTCGATCCGGATGATTATCATCGGACCATCTGGATCCGGCAAGACGCAATTGTTACTCAATTTAATAATGAGATGGATGAAGTGGGATAAGTTGTATTTGGTTGCTCCTAGCGTAGATGATCAACGATGCTACGAGGTGTTGAAAGATTTCAACGAGAATGCATCAGCGATCGCTAAAAAAAATGTTATTGAGTTTATTACGGATATCAATGATGCACCGGGTATTGATGATATTGATGGCGACGTTAACAATCTAGTCGTGTACGATGATGTTATGTTAGACAATCAAAAGAACCCAGCTAGGATATTTTCCAGAGGCAGGCATAAAAACACTGACGTGATATATGTCACTCAACGATACACTCAGATTCCAAAAGTAATCAGAGATAACTGCAATATTCTTGCTGTATTCAACGGCGTTGATACACACACGCTACGAAATATCTGGCAAACTTGGTGTGGCGGTGACATGGACTTTAATGGTTTTCGAAACTTTTTTAGTCATGCTCAGTCGACCCCACATGGATTTGTAACGATAAATTTACATGATCCTCGGACACGATATCGTATCGGACTTGACCAAATATTCGGTTAGTTGTAAATAATTTTCATTGTAAATAACCACTTAGCAGCAGAGGGGGCGATGACATCGACGCGGTCGTCGATGTGCTTACCGGACGCTGACGACACTGGGGATCGGCGCGCAGAAGGTGTTAATTAAACCAAATGACGTCACCATCGTGTAGGATGGACCGTCGTCGTTTTTTTTTTACCAGGCGCTGACGACACTAGATCGTTGAGTGCAGAAAGTATTAATTAAGCAAAATAACGATTGGACAAAATGTCCGATTCGCCCCCTCTGCTGCTAATGTTACAGTTTAGGAAATAGCCATGCTTGAGAACATGTTGCTTTCTGTCCCTTCTGTAATGTTACAGTTTAGGAAATAGGCATGCTTGAGAACATGTTGCTTTCTGTCCCTTCTGTAATGTTACAGTTTAGGAAATAGGCATGCTTGAGAACACGTTGCTTTCTGTCCCTTCTGTAATGTTACAGTTTAGGAAATAGCCATGCTTGAGAACATGTTGCTTTCTGTCCCTTCTGTAATGTTACAGTTTAGGAAATAGCCATGCTTGAGAACACGTTGCTTTCTGTCCCTTCTGTAATGTTACAGTTTAGGAAATAGGCATGCTTGAGAACATGCTGCTTTCTGTCCCTTGTGTTATGCTACATTTGCGGACACAGCTATGCTTGAAAATATGTTTTCTGTCCCTTGTGTTAATGCAGCAGTTATGGAAATGGGTATTTTTGAGAACATGCTGTTTTCTGTCTGTTGTGTTAAACTACAGTTATGGAAATGGGTATTCTTGAGAACATGTTGCTTTCTGTCCCTTGTTTTATGCTACAATTATGTAAATGGGTTCTATTGAGAACACACTGCTTTCTCTCCCTCGTGTTATGTAATAGTTATGGAAATGAGTATTCTTGAGAACACACTGCTTTCTGTCCCTTGTGTTATGCTACAATTATGGAAATGGATATTCTTGAAAACATGACAACGTGTAGTCTGCTGACAGACAAATGGAATTTTGTATATTGTTTGACCCACTTTCCAAAAGAAATGGCAAGTGCAAATAAATACCCTGTTCTCAACCATAGGGTGAAAAGAAATATAAATAAAGAATAACACACAGCTGATTTATTTAGTAGTTTGATACCTTCATTTCCTTTACATTCTCCTTCAACAAAGTCACTAGCCAGCTCATGGTCACTACTTGAAGCCATCTCTTTTACTGATCTGTCTTTTTATATATAATACTTCTGAAATTACATAAGATATTTAAAATATATTTACGTCATAAATATTAAGCATTGTAGCAGAGGACACAAAGTCAAAGTACTCTTCTTTTGCAAAATAATGCTTACTGCACAGCTTGAAATGGCTTTATCATTGCATGATGATGTTATCGATGTGATGTCACTTTTATATCATAGAACCATAAACTCTTTGAGAGACTGGATGTGAAATTATGTGGTCATGACCTCTGTTAATTATTCAATCAAGGGAAAGAAAAAAAAATCATGTTCAGTTATAATAGTCATAGTAAGTATCCTGTTAAAGAAAACTGTATAATAAATTAATAGTATACAAGTTTCTAGTTATTATGACTTGCTGTAAATCAGCTGTGCAGGCATTCTGCTTTGGAACAAAACAGTAATCTCGTTGGCTGTGTCATATTTAAACAGTTCACTCATCATGTTAAAGAAAAGTAATTGTGTTAATGCAAGCAGACATGGGACTGCATTAACTGGAAGAAGACGCATACGGCACCGAGTGCCGTCGCAAGTTTGCGTTGGACGAAACAGCGCCTTGGGAAACTATTACCTATTGATATGCCCCACCCTCGTACCCCACCCCTGTGAAGTGTTTATGTTTTAATATATTAATACTCGTAATAATAATAACTAAACGTGGGTGCTGTAATGAAAAGATGTACATTTATTTCAGTAAAATACAGAAACAAAGAACATGCTCCAAAAATGCCACCACAACCATTCCAACAAACGCGCTTCACGCAGCATCTATATAGAAGTTCCACGGTCTGAAAATTACCGTTTGCTCATTGTATTTTATTTTTGAACGCAACAAAATAACAGTTTATTCGATTGAGGATCACAAATTCGTGTGTTATTCCATGAATTTTCAATCAAAGTACCTCTAGTTCTCTGAGTCGACACAATCGCATCAAAAACGAAAGTAAAAGCTAATGCCGCCTCGTGTGACCGGAGTGCTCCAATCGTAAGTGACAGTTAAAGTGTGGTCCCGGTATCACGGTACCAATTGTTTTTCCTTAGACCTCAATGCTAATGTTTTGAGAAATAAATATAATTTATATCCTACCTCAGCATGCATCTCACACATTGTCATAGAGAATAATGTTAGATTTGTCTCGCTGACATGGACATAACCAGGTACTCCAATGCATTTAAGAGAGATAACTCAGCTGGAGCTAGATATGGGTGAGAGTTATCTAGCCACAACAAACATGTTCCGTCATGTGGACACACTGTAAAAATTTAAAAAAATAAATAAATAAAAAATAAAAAAATAATAATAAAAACTACAAAATATGAACTAGATAGGAATTAAGATAATTTCACATGTTACTAAGAGGCTCAGTTTTTTAAAGCCTAATAGAAAGTACAACTCTTACATAATGCACCAATCACAGCTAGTGTATTTTGCTACACCGTAAGCTCCGCTCACCTGGGATTTTACCTGTACAATTGGTATAGTCTGGTTCCCTGCTTAGTATGCTCCCTGCGTTGCCCTCCGCTATACTATCAAAGGGCAACGCAGGGAGCATACTAAGCAGGGAACCAGACTACAATTGATACCGCTATACCTCCCGGTAAATACCGCTAAGAGGCACTAAAAATCATTAAGAGGCACTAAGTGATGCAAAGTAGCACTAAGTGATGCAAAGAGGCACTAAGTTGTCCTCAAAGTACTTATTAAAGAAAATTACAATGAAAATTATTATTATTTTTTAAGGATAAAAATCATTTTTATCATGATACCTGCGACTCATAAATCAAGATATACAACAGTGTACTAAGAATGTAAGGATAATGCAGCATTACTTTTTCATTATCTTTAGTAGTTTCATGAGCCCTGTTATTGCTCCGATACTTAGTGAAAATTATGGTCAGTGCACATTAGTAATTTGTGACCCAGCTACTGAGACAGTCTCAGCCAAAATATTATTTTGCAGTCAATACATAGCGAACATAACGAAGTGAGCAAAGCAGAGGGACAGTAAATATGTATGAAAATGTGTGACAATTAACAGTGAAAAAGTAGAATTTATTCTTACTCATTGTAAACTGAAATGAGGAAGTCATATTTTTGTTACAGCAGTCTATTACAGTAATCCAAAAGTAGTTAAATGTTCTTTAAACACATACGAGTTATTCTGGCGTCAGTTCCTGTATAGTAACCAAACCATGATTAAATATCCATTAATCATACTCGAATGAGTTGGAATTAATGCTGATGCTAATTATGGAACACACTATACATTACACGGAAAGTCACAGCAAATATAACTCTTATAACCTGGGCAATCCGAATACATATCTTCACATAATTATTATCTTTCCATCTTTTTATAAATATTTTGTTTTTGGTTAATGTTAGAGTAGAATAAGATTTATATAACCAATATGAGGGTCATTATCAAGGTGGGGTTAAAAGGCCCGCCTCCAACTATAGGTCAAAGACGATGGCGCTCTGTAATGTGACCACACGCATTATATTGCTTTTGATCATAATGATAATGCGTAATTGTCATGGCCAACAATAACATCATGATTAAGAATAAATTAAGATTATTTTATGAAATCCGACACTTGTGAATATTAAGTTAATTAGTATGTGACCAATTCTAACAATTTTGAATTCATTTTAAATTATATCCTTTTAATTTTTTAAATACCTACAGAGGTAAATAAATGTAGAATATTTTGTTCGCCTTATTGAAATATGTCAGTTTTGAGATATTAATTTCTTAACGCATTAAGTGTTCAAAACCTTTTCATAAAGAAACAAAAATTAAAAAAAAATAATGCAAAGTCGACTTTGTTGATACGTACAGTTTCATATCAGGGGAATGTGGGTCATGTATTATAAAACAATCGACTAAGCAAAAGACTTAAGTTGTCCTGATATCTTTCATTTCACCCGTCTTAAGTTGTACGTAAAAATTATTGGCTGAGTAATCTAGACCAGAAGACGTCTCCACCTGTGGAAGACAAACAGCCGATAAAGCCTCAGCCTTGATTGAAGATATCATACGAAGTATTTTTACCATATTTGATTCAAAAGTTGGTAAGGAGAGTAAGAGGATCTAACAAAAGCAAAAACTTCCACCCCTACTTTTTCCATAGTTGAAACGAAAACGTAAGAATAGCTGGGAGGTTAAAAGAAACAATTTTAAACCTCTGATGGAATAAATACTAAAGAATATGCATACAATGTAAAATTATATTGGAGCGGTGGTCTCAAGTAAGATGTGGAAAATATGTTTTCACCTGTGGCCATGGATGAAAACGATCGCCATGACGGCCAGCAACAACAAAACCTAGTTAGAACATATTACACGGAACATTCCTATAAAATTTGGTCCCAAATGGCCCTAAAAAACATGTTACACGGAACATTCCTATAATGTTTGGTCACAACTGGCACAGTGATAACATGTTATATCGATCCATCATAGACAACTTTGTTCTAACTGCGCCTGTGAAAATTTTGTTATAAGGAACATTTCCTACAAAGTCTAGCCCCAAATGTCACGGTGATGTGGACAATAATCAAAGTAACAAGAATACTGGTATGTTACGGGTTTAGGCAATACTCATTTTAAAAAAGTTCAATGTGATGAACATACTTTGCTAAATTTGATTATCACGTTCCTCTTATTATAAGAACAAAAATGCCACTATTTCTCTAAATGCATGAAATCTTAAATATAAATTTTTAATAATTACTTCTTTTGACATCTTAACAGAGAATGAATTTAAAAAATCATAAAATATTTTGGGAAAAATATCAGTTCAACAATGTTTGGTCATAACAAGCATAGTAATAGAGCAGCAGAGAGACTGAGCCCACCAACTATTCCGTCCAACAGAACCCTCTATCGAGAATACTCTTGATAGAGGGTCTTATTTCACAAAATAAACCCTCTATTCAGAAAACTATGATAAATAAGCCTTCTCTGCTGACTAAAAGAGTTATTTCATGAAAAATAACTAACTATAAAAATACTTATTGACTCGGGGGGGGGGGGGTTAGACGAAACACTTGGTGGCCTAGTCTCTCTGCTGCTCAAAATGCAAGCATTTTTAATGTAAATATTTTTAATCCTTCAGGATTTCTAACTAAAAATTGTATCTAACCCAACTCGATACCGTGTCCCAGGATCATGTAAATTTATCGTCACAAATCCGTGTGGTTTTGCCTGAGCACGACTAAAGAAATTTCTAAATTTATTTATGTCCATGTCCCCGCTGCACCAACTCCGATGAATATTTTGTAACGTGTGTGCGTCAACGCCGTTAAATACCGCGAGAACGTTACAGTTATCTCTGATCACTTTTGGTATTTGTGTATACCGTTGAGTTACATAAATCACATCGGTGTTTTTATGCCTGCCGCGTGAAAATATCCTGGCAGGGTTTGATTGTTTGTCCAGTATGATATCATCGTACACAACTAAATTATTAATACTCCCATCAATATCATCGATACTCGGTGCTTCATCAATATCAGTTATAAAATCAATAACATCTTCTTCACTTATCGATTTTGCACTTTCGTTAAAATCTTTTAATACCTGATAACATCGCTGATCGTCCACTGATGGTGCTATCAAATATAATTTATCCCACTTCATCCACTTCATTATTAAATTAAGTAACAACTGTGTCTTACCCGACCCAGATGGGCCTATAATAATCATTCGAACAGAATTTGGTAGCACTGAGTTATGTTTAATTGGCTCTCGTCGCTTTGACGCAGAAAAGTCAGTGATCTCCATTAGATATATTATAAAATAAATATGAATTTATATTGTGTGAAATGCCGAGCACATACCCCAACTGCGGATATGACAACAATTACAACAAAAAATAATTGACAAGCGCTTACAGGCAAGTGTGAACGATGCGGTATAAAAAAGTTTAAATTTATTTTTTTTTAAAAAAGGAGGTGATATCGCAGCCAGGTTAGCCAAGCTACCAGGGGCTCCGTGGGCTAAATACCCAGGAGAAAAACATCTTCCAGGATATAATTACTGTGGTCCAGGAACCCGACTTGATATCAGACTTGATGCTCAGGATCAGCCCAATCCAGGTGAGTATCCGATAAATGCTATTGATAAGGCGTGTCATGCTCATGATGTAGCTTACCGAAGCAAGGATTTACAACAGCGCCATCTCGCGGACGTGAAATTAATTCATGCGTTAAATGCCATCACTGATAAATCTTTCAAAGAAAAGTTAGCATCCTGGTTAATAAAATCCGGGATGAAATCTAAGCTTGTATTAGGCGCTGGTAATTAATTATAATGGAGTCGATTTATTATTCCCCAAGAGGATACTGGAGAGGTAGCGCAGCAATTAGTAAACTTGCCAGTGCAGCAAAAGTTACAAAAGTTACTGCTAAAAATTGGTTATCCCGACAGGCAATATGGCAAATTTATCTACCGCGCCCTAAACAAATTCACTTTGCACATTTTGATGTTAGTGTGCCAAATGAGGTTCATCAGGCTGATATATTATTTCTGCCACATGATACTATCCGAAGACGTACATACAAGTACGCGTTAACTGTAGTTGATGTTGCAAGTAGATACAAAGATGCTGAACCGTTAACGACTAAAACAGCATCTGAGGTTGCTTCTGCGTTTAAACGAATTTATCAACGTGGTCTACGTTGGCCAAATCTATTACAAGTTGATCCTGGCAAAGAATTTCAGGGTGCAGTATCATCGTTGATGAAACAACATAACGTCACCATCAGACGAGGACATACTGAAATTCACCGTGATCAGGCAATTGTTGAGCGATTTAATCGAACACTTGCTGAGCGGTTATTTGGATATCAATACGCGAAGGAATTTATTCAGGATACGAGATCGCGCGAATGGGTTGCAAGATTACCAAGCGTGATAGCTGCGCTAAATAGCGAGATCACGCGAACAACCAACATGAAACCTGCCATCGCGATCACAAAAAACATATACCCGTACGACGTGATTCTTCAGTGCAGCCAATACTGGGTAATGTTACAGTTAGATATTTATATGAACCGGGTGAACTTGAAGGTGGCACAAAAAGAGCGACTGATCCTATTTGGAGCGTTACCACACACAATATATATCCACTGTGATAAGATCTACTGGCAGACCAGCAATCTACAGGTTGGATTCAACTGCTCCTCAACGTGGATTCACACGTGAGCAACTACAGGTAATTCCCGAGGACACACAATTACC
Source organism: Sinohyriopsis cumingii (assembly GCA_028554795.2). Taxonomy (NCBI): domain Eukaryota; kingdom Metazoa; phylum Mollusca; class Bivalvia; order Unionida; family Unionidae; genus Sinohyriopsis; species Sinohyriopsis cumingii. Next base: position 419,018 of record JAPYKE020000081.1, read on the forward strand.
ACCGCGATCACTTAACTAGCACCCCGACGTCGATTACACTCAAGACAGGTCAACATGATATTATCACGTGTATGACCGCGATTGTTATCTTTTCTGTCTACGGTAAATTTTCTTGAATTTTTATTCGAATACTGCCATAGCATTATACAATTACAGCTCGCGCAGTGATTATTCTGCTGTTGTTTCAGCGCTCTAATAAATTCAACATCAAGATCAAAATCGCGATTATTTTTTTTTGTCACTCTGTTTGTAACCGGCGAGTTTTTTTCTTATTACATCACCATCGGTGATGCTGTTGTTTTCATTCTTAATTTTATCAGCTATTGAATCTTCCAAGACAATTATTCGCAGTTGACATATTCTTCTGACTCTGGACACCGCTAGGTAGACTAAGTTCGACCATTCGATTCGATCATCAACAATCCAAACAGTTGTATCACTGATAGTCAGTCCTTGAGATGAATGAATTGTCATTGCGTATCCTAGCGTCCACGGGGATTTATTCATTTTTAGTGCATCTTTGACAGCATTAATATCAACTAACACAATATCATTCAATACTAAATTCTGTTTCTCTGTTTTTCCTGGAATATCAACATCTATATTTTGTAACCGCGTATCAGCTGGTCTATTACATAACGGCGTTGGCAACATTGGAAACTTTTCTTGTTGTAATTGAAACAGCTGCCGTTGAAGTGTGTCTCTGACTATCTTTCTACTTGCCACTATCAAATCGTCTGGTTTCCACGAGCTCCAAAAGTCGCTCATCGAAGTTTCAGGAATCATCTCGCGCATAATTTCACATTGAATTTTATTCGGTTGTAATCTGATTAATGTTTTAAATTCTTTCAACGTTGCATCAAGTGCTCTATGATCATCAGACACTTCTTCGTAATAATCAACAAAATCTTTTAACCAATCATGTGGAGATGCGCCGACAAACGGAGGTGGTTGACCGTGATCGCAGCACATAATTACTGCAGTATTTTTCGTTAGCAGCCAATCAAGAAATGTTTTTAATGTTTCCAGCGGCACCGTACATATCTCATCCCAAATTATTTTCTCGGGAATATATTTTGTTCCCATTCGATCTGACGTCCACACACCGCCGCTGTATTTGAAAAAGCTGTGATAAGTGCAAGAATTGACTCCTCGTTGTTTCATCTCCCTGGCAAGCCTGTGTGTAGGTGTTAGCACAATCATATCCGATTTTCCAAATAATTCAATCGCTCGAGTTGTTTTACCGGACCCGCCCGGCCCGTTTAAATAAACAGTTTTGTGTCTAGTGATTGGATCATACACAGATGGCAACATCAAAGTTGTCGTCGACATTTCTGATAATTTACAATAATCATCCTTAATTGCAACAGCAGCGGATTCACAATATTCTTGTAACATCTCCGCTTTTATTCTCCACGAACTCCATTCATCCGAAAATCCCACGGATTTCATTATAGCAGCCAGTGATTCTGAATATCTTTTATTGATATAAAATGAATCCGTTGCAACTCTAACTGCGGTGTCAGGAAATCGATTTATCATTGATAGTAAATTTATAGAAACATAAGCCAGCATTGAAGATCTTAAATGTGTATACTGAGGCGATTCTCCGTCGATATAACTTACAATTGTGCCCAACTTTCTTCCGTCGGACAAGAACACATCCTCCCGATTACAAAATATATTTCTCGCAACAGCGTCAGCAATTATAAAATCCAATTCAGCATCATCGATAATCAGTCGCGAGTGAGGCATTTTATGATCAAATGCTGCACCCTGAGTAAATTTACCAATTATTCTTCATTCGAGATCTTTTGCTATTTTTTCACTATTACCGAGTTTGATCTTGAGAATTTTAGGAGCCTCACTGACAATGACATCCATCGGGGTATTTGGACTCTCTCGTGCATACTCGCTAACAACTTCATCTACACTGACACGCTCCGGTGTTGGCAACCAAACTGAGGTCTGCGGTCGATATGATATGATTGCTTCACTGACAGTCAACGATACTAGTATTCGGCTGTCAAGCATATATCGCAATAACACTATTGGTACCCAGCGCTTTTCACTGAAGTGTCTGCCAAACCAAACATAACAAATCTGATGAAGCCCTTTAGCAAATTCAAACGTAGTTACACGAGCAGATCCTGTCAGGTCAAAGTCGGGTAAAGGACCGTTTATAGCAACTCGTGTCATCGAGTTCGTGGGATGTCCAAATCGCTTAAAGTATTCGCTGCACTCGCCGTTCCCGAGAAAGCTTCCTGGGTAGCAAGCAATCATATCCACGGAAATCATATCCCGGTAATCATACCGGGTATTCCACAACCCGCCATGTCCATACTCGACACAACTTAATTGTATATCCGAAAGAAACTGACTTCGGGTTGGTCTCCACGAATTTCTTTCTCTGGCGGTGTGAGCGGCAACACTTGGAACTGTAAAACAATTAACCAATAACTACTCAATGTCTTCAGAAACGCTTGCGTTTCTCACATATTTCTCTGCGAGTTTTATCATTTGTTGTTGCAACGACTCCGTCCGGTATAATTCACCGTTGGGTTTTACAAATTGATCATACTCGGAATCTTCGGAACTCCTAAAGAACCACACTGACACAGGGTCGGTTTTACTCAGCGTGTAAATAGCATCAAATATATTTCCGGAATAAAGTTTGACAACACGATCTCGTGGAAATATTGTAACCGCATCAGTCCAGGCATGAGAGTTATGATCAATAATTTCAATCGGTGATCCTGACTTTTTATAATGTTTGGAATTATATAATACTTCCCCGGTTAGTGTTTTTACTGTTATTGAAAATTTTAATTTACTTGATAGCACAGCAACATCATTTATTGTTGCCCCAGTATCTTTGACTTGCTCAGCCCATGCTGTTATTTTTTCACGTCGCAGATCGGTTAAACCGTTTCCTCGTTTTGCGTTTTTAAAATGTTCCATTACTCGCTCAGCTACACAATTCAGCGCGAACGTTGATGACGTAGTCATTCGCATCGGGGTGAGTTTATCAATTTTTGGTTTTTTACCGGATATATTCCATAAACGACTGCGGTTACATGATACGCTCGAGCGTAATATGGTTTATCAATTCCGGTCAGCATTCCTGGTTTGGAATATCTACTTAACAGAATGGTCTTTCCGTTAGCAAGAACAGGGTCGAGTTTGTCACGGATAATCCATTCATCGTCTTCAACGTTGACGATAAATTTTATTCTGAAAAAATATTTCTTACTGTGTTCATCACTTTGATATCCATCAGCGAGGTAATCAATAATTGTTTTTGCTCGGGCATCAGTCATTGTAGCATCGATGACTTCGTCAATATCGCGGATAATTTTAAATGACGACCATACATGAGAAGCGCCGTCGTCGCGGAATTCTTTTTTGGCATCCCTGATAATATTAAATAGATCAGTTAGATTCCGCCGTCGTGAGTCTCAGTTTAGCCTGTCAAGATCGAATCTCCCAGCGCCAAATAAACCCTTCATATTATATTTAAGACAAATATTTAAATAAGAAATATTATATATACAATGAATAACTGCAAGTGGTTAAAAGTTGGATCTGTAACAGTCTGTAATAAGCCTTGCAGGAAGGAATTCTGCGGTGAACACATACAAAGCATCAAACGAGGAAGCACAGGACCTATCCCATGCCTGCGATGTGGCATTGGTGTCAGGGGTAAAACACAATTATATGCGGGATGCGGGGGGAAACGATACCGTGAACTCAAGCGATAGTACAATAAAAAAAATAATGGAGATGCGCTGAAATCCGAGAGTGATTATATAACTAAGTTTTCAGACAAATTATAAATTAGACAAATATATTATTATATAAATGAATCAAGAATTTGTTCGACATCCAACCATCGAGAATTACGAAGCATCTCGCGAGGGAATAGTGAGACACTGTAGGCGGAAAAAACCAGTTGGTGTTGTTAATAATGCTGGTTATCTCCGATTTACTGTTGGAGAAAAAAGTTATCACATTCACAGGTTTGTGTTTGAGGTATTTAACGGAGAGATCAAAGACGGTCTTGTAATTGATCACAAAGATAATAATGAACTTAATAACTCTCTTCAAAATTTACAAGCCATCACGCAGGGCGAGAATTCTGCACGATGTGGCACTGGTAAATTTGTAAAAATTCCCAGAGCTGTCAGATCTCTCAACAAAAATACTAATAAAGAAAATGTATTTCGCTCAATGGGCTTAGCTGCGAAGTATTTTGATATTAACCCCCGTTCGGTTCAACGTGTTGCAGAAAATATTATCAAATCAACTTTTTCACGTAAGTTTGATAGCTGGATTATATTTTCTTATGTAGATAACTCCACAGCGACTGTGTGAAAATCCGAAGGATTTTTGAAGTCAATGATACAATTATTTCCCCCTTGTCACCTTGACAGCGCGCTATAACACTTCACAGGTACGAGCAGACGGTTTTCTACACAAGGAAGTAAATAACCTACCTGTATAAATTTCACAACAGGTAGATCGGTATATAATAATTTTTAAATCCTATATTATCAGATTAGACAGTGGCACAGTGGTAACGCGTTTGACTTTCGTACCGACGCTATCAAATGTCACGGTCGAATCTCGGCACGGACATACTGTCGACGGGGCCCATTTGGGGTTTTTATAATAAATTGGGGGCTCCAGCAGGGGCCTTGTGTGCATATCTCCTCCACGTCCAATCGTGGGGGTGCGTTTTACCCCTGGGATTCGATTTGGGGGGTATGCACATGGAGCTCCCAAAAATAAACAGTAGTCATTGGATGTATAAGCTCTACGGTCAAAAACAAAATATAGCTAAAAGAATCGATCACGAGGATGCCGAGAAGCTATAAGAAAAGCTCTGTAAAACTGAGATAAAAAAATCTGAAAAATAAAAAAATCACCTGAAACACAAAGTGTTTCAATGACAAAATCAAGTCTGAAAGGACCTCGTGGAGACCCATAAGCCAATATAAGACTAACCGCTCATCAATGACTACTGTTTATTTTTTTTTATTTTAAATATATAAAAATATATATAAATATGAATCACGAAAATATCAATAATGTGATTGATGCTATTAAAAAATTAGAAAAACAAGGATTTAATATATTACTAAATCCTGAAACAATTCTGTCTGATTTTGAATCATTATATGAATCTAAATGCGCAGGGCGTTATATTCTTCCTGCTCAATATCGATTCATAAAGATGATTCAAAATAATTTGTATAAATCACTAGCTGAAGAAGCACAAATAAATGAATTTGTTCCATTGTCTCGTGCAATCGAAAAGATCAGGCTGGCATTAGCAGGCGAGTATGAGATGAAAAAGATAATAAATAATCGCGTCCGAAAATTGAAACATTGTATGTCCGCTGAAAATCCTTCGGATGAAAATCCTTCGGATTTTGAAGTAGATACCTCATCTTAAAATTCTTTAGAATTTTCAAAAATGCTTTGCATTTTACCTCGATAAAATCAAGGAAGTGAAATTGAGTACTTGGAAGTGAAATCGAAAGTAAAAAAAATATTACATTTTTTTACTGTCCAAATTATGCAATTGTCCGTGATCTCTGGTTTTTACTAGCAAATACCCTATCAAAATCAGCAACTTGGACATTTTCTCTGGTTTTTACTAGCAAATACCCTATCAGGATTAGCAATTTGGACATTTTCTCTGGTTTTTACTAGCAAATACCCTATGAAAACCAGTAAAATCGACAGTGTTGCAATAAAATATTATAATAAAACCAGCAATTTGGACATTTTCTCTGGTTTTTACTAGCAAATACCCTATGAAAACCAGTAAAATCGACAGTGTTAAAAAATATATATAATAAAATTATGCAATTGTCCGATCTCTCTGGTTTTTACTAGCAAATACCAGTGAAATTGACAGTGTTGCAATAAAATATTATAATAAAATTATGCAATTGTCCGATTTCTCTGGTTTTTACTAGCAAATACCCTATGAAAATTAGCAACTTGGACAATTTCTCTGGTTTTTACTAGCAAATACCCTATGAAAACCAGTGAAATATTCAGTGTCAAAAAAATATATATAATATTTGAAAATTCTTTAGAATTTTCAAAAACTCTAGCGAAAATCTTAAAGGATTTTTACTGCAGTATCTTATCAAGATGATCCCGCGAAATACACGAGTGAGCATAATCCATGATTTGGTCTGGAAAACATGTGATCGCTATGATATGATTCTCTTGTAGTTGTTTCAACTGCGATTCTGTCAGTAAAAAATTATCATTGCCGTATTTATCAATAACTATTTTAACTTCACCTAATTTCATCATTGATGAAATCGACGACGCTCCGCTGAATATTTTCCTGATATATTCTTCAAGTGTTTGTTTGTCGTATATGAAACATTTCACGTGCTGATACATGCTATATTTTTTTTTATCATTTAATATAATTTATTGTGACAGTGCTGTCATTGATGGTGATGACGGAGTCATTAATGACAGAGTAATCATCACTGTCACTAACAATAAAATCACTGTCGTCACTGTCAGTGGAAATACTTTGTGTTTCACTGTCACTAACAATAAAATCACCGTCAGTGAAAACACTTTGTGTTTCACTGTCAGAGACATTTTCATCATCATCATCATACTTCTGTTAATTCTTCGAATTTCTCGGAAACGCTTTGCATTTCTTGTAAGTCGAAGATTTTTGGGACATTATTATGATATGATATTATTAACTGAAAATCGTTTCACGATTTGAAAGTCCTTAGGACGGAAATCGTTTTAGGATTTCACTAGCAAATTAATACTAATAATTTCATTTCTCAGGTCCAAAAGTCTACCCTGTTGGTCAGTGACTTTAAAATTCATCCTTGTCAGAGTTGGATTTAAACACTGTAGAAATACTGGATTGATTGGCTCTTGTACAATCAAAAACCCAGGTGGTTCTTTAGGAGTAAATGAATATAATATAAACCCTTGCTGGGCTTGATTTGGTATTGTTGTGTCTATGTTGTAACTGCCATCGATTACGTCACACACAAGATTGACCGCGACATCAGTGATATTTATGATTCCCGGAGAAATATGTCTGCCATCGCTCGCTGTGGAATTGTCATATCTGAGGATAGTTGGCGATGGCAATATTCGCTTGTACTGGTCAAGTATGTCATCGTAGTATTCATCGATGACATCAATGATAAATTTTCTCAAGATGACCGGGGAAACGTATCCTGGTAATTTAAAATTTGCAAGTTCATTTTCGGTCAGCGAGTACTTATTTAGAAATCTTTGTTTATCACCGGGTTTACTGTCAATTACTGTTTGAATTGTTCGCTGGTTAATATATTCCATATCTGCGGCAATCTGATTTAATATCTCAATTTGTTTAATAATTTCGCTGCGTGAACTTATATCGGAAATGTATACATTACCAAGATGTTCTTGGAAGCGTTGCCGTAGATGCGCTAGTTGTGTTTTATGTAATTGATTAATAATTTTAAAATATTCAGTAATTTCGCTCAGGCGAATATTAAATCCTTCATCTGCTGTATGAACAAAGACCCACACAATATCGCTGCCATCTTCATAGAAGTTAATCAAGTTACCCAACGTTGCACTTTTTATATTGTCAAGATGTTGTTTGTATGACGGTGTAATTCCGTGATATGACTTATTATCAGTGATATAATCAGACTTTTTTGGTTCTGGTGGTATCGGTGGTGCCGGTGGTGGATTTTCAGGCCATCCTAATATTGTTCTGATTGAACTGTTATAAATATCTACGTGGTAACCCGGTGAAGCGACTTCGATGATCGTTGACAACGTTGGCTCGCGGGCGGTTATTGATATTTTTGCTTCTTTTCCGGTGATACGCTTCATTTGACGCTGTATTTCCTTGTTGATTTCTTCTATCTGATAAAACCCTGTTGGTAAATGAATGACGTCCCAATCTGGAGTACCGTCAGTACTAATTTTATACGAAAATACAAATGAATTATTTGGCAACTGTCTGTGAAATGATGTCGACCTGATGTTGGGCCAACTGTTATATACGCGTAATTGTGCCAACGCGATTTCTTTTGCTGGAATTGCAGTTGGAAAATTAATATTAAACTCTGGTTGCGTTGAAGATATTGTTATCATTGATGTTTTTACCGGAGCTGTGTTTGCGGCTATGTCGATCAAAGCTCGATGCTGAAGTGGTTCTGTCATTATTTATCAGTGATGTTTTTAAATCCTCATATATCTTGGTGAGCTCGGTGAACTCCGCCGTGGAAATATTGCTGTCAGCGACGGATTCCGATAACGCGTTAGAAAGTTTTGAATAACCCCGCTGAGTAAGTTCTAACTTGGTTGTGTATTCACGGAGTTTGTTACTCGCGCAAGATGATATTTTTTTTCGCGATAATACTAGTGACTCCGGCAACCGTAGTTGTCGCTGAGACAGCAATGGTAGCAGCGATTGCTGCTGTAACCGGAGTCAACGCTGATAATACTACTCCGGTTGATGCAACAACCGCAGAAACAGAATACACTAACAGATCTAACACGGTTACTCGACGTTTATATTTCTTTACTTTTATCGTACACTCGTTGATGATATTTTTTAACTCTGACTGGTATTCACGTACTTGATCATATCTGTATTGCTGAGTGTTTAATGACTCTGTCATTTTATTATTTTACGCGGTAACCAATTGAGGCGTTTCAGCTACAAATTCCAAACACCACCAGTAGGATGTTGCGGTTAATTTCTTGTCTGCGGCTTCAAGTATAAATATTTCTTCGGTTTCCTTGTTTAATATGATAGTCACAACCCCGGAATATTTGTCAGTGGAATGTCTCCAGTGATATGTTGTGAAGATTTCAAATTTTGCAGCACTGAACACAGACAACCTGTACACGCCAGTGGCTGTTGCTGTATATTTGATAGTACTATTCTGTCGGGACCATGTTGCGAATCCCGATGATACCGTGTATACGATGTTGGTGATATGCCCGGGAGTAACTCCAGTGGGGATTTAATCAAACTGGTTTTGCTAACGATATCAGGAATCCCCGATACGATATCCTGCTGTGTTTGTTTGATCGTGTCAAATGCTATTTTATATCAACGCGATTTGATCTGAAATACTTCTATCTGTTCTGACTACACCTAACCGGGTATTAATCGCGTTGACGTCGCTGGCGTTACCAGTAAGTTTTTGTTTGATTTCAGAAAGTTTCATGTCGATGACCGGAGGAGTCCCAAAGAACTTATCCACGGCCTCATCATTTTTTGCGAAGTTTCTTCGAAGTCTTATAAACGCGCCCACGTGAACATCATACTCTGCCCGCAACGTGATTAGTTTACCGTCAACGGCGCTAGTGCTTGTGTGGACACTCGTGTCAACATATTGTTTGTTAGTGGCGTCGGTTGGCGAGGTTGGATCTGCCAGCGTTGTTATCTTGTTACCACTGAGGTCAAGATGACCAGTCATTGTATCACCGGTCTTCGCTACACGTTCCCTGCAGTTTTCTGTGTGTCATCTCGAAGCATCGCAATTGATATCAGCGAATCTCTGATTCTGCCGCTGTCAGTGAATACAACGATGTTGTCCGTGGTAGCTCCAATAACCCTGCGAATTATGTCATTCCACTTAATGTTACTGGTTTTTAACTTGCCATGTCGATCTTGAAAAATTACAACCTCATCTGGGTCTTACCCGGTTAACGTTAAAAGATTATCAATTTCATCTTTGGTCGCATACTTTGATAAATCGATATCTTTTTTTTCTTCCTTTGCTCTGCTTGATCTTCCGTAAATATCAACCATTATTAGTTATGGGCTTGTTTAAATTTGGAAATCACATCTGTGATTTCAACGTGTATTCATGCACGACTTTGTGAGGAGAACTCGCTGATTTCGAGATTGCATCAAGAACATTTAATACTTCACGGCTACATATCGGAGGATCGGTTAGTGTTTGTGTTGGTAACGTTGAATACCAAACTTTCGCCCCTGTCTTTGACCCTGACTTTGTCCCTGTCTTTGACAGGGGGATGTTTTTTGTATATCGAAGAAACTCAATTGGCGGTGCTAGCCCGTACGAATCAAAATAGATAATTCCACGTGGATCGATCGCGTAAGCGACCCAGTGAGTTCCTGGACCGTTGCTGTTATCGAGATTAATAATTCCGGTTTCTGGATTATTCGGTCGTGCTGGTAATTGATCTCGCATAAAGACGCCTCTGAAGTTCTTTATATTTAATTGTTTAACAGCATCAAGCAAATCAAAATTAGAAGCTGGAAGCTTCAACATCGGTGTGAAAACGCTAGTATTAAAAACACTTTGTGTTTTTAGAACCTTTTTGGGTACCATGATGGCGGAGTTCCTGGAAGTCTTAGCCCGGATCCGCGGGTTCCCTTTTCTTTGTATCCTTTCCCTGTGGCTTTCTTTAGTGCCATTCCAGCAGCGGTTCCAACAGCTCCTAACGCTGCAGCTTTTGCGACTGCGGAAGCAGCAGCAGCTATCAGTGCTGGTATTGCCGCGAGAAGAGGAAATATACCACCGGTTTTAACCATATCCTTGACAGCTGCAGGAGAGAAATCAAGTTGAGTTCCAGTCGTTGCTTGCTTTGCTTTATTGAAATATTTTAGTTGGGTTTTAGTTAATGACAGTTTGTTTGGACCGCCCATTAGCTGATCGTGTTTTAGTGTTATCGCTGTCCCATATGTGCTCGCGTTTTTCGACTGTAATTTCTTCACCTGACCAGGAGTCAGAGTGACATTAACATGACTGTATGACATTTTATTTAATACGAGATTGATCTAATTGTTACATATCTTCGGAAAATATTACATATTTTCTACTGGTGCATCAACGAGTATCATTCGTCCACCAGCACCTTCAAGCAACATTGCTTTATCGGAAAGTATGATCGCGATTGCTCTGTAATTAGCTATAACTCCTGCGTCTCTATTTACGGTAGCCCGAAAGTGAATATCAACGACAGACTGTCTGGTTAAATCAAGATGCTCCAGCGAGAAGTAGTAGATTGGATAATGAGATATAAAATCCAACTGTGATATTTGCAAACCAGTGTCGATATTTAGATCACGCGCTAGATACTTTGTCAATCGTTGATATGCACGTGCAACATGATTATTACCAAAATTTAACTGTATGTTCTCAGATGGTTCTTGATGTCCGTTTATTCTCAGAGAAACGTCAGTGATACCAAGTAGATCAAATATCATATGCGAACGTGTTTCATTACCCACTCGTGCAACATCCTGAAGAGCAATGAAAATATGTCGCGGCGCGGCAACCCCCTGATGTGATGCTATATGCCATGTGAATAAACCGTTATTGGTACTTTGAATACTATCTGTGGTTGTTGTAAGCCACGATAGCAGCACTTTACCACCTTGATCCATAAAAGAAAGCAGTCGCTGTTCTTCAGTAATTGCAGGAGTCATTACCGGCATCCACAGTGATAGTTTTGTTATGTTTACCTTACCAGCGTCACCTAGAGGTCGCCATAGCGCATCATTGTCGTTGGCTTTTCTAACAAGCACGACTGTATGTTTTGCTCCAAAAATCACCTTTCTGACATCTCTGCAAAATCCAAAGATATGCGACAGCGGAATGGCACATGAAAAATTTCTACGATCACCTTTTAGCATTTGTCTACGTGCAGCGAAACCTAAATTAAATTCTACATTAGCACCATGAACCACCGGCCACACATCAGCGTCAGCGTTATCGGCATTATTTCTTGGTCGTCTAATATCATACTGATCACTGTTAGGAAAATTAGAAGTGTCCTTGGCAAACATCATTGATGGACCGGCTGATCTTGTATAATCATCAGAATATCTCGCTAGACCAATTATTGTTGTAGCAACATCGACATCCTTTTGAATTGATTCAATTTTTTTCCATCAATCATGTAGATAGCACTATCAAACAAGGCCATAATTCCGTTATTAACAAAACCGATTTTAACATTGGGTCCGTATTCTGTATCATCTTCTTTTATAATTTTTCCTTCTACCTCAATAAATGCTTCAGCGGGCAGGAAATATCTACTTGTATCTTGAACTTGCAATTCAATTCGTCCTCGTTTGTTTGGTTCTCGTGCGTCATAAGAATAATACTGATAATCACGCACTGAATCATTTTTAAGAACCGGTTCGTCTATGTCGAATGCTGGGTCGGATTCCCGTTTAAACATTTTATTATAAAAGTTATCGTCTAAAACGAAGACCACTTCCCGCAATCAAACTTGTGTTTATTTGTTCAGGATTTATCAGCGCTGCTAGTTTTTGATTTGCGGCTTCATTTATTACTTTACTAACATTTGCTGGCATGTCTGCGGTGGCTGGTAATTTTACCGGCGGAGGTTTTCTACGTATCAGTCGTGCTAGTCTGTCCTTGATTGCCAGGAATGCTTTACTGGCAGCGCTACCAACAGCGCCAGTAGCTTTATCTTTAATAACATCAATAGCTTTCATCGATAATTGTTTTGCGATCGGTATTGCTTTAGGTGCCATTCTCGCAAATAAACCTCGAACAACATCGCCTAATCCGTTTCCATAAGTCATCCTGTATACGGGTACTCGTGAATTTACCACCCTGACCATGACTGGTCTACGATGAGAATTGTGTACTATCATTTTATTTAATTAGTTATTTCTCTAATCGCTGTCCGCGAGTTCATCAATAAGTTCTCAATAGATGTGAGTATCCATGATGCCGCCTTGAAATAATCGCTGACAGATATCAGCCGCTTCATTAATTATTTCTGGTGAGTTATTTCCGGCATGCCTTCCTCCTAAGAGAACTTCTAGCCGTGATACATCATTGATGATATTATCAGGACAAGTAATGTGACCACCAAGACCACTACCTGTAGCTCCATATAAGCCAAGATCTTTGAGAATATCATCATCTTTTTCATCTGGACGCTTCTCCAATGGCGGTGAATAGGGGGAGGTGGAGATCCTCGTTGTCTACTTTCGTGAAGTTTCTTTATTACATTTACAAGTTTTGCAAATTTTGGATCGATAAATTTGACCGTTTTCTTGTCGTAGTATACACGATACGCCCATTTAACAAAATTGTCACCAGTCGGGGACTTATATTTCTCGTTTAAAGTTTTATCTTTTTCATATAAACCATCTAATATCAATTCAGGTAATTTTTCTTCTGGTGTGTTTTTAAGGAGTTTAATAAAACCCGGATTAAATTTTGCAGTCAGTTCAACAATTTCCTTTGCTGCTTTGGGTGCAGCAGCTTTGGCAACTTCAGTACCTTCTTCAGCGGTGGGTGGAGGTTGAGCTACAACGGTGGGTGGAGGTTGAGCTGCAGCTATATCAGTTGGAAGATCTCGTAAAATCTTTTTTGTTTGTTTGGTTCTTCTAGCAATCTTTTCAGTCTGCTCAGCGGTTTGTTTTAGCACTGGAAGAATACCCTTTTCATCTCCCAATAAAGCTCTTTCAGTAACCGCCGCAGCTTTTTCAGTGGCTGTTGTAACGGGTTTAAATAATTCTTCTGCACCTGTTGCAAATTCAACTTGTGCTTGCTGCCGTGCTTGTAATTTTTGTCTTACACTGTCTCGCACAGGAAGAAATTTTTTTATTGCTTCTAGTCGCTCTCGAGCTAGTCTTGCGGAATGAGCTTCTCCAATGTTGGCCATTATTGTTAACTTAAATTTTTAATTCACAACAGCAGAGAGAGGGAGCGGGGTTAGATACAATTTTTAGTTAGAAATCCTTTAGGATTAAAAATATTTACATTAAAAATGCTTGCATTTTGAGCAGCAGAGAGACTAGGCCACCAAGTGTTTCGTCTAACCCCCCCCCCCCCCCGAGTCAAGAAGTATTTTTATAGTTAGTTATTTTTCATGAAATAACTCTTTTAGTCAGCAGAGAAGGCTTATTTATCATAGTTTTCTGAATAGAGGGTTTATTTTGTGAAATAAGACCCTCTATCAAGAGTGTTCTCGATAGAGGGTTCTGTTGGACGGAATAGTTGGTGGGCTCAGTCTCTCTGCTGCTAATAGTCAGATCCATATACATATTACGGTTCCGCGTAGTTGATGTAAAAGCCAAAATGTTATTAAGGCGACCATGAAATATACACAAACACATCACAGAGGGAAGAAGCAAAAACAAACCCAAAATATACTATCCACACAGGAGTGAAGGGGAAAAGACCCATATCTACTTATCTCTAGCACTGGTACTGGTGGCTGTAGCTGTCGTTGTTGTGGTTGTGGTGCTGGTTGTAGTGGTGGAGGCGTCCTCACTTCAGACTTGACCTCACACAGAGGTCTCAGTATGAGGTGAGGCAGGATCGTTCTTTTGTTTTCCTTGATGTGTCCTCATCCTTCTCCTCTATCCTAGCACTTCCTGATATGGACTCTATGGCCAGTTCAAAAAGTATGCGCCTGGCATACTCCAGGCGCATCTGAAGTTCCAAGAGTTTTGCAAATCTACTTATTTTTCAAGTTGATGAATCAAGGATGGGTAGCCAGATTGACGAGAGCTTCCCTTTATATTTGTCAAGTACGGACGTGAAGGAAAACATCTCCCTGATACAAAAGCTTGCAAGACCCATATCAAATTCTAACTTCTACTTCCTCATCTTCTTCACAGTAGCAATACTCAGCCTCATTCTGCTTCTGCCTCATTACGCGCGCATTGAAGTAACTCTTTAAATACATAATATATCCAAAAACTTCTCCATTAAATTCAGTATGATACCTGGAGAGAATATCATGCCGTTGTTGAACTGTCGAATCTGTTCTTGACAAGTACAAGCTCCAAAAGAAAGTTCTAACAAATATGAATCGAATATATTTTTTCACTTGATCTACCTTTCTCCTATGCAACTCCTGGCCATGATCATCTTTATTCACTAGCTTGGACTTCTCTCCCCTTGACTTGTAATGAAACCTGTAGATATGATCTTGTATTTCCATTGGTAAGCTTTTGATATCACTAGTTACATTCCTATCATGTAATAGAACTGTCACTCCAATCCAGTCCATGTTTATGCCAAGGAAGCTAACCGGGCAGTGACTAAAAAGGCCTAAAACCTCTCACTCAGATATATCCCATATTTGTTTTAAAAACCCATTGGTCCTAGAAAAGTATCTTTAAAAATTACCTTTCATATCTTAGGAAAAAAATCACTTCATATACACCGTTTTCATTTACATTTCATAAAAGAATGTCATTTTCTTGCACGCTACATTAAATGTTCATTTTTAAGAGAAAGCTAAAACAAACAAGAAACAAACAAACAAATAGGACAAAGTTCATGTTCCTCTCTTTATCCGTCAAACATGTTGTTTAAAATCTGGCCAGCTTCCACTTGTATTCCAACGTAGATGTTTCTATCATGTACATCTTTTCAGTGTTCGTTTAACCAACAAACTACACTTATCGTCTAAACCATCCAAAGTCACTAAAGTTTTACTAATATTTTCATTATGTAGTAGAGAGTGAGATGTATCGAGATGAAATCGTAAAGCTTTGAATAGAATGAATGTCTCGTGCACATTTAAAGGAGCCACCATAATGTCTTTGTAGGTACTGTTCATAAAGAGTCCACAAGGAATCGGCTGGTAAACGAAATCCCATAAAGAAGACACTAAGACACACACCACACGTCGACCCCCATCCATGGGACACAGTTCTCGTAATACGTGTTAGTAATCTTCCACCGTCTGAATACTGTCATTGATTTCCTTCCACGGAATTTTTTTTTATCACTTTTGATAAAGGCCGTGGCATGGTAGCCCGTTTTTATACATCTTTATGTCGGAGGCAATAAGTTACTTTCTGCACAGAGATTATCGTACTCCAATGGCAAATCTAAATGATTTAGTCACTAACTTGCAAATCACACTCCGTTCAAAGGTTTCCTCATGAACTAAGTTAACATTGTGTAAAACATTTTGGCAATCCTTTAACTCGTCCTCTGGAATTCGTTGCAGTATGTCTACCTTGTAGTAAATACAATCAGTAACAAACCAGTCCTTCTCTCCCACAAGTAGCTGATCCATGTCTGATCACTGGAACACTCTCATTTGAATCGGTAGCATTTATGTACCAGTCGTTTAAACATAAGTGACGTAATGGATGCAAGTGTTCTTTGCGTTGAACTTTTATTTTGAGCAGCTCTCGGTAAATGCGTTCTCCCAATTCCATAGGCAAACCACGAATGTTCTCTTGTAAAGTATCCATGATCATGTCAGTCAGTATTTATACCCATGTTGGGGTCACTTCTAATTGTCCTTTTTTATTATTTAAAATCTTCTCCTAGAGCGAAAGTAATGGACATAGTGAGTAATGTCTGGCCACTGCCATTCTGGGTATTGGTCAAGAATGGTAATAAAATCTATTGATGTAAACGGTCAAACTTGAAATAACTGGATGAAAGCCGACTTAATCCAAAAACATCTGACGAGTTTGTTGACTTTTGTCAATTTCCTCTTGTGAATTTCTCGACATAAACATTCCTCAGTCACCAATTGAGATTTTGCTATGGCAAGTCCCTGCCAAACTTCTTTCTCTTGCAATTCGCCTGGTAATCCTTGAATATTTTTTTAATGGGGTTTAAATATTTGCATAGGTTTTACAAACGTTTGTCTCCTAGCCAAGCTTTTTTCTTAAACGACATGGTATGCCTGAATGACTAGGGTACCGCTAAAGGTAGGTAGTGACAATGCAGAGACCATCAAGCATGTTCCAGGTAAGCCGAATCTTTATGCTCCCACTCATGAAGTGACACACCGCAACTGAAGTACTTGACTTTATCCCCTTCGCCCAAATAGATAAGTACGGCTCTGGCTAATTCTTCGGAGGTAGGTCCTCCCAGATATTTAGGTCACTTTCCTTGGAAGGTATGGAATCGACTTTCAAAGTTGAAGTATTCAGGCAAACGCACAGGGAACGAATATTCGTCTTTCACACCGTCATTTAGATGAAGGTACGGATAAACCACTTAGGGTTGGATGACACTGACAATGAAAACCAGTAAAGTGATAAGGTGTTCTGTAACGAGTGGCATCGTTTACGCATCTGTCAGGTTTGACACGCACAGCATCACTTTCTATGGTAGGTATGGTAGTAGTAGTAGTAGTAGTCATAGCAAAGTTACAAGGATGCAGTACTCAATCACTGAGGTCACAGCGTACGGCATAACTGCAATACGAAGGTACAGCATCGCACTCCACCTGAAAATCCCCGAACTTAAATGATATCAACTTACAATTATTCATCTTTCTCGATTTACGCTGGTAATTACAATGAACTATCGGTCTTGACGTTTTCCCCTTTATATGCTGACCAATATCGACGTGTCCGTACGGTAAAGTGAAGTGGTTGGGAAGCAGCAATCACTTCTGGTACACGATTTGATACACTTTTTCCAAAGGTTGACTGACGATTTGGTGTGTGGGTAAACGTACAATCTTGTGCGGTTCGTAGTTGGTCATTTTAAAGTTTTAATCTGGTCCAGACTGTAAGGTTTCTTTCAGCACACCAACGTTCACCACTAGACTGGTGCGATAATTGAGAGTCAATCCTTTCACTTTACACTTGGTGTGCGCTTGTCCTTGTTTATCTCCGTATTCGTAGCCGTAAAGTTTAGGACCGCCACTAGCAAAACTTAGAATCTTGTCGTCGGAGTGCTCGTCTGTCCAGGCTTCTAAACGGTCTCCTTCGATGTCAGGGTGGCGTTGACCCAGGCGATCAAGGTAGATGCAACTGTCCATGTCAAAGTACAGGACGCGATCTCCTAACAGTTCTAAAACTTCATACAATTAAAGCGAGTATGGGCTGTCAGGTAATCCGCAATGATGACATTTCCAAGTTCGTCGGCTTCTACAAAGTCCAGGTTTCCTTCCTACTTGACTACGATCAAGCTCTCCCGAAGGACGTCCACGTTTTTCAAGTATTTAGTTTTGTCGTGAATCATCTGGAAGTAGCGGGAAGGTTCTGTCAAATACTCCGTCTTGGGGAAACACGGTTGTTGTGCCATTTTGCCCCACAAGCAATTTAACATCACTTTGGCAAACGATCTGCTTCCTTCGTTTTTCTCCATGTGGTCTAAAATGATGCCTTCTTGCTCCAAGTATTTGTCTTTGAATTTCTTTTGGTCTTCGGGAGTGTGGTACCAGGAAGGATAGCCACTGGCTTCTTGTTTCAGTTTCAAAAAGGCATCCACGTAGTCTGCGAAAATGCCTTTCTGAGTCTCGTTGCCCTTGTGGTATTTTTCTGTATTAGAAAAGTGGCAAATTTTGTACACTTCTAACAGTTGGTATCGCAGGTCCAGAGCTTTAAATAATTCCACGCTGACCCACGTTACCGTCAAGGTGCCTTTTTCCTTTGTGTGCTGACAAGGGCGATCTTGGTTGCATGTGTCGTCACAAGGGAAACATCAGTTTTCCTTGGCAATGGTGAGGAAAAACGGGATGGTACAAGTCCGGGGGAGGCAAGACTTTTCATTTGATCAATCCTTCGTATTGTCGAGTGTTTTCCAGATCGATATGTTGCGTCAGCAATTGTGGGTGCCCTGCGGAAAAGTGACACTATCTGCACACGTAAGGATACAGCGAACACACGTCTAAGTATTTGATTTCTTCTCCTTTCTCCTCGTCGGCTTGGTACAGCAAACAGTTGGCATTTGTTCGTCCTCCATACAAACTGTCCCTCGGGTTCATTGAGTCCACCAGCTTGTAACTTTCCGCGATGCATTTAAACTTGGGATCGGTTTTCAAACGGTGATCGTACTCGCGTTCCAACATTTCCACCACTTGGTATCCTTGCTATTCTAACTTCAAGCGCCTCTGGCAAGTGGTCTGGTACAAGTCTTCCGTGGTACGTTATAAAGACTGATTTTTAGTGTCAGTTGACTGTGGCAGAGGGGACACCCGTGAAATAAGCAACCGTTAAACTCGTACACGATCTTGGGGTTTTCTAAGTCTCAGCCATCACCGAATACGGACCGATGGTCTTTTCGCCTCCTCTGTTTCGGGCATGTTGAATCCATTTGTCTTCCTTGTCGCACAAGTAATGTAGCCAGCGTAGGGTTTTGACCGAGTATCGACCTTTGACAAAGTTTGTCGTTTGAGGGCTTATGACAGCCAGGGTGGTTTTGGGCATGAATAGTTTGCGGCATACTAAGGAATACGCTTTGGCAATGGTGCAGGCTTTTTCAAAGGATAAATCCCTCAGTGCTCCATGAACAGTTCTCGAAATTTTCCACAGCATTGCCGTAAAATGTCAACGTCGGAACGACAATACTTTTACATTTCTTCCTAAAAGTCGAGGGGGTCCGAGGCGTGAGTCTGGTACCAAGCGTAGAAAGTTTCTCGTTGTTCGGTGCACATGTTGTAGGGGTCGTAGTAGTGAGCCTCAGGCAAATGTCGTAGAACGGCATGTTGATTGGTTTTGGTACTGAAAAAGTGCGCAAAAATAACCATTGGCCATTTCTGTCATTCCAAGCGTTTTAGGCATTTGACTCAAAGACACGGCCAAGTAACTCATCGAATCTTTAAACTGCACTCGACCCACTTGCATGGAAATGATTTTGGCACCGTTCAAAGTCATTTTAGGACGTTCGGTACTTTGTTCCGTATAGCATCTCAAAAGAAATTGTCCATCGTATCCCGAGAAATTGTGAGCCTTTACCGTGGCATGGCGATGACAATCTCCAAAATGTTCGCTGTCCTCTTGGCTCCACGTCTCGTCGATGGGGTCTAAGATACATTGGGTGAAATCAGCCAGAGTGTTAGGTCCCCGAAATATTTTTTCACGTCCTCCAGGAATCTTGCTGCAGTGAAGGCAATGGCTAAAGATAGGCTCGTGGATGCAATTCTCGCACGCTTGGTAAGCCGCGCAGAAATTAGGAATGTGAATGCCAGTCTCTTGCATGCATTTGACATCGAAAAAAGATGAAATTCCCTTTTTTCTTGTGGTCATCGTCTTCCTCTAGATGTTTTGAATGGTATTTCTGAATGAAGCATTCGTGTTCCAAATCCACGATTTGGTGACAAATGTGACATCGTTTCTTTCCTGAACATACGTGAGCCTTGACATTATTGGTACGTATGCCTTGTCCACAGGTACAGCACAATCTTAGGAGTTGACAAGCACTTTTCTTCTTTGAACCTTGCGTCTTCAGATGTTGTTGGTAACATGCAGAGCTGACAAAAGTTCGCTGACAAGCAGATAATACCGTAGGTTTTATACCTGAAATCCGCAGTTGAGCTTGCTGGACAGACCCAGAACCATCTTGGTGTATTAAACGAACTTATGCCCAAAATCATTCATCAGCGCACGGAGACATCCATTCGCAGGGCACCAACAGCGCTTCCGGGGCTACAGATACTCACTGTGGTCACAGTGAAGCTTTTCCTGGTATTCTGAGTCAAATTTTTAAAGAAGTATCCGATGTCACTGCTGCTGTCGTACTCATGTGTGCATGCATGATTACATTAAGTGGATCTATCCACCAAAACTCGGTTGCATCATTGCCCATTAATATCAGATATTGTCAAGTTACATGACTTAACTGTTTGTTTTGGTCGTGACATATCCATCTAAGCGCGCGTTGTTCGCACGTGCATAACGATTATTTACCATTGAAATCCTGCCCCAGATACCACGTTCAACAAATGAATGTTGGTCAGTGTCAGCAAGCAGTTGTAGCTTGATCTTGAATTCTGATAGTAATGAGTCTTAAGGCATTCCTAGCGATGTGACGTAATGTACAGTCACATTACACATGCGCATAGCTGTATCACAAAAATCTTGAATACATCTGCGATTTAATGTTAACCGAGATATTAAAAAACTAACGCGGCCAGATTTTGTTGACATGCGCATAGCGGTTGGGGGACTATGCCTTCTCAGGACAAGAATGAAAAATGAATAAAATGTTTCAGTGGGTGGCTATTGAGCTTCAGAAAACTTTTTCGAGTTGCCATTTTGCTCGTAGGAATATATTCCTTTGTCGGGGAGCAAACCAAACAATGAACCTTCATCAGGGGAAGCATCACTATCGACGAGAAATCTTAAAGTGATCACAGCCTTCCGCCACAAAGCTGTCCATGAATTTATTGAGGCTACAACTGAGAAACTGTAGTTAGTAAATAAACGGCAGCTGGTCCCGTTCATATTTCATTTCCCACTTATTTCAGCATCCAATGCTTTTCCTATTCCTTGCATGATTAAGTGACCATCATACCTACGCAAGTTATGAAGCACAGCTGGAATTCTTGTTTTGTTTATGTAACTTTGTAACTAGAGACGAATGGTTTGAAAACTTGATAATATCATAGAGGGTCATAATCATATGTGGGCAAGGAGATTTGTTTCTAAATCCATTTCACTGTAATTTTGAGCTATCTAATAAACACCTCACCTGAATCCTGGCTGCAATACAACATTGGCAACTCAGTTGTTCCTTTGCATCTAGCAACAGTGTAACTAAACCAAAAGGAGACTTGCACAACAATTTGTATTTTATTGAACAATGTGAAATTGAGCTTTGATGGGAATGGTTATGCATTGTAAGTCCTCATAAATCGCATGCAGGGCCTTCGTCTTTCATTGCACCATG
Source organism: Sinohyriopsis cumingii (assembly GCA_028554795.2). Lineage (NCBI taxonomy): Eukaryota > Metazoa > Mollusca > Bivalvia > Unionida > Unionidae > Sinohyriopsis > Sinohyriopsis cumingii. The sequence goes on from JAPYKE020000081.1 coordinate 440,656, forward strand.
ATAAATTTCACAACATTCTCTCCAGGATCTGGCATGATCATATGCTGCAGTTTCTCACTGACTACACTATAGTAAAAGTCATGGTCATCTGGCAGTTGTTCCATGATGAATATATTCATGCAATGTCTACAAAAAACTTCCTCCTCTCGTAACTGCTGTACCAGTACACTATTCAGGGATACCAAGTGTAAACATGAAACTTTGTGAAATTAGAGTTCACTTAAATCAATGACCTAAACTTTTCTTGCACAATATTATACAAAGACTTCTCATGCTTCTTATTTGAACATGATCCCTATCACGATGAATTTATTGAGATGTTCTGGATACATATTTGAAACACTGTACATCTTTAGGGTCTCTTTCACAAATCTGCATGACATATTTAGGGAAAATTTACAGTAACAAGTTTGATATTATAAAATCTTACTCATCTACTAATGAGATTTCCCAATCCCCGCAAATTGTTCTCCAGGAACTAGATTCTCTTTTTTAGAAGTTTGTTTGGAGTGGGGCAAAGAAACAGGTTTAAAAGTAAAGTTATTATTAAATACTATTATGAGAGTAGCCTTAAAATAATTTACATTAATATGTTTGTGGATTCGATTAAGATACCCTGGATCATAAGAATTACTCTTTAGTCCATTTATTCTTTGCAATAGATTTCTTAATATGGCTAATAAATGCCCAATTGATAAATATATTTTCAGATAATATGTTTACTGGCTAAAACAAAGAAGAAAGAACTCCTTCAAACACAGATTTTGAAGAATCCAAACATTGGATTATAAATGAGGATAGTTCGTGCATAAAACTTGATAAGTTTTGTGATAAATTTGGATTCTATATAAATTTTCTAAACTTTCCAGGGCTTTTAGGTGCCACAAAAATCTACAAAGGTAAATTTAATGTAAGTATCAATTCTAATATCATACCTTCTATATTTTCAGTGGGGTTTGAGACTCAAAAAGTGTTTTCTGAGGTCCTATTAGGGGCAAGGATCATTGTTCATGACCAAAACAGAAAACGGTTTCATCCAGTTGAGAATAAGCTATCTTTTTATATGAGCCTATATATAATGATTTGAAATTCAAACCTGAATATAAAATGTTAACTTTCCGGCTTTTTATTCAAAGTACAGTACACTTGAAAAGATATAAATAGTTGATAGACTTGATAGACTTTGTATAGTCAAATATCAATGCCATAAACAAACACACACAAACACTCACATAATCAATAAACCGTTAAATAAATCAAACATAAAAAAACTCTCCTTAAAATACATCAGCTGGAAAAATACATACTTTTAATTTGATGCAGTCTTTGCTGCTCTCAATAGTTTAATACATGCAAGTGCCATTAGTGTTTATGTTTGCATTTATTAAAGACTAGATGGTATTGTTGTCCAAACTTCTCTTCCAGATTTTCTGAGCGAATCCTGGTCAAAACCACATTGTTCTTGATAAAGTTAGCATTGTCAGAACTGTGTCTGATGCATCTTGACCACGAGATTTTCATATTTCTATAAACAAAATGAGGATTATATCACATTTGTGACAGACTATTTCATTGGGGAAGGGGGAGAACTTAATAATATAAACTTTCATGGGATCTTTACAGGTAATATAGCACTAATAAATGCCTCTGTCCAGTTCAGGTGTTAATGCTTTATCAACACAAATCAATTGTGCAAGCATGAGCCTGTGCTTATTATTGTCTTTCAATCAATCTATTTCATGACTAAAATCATCCTGAAAGCATTGGTCAAGTAATAGTTAGTATTTCAACATGATTAAAATAATTAATATAAAGAGAACAAATCTGAGTGTTCCGTTGAATATGCTACAAATTGATGGTGTTTCTATTTCTATGGACATTGCATATTTCATAATGACCAATGTACATGTTTGCAGTACTGGTATGTGCAAATATGAAATCTCATGCTTCCTCTTGCTGCAGTGTTTCACAAAGTAAAACTTTGTCAACTTGGGGTTTTTATATTTATTTTTGCTGGGCTTTTGCTTGCATGGCTGCTAGTGTAAGGCTTCCTGAATCATACTCTTCAAAAATGAATCACACTTGAACACTGTTTTCAAAACTGAAATAATTATCTATCTGGAGTAAAAATCTACAGATAAAAGCTTTATTAAAGCTGACTTCAACATTTTCATTCAATATACTGATGTGTAATAACGTCTCTTCTTCAATACATCTCGATGATATACTTCAGACAAGTTAGGTTGTTCTACTTGAAGTACTTTACCTATGCAAATTAGGACTCTTCCACATCAGGATTGGACATGACACATCACCCTAGCTACTGTTGGTAATTAAGCAGTCTCTGAAAGGTGGTTGTTTGTTATCTCTGACCACCTGACCTTCTAATTGCCTCAGTATCAGCTGTATGCCACAAGGATAGGCTTAGTTGAGCTATGAGCAGTACTGCATGTTTACAGATTATAGGCATATAGTGGTCATCAAGAAATAGTTTTTTTGTGTTAAAAAAAACATTGGGGCTAAGATTCCTGAAAATAGTGGTTTTGAAACATGGTGTGTCAAGGGTTTGAAGTCCAATTTTTCATGTGATTTGACATGTTAAGGCAGGTAGGTAATATGTAATACCTATTTAGGCACCCATCTATTGTATTTATAATAATGGACAAAAAAGACTCTACAAGAATTCACAAAACACTCACTTGCAATAATCATGAGACTGCATCATTTGCAAAATGGAATATAGAAGTTTACAATTTGAATTAGAATGAATGGAACAAGCTTTATTCCTTGCCTCACCTTGTTTTCTCTTAACAACATAAGCACTTGCAGCACAATTCATTGACTTAAATGGTTTCAGATTTATTATTACTTTAAGTCTTAAACTATGTAACAGAAAGAAGTGAAAACAACAAATTTAGTAAAATCAACAAATAATTTATTTCTTGAAGTTACATAGTGAAAATTTAAGAGACACTTACAGTATGGGGAATAAATCCAAAATAATCCCAAATATCTTATCACATGTCCAAAAGTATAGAATGTTCCGATATAATTCCAATAGTCTTAAATGTCCTGATGTACCACAATGATATAATCCAAAATGTCTTTGAATGAGTTCTCAATAATCCGAAAGTAGTGTTTTAGTCAAAAAGGTTGATCAGCAGTTTTTAATTCCAATGAATAATTTAAATAAATAATTTCTTTCAAATTATATCTGGACACAACCATAAATGGTACCACAGAATGATCATGAATCAGGAATGAATACTTGTTGAACAAATCCCCTGTATATAAAAATACACACTTTACCTAAGACACAATAAACAGTTCCGGAAAAGCAAAATTTCCCTAGGAAAATTCCACTAAATCTTGAACTGAAATTCTTATAAACATCTTGTTTACTGCTGAAAATCATGATAAAAGTCATGAGGGCATAATTCCATTTACAACCCTCAATTATGATCGTGACAAAAGTCAGGTACACAATATATATCAAATATACATAACAGATTAATATTTTACACATACATTTTTCAACAAATACTTTTCTAAAAATATTTGGAAAAATTTTGAGTAATCTGTGTGCTCTTAGCAAAATAGTATAAAATTTTATCACATTTTCTGTGGGAGTGTAAAAACATAATCTAGGTTCACAGAGTGGATAAAGAGTGAGTGCAATCATCTCTGTAGCATTTATGCATCAAAAAAGAAAATTTCTTCTTGGCATAACAGATGAAATAAATCTAATAATGTGATTAACTTATTTATCATGCAGTTGAAATTATACTGTTATAAATAGATTTAATAAAAAAAATACCAAATATATAACATTTTAAGAAGAAACTGAAGTTATACTTCTGTCAGGAAAGTATTTGGCATACACAAACTGCAAAAAGGGAATTTTTATAAAAATGACAACTTTACAAAAATTAGTTTTTACATTTAATAATATGTTACTATTGACCATTCTATCCATAATAAGGTATGTGTTGATGATGTGTGTATGCAGTAATAAGTTCAGCATACATTGCAATGATGCTTCCCCAGACTGGCTCACCTATCAGACTGTCTCCTAGCCACACAGATTGTCTCAGCAATGTCTGGTGCAGGGAAGTTCCACCAAAATATGTATTTATGTGCCTATATATACCTCTGTACGGATAGGTACATGCAAATTTGTATTTTTGTATAGCCTTGTATGTTTGTAGGTGTGTGTATGGGTATTTGCATGTATGTACATATTTGTATACAGACATATGCATTTTATATGAGTATGTGTGTATATGTGTATAAAAGATATGTATATGTATGTGTATGTGTATAATTATTTACTGTATTTTTATATTTGGATTTATGCATAAGGGTATGTTTACACACATGGAAGGAAGGATGGATGACACACTGTAAAAGCAGTAATGCTAAAATATGTAAATACTATATATCATGTTACACACACACACACTCATCACTCATATATATATATATATATATATGCACACAAAATTTCCTTTTGCACATCTCTCCTCCCCTTGCTAATGAGCTGTTTCCAAACAGGTGAACAACATGTAATAGTTCAGGTAATATATTACTAATAACCACTCAAGACCTTTACCATTGCAGCCCTCTGAAAAAGATTGAAATTTGCACCTGGACACCATGCTTAAAACAATGCTGAATAAGATCCAACAAGTAGGTTTGTGACCAAACCTCAATGTACAAAACACCTTCATAAAATGCATCAAGTTCGGTCTTAAAAGGATTAGGTTTAGAAATACATCTAGAACCATCAGGACACTCTGATGTGGCAATGATAAGTGTCATGCATATAATCTACTTCAAAATCTACAGGATTCAATATGCTAAAAATGTAGCATGCTGATATGTCTCATTTCTGAAATCAACTTGTTTCAAGTCTGATATTAATTCTGAAAATGTTCTGGTCCATTTTGACCCAATGAGAATTGTATCATAAGAAAAGTATGAGAAACACTAGAATGAAAAGATTGTCAAATGTCATATTCCATAACAAAAGATGGAATGAGCAGTCTCAACATAAAGCTAAATAGTATTATCCAATGGCTAGATCAATTAACTGTCATTATTATTTACTTTCTTTTAATTATTGATGAGTTTCCATTCCTGCTTCAGTAATTATACTGGATTCTTTCAAGCCCAGAGCCTCCATAATGCTTCCAATAGGTGTAATAGCACATTCTCCTGAGGTAATTGATCCGATGGCAATTCCAACTAAAGCCAGTTTATTTTCTCCACGCTTTCTCTTTACAACATATACACCTGCTCCTGAATCACCAGAACTAAAAAATTGATCATTTCCAACCTTTTGTACTAAGAACTGTCCCTTCATTATAAAACTGTTAGAAGAGTGGCCATGGGGAGTAGGCATTCCTTGGGGAAGTGAGAGTGAGGCATTATGTACTTTTAACATTGCACCATCAAGTACAAATAATCCTTGTGTCAGTCCTGTTGTCCTTCCAAACTTGTATACTCTCTTCTCTGCTAGCTGTTCAAATTCTGGGTTTATGATCACCATTCCATCTTCAAAAGATGGTGATTTGCTTCCAGAAAATCCTGCAAAAATATGGCTTGTTCAAATAATGTTTGTTTCAAACAAAGGTTATCAAGGATGATATTAAACTTGACGTGAATTTTTATATTAAGCAAAAACAAAACATACAAGATCTAACAATCAAAAGAATTTGTGATTTATTTTTATTTTGTTTCGAAATTACTTGGGGTTCCAAATGGCCAAGTGATCTAAAGCACTTGCCTTTAATGGTCACTGCTATCTCACCTCTGTCTGCATGGGTTGGAGTCTCGGACTCAGTTAATGTGGATATGTGAGAAAGCTGCCAGTAGCTTCTTTTGGGTCTGTAGTTCTTACAGTGGTTTTCCCCGGGTTCTTCATCCACCAGTTATCCTGGCCATCATATATAGCCTATCTTGCATAGTGAAATGGTGTCAAACCCCAAAACAACAACAACAATCTAAATTTCTTTTTGAAGATAGGGGAGTGATGGCATTTTAAACATTGTGAGGAAACAAAGTTGCTCTTGATTGTGACAGTGTAACTGTTACGTGTTTAGGCTCGAATAAACAGTAACACAGAAAGAGTGAAAACAACAAGCTTTTTAAAATTTAACAAATAATTTATTTTTCTGGAAAAATTCTGTAAAAATGTAAAAAAGGAGAAGAACTTTAAGGTTTCAAGAATCAAATCCAAAAATAATCTAAGAATAATCCATGAATTAAATTACAAAAGTCCTAATGATAAATGTTTTAATAATTTCAAGTTCGAATCCTGATGGAAAATCAAAGATGGATGACGATGACATGTACTGTAGTTAGTACTGTGCTTATCTACAGTTCCTTGTAGAAATCCAAATAATGGCACTCCGGTGTTGGATATCCAAATTAAATTTGTAAGCAATGTCTTTCCAAAATTTCTGTGTGAGCACTCCTCAAAATATTTCGAGAGAAAAAAGAATTAATCCTTTTGAAATCCAACTGATCTGATGAAAATTATAACTCAAAATCTGGCAACAACAAAATAACTTGACATCAGTGTAAAAAGCCCCAAAACCTGAGAAATCTCTCTCAAAGCATCTCTATTAAAGCTAACAAATGCATACTAATGGAAAAACCAGAATTGCAAAATCGAAAAGGGGGGGTCACGTGATCGTGTTTATGTCATGTACACCAAAAATGACCCTGACAAAAACCAATCATTTTAAAATAAAATAGAACTTGTTTACAAAGGTTGCTACAAATTCTAAAACAAGGTCAAGATTTAGACCAACACCTGGTGATTACGAAAGAATGATTCAGGTCAACTAATTTGCTGGAAAAATATCATCTCCAGTGAATAAATTTACATTTTAATTGCATATAATAAAATTTAAAAAATTAAAACTGAAAAACAATTAATTTAAAATAAATATGAATTAAATCAGATATATGTAACATAACCATACTGAGGTTTTCGCTGACAAGAATCATGCTATTTTTGAGGCATTCATAGTATTCTCTTTTCTCGTGATGTAATACAGCAAAATAAATTGTTGATCAGACGAGAGTGATATTTTCTTTTTACTTCATAAGTTTTACCACATCATAGGGGGCCCCGAGTGGCCGAGTGGTCTAAAGCGCTCTCCATTATGGATCACTGCCATCTCACCTCTGTCTGCGTGGGTTCGAGTCTCGGATTCAGCCAATGTGGGTATGTGAGAAAGCTTGCCAGTAGCTTCTCGAGGTCGGTAGTTATTTCCAGGGATTTCCCGGGTTCTTCCTCCACCATTAATACTGGCCGCATCTCTATGTCCTTTTGAAAAAAATTAAATAGAAAAAGTTTAAGTTATTGTGTATGTCACCATCAATGTTAATTTTATTTTAAATATGCAAGCTATTAATATAATGTACACTAAATATCCAGTCAAAAGACCCTACCTGTGCTTGATAACTGGTGGGAGCCGATCCAAACAAAACCACCTGGATCAATGTTTCGATTTTTCTGGTCAATGATTACCAGAGCTGCATCAACACCAATTTTTGCAGATGGATCAAATTTTTCTTTGATAAAAGTTCCACATGTTCGAGTGCCATCTGAGAGACCTGATTCAGTATCAGCAGGCTGAACCACTGATGTCTGGGTTAAGCTGTTGTTTATTCCCAAAACATGAGCACATGTCAAAAAGCCTATATCATTGGTATCGAGTCTGACGAATGGTCCAAGGGTTCCAGCAAAAGGAGACCCCAATGCCCCTATACTGCAACCCATTCTGAGGGGATTGTTGAAAAAATGAGGATGTGGGTTTGATGGCTGTCTTTGAGCTGGGTTCATTCCTAAAGAAAAGAATCCTTCGCGAATATCTGTGGGATAACATTTTTCATCTAATCTCAGTTCCTCTGGAAAGAAATCTTCCCCATATGGAATGACACCTTTGAGTCTACAGTAAAGCAATATTGATGTTTGCTCAATGATGCCATTTTTTCTTGATTTAACAGAGCTTGCAGAAATTGCTTCGAGATTGCTATGGATTTTGAAAAGATGTTCCCCATGTTCATAGATCAAACTTTTTATGGTGGCTGCATCATTTTTGTCAAATGATACTCTCTGGTATTTATCTTGCAATCGATTTTCCAGAGGCTCCATTTCGGTTTCATCAAATCTCCTGTAAATTACTGGCAAACCAAGAAATTTTGAGAACTTTGACACAATATCAGCTGAATGGAAACAAGCTAATACTTCCTCACCTGTCTTTCTCCCTCTGTGGTCTAATCCCAGCCACACATTCATAGTATTGTCGCCAAAATCTTCTTTCCATTTCTTATTTATGCATGCCATCATGATACACAGTGCTTCCTTGTTATTATTTGCAAGTATAACATTCAGTAAATTCTCCATAACAAAATCATTTCTCTTCATTGACAAAAATTCTTCCATTCTTTCTTTACAGAACTCATCTAAAAATATTTCACGTATCTCAATCCTCCACTCTGATGATTCATGATCTGCAATAGAATTAAAAAATTTAATACTGTTTTTCCCATTGTTGCAACACTTAAAATTCTCAAGTTCATTATAGTTTCTATGACTATCATTTTTGCATGAACAAAATGGTTTGGTTTGGGTCTGTGTTTCATGGTACAGCAACACAAGTGTACGTTTTGCGAAGGCATCTGAAATAAAGTGCCTTGCCCAAGGATATGCCATGGTAACCAACCCAGGCTGATTTGAAGGTAGAATCTCCTGCACATTTGAATTAAATACAGCAAACTAACAACCTTAAAAATAAAAATGCCTCAAAAGCATTTACAATGTAGAACTCAAACATTAAGAAGGGAAATCTCAACAATCCCTGTATCACTAAAATGGCATTTGTGAGAAACATTGCACAGGTGAAAAAATCAATGAATGAAGAACAGAAAACCTTATCTAACTGCACTACTACTACATCATATTACTAGTGAATTCTCTTAGTGGTGCAATTATATATTAAGAACTGTGGCATCGGCATCCGTATACTGTACATTGCAGCTGAAATTGAACATTCACTACTATAACCTACAGTTAGGAACTTTGTTTACCTATTTGGTGCATCTCTAATTTGGCTGCCACATCAAAGCATTTAAAGTCATTTGAAATGGGTCATCAAGTCATTAACAAATATTTAGGGGCAAATGACATGCAAATGTGAATAAATGTTACTTTGTATCATATTAAAATTGTTGACTGCATATCATCACTAATAGAGTATCCATGTCAAACTGCATCAGAGTTAAAGATACTTAATAATTTCCATTGACCAATAACAGACTGTATTGTGTGGAAGATAACATACTGTACATAGCACTACTGCTACACAAATTAACATTGGGAATTTTTAGCCTGCTACTTTAAAAAATCCAGCTCTACTAAAAAATGAAAACTTATCTTTTGTCTACATAATATAGGCAAAGGGCAATAACTCTTGCCCATTACCTCCCCTTGCATGCTCAGCCAGATGGGTGGTTGGGAGAGTCTTTAAGTAATGTGTTTGGATAAGTATTTTTAAAGACACATAATTTATTAGAAAAACTTGCTTTCTCTTTTAAATACAATTCCAGATCACAATAGGAGAATAGGTAACAGGAAGGAATGCGGAGCATATTACTGATACCTCAGGTATTCTTCGAGGGCAGAAACATTGAATTCCTTATGTGAATGATAAGCCACTCTCCTACTTAAAGTAACACAGTCTACGGTCATATGATCCATGACTGGTCTTATCAGATTAAGGTGATTAACTAAATCTTTTTACCATCAAAAATTAAATTGCAAAAATCCAGCAACACTAAGAGGCTGTGTTCATTTAATTGGGTCTGGTGGTCATCTGGGTTACAACCACATGGCCTACTAGAGTCAGGTTTTGTCTTTGAGGAGTAAATTACCAAAAAACTCAAGAATGTTGACTCTGCATGCCAGCCAACAGCTTCCGTGATGTCTCAGATCACAATGTTGCATTTGAACACGAGGCTTACTGAGATGGCTTTAATTTCTTTAGATGAAATACTCATGAAGTGACTCTGATCTTTTGGGACATCAAAGCTTTCTAAGAGTATAACCAACTTAAGCCATGAAGAAATTAGGGTTTGAGAGGAGATATTTTGCTTTCCCACTTTCATGGGGAGAAAGAGTTGTTTGCAGTTGTCAGAACTTGTCTGTATGCACTTAAAGTGGTGCTTGCAAGCATAGACAGGAGACTGTTTCTGCCCTTAAGGAAAAAAGAACATCTAGATATTCTACTATTGCCACAGAATAAGTAAACCAGAACAGCTTGATAACACAGTCAATATTTTGGTAAAGACCCATGGGCTGATATTTAGAACAAACAAAAGGACTTGAGATTGGTAAACTTTGTTGTGCTAAGTAAGCCACAGATATTTGTTTGACACGGTTTGAATGAGACATTAAAGTAACAGTCTGTGAAATCAAGACTGATGGCGTACTCATCCCTTAAAAAAAACAGTCATATAGATCACATTTGTCTACATCTTGAATATCATAGGAAGAATGAATTCATTCAGACTCTCAGAAAAGAAAATAATGCCATTCCTTAGATCACAGATGCAATCTGACAGCATATTTTAAACTCCAGTATTATCGTTGACTGATTAAGTAGCCCGAAGGACGGAGACTCTTTGATTTTAGATTATGAGTGGTGGTTGAGGGTGAGGGCATTCCAAAGCCAGTAACACCTGGTATATTTCCTCAATGACAGTCTTAAAAGTAAACTCCATATTCAAAGTGGAGTAGGTCTGTTGCTCAGGAACACCTAAACACAAACTGTGAAGTCTCCAGTTTGTGGTCCACTTCCATTCAGGATAAACTATTCCCTGTGGCAAAGATGATGCAATGCTAATGTTTGTATATAATCTACAGCTAATATCCTGTGGCAATGATGATGCAATGCCAATGTTTGTAATAATCTGCAGCTAATACTCTGTGGCAATGATGATGCAATGACAATGTTTGTATATAATCTACAGCTAATATCCTGTGGCAATGATGATGCAATGACAATGTTTGTATATAATCTACAGCTAATACCCTGTGGCAATGATGATGTAATGACAATGTTTGTATATAATCTACAGCTAGTACCCTGTGGCAATGATAATGCAATACCAATGTTTGTATATAATCTACAGCTAATACCCTGTGGCAACGATGATGCAATGCCAATGTTTGTAATTTATAATCTATGGTTTATTCCCTACAGCCTACAGCAAACATAGGAAAAGCCAGCTCCACTGGATTATTTTTTGTACTGTGGAACATGGCTGGTAAGCTAGGAGAATGGTCAGCACAGTTGTTAGTGGCTGTATGGATGGATCTGTCACCAAGATTCTCATAATTATACATAGAGAAAGCCATATGTATGACTAAATGGATGGATCTATCACTAAGATCCCCATAACTGAGGTCGGGTTCAGACAACTGGGTGGACTGGCTGGCCAGTATTGTTCAGGACAGTGATACCATATTGTATGCTGGATCCACTGAATCAGAAAAACACCCGGACGTACAGACCTGAAGGCCAGACATGCAGGAGAGCTTATGCCCACTGGGCTGCCTAAAGATGGAGAAAGAATCTCCAACTGTATCTGAAAAAAACTGTGAAACACCAATGACAGGATAAAAAGTTACAACTTTGGCCTGAATTGAGATCTTGTGTTGCTGTCCCTTGTACAAGTTGATGCATATGTTGATCAAGTGTGATTATAAGATGTTTCAGATTCCCCTAAATCTGCCAAAGTTACTGTATTTGGTTGACTGCTTAAGACAAGCATGATAGTTTTGCATGATTGCCTGTTAAGTACTGCTGATCATGTGTCCTTGGATTACAAACCGCATATGCTGCAAGGGGAAGAAGAAGTGGATTTGATTGGCAAATTTTATGCATGTCTAATCTTCCTTTGAATTTCTCACATTTAGTGCATTAAAAAGACATATGTCACTGAAATGATAGATAAATTTTCATGTCATAGTGTTAATAATTTGCTAGATAACAAAATATTATCAACACAGCAGGTGAACTAAAGCAGAATGACAACTTGCATCAATCATAGCATGTTGAACCATGCAGTCTAAAAATTGCCATGTACAAGAAAGTGATAAATTCACAAAATATTAACAAAAGTAAATAAAATAACACCTATCACCTGTTTATCAATAAATATTAATCCAAATAAATCCCAAAATCAGTAGGGTAATTTCAAATTTAAGACAAATTTGATCCGGATTTCATGGGAGGTATCAAATACAGTGCTGTTGAACAGAAGCAAAGGTTAAAAACTGGCTACACCTAGCAGTGGTTAGTGGAGGTAATGGGCAAGACTTATTACCTTTTGTCTATATGATATAGGCAGAAAAGAAATTTTAATCTTTTAGAAGGGCTCATTTTTAGGAGGTAGCCGGGGCTTATAACACTATTGTTAGGGAATGTATTCAAAGGAGAAATCATTTTCTGCCTTCTGATGGCTATGTAGTATAATCTATATCTATTATACTTTATTAAACTCTTATTAGAAAACTACTATTTTTCTTCATTAAACAAAATGGTATAATTAACTGCGTTAACTGCTTTACTGTACCAATTACTGCCATGTGCAAGTACAAGCAGTGATGCTAGAACAGACTGATACCTTATTGTGAAGCACGGTTGTCTCTTGGGAAGGTCAAAGTATACTTGTTTACTAAAACATAATTTTTTAAATATAAAACATTAATCCTGGATCACCAATGTGACCCCAACTATTTTCCAAATTTTCCAATGAAGAGCCTCCACTATATGTTTTCTTCGAAAAAGGTAACTTATGTCCACCAATTCGTATTTTTTGCAAGAACATCAACTTTAAATAACATTATTTAAATGGTATAAATACAAAACAATTTCACTGGTGGTAAAGGTAAAATTAATAGTTCAGACATTTTAGTATTTGCTTTTTCTTCAATTCTAACTCGTTTTTTTATCCTCTATGGCCAAGTAAATGTGTGTGTGTGAAATTTGGGTTTTTAATGCAGCTTTTACATTTTTTAAGTCATAACGCTATGATGATGTGCAGTGTGGCAGGTTACAGTGATGTCTAGCACTGAGGCATCATGTCACTGACATATAGCATGATGTCCCACCTAGTCACATTATTCTGACACCAGGCTGACCAGTCCTAACATTAATCTCTTAATGCTGAGAAAATGATTTTAAAAAATAATGTAATAAGAAACAAGTATATATTATTTATTACTGGATAGTAATGCTTCTTTTTCTGATTGCACCTCCAACTTCAAAAATTATAAAATCAAACTAAATTTTCTCTAAAGTCTGTATCAGTTAATAGAGGAATCATTAGTAACAGAATTTTGAAAAATCATCTATATTTCAATTAAAAACAGTGTTATAATAATTAAAATATCTACCTGTATACAATTAAAACTGATTTTCATGTCCATATTTGATAGATTTTACAAATGTTACTTTTGTTTTTTACTCTGGTAATTTCCATATGATTTTCATAAAACATAATTGAAATTCCCAAGATTTTTTAAAACAGGGAACTGTTAGTCTTGATTTTCTTAAATTAAATATTAATACTTTCTTCAAGATCTTGTTTGCTTCTCACTGTTAGCTTGGAATTACTATTTTAGACCTTACTTTCACACCATTTAAGTATATATTCGACTTTGACTTCAGTATAATAAATGAGTAACTTACGTACCACCCACTTGCACACATATTTATCAGGACTCTTAAACAACATATGATAAAATGTTCTGAACTTCAAAATTTGTTAACTGTTCAATACAGAAGCAATCTAAAAAAAGATTTCCCCATAGAGGGATTTATGTTAGACATGCAGATGATAAATAGCAGGCAGTTATCATTAACATGCAAGCTTATGAACTACATGTATAGTTAAAATACATTTAACAAATTAACCCCTGTCAAGGTCATGTATCATACACTAATGTGGGTGGTATTATAGAAAGGTTGATAGAAGTCGCTCTACAATGATACCAAATAATCTGGAAATTCTAGTTGCACTACAAAATAGAGAGGGAAAAACCTCATTTTTTGGACCAGACTTTTTTCCACCAAAAATTTGCCCATGGTCGGAATCTGATTTTGTGTCCAGATTTTATACTTTTTGGTCTGAGATCTAAGGCAGACCGGTATGAACTGCAAACAGACAGATGAACCTTTGAAAAAAGTAGGAAAAGATGGGCATTTGGAATAAAGAGTGGTCTTGATATGAAAAACAAAACAAAAAAACAAAAAAAAGAACTCCAACTTCTACTCTTCTGCTCATACATGAGCCAAATAACCAATGAAAAACGATGTTTCTAGCACAGCTAGGCATTATGTTATTTGAAAATCACCTGGAAGTTGATTTATTAGGATTTATTCAGAAATAGTGTTCAAAATGTGTTTCCTACTCGAATTTCAGGCGAAAACAACAAAAACCTCCAGGGGTTAATGTGTTAATGGTAATAGATAGATTTTGCAAATTGAAATGAAAAAAATGAGATGATATATGCAATGCTTTTTGTAGAAATCTTGAGAATTGTTGTTGTTGTTGTAGGGTTTAACGCCATTTTTCAGCACACGATAGGCTATACATGGCAGCCAGTATTAATGGAGGAGGAAGAACCCGGGAAAACCCCGGAAAGAACCACCGACCCACGAGAAGCTACTGGCAAGCTTTCTCGCATACCCACATTGGCCAAATCGGAGACTCGAACCCACGCAGACAGAGGTGAAATGGCAATGTTCCATAACGGAGAGTGATTTAGACCACTCTGCCACTTGGGGCCCCAAATCTTGAAAAAGAGACAACCTTAAGTGATGCAATTCAATTGAGGAAAATAGTTTTACAACCAAAAGGTTATGGAATTTCTAATGAAGGAAAATAATGGGTAATCTAATAAATAGATTGTAGTGGAAAGGTTTAATCAAACTCATAAGATTAGAAGCCAGAAAATGGATAGCTATACTACATAGCCTAAATAGTGGATACATTATTAGCTTAACAAGTTTCCAAATCACAAATCAGCAATTAAAGCCAGTCATCCCACAAATGAGTGTAAAGTATGGATTAATGTATTTGTTATCTAACAACAGAAAGCCTAAATATAAAATATTTACAAACCCAGTTTTACTGCTGGCTATCCTCATCATTTGAGAAAAGAAATGTTTGAAGAAATATTCATGAGTAGTTATCTCTATAGAACATAATGATTACTGAGGGCTCTAATAATAAGAGGTCCTATATCAAACCTGAAAAAACTTATAGAACACTACAAGCAAATCCACATGCCCCCACAATCCTTTAAATAGAACATTGGCTTTGTCCTTGAAAACCAACTAAATTGCCATTAATGTTTTTGTGCATATAAACATTTTTTAATGGGAGACAGTCTTCAAATGCCTCTTTCTCATCTGATGATTTGTAAATAAAGGACTAAGAAATGGTATTCAAATGAGAATAATTGATCCAGGGATTTCTAAATGAATGGTTTTCATCAAAGGATTTCTCTTCCAGCTAAATGCTATCAAGTCTCTTATTCTACCTCTGTCATGAAGAAAAGGCCAAGTTATGAACCTTTCAGCGAATACCTTTTCTCAAGGGTACACAAAGTGTCACTACCATACTTCTCTCACCATCTACTGTTCATTTGCTCTTTAGATCATGTCTTTAACTCTTGATTTACTGAGAATTTTCTATTTTGCCACCTGATACAAGTTTCATCAGGGCTTTATCAGGGTTGTTATTATAATACAAAGTTTTGACTCCATCTCTCTCTCCATCTGATATTTTTATCTCTTGTTAGAAATGGAGAAAGAGCTAGGTATTTTAAAAAGCAGTTAATTGTTTATGTGAAACTAATTTTATACATATGACTGAATATTTACAAATATGCAAGTTTTATTGGCATTTAACAGCAAGATAAGCTTCAAGAAAAATAGTCACATCACTGTGAGAAAAAAATAAGACTTGGTGAGTGAAAATGGCAACCTTGAGAGTCATATGACATCAACACTTTCTGATTACAATATATATATTTTATGTGGAAAAACATCAGGAGGATTCAATTTAATTCATAGGATATTTAACTCTTTCTTCTTTGACTGGTTCCTATATTAAATTGCCATCTTTAATACAACTAGTCTGGCATCCAGGCTGTTTAAAGAGACCAGTCTAAATTTACACAACTTCTGTAATCAATGACAGTTAATAGTAAGGATCAGTAAAAATATGGACACTGAGACAAACATGGCAACGAGTAGTAAAAAGCTCCAAGTCCAAATGTCATAAATGCAGATAAAATTATCACCAAAAGAAAATAATGGTTAAAGTACTATTAGACAGATCTAGCTAGTTCTGCTACTGAAAACTGCCTTATGCTTTCTTTAAATTATCTTTAATTTGCCTTAATGAAAACCCTAACTTATTGTTATCTTCTACAGCTAATTCCCCAATCAACTGACTTGTGCTTTAAATGTTGAAGGCAACTGAATTTCCTTGGCTTACCATCCTAAGATTTTGAAACTGGCACTAAAATATTCAAGTTGGTTTCCCTATTGCAACGAATGTGTCTTAGGTACCTGGATCATTGATTTAAGGTAATTTTGTATTTGTACATCTCTACCATATCTACAATGAAGCATACATGACTCATGTCTGTTTGTTCGGTCTTGCCACATTACAATTTTCATTCCATTACAAAACTTTTGAAGGACTTCAAGTATTGTCCTGCCGCTTTACAACTTTAATTCCACTCCAAATCATTTGAAGGACTTCATCAACTCAAAACAGATTTGATATGAGACTTAAAACTGATAAATCATTTCCAACAAAATTTACTTGTAATAAGAAATGAATGTGTATATGTGTATACCATGCAGAGAAGCATGACTACGAAATTGTTTGAATACATGAAGCAATTTTTGGTTCCTTATGCATCATACTTCAAGCATTGTCATTTTTAATTATAGCACTGGTACCAAAACAGTACATTAGGACAATTCTGATAAAAATGTGTCCAACCAATTTACTTTGCTTTTGTAAAATTATTGCTTCAGGAAACTTCAGAAAATGTAGTGATTTTTTTTAATGGTAAAGTATGATTTTGGAATGCTGTGTTGTACAAGTCATAGGTTGTAGGACACCAAATCCATCTTTAAATATAGCAAGACAAAAAATTCCTGTATATCAGGGTAGAATTTGAAGGAAAATAATTGGTACAAAATTTAATCTTAATTTGAATTCAACAACTGATGTAGATACCACTGATCATAAAATAATGGTAAAATATTAGACACGGAGTTGTAATATTGTTGAAGCTACAGCTGCATCCACAGCTGTTGGAAAGTGATGTCTATATTTTGCTGTTTGCTAAATACAGGTAAGAAGAAAATTCTATGGTGATAGTATTTACAAAGATGAACTTTTGCCTATAAATTTCTTATAAAAATGTCAAATGTCTGCATAACCAAGACAATGACAATCCTTCCTTTTCATTTAATTTTAAATTGCCAATGTTTTCATCAAATATGATGACTGTTTTGCCTCCTTCCTCAACATAATGAAAATCACCTGGAGCTTGACCTATTTTGCCTCTGTCCTCATAGGTTGGTCTGGGTGGAGAAGGTATGTACAATTTCACTTCCAATGTCTGGCCTTCCACTTTGTGCAATCCATGGGATACAACCCTTTGGGCAACTATGATAAAATAGAAATTGTGTGGATACACATCAGCAGTGTCAGCTATTACTTAAATTATAAGCAATTAATGAAATTCGGGCATTGTTCTTAATCCATCTGCTTCCTATTTTTATTAATCTTACTTTTATTAATCCTTATGAAAAGATATTGGAAATTACATGTCATAACATTGTACAGAAAGTCATTATGATTTCAGTAAGTTTTTGAAATCATCTGGTATCATTTATATATTTGCATACATGTTTTTTTAAATTCTATATTTTTCACCTGCATTGCCTTTCCCAAAGGCAGCAAATCTATACTAAGAGATGCATAAGGCTCTGAAAGTAATTCTCTCATCATCTCAGTTCATACTATACTTTTGACAGAACATGAAGAAATGCATGACGGTTTCAATCCCACCACAGAAAGAAAGGGGTGTCAACAGGTTGAGCATGGTAAAGATTAGCATTCAATGAAGTTCCATTATACTGTAATCCAGTAAGGATAATATCTTGGGTTTGATTAATAAAACTAGGCCACTTTATCAAATCACTGTAAGGTATGCAACACTGACTATCTTGTTTGAGATTATTCCTCATTAGGCTTATAATTGTTCAGGGTATAATAGATTTGGTAGAATTTAGCCTGAAATTACAAATGACAATATTATTTGAACATCAAAGGTTATAATTTGTTTGTTTGGACACTGGGGGAAGGAGTAATTCAATTACTTTCAGGTTCATACAAACAAAACTCTGTTGACTTCAAGTCCCATTACAGTCAGATAAATACAAACAAACCAAACTGTGTAACTGAGATGAATGGGAGGATTTCTTGATTTGAAGTGCCATTACTGTCAGATAAATACAAACAAACCAAACTGTGTAACCAAGATGAATGGGACAATTTGTTGATTTGAAGTGTCATTACTGTCAGATATGTGAATAAGGACAACCTAAAAGAGTAACATCTTAAAATGGAATATATAATTTTTTTAATATATTACCAAACATTTTCTCAATTTTAACATTTCAGAACTTGTCAAATTTTTTAAAAGCAATAATTTATAGGAATAGGTACTCACTCGACAACCTGATGAACAGATGGGAAATACAGATGCTTGGCCAATATAATAAGCTCACTTACCTTCTTCACTTTCATATGTGATGTAAGCTATTTCATTCTCCTCTTTGTACTCAAACTTTACAATCTCATCTCCTCCTGAACGTTTCTTGCTCTCAAAGTAGAGCTGAAGGGTTGTCTGGTTCAGGCTTTTGGTGACACCCATCACTTCAATGGTGCAGTGAGGTACAGATTCTTCAGGCTCTTTGCTGGTAGTCTGAGAAAAATTTTGGGCAGATTTACATTTGGGTGGTTCATACAATTTTACATCAAGAGTGCAATCTGCAATTACATGCTGTCGTTCTGCCACTCTTCTTGCAACTGAAACATATGTAAACAAAATTATATTATCACAGGAAAATAAATTATTATATACAATCAACAACTATGTTGTATTAACTTGAACAAACCATAAAATTGTTAAAGATCTCACATTATACAGAGTTTATACAGACCTTCTTATAAATTAGTCACTTTCTTTTACAGTAAGAGATCAGTGAAAAAAAGGGGTGTAACTTGTTAGACCCATTGACTTGAACCCACAAAGACAGAGGTGAGATGGCAGTGATTGGTAAAGGTCAACACTTTGGACCACTTGGGCTTCCAATTCAATATTAGAGGTGATATGGCCAACTAATTTCACCAATCAACATTACTGATCTGCATTTTGAAGATTATGATAAATATGAAAAAAGCTTTAGAATGCTAAGTCAAATTCCTTTATGTAATTTTTCCAATAAACTTGAGTTTTCTTTGTGTTGTTGATGTTGCTCTGCAATATATTATATTCCACAGATCACATGTACAATGGTGTCACAAGAAGAAATCAACTTCTGTGAGGTGCATCATAATGGGTGACGTAATATACGATCTTTACGACATGGGTTTGTGAGGTTGAATGCATGCTAAGAAAAGTATGATGGAATATAGAATTGTCATTTGGTATCCATTCTTTGCTAAAATAATTACCAATGTTTCATAAGGAATGAGAAATTTCACTTTAAAGGTAATATATTTCTGAAATGGTGAAAAAAAGTGCTTAAGTGCATCAAAACTAAGGAGTGCTAGATATATTATACTTAGAGAATGAACCTTCACAGTAGATAGTTAGTATGTACTATGATAGGAATGATTAGTATGGGATTAAACCTGATGAACTTTAGTCAAAATATAATTTGTAATCATTGTATCAAATCAGGTTCATGTAAAGAAAATTGTGTAACAATGATTAATTGGTGAATTTGTTGCTTTTAAGTACCATTATTGCCAGATACCTGCAAACAATATAAACTTTAGCCAAGATGAATGGGATAATTTGTTGATTTTAAGTACCATTACTGCCAGATATGTGTATAAAGACATACTAAAAGAGTAACTTCTTCAAATTGATAATTTACTGAAATGAATTTGTGTTATATAAAATATTACCAAGCATTTTGTCAATTTAACATTTCATAGCATGTACATTTTTTAAATACAAGAATTTATAGGAATGTTAACAAATATATAGTCATACGCACTTATATTGACATCACTTAATGTCGATGAGCCACAAGTCAACAAGCAACATATGTCAAAAAAATGCAAAGTCTCTGGTTCATGGTCTATTGTTACTACCAAATCTGTCATGCTTATGTCAACATCGAGACTAAAAAATAACTGAATGTTGACAGAAGCTCTAGGTCCCAAAACAAACAAATCCTTTGTTTTCTAATTAATTATTTTGACAAGCTGCCATTTCCAACAAATACTTTGTTATGCAATTATTTGATGCTGCCACCACAATAACAAACAGCATTTGTTTGGTCCTCTAATGTTCAAGCCTTTCGCAGACACTTCAATAACTCATGCTCCTTTCATCAAAGAATGCTTACCACAAAGGAGGTCAGCACCAAACTTGGATAAAACAATGGAATCTGATCTATTGTTGGATTTTCCAAATTACGTGGAACATGTTTATTGCAGGAAGAAAGTTTATGCTTACGATTGCTAGTAAAAAGTAAAAAGTCAAGTCTGTACAATTTTTATGGCTATGTACTGTACATAACAGCTAGTTTGTCATGCTAAACAATACTGTAGCAATAATTAGCTACATGTCTGTTTGCAAAAAATATATGCCCCCACAAAAGAACAAAAACATAAAGAAATGAAAAATATTATGTAACATTTTTAAAACCGTTTTTATAAAGGCAAGAAAATCCAATCAAGTCTGCTATTTATGCTTACAGTCATACCAACCTTCATTTATCTACCTCACACGATTTTGCTATACATGTATTATGCTAACAGGAGCTTCCATTATTTTAAAAAGTCAAAAATATGTTTGAAAAATCATTTGATGCAATGGCACATAAATGTGATTAGATTACATGCATACAAACATAGCCATTCAAAGTTTATTTGTTTACCTCAAGTGGTCTTTTCCTCATCATGTCAAAAAGGTTCAAAAATATGTTAAATAAATTGCGGAAGAAAATTACATGAAAAATCTAATTAGATGAGCTTCATATGAATACCAACATACCTATCTGAGTGTTATTAATTTATCTTAAGTGTCTTTTCCTAAATTGTGCAAACAATGTTTATGTCAAAAAATCTAATACAAAAAAAATTTAAAATTATCTAAAAACTGAAAAATGGCTTCAGTAACCTGAAAGTCTAACTGGGTCATCTATTCTTGATAAAGTGTGCAAAAAATTGAAAAACGGCTCAATGACCTGAATGTCTTCTACTTCAAAAAAAATGTGTAAAAAATTTATATGGTTGCAATGACCTGAAAATCTGTTTAAGTCATCTACTCATGATAAAGTGTTTAATATTTCATTGCTCAAATTTTAATTATTTTTGAGCTATTGTGCCAAAATGGTTTCAAGATGGATTAAAGGACAGACATCATAAAGGTCAGTGGATGCATAACAATGTTTGCTAAGTTATAAATGTAGTTGTCATGGTTAATTTGAATCGGGTCCATAGTAAAACCTGATTGGCAGACTCATGAAAAAAGATAAAATCATGCATACTGAAGGGGGGGGGAGCTGTGAAAGTTGACATTTTATTTATTTTAAAAGCAAACTACCAAATGGCACAATATAAAACAAATACAAAAGAAGTAGTTGTCTAAGTTTCCAAAGGAACTAAAAGCCAATGATAATCCTTCAAACCCACACATTCTATGAGGTGCTACCATTGACCCATCTGAGGTCTAAGCAGCCCAGAACTGTTAAGCAATTTGTTTCATCAGACTTTTATGGATTTCAAAAACACTTATGGGTGGAAGATGCAAAGAAAGTCAGGAAACTTATATAAAAAACTCATCTTTTTATATCAGTAAATTCAGTAAATTCATTTATATTTCTAGGTTACCAATTCTTGTGGTTTCTAACAATTTTGTTTTAGTTGTACATCAATGAATGGAATCATGGAAGTGGTTCTGTTGCCTTAACAGATAAATTAAATGAATAAAGACCCAATGATTGATTTGCAAAATCCACAAAACCTGAAAAATGAATAATAATGAAATCACAATATTTTGAAATCTGTGTCAAAATGTTTTAAAAATAGTTATATACATACTGTCTTCGTCAGCAAATCTGATGAGAGCAACGCCATCTGTAATTTCAATAAAAGATACATCACCCCCTCCCGATCGTTTAGAGTTCTCAAAATACAGCTTAAGCAAATCTTCATTAACTGTCTCTGTAAATCCATGAACCTCAATTGTAAGACTGGGTGGATCCTTCTCTTCTTCTTCCTCAGATTCCTCAATACTATTCTGTTTCTTCTAAAATAGCAATAAACAGAATAGAATAACTATATGAATTCATGTGCGTGTTTGTAAATAATTATGTCCACTATTCTGGTCATGGTTAAAATTAGATAACAAAAAATTTATAGCAAACATATTCTCTGACTCAGCAACAACTGATTAAAAGTAGCAATACTGTAAGAATGAAAAATTTAGATTTATTGCAGAAATAAAAAATCCATGACCTGAGCATCTGTAATGATTATCAGTCTCTCTTGTCCCTATGTACTGAGAGCTCAGTTCCTCATATAAATTATATACTTGCTTAGCAATCAGTTTCTCAAAGATTTTTTGACAATGTAAATAGTGCTGTAGTTTCTTGGGTCCAATATAGAGCCTTTTTATGTACTGGGGTTACTTTTGCTTGTTCAATTCGTCTGGGACTGAATACTCTTTTTAATAAGGTTAGCCACAGAATGAGATATCACAGGAGTGAGTGTTAGCTGTTTAAGTCAGAGCTGCTGTTCATATTCTGGTATAATGGACCTTTATTTTGGCAGGAAACACAAGATAGACATTTTTGTGATGGCAAAGACAATGCAAAAACTTGGTTACCATACATGCATTTCTTATACCATATTATGAAAAATGGATCAAATGGACAACTAATCAAAATGAAATTTTTCATGGAATCACTTTAATATAAGGGGATAAAATTTGTTATTTAATAACATTGAAAAAACCTTTAAAAATTTCACCACATCTTTAAATATGATAATTTTAATGATAGTTTGAAAGATAAATATTGAAAAATGCATCAGAGCTTTTTCTTTGATATGTTTGTCATCATTTTTTGTAAGATTTTTTTTGCAGGTCATATACGTGCATAAGAAATGAAATATATTGCAGATGCAACCATTAATAATAGAGGACATCATAAATGATCAAATTATGCATATTGGCCTAAATGTCACATTCAAATCTTATCAATCACCTGGCATTTATTTCAGGGGCACAAATCACGAACATACTTCTGGAAACTGACCAACCTTGACATGCTTGGAAAAAAAGTAGCTTTCAAAGAATTTGCAGACTTTATAAACATTTTTCAACAATGAATAAATTAAGGGGATATAGTTGAACACTTTCTATGGTGATATTAATAGTTTATTGCAATACTGTAATATAAGCATTACAATTGATGCTAATAACATGAACCAGGACAGATCAAGGATAGTACCCTACTTTGTTGAGTCTATAACTAAAAATGTACCTGTTTATTTTTACTATTACCCTGGATCTGCAGTCAAACTACTTGTCATAAATAGACAAACTGATATGGATCAGAACCAGAATACCAAAACAAAACATACTGAAAAGTTATTTAGATTCAACACTCACTTTAACTAGTCTACATATATAATCATTGCTGAATGATTATGAAATTCACAAATTCTGCATCATGAAGTGCTCAACCCGAGTGCAGAATTGCATCGCTCTTATATTCTTGTTTACAAATTTGCCTAATCATTATAAAACAATCAAGCTTTATAAAAATAATTGTATTGGTTACTCACCTGTCAAACAATTAAACATAAAAAATATCTGCACTGTTCTCCACAGCAGAGATTCATGGTGGTAATCAGTTTTCCCATCCACCATACAGGCTCATCATTTAGGCAATGTGAAGGGGATTAACTACACTACCATGATATGTGATGAATGAACAAACAAAACAATCATTAAAGCTAGACATTATAAGGCTAGAACATCTGTTATTTATAAGTCCAAGTTGCAGATGGCATAGAACTAAATGCTACAAGAGCTAAGTTTCAAAAAATATTTTCAGTATGTACACTTTTTTTAGGCCACCAGTAAACTGGCTTATACCAGTATGCTGCAGATATATTGGAACTTTCGAAGTTTCCAGACCAGTATAAATATAAAAAAATTCTGGCCCATACATTTCCAGTATGTTGTAATAGATTTTGGTAAGGGTATTCTCTTGCAATGAATTGAGTAACAAATAGTCTGGACTCCAACCTGTAAGTCCCTGAAACACAACAGATCTGAATTTTGGAAGTAGGGGGAATACATTAATAAATACATCAAATGCTAATTTACCTGATCTAGAGTAAATTTCTTGATAACTGGCTCCACTGAAAAGTCATTATCCAAAAGATAATTTAGTTTACTGATAGCATCATCGAGGTCACGTTTTTCCCAGGCGTAAACATCAATCCAAACTGTACTGACTTGCATAACTGCTTTCCTCAGCTGAGGTGATTTTAATGGCACTTTATTTGAGACTTGATCTTCATCAATTGGTCCTAAAAAGAAATGTTGAATCAATGTCAATGCCTATTTCATAAATATCACACCAACAATCTGGCCATTATAAACCTGTAGGCTCACTGATAACCTGAAGGCAAACCTTCATTTCCAGATGCAAACGTTTAGGCACATAGGCCAGCAGCAGAGGATTATATGTACCTAACGTTCTGATACAAATGTAGACTGGGAATCTATTAAATAATTGGTAACCATATCATCTACTTCTTTGCAATGTTCTTGCGATGTGAGGATCATAAACTTATTTTACTAAACCATTTTGGTTCTTTTGGTCTTGGTAACTTAACAATAAAATTAGCATCTTCAATTTAATAACTTACTAATTTATGAAGAGCAGCAATGATGTCAAAATCTAAAACTGCCATAGATGGGTCTGATTCAGTGTTGTAGTCAAATTCAGAGCTACCCAGATGAGTCTGAACTTTCTGAAGAATTTCACATTTCCAGAATCCATTCAGAACAGTAGCTGGTGTTATTATTGTTTATTGTAAAATTAGAAGGTGTTTAGTTCATGCCAACTGGCAACTGGTTACTGGTAGGTGACTATTACTTTTATTTTGAATTACTGGTAACTGATAGGCATGGCTTTGGTTGTGCATTTAACAAAGAGAGCATGTGGCATCATCATGGAATGTTTGAGATGGCTCAAGCTGAGGAAGCTAATTATGAATTGACCCAGCTTGGTTGAAATGGATCTGCTGTACCCTAGTAATTTATACTATGTTTATAATGAAAAGAAGCCAACACAGATTTTGGTCATTTATTATTCTTTATGAAAACCTGCTGGTTATATACGTCTGCGGGTAATCTAATATGTTTTTACACACAATAGAAAAACTGCAGGTAATACCTGAGTGCGTGTTATACTTGAATGCATGTTATATTTGCTAATATATGGTATGTGTGAAGTTTCATGTCAATTCTACAAGCAGTTTAGGAGGAGCAATAGAGTGGTGATAATTGTGGCCTAAAGACAAAAGGACAGCCCTAAAACTCCTCTGATCTATGTCCAGGAAAACTAAAAGCCGAGTTCCAGGATGTCACAAGAATAATTCCACCACTCTTTGTTGATAAAATTGGCATGCAGGTAAAAGTACACTGATAGTGGGAATGCTCTTAAATAGTTACATGCCATAAAATAGTGTTAGAAACTTTATTCCATTTTTGCAAAATAATGCAAAAGCTAGATTGTAGTAACAATGTATGCACTAAGTGCTGACCAAACATTTAAGTGAGAAAGTTCATACATGTCTTAAAAATTGATTACTAAGGCATAATGGCCTGAAAAAATCCAGTTATTAACATATGAATACAAATATGTCAACCAAACATAATCTGACTGCTTCAGATGGTAGTTTTAATTGTGGAAAAAAGGGTTCAAGTATATAAAAAAATAAAAATGTAAAAAATAGTTAATAATGTGTCTAAAAAAAACTTTGGTGAATTGTTTGCAAATGGGTACTTCTTACATTGGGTGGACATGTCCAAAACAAGATTCCTATGCTGCAAGCAGTAAAAGTATATTAAAAATAATGATATCTGCATTATCCAGCATTATCAATATCTTAGATTTTGTTTATGCAAGAAGTTCTTATTACTAGTGTACACATATTTCAATGATGTCATGTACTCCTTGCCGAGTCTAGCTGGATTGGATAAATTATTATTAATACTATTGTATACATGTTTCTGAATGATGTCATGCACTCCTTGTTGACTGTAGCTGGATAGGATCTATTATCATTACTACTATTTATACACATGTTTCAGTGATGTCATGTACTCCTTGTTGACTCCAACCAGATGGGATCTGTTGGTTACTGTCTACATCATAATATTCTATCATTTATTAAAAATCACCATAACTGAGGCGTAACATTTATACAAGCTTAAAGTCCAATATATGGTACTCAGACCCCCAGTATAAGACTGTCAATGACCATTAACAGATTTTACAGTTGTAAGCAAAATCATGAATCTTACTAATGCTATCCTCTGCTGTAAGACTGTAGCAACTGGCCCGTGTCCCAACTGTGGTCCCCCTACTTGACCATTTCTGCTGTTCTAATTCAAATGCCTGAAAAAATGAAAAAATCTGCTGATGCATGGGAATATTGTTATTCTATCTGCAGACTGACATGTATTTATATAGAATTCTAAAACTTGTGGGGTCATTGTTTCTTTATCCCACTTCTTTTATAAGTTATGTGTGTGTGTGTGATTTTGGAATTTTAACGTAGCTTTAACAATTTTTCAGTCATATCGCTACGATGTCTGCAGTGTGGCAGTTTATAGTGATGTCGAGCACTGGGGCATCATGTCATAGACATGTAGTGTGATGTCCCACCCAGTCACATTATCCTGACACCAGGCCGACCAGTCCTAACACTAACCTCATAATGCTGAGCGCCAAGAGAGAAAGCTGTTAGTACCATTTCTTAAAGTCTTTGGCATGACTTGGCCAGAGATCGAACCCACAACCTCTCGCATCTGAGGTCGATGCTCTAACCACTAGGCCACCAGAGCGGTTTATAAGTTATGTACATCTTCATCATCTTCATGACAAACAGTATTTTGAAAATGTTTGCATTCACTTATTGCTTATTTTCTATTTGACAGATTAATAGTAAATGCCTCTGTAATGTCATAATAGCAGTCCACTATTTAGTTCTTTTCCTTCCTTTATTTTCTTTTTCTTTTGGAAGGAAATATTAATAGAATCCAAACTCAAACTGTGTGATGGAAAAGATTTTAAAGTTATTATGGACTGGCAGAAAAACTATAAAGAGAAAAAATATATCTCCACTAATGTAACTATTGTTCATGGAGAACATGAGGCCCAAGTGAGCCTGTGTGACATATGCCAAAAAGTGAAATGCAAAAGGAGTTGATCAAACAATCTGGGTCATCAGGAGGCTTACTGTGATTTTTATAGCTTAAATTATAAATGATGGCACATCAGCATTATTTGTGCCATATAAAAAGGCATATGTCCCAGGCACTATCTGCCAAATTTGACTGTATACTGTTTGGCATTGTTTCATGAAAAAGTTGTGTTAACCTTTTTATAGTTGATCAGCATCATTTGCAGAAATCTGAAATGCCTTTAACCTCAAACATTTTTTATTAAATTTGGTCAAATTCTGTTTAATGGCTTTTATTAAAAGTAGCAGCAGCCATATTGTATCAGGCCAATTGGCATAATTTGTACAAACTTAATATCCTTTCGTCCGGTTTTAAAGTTTTAAAGTAGTTTCCAATTTTAGTAACAGTGGCCATATCTGACGAAAGATCAGCATTATTTGTACAAATCTGAAATGTTTTCATGCCAGAATGCTTTCTATTAAGTCTGGACAACATCTATTTTTGAATGTTTTCCATGTTTTACATTAAGTTATTTAATGTTTTACATTAAGTAATCTAATGCTTTCTATTAAGTCTGGCCAGCATCTGTTTTTGAATGTTTCACATTAAGTAATTTAATGATTTCTATTAGTTTCAGTAACAGGGCTACATAAATGGCTCAGTTTCATTTGTACAAACTTGAAAGGCCTTCATGCCAGGATGCATTTTGTCAATTTTAGTCAAATTCTATTCATCGAATTTGAGAAGTTGTTTAAAAGGGGCATGAAATGTAATCCTGCCAGGATGTTTTCTGTCAAATTTGATCAAATTCTGTTCAAAAGTTTTAAGAAGTCTTTAAAGGTGTTTTCTCATATTTAGTACTGGTGACTATATCCATTAATGGATTAGCATCATTTATCTGAAAGCCCTTTGAGAAGTTTAAAAAAGCAACTGTTGATGGATGTACAATTGATGAAAAATGCAGGACCATACCATAGTCTCACCAGACTTGTAACACAGATGAAACATGCTTTCTAACCCTTCTACCCTTTTAACTTTCGAGTATCCTTTGGTTGCGAACTAAACTAAAATTCTTATATTTGTAAATCATGAAGGACACATTATACTATAGCTATTAAGACCCATACAGACATTTTTCATGGATTCCATATGGAATACTTCAGGAATCCATATGGAAGAGATATGGACCGAAAAACTTATGGAATCAGACAATTTATTCCATATCAATTCCATAAGTACTTCACAGCAAGTGAAAATTCCATATGAAATAAAGTTGCAACTTTAATCCATAAACACTTTTTTCCATACGGAAAGCAGGCTCATGTATTATAGCATCATGGAAAATACTCTCTGAAGAAATAATAACATAAACTAACTGATTCAAACAGAAATATTGGTGGGAGTTAGAGTACATGTATATGTCAGTGTAGCTGATGTGGAAGGATGAATATATACTCATATAAATATGAAGAAAACACGTGCATGTCAGTTTTTTGTAATTTATTTCCACAGATGTTTAAAAATAGACAAAGACATGACCAAAAAAAGTAGAGAAAATGAAAACATGATCAGAATATTAATATCTGGTAGTACAATCATAGATAAATCTTTCAGTGGACTTAGAAAATTTGGTGCAAGGTGGATTTTGGACTTGATCTGATGTTTATTCTGAAAAATATTTTTTTTTTGCCTCATATTGAAAAATGCTCTACAAAAATCATACACTCAGGAAAATGTGAATGAAATTTCAGCAAAATCACAATGGCATTTTTTTGACATTCACTCAAATGTCCTTTTGTCAATAAAATTATGGTATTTAAGGAGATTTTACCAAAATTTCTGAAAATATCAGTGAGAATTTGTGATTGAAATTTCACTGAGAGTTTGTCCAAAGTTCTGAAAAAGTAGTGATATTTTGTGATTGTAATAATAATAATAATAATAATAAATAATAATAAACTATCTTTAACAAGGATAGCACATTTGGTCATGGCTGACCCATCTGCCATGTGGTCCTTAGTTTTTTAATCATCTATGTAAAAAACAATATATATATATATATATATATATATATATATATATATATATATATATAGAACACAAAATAAAAATACAAGACTATGCACATAACCAGGTATCATCACACACTCATTCATGCATATTTAACATGAATGACTATGTGTGACTATACTGGGAAACATACAAATATGAACAATATTCAATATGCAGGTACATACATTTCAAGATAAGTCAATATCATTGCATAATGGAAGCTGATGGGAATGAGCATGTTTGCTAAATATGGTGATTCAAATTTTCGAGAAGGATACAACTGAATAACCATTTGAAAAATGTGCGGAAATGAGAATAGCATGAATGCAAAGTCAATGGGAATGTAATTGGTCAATCTGTATGAAAACTGAGCACCAGGACTAGCATTTTGCTTTTTGTGCCATAAAGAGCTTTACAGTAGTGGCTGATGTCCTAAATATGACAAGGAATTGAACCAGGATGGTTTTGAAGTTTTATAACTCCAAACAGATTAACTCCAGAATTTAAGGAGGGACAACGTATAGATCACTAGTGGGAATTATTGCCAGATACACATGTCTATCAAAGATTGTCATATCTTTGCGGAATGTTCTTGACCGAAAAGTAGAATCATCTTTCAATATCATGAGGCATTATTGTGTATATTATCACAATATTCTAGGTGTGTTAGAATTCAGTGTAAAATAAGAGTAATTATATCATGATAAACGTTTGTCATGGCTGCTTATGTTACAAGGACTAATTCAAGAGACCACAACAGCATCATAGTTTGTACAATCAAAAATCAGTCTACAGTACAAGTGATATAAGGCAGGCTCCTAGCATTTCTTCTTTTCAACAATTCCCACCAGTGATCTATACATTGTCCCTCCTTAAATTCTGAAGTTAACCATTCAAGCTATTCTCACTGCCACACGATCTTGTATCCCTCTCGAAAATTTGAATCGCCATGTTTAGCAAACATACTCATTCCCATTAGTTTCCACTAAGTGACGATTCATTTGGCAAGTACACAATTTTGACCAATCAGAAAGCTCTTTACAGCAACCAATAAATGGAATAAATACTTATTAGAAAGCTTGTTGCAGAATGGGACCAGATAGAGCATTATTTAAAAGGTTTCGGAGACGATATTAAAAAGGGTCTATATCGAGAAAAATCAGATTCAGGTCAGGAGAAAAGTGAAATTCTGTTTTAAAACAGAAAACAAGATGAAAACTTGTTTGAGGGCACTTAAATCCAACTGAAGTTAAACCAAATAAAACAATACAACAAAAATAATTTAAAAGAAATATGACAAAGAAAGATGTGGAAAGAAGTTATAAATTGTGCCCAAACTAAACAATAAAATTACAGCTATTAGAAATGCTGAAATGCTGCTGAAAATCATTCAAACTGTACAAGAATCAATAAATGTTATTATATCTTATTGATATTTTTATTGAAATGTCAGTGATATTACAATCACAAAATCTCACTACATTTTCAGTCATTAAACTTTACACACAAAAGCCAAGTCCTAATTCTGTCTTATTTAACTGACGTATATGAGTAAGTTCTTCATTCTGCCTAGATATTGGTTAGAAAATAAAAGTCCAGATTCCTCGTTTCATATAATAGATTCCAGTGACTAAGTTCCTAATTCCACCTAGATGGTGGGTGGAAAATCAACCAAGTCTAAAATTCACTGCCCAAAGATGTATTATATAGCAGGAATTTTGACAAAAGTTAGATGGACTCTAGATGGATTCATCTTTGACTTCTCCAATTTTCTATGCCCACCTTTGTATTAACCAGAGTTTTAACACTTTAGGCAGATTCCGCCTGGAGTCTGCTTAAGTTCCAGGTAGAATCCGCCTAATTATTTTGTATGGGCAGGAGACTTTGAATTGAAGTACTGACAAATATTGTTTTTTTTTCCCCTTTTAAAAAGGATTATAATGATGTGCTAAAGAATTAAATGAATGTCTACCTACAATGGATTAAGAAAAACTGAAAACAAATATTTATTCCTCATCACAGCCAAGTAGCAAATAAAAAATAAGAGATACGACAATCTGATGTGGCATATAATGTTACCTTGATTGTGGGAAGATCATTTTCGTAGACCACAAATCTGACCTCTGTAATTGATGAGGATGGATTATCCCTGCTGTAGGAATATATATTTTGGAACATTTCCTTGGCAACAATATGTTTTGGGTAATTTAGAACTCCTGTTCCAAGGGCTGGGAAAGCAATGCTTGTAAAACCACCTTTCTCACATTGATCCAGGCATTTCTGCATCAGTCCATGAAGCATCTGTAAAAAATATAAAGACTGTTATAAAAAGTGCAAGCCAAGCATTTAGGCAGGGGACCATAGACCTATCAGTCTAAATGCACTTCTTTTCCAATATTTTAATGCAGAAGTAGATGAGCTGCAACCCCATCTCTTTATTGGTAATGAAGCCAAAGTATTGGACACTATGTCTACACCCTGTCGAGTCCACCAAAATGAATAATCAGAAACTCATCCATGGTGCCCTGGGGGAAAGAAGATATTCCCAACTGACCACCTGGTGGTAAGAGTCTCCAAACCTTATAGGAACTGAATGGAAGACCTGGCAGTCAGTTTGTCTCAAGTGGGTGACTCATGTAATAAAATACAAAGATTGTTAAACAAATTTCAAGCATTAGGGAGGGGACTCACAGACCTCTCAGGCAAAATGGACTTCTTTGCCAATTCAGGCAAGCCTGAAACAATGGCTAACAATCTGGATTTCATTGCCTTTAATCATGAGAGGAACTTAATAGAATAAGGATAGAAATGGACATAACATAGACAGACATGGTAGCTATAACTAAATATAATGGATAGGTATTATTGGAGTGGACAACTATATCATGGAATCATGTAGCTAAACTGTAGTGTAGAACCAGGAGAGGTGGACAGAACTTTAGTATGTGTATATTCAGATATAAACAATAGTTTTCCAAAATGACTTATTGTTTTAAATATATCACTAAGCTCCCCTCACCCTGAAGCCAGAAAAAAGGAACCCTCCAGTCAGATGTGGCACAGAACCCACAGGTCAGATGAAAAGAACACATGCAGGTCAGACCTTCATTATATTAGCAAATGCCTCTAATCACATCCATGTTCAATGAGTTGTTGACTCTCTTACAGCAGGAAGTGTTGTTGATCTCTTCTGAGATCAGTTTGACAGTGGCCTGACCTTATGCTGGGAATATAATACTTCCCAGGATTAGCAAGTCAGTGATTTACTTACACATGGAAGTGGCAGCTAAGAAATGCAGTTGTTCATGTCTTAATCATATGGATTAAGCTAACAATCATATAGGTTCATCATCCAGTTGTGCTATACCCATACCACAATTGAGTGCCCAGAGCAACAGAAAATCAGATTTGTATCTGCATCCCTGAAAGTGTCTCCAGACTGGTAAGAAGACCCAGAAGGCTTCGGACAGGAATCCTTGGGCAGAAATTAGTTCATTAAACACCTTGTAAAATATCCACGCTTCATCTTATGTCACCTTGAGACACTTGATCAGAAGAAGATGCCTATATGATGGGGCCTCAAGCTCATTTGAGTCCACTAGTCAAAGAATTTGTAGGTCATCATCTTCTCACCAATGGCATGGCAAGATATATCTGCTCCCTTTTCTCTGCATAATGATGTGGATTGGTAATCCCCACTTAAAGCAGGAGGAGATGAGTCTTGGCCACTTCTCTTAGTCCCACAACAACCGAGAAAGCACAAATATTAGGGAAGGCATCTTACATTGTAGAACCTATCTCATTCTTGAAAATGAATCCAAAGTATGGGATAGAGAGGGCCTAAAGCTAATACCAGATACACCAACTAATGGAACAATCGAAAACTCATCCATAGTGCCAAGGGAGAAAAAGAACACATTCCCAACTGACCACCAATGGTAGTAGAGGTTTCTGAACCACATATTAATAGAATAAAAATTTATAATGAAATGAGGGTATGAATCTAGTTCCTTTCCCTAGAAGGAGGCAGGATGCTTCCTAGTTGCTTATGATGACTGGTACTGGAGAAAATGCTCAAAATACTTTTAAATACTTCATGTGAGACGAATGAGGTATTTTAAGCTACATATAATGATGCTGACCTTAAAATATACTGAGTTACAGATAGGAATAAATTTCACAATGCTATGTGGAATGAATTATAGCATAATACCAAATAGCTTGACTCTGTGTGTGTGTGTGTCTTAAAATGTTTTGTATGGTGTGTTATTTAAGTTGGAGGGAACTTAAGTTGCATTGTGAGTGAAGTTCTTTGTTGTTAAATATCTCTTACTGCTGTTGTTGTTTGATTTTATAACAACTCCGTCAGGCACAGCAGAAGACAACAAGGGTTTTTCTTTTTAAAATTTGTCTTTGTGCATGGACACCATGACTGAGACGACCTCACTTTGACAACAAGAGTGAGATAAGAAAAGTAAGGTTAGCAAATCAGGTAAATTTCTGTCACATGGGTGAAAAATATCACAGTATAACACAATTATATTAGGGACCAATAATTCAGTATTCTGGGGCAGGGGCCTGGCATGTTTTTGCATGATGTCTGTGTGTCAATAGCTGGAAAAATATCTTGCTCTGATTTAAAGCAAAATAATACCATAATATATCCATGATATTATTTGGAAAACTATAAACTATCTTAAGATAAATGGAAGAAAAATATTTCAGCTCAAAAGAAAATCACAGCCCCCCCCCCCTCCAGAAAATTAAATGGCCGGTAACATATAGATGAGTTTGCCATGAGTATGTTAATCAGTTTATAAGTTGCATTCTAAAAGCTGTAACTGAGATGACTAAGCTAACATTTTAACTGATACATGGAAAGACATTATGCTGACATTAATGAGTCCATTGATAAAAATAGGAATTGTTTATAATGAAGTTGACAATTTACTAGCTATTCTATTGGATATAACAGGCAGGGCAACTTTGAGTATGATGCCAACACAGGGAAAGATCTGGGAGGGCTGGTAAACATAAAACACACTTACTCAATAAAAGATAAAATATTTTTGCTGACTTGCAAAATTATGCAACTTTTAGACACAAAACAAGTGCACTCCTGACTATTATAGGATGATCTGCAGTCTTACAAAGGAATATATATACTAACACATTCACATATACTAGTAATAGTTAAAACAACCTGTGTTTTATATATTTTGTTTGTTTTATTCCAAAATTTTCAGGAAGATGGATTTAGCCTGAATGTTTCACAGTATTACATTTGGCTGCTGCATTGAAATACATGACATGTCAAACATGTGATATTAATTACTGAATATATTCACCATTAATTTCTGACAGTAGCAACTGTTTTGTAAAAGTAAAAAATTTTTGTGAACTACGTTGTCATGAATAATGAAAACATGCAGTTAACATCATTAAAGTCATATACAAGATTCTGTGGGAATTTCCATAAATTCTTTATTGATGTAAATTACTGACATACTGTTACATTTTTTTTCTCATTTATTTTATATCAAATCTAGCCTACATGACTCCCATAACATTTTCCAATTAGTGTTGAAGAAATGATGACAAGGTATGTCACAGATGAATGACAAATAGAAAGCTGGGAGAAACAATATCTTCAGTGCGTGTATCAAAATCATGTTCTCGAAAGTTAAGTTTAAAGTGGGTTTTACTCCTGGTTGCTATAGAATTAACATCACAGCGTGAAAAGCCATCATGCATAACAAACCCCTGAAGACTTAGTATGGCTGTTTTTAATAAAATCACAAACTCTATTTTATAGCTTCCAATGCTGTCAAGTAACTTTCTTTCACTTTAACAATGCACTTTTCCCAATCTGTCTAGATGACAAAAAGAAACTGGAAACATGAGACTCTGTATGTAGTCCTATCAAGCAAAACTACTTTCAAGTGTAAATACTACAAAGAGGGATTTCAAATAAGACATTTACATATATTTCTAACAAATCAAAGACATGAGGACACTTGTTTGCACATTTACTCTTACTCAAATGACTTCTCTAATTAATGTAGTGTTTGATAATTTTGGCAAAGTGTGACCATGCAAAATCATCTGTCTGTTGGTAGAGTAATACCCAAAGTCTGGTGATTTCCCTCTGATTCCAATTTAAAAACTATGGACTATAAGTCAATGTCACACCAAAAACGTCATCAGGTATAACCATTATAAAAAATGCCAGATCAAGACTCATAAACTAGGCATAGCCAATTTTATAAAACCTTAGACTTAAGCTGCAGCTCAATCAATGCCTGATGAGACATAATATGAGTGCTAGGTGTCATACAAAAAT
Source organism: Sinohyriopsis cumingii (assembly GCA_028554795.2). NCBI lineage: Eukaryota > Metazoa > Mollusca > Bivalvia > Unionida > Unionidae > Sinohyriopsis > Sinohyriopsis cumingii. The sequence goes on from JAPYKE020000081.1 coordinate 476,901, forward strand.
TGACTGACATATACAACTCTTTAAGAATAATGTTTCTCTTAGGCAAATGTCTACGACCTACAATAGTTCTCCTTTTTTTTACCAAATCCATCATGATTGACAGCTTCTCAACAATTTCTATACTTACATTCTTATTTATAGTTTCATCATCCCATGAATTTAAAGCCCCATGGCACACTATCTGACAGTCCAAGTTTCCACCTCCAGTGACAGCAATGTCCCCATCATCGATTCCATTTGGGTATATGTTCTTGCACTCATCTTGCAGAGCCTGTCCACCTTTCTTCAGCAATGATTTAGAAACAGATCCATTTGTTAGATCCAAGGAGTAAGACGTTGTGTTTACAATAACGTCCACTTTCTCACTGGCTATATCCCCCTTGACAACTCTGATGTTGATCTTCCCATCAACAGCTGATTCATCAGATATTATGTTGACATGCATTTTTGGCATCACTAAAATGCATGAAATAAGACTGAAATCAGACACCTTCCATTTTTTTTCAAACATACAATAATAAAAATGAATACTTACATTTAACTTCAATTAAGACAATTTCATTTTACTTGATATTTGCTCATGGGAAAAGATTTATATACCATCCACATCCACTCTACCTTTGACCTTTGGAGAAATATCACACTGGAAATGTTCCATGCATTACTTCACCACACTAGAGTCAATTAAGGTGCAGATTGTCTATATTGACAATATGCCTGTGCTAATACATACATGTAGCATTTGAGAGGTAGTTTCATACAATCCTTATCATTATGAATGAAGAAGTGAAAAGAGTCAATGACTTCTGATAAATGGAAGCTCAAATGAATAAATTTGGATTCAACCAAAACTACATACAGTTTATGGGGAAATTCACATATGATTTAATTTGTAATCATGTCGGCAACTTGGCCCCAAATTTTAGACTTAAGACAATTATAAGTCTGACTGTATTTCAGCCAATCAAATCACTGGATTATTTACTGAAGTTTAAGTCCTGACTTATGTTTTGTTGGTGAAATCCAGGCACTCCCCTAAAATTCATAATTGTTTGGAATGGAATGAAGAAACTGAAAAAGTGCTAAAATAAAAATTTCAAATAAAAAATTTGCAAAATATGAATAGTGAGTAAATTTTCCCTATTTTGGGGGGACATTTGGATGTGACAAATGAATGATCAATATGTGCAAGCTCAGGTCTGGATAAAAGAGACATTATAGTTCATTATGTCACTCCCCCTCCTGCCATCCCTTAAAAGAAAATGATGGAAATCATTTGTGTAAATTTTGGCTTAATAAACTTGCAAATTATATTTTAGTAGTTAAACTTGTAAATTATATTTGAATAGTTATGTCTGAGAAAATAAACACTGATTTCAGGCAGGTGAGAGTCAATACAAGGTTACATGTTTTTGTTAACCATATGGTAAAGAGACTAGTATCTATGCAGCTACCTCATTGTTTAAGCTAATTCCACATTTTTGAAAGCATGGGATTCCCCTCTGATTTGTCTATTTTAGTAGGTACACATTTAGATGACTTTGTGAAGGGGAATCATGTGAAGCTGTAAACTTCCGTTCCCCATTGTCACTTGAGATTATGCATCTTTTTCATGGTTACATTTAACAATAAAAGCCAAATAATGTTATCAGTGCATGGCAGGATTTATCAAAGTTGAGCCCTTTATCTCATGGCAATCTCTCTTGACCCCAACGTATCTGTTCAAATATCTAGCACATAAAGGCAAAAGTCTGGAGAAAGTTAAACTAAGTTCTAATGTGTCATATCCTGAGATTAAGTTTCATGTTCAATCTTCATTTATTTTCAGCAACCACTGCTTTTAATACACTATTATTTAGGTCTAAAACCCTTGGTGTATTTTCAATAGCATGGACTGTCCATTTCATTAAAAATTAAATGAATGCTATCTTTTAATTCATGTAGTAATACAGCTGTTAACTGTATCCACATGGAATGGAAGAAAAACTTGATGCAAGGTGACAATGTCTTTGCCATCAAAACATAATGAGAAGAAAATCTACATTTCTAAGCAGATATAAGAATATATTTCACTCATAAGGTGGAATTAACATTTCATCTTGTCATTCATAGCATCTCTATGCATGACAACACAATGTTTCCAGTTAACTTGTGAAACATTTCTTAATAGTTACTTGTAAACATTGATATTGTTATGTATATAATCCATTCCAGTCATAAAGACTGTATCAGGTTTGTGATATCAGGAAGAATATCAAGTGTATATGATGATGAAAATCATGACATCAAGCAGCATAGAGGGGCAGTCGAGCAAATAAAGGATGTCGTTGACCATTTAATGAACCCTCCCCTGTCAAAGCCCTATTTTGTAATCTTGCCAGAAAAAAAACTGAAGATAGTCAACAACAAAAATGAGACAAATTACCACCTGCCAACAACTAAGGCAATCTGGGCCATGCTGCAATCTGGGCCTAAAAATAAACATTGAATTTTTTTTAAACAAAGTCCAATCCAAGGCTTGCATGAAAAAGTTTAGTGAAGAAATTTACTGATTAATATATTTACATTTTATTTTCTGAATATAACGCTTTGATGTACCAGTAGCTGAGTTAGTTGCACCAATTGCGACAAGCTGTACTGAATTTTTATGAATGTCAAAATATTCTCCAGCAGCTGTTATTTATTTAAATTCTTTTGTTATTGATTTAACTGCCTTCTGTGGCTTTTTTGTTATATCTGCCAGTTTTTCCACATTTGCTAGTCTAGCTCAGAATAACAGCTTGTGGGTTTGCTAGAGCAATATCTGTGCTATTTGAGTTTGTGTGATCAATAACAAGACTGTCATCTATCACACCATTGAAGCATTCATATACAAATCTGACAATAATAGTTTTACATTTTACCACCAGAAATTCTAATACTGATCATAATGTACCCTGTATTACTGACATTGCCTAGAGTTTTTTTTTGTTCTGTCAATTTCTAATAAAACTGGCCTGATCTGCTTCATAATTAACGAATACCTGTTATGTCATGAAATCATCAACGTTAATCTCTTTTTCAGCTTGCTCCATACATATATTTCCTTTTCTCTAACACAAAATGATTTTTTAAAATATATCTCTTGAGATAATCTGATCGGGCATCATTTATTTTAACATCATCATCGGCGTTTTTTTTTTCATAATATCTTTTTAGTGCTCGGTATTTTCCACTGCAGCATGATACACAAAGTTCTGTTTTCCCTTTAACTCAGACTCCAAATTTCAGGCATGGTCCAGTACTGCCTCATCAATTGGTGGCCAAATGAAACCTGCAATATGGCAAATTTTTATGCATGGTGTTATGGATCCAACCATTAGCCACTTAAAGAAATTTATTGCTCCTATCATATTATATATTAATTTGATAATATCTAATGAGAGATAGTTCAATTAGAGAAAAATACTTTTCTTATAGATAATAATGAGCAGATAGGCTGTAGCTAAACATTTAGTGAATAGTATTTTAATCTGACAGAAATAAAACCAGAGTTCCCTAGGTCAAAAATTGCACAAGAAAAATTACAAGATGGGTTAAAAATGTTGTTAATCAAAGAAATTTGAGAGATTATTCATTGCTGAACTGAAGATAATACCAGATAAGTTTATGAACTAGAACAAAAAAGATTGGCCTCTAATGAGCCACAATATACGATCAGATTTGATTTTGATAGATTAACCGATAAGAAAAAACATCCACCATTTGAAGTACAATTACTCGATTATAGCAGATTTGCCAAAGATGAGTTTAATCAAGATGGTACTGCTCATGTTTGGTCAACATTCAGGATAGATCATGATATATTTTTATTGGTTCTACCATGAACTGCAAATGAGCAGCTATGACTATTAGTAATCTTACAGATGAAAAACGATATAAAAATTATTGCCAAATGTTAGCCAATAATGTCCAATATGGAATATCCATGATAAACATGAACCTGTTAAGAAATCATGACGACATAGCATCATCATCATAGTGGATAAAATTCATTACATCTTTGCCTTACTATGTGTGACAGTCATTTCTGACATCATGAATATTATTAAGGGCTCCAATGGTCTAATGTTTTGGTCACAAAATGGTTACCAACTGAAAAATAAAATCATTTACAAAAATTTGGTTGTCAATTAAAAAAAAAACTGGTTGACAATAACAAAACAAAATAAATGAGACTATATAAGCATTTGATTAAAATGTCTCATTTATTGTGTTTTGTTCTTTTTAAATAAGTTTGAATGTCATATTTAAAAAGTAGTGATTAAAAGAAAGCTTTATTAGACAAAACCCCTGTAAAACATTCTGGGTACCACCGAATGGAATACTGCATCCTTACTGGTTGAATAAAAATAAGGATAATAGTTGGCACAGCACTTCATTTTGGTCAACCAATGAAAGGGCTGCAGTATTCCATTCAGCGTGTTGTACTTGCATATTAAGCAGGTGAGATCATAGCCATGTCAAGCAGTAGCATAGAAAAATTGTCTGGCATTCCTTAAAGATAAGCTAGTAAGCCAAATTTTGGATAGACATACAAACTTGAATGCCTGAGCTAAAACACTTGTACCAAATTTATTACACTACAAAAAATGTACCTTGAAATAGCAACATTTATTCTTAAAATGGTTGCATGAGAAGTGTCCTCCCTTGTAGATTTTTTTTATATTACATATATAACTTATAGGTAAATTGTATGCAACAATATAAGGCCCTGTGGTCGATATCAATGAGCTTGAACCAAGTTTTTTTTTATGGGATTTTTTCATCTATCATTATTCAAACACAGGGGGATTAGTTACATATGTTTCACATACATCAATGGTACTTTGCCTATCATTATTTAACACATGGGGATTAGTGACAGATGTCTCACACACAACAATGGTACTTTTGCCTATCATTAACACAGGGGGATTAGTTACATGTCTCACACACAACAATGGTACTTTTGCCTATAATTATTTAACACATGGGGATTAGTGACAGATGTTTCACAAAGATCAATGGCACTTTTGCCTATCATTATTCAAAAACAAGGGGAGTTGCAAATAGCTCAGCTGGTAAAGTGTCAGACTTGTAATCCAAAGGCCGCAAGTTCAATACTTGTTAAGTCCTGGTGGGGTGCTTGGTTTGTCAATGGGAAAGCCATTTAGCTCCCATTTCCTTTGCATGATAAAGCCAGTAATGAGTTCAAATTGCTATTTAAAAAAACAAAAACAAATAGCAACATTTAAACACATAAATATATAAAGCATGGACTGTTATAGCCATGATCCAAGACTAATTTCAGATTAAGAATCATCATGGGCTTAAATATCCATGGCCAGATATTCACCTATGCAAGTTAAAGTATGTTGAGGAAAAACAATGTGTGTTGCCTACTGCAGTGGTTTTAAAATTTGGGCAAGTAGGTAGATAGTGATTTTATTAAATATTTAATATATTATAATGATTAGTATAAATAATGTACTAAGTGCTTCAAGTACTATGCTAAACCATCTCAATTAGAACCATGAAACAATTTCAGGAATTCTGGAGAAAAAAAATTTACCCTGGGAGAAAGTGCTAAGATCAGCAACAAAAAACAGGGCTGGTCGGCTGACTGAATATACACATTTTTGATTTGCCTCATTAGTAGACAGCAAGAATGACCTATTCCCTATACAGGTTATAAAGCTTAGGAGAAAAGGATTTAATATACTTTACAGCATACTCTATATGACACCTTTCAAAGTTACTTTCATTTGCCTAGGAATAAATGGTATATTTTAAATATATGCTGGAGTTGATATAGCCAAAGTATATTCATTTTCAGCTTTTGCTTTTTGTCTCCCACAAGTTCATTATTATTCTACCCATAAACATGATTAACCACGTATCACAAAGTCCTAAAGTTATGACAAATTAGTGGGTACTCCAAAAATTAAATATTATATAAAAACAAGCTATATATGCTTCCAAATCTGTAAAATTTTTAATCAACATGTGCATATTCTGAGATAGGGCTATTTTCATTTTATCAAAAAAATATTCAACAAATGGAATATCTGCCACTGCTGCAAATATTCAATTGTGGAATATTTCAACATTATTTACCAAAGAACCTAAATTCAATTCTCTTCTTAACCAATATGGGTATTTACCAAAATGCAAAACCTAAGCATGGTGTGAGAGATGGAGAAATCGACAAGGTTAATACTGAATGTCCAATCCACAGTCATAGCTGGGCATAAAAAATATCCATCATTACCTAAATATATACAAATACAGTAAATGAGTTTTTTCAAATCTTTAGAATTTTAACAAAATAGATAGGTCTATTCTGAGCTAATGAAAATTTTAAAATAGATGCCATTCATCAGGAAGAAGGCAGATACTTGGGACTGAATGTCAAAATGTACACATTAATTTAGAATAATGAGTAGAAAATAATATATAAAGTACTAAAATATGCAGGAGCTGAAAATCTAAGTATCTCTTATTAGAAATAAAGGGTCCTCTGGAACAAATACATGTACTGAGATTCAGCATTAATTCACTGGACAATCTACTATATCAGGCCTGGACAGAACAATGGTGTTATATAGGCTGCTTCACCTCTGTTACCCCAAGCTCTATCTTTGCCTCTATCATTATTCATTCAAGGCCAGTGGCTCTTGTACTCTAGTTTCTCCATCTCAAAGACAAAATTGTATTATATGATTAGCATAACCATGTGTACAGGATGTACTTTGTGGAATTGTTGTAAAAGTGACTAAATAAAATTTCATGACATTATTCAAACTTCTTACATGTTTTTTTCTTCTCTGACATCTCACCACCTGTTCTTCCTTGTCTTTCCTGTTTCTTTATCTTTATTTCTGGGAATTCATCCTGATCTTCTGCAGCAACATCTTCAGGTGACACACTGTCTGCATTTTACAAGATGAGCGTGATGAGAAGACAACTTAACCATACAAAGCAGAAGTGGGACTGAGATTTATTCATCTTGATGACATCTGACTAACAGTCAAAGACAATGTAACCACACAAAGCAGAAGTGGGACTGAGATTTATTCATCTTGATGACATCTGACTAACAAAGACAATGCAACCATACAAAGCAGAAGTGGGACTGAGATTTATTCATCTTGATGACATCTGACTAACAAAGACAATGCAACCACACAAAGCAGAAGTGGGACTGAGATTTATTCATCTTGATGACATCTGACTAACAAAGACAATGCAACCACACAAAGCAGAAGTGGGACTGAGATTTATTCATCTTGATGACATCTAACAGTCAAAGACAATGTAACCATACAAAGCAGAAGTGGGACTGAGATTTATTCATCTTGATGACATCTGACTAACAGTCAAAGACAATGTAACCACACAAAGCAGAAGTGGGACTGAGATTTATTCATCTTGATGACATCTAACAGTCAAAGACAATGTAACCATACAAAGCAGAAGTGGGACTGAGATTTATTCATCTTGATGACATCTGACTAACAGTCAAAGACAATGTAACCATACAAAGCAGAAGTGGGACTGAGATTTATTCATCTTGATGACATCTAACAGTCAAAGACAATGTAACCATACAAAGCAGAAGTGGGACTGAGATTTATTCATCTTGATGACATCTGACTAACAGTCAAAGACAATGTAACCATACAAAGCAGAAGTGGGACTGAGATTTATTCATCTTGATGACATCTGACTAACAGTCAAAGACAATGTAACCATACAAAGCAGAAGTGGGACTGAGATTTATTCATCTTGATGACATCTGACTAACAGTCAAAGACAATGTAACCATACAAAGCAGAAGTGGGACTGAGATTTATTCATCTTGATGACATCTGACTAACAGTCAAAAACAATGTAACCATACAAAGCAGAAGTGGGACTGAGATTTATTCATCTTGATGACATCTGACTAACAGTCAAAGACAATGTAACCACACAAAGCAGAAGTGGGACTGAGATTTATTCATCTTGATGACATCTAACAGTCAAAGACAATGTAACCATACAAAGCAGAAGTGGGACTGAGATTTATTCATCTTGATGACATCTGACTAACAGTCAAAGACAATGTAACCACACAAAGCAGAAGTGGGACTGAGATTTATTCATCTTGATGACATCTAACAGTCAAAGACAATGTAACCATACAAAGCAGAAGTGGGACTGAGATTTATTCATCTTGATGACATCTGACTAACAGTCAAAGACAATGTAACCATACAAAGCAGAAGTGGGACTGAGATTTATTCATCTTGATGACATCTAACAGTCAAAGACAATTTAACCATACAAAGCAGAAGTGGGACTGAGATTTATTCATCTTGATGACATCTGACTAACAGTCAAAGACAATGTAACCATACAAAGCAGAAGTGGGACTGAGATTTATTCATCTTGATGACATCTGACTAACAGTCAAAGACAATGTAACCATACAAAGCAGAAGTGGGACTGAGATTTATTCATCTTGATGACATCTGACTAACAGTCAAAGACAATGTAACCACACAAAGTAGAAGTGGGACTGAGATTTATTCATCTTGATGACATCTAACAGTCAAAGACAATGTAACCATACAAAGCAGAAGTGGGACTGAGATTTATTCATCTTGATGACATCTGACTAACAGTCAAAGACAATGTAACCACACAAAGCAGAAGTGGGACTGAGATTTATTCATCTTAATGACATCTAACAGTCAAAGACAATGTAACCATACAAAGCAGAAGTGGGACTGAGATTTATTCATCTTGATGACATCTGACTAACAGTCAAAGACAATGTAACCATACAAAGCAGAAGTGGGACTGAGATTTATTCATCTTGATGACATCTGACTAACAGTCAAAGACAATGTAACCATACAAAGCAGAAGTGGGACTGAGATTTATTCATCTTGATGACATCTGACTAACAGTCAAAGACAATGTAACCATACAAAGCAGAAGTGGGACTGAGATTTATTCATCTTAATGACATCTGACCAACAGTCAAAGACAATGTAACCATACAAAGCAGAAGTGGGACTGAGATTTATTCATCTTGATGACATCTGACTACAGTCACAATGTAACCATACAAAGCAGAAGTGGGACTGAGATTTATTCATCTTAATGACATCTGACCAACAGTCAAAGACAATGTAACCATACAAAGCAGAAGTGGGACTGAGATTTATTCATCTTAATGACATCTGACCAACAGTCAAAGACAATGTAACCACACAAAGCCCAAGTGGGCAAAATTTAGATTTATTCATCTTAATGGCATATGACATATGAAATCTTTCATCTCTCACACTGTCATTGCATTGCAGTCAGGGTAAGTCTTGGAATATTAAATGGCGCTGTGTTCAAGAGAGGATTTTCCATTGTGTACTGCAGCTGAGCCGATGGGTAAGTTCCAAATGATGTAGTGGGTGTCATGATTACATAATTATACTGCTGTTATTTCAAAGTGTGGCTATCAAATTTAATCCATCCACTACAAGCCATGATGCAGACAATCCTACAGATGACCACTATGTCCTGTCCATGATAGAAACAGCATCAAAAGAATTAAGGTCCACCATGGTATCGTGGATTTTCCATAAAATACAATGGTTGTACTGTATATAATGCAATGCTTGTGATGGTGTATATACATGGCAATGCTTCTGATTGTGTATATATACAGCAATGCTTGGGATGGTGCATATATACACTGTCTCCAACATAACATGTATTTGGTACTCATGATGCAGCCTTACTATGGTTCAAGTCCAATTTAAACAGGACACAAATTGTGTCCATAAATAGAAAACATTCCAGCCCAATTCACTTCATTGGATACACTTAGCTGCTTTCAAGTGTCATAGACTGATATCCTGTGTCTCATCAACTGTATGCTGATGACAATCAAATATATAAATCTAGATACCCAACTGAAGCTGAAACTACCATTCAAGATGTAGAGAGGCAATTCTGATGCCAAGCCATAGATGTCATGTAACAAGTTGCGGATGAATGATGATAAAACTGAAGCCATTCTGATCAAGGAGCAAAGACTTTTTCATTCACATCCTCTACCTAAAAAATTAAGTATCAGCAATACCAACATTAAACTGACAGCAGGAAACCTAGGTGTCATGCTCTCAGTACTGTAATGAACATATGCAAATATTACATATCTGGAGCTGAGACACATATATATATCACAGTGCTTGTGATTGTGCATATATATATATATATATGGCAATGCAATGCTTGTAAAGGTACATATATATTGCAATGCTTGGGATAGTGCATATACAATTCAACTTTTGTGATGACATTGCCTGTGAAAATACATATACATGGCAATGCTTGAGATGGTGCATATACATCATACTGCTTGAGATGGTGTATATACATCATACTGCTTGAGATGGTGCATATACATCATACTGCTTGAGATGGTGCATATACATCACACTGCTTGAGATGGTGCATATACATCACACTGCTTGAGATGGTGCATATACATCATACTGCTTGAGATGGTGCATATACATCATACTGCTTGAGATGGTGCATATACATCATACTGCTTGAGATGGTACATATTCATCACACTGCTTGAGATGGTGCATATACATCATACTGCTTGAGATGGTGCATATACATCACATTGCTTGAGATGGTGCATATATGTCACACTGCTTGAGATGGTGCATATACATCACACTGCTTGAGATGGTGCATATACATCATACTGCTTGAGATGGTGCATATACATCACACTGCTTGAGATGGTGCATATACATCATACTGCTTGTGATGGTGTATATACATCATACTGCTTGAGATGGTGCATATACATCACATTGCTTGAGATGGTGCATATACATCATACTGCTTGAGATGGTGCATATACATCACACTGCTTGAGATGGTGCATATACATCATACTGCTTGAGATGGTGCATATACATCACACTGCTTGAGATGGTGCATATACATCATACTGCTTGTGATGGTGTATATACATCATACTGCTTGAGATGGTGCATATACATCATACTGCTTGAGATGGTGCATATACATCATACTGCTTGTGATGGTGTATATACATCACACTGCTTGAGATGGTGCATATACATCATACTGCTTGTGATGGTGTATATACATCATACTGCTTGAGATGGTGCATATACATCACATTGCTTGAGATGGTGCATATACATCATACTGCTTGAGATGGTGCATATACATCACACTGCTTGAGATGGTGCATATACATCATACTGCTTGAGACAGTGCATATACATCACACTGCTTGAGATGGTGCATATACATCATACTGCTTGAGATGGTGCATATACATCATACTGCTTGTGATGGTGCATATACATCACACTGCTTGAGATGGTGCATATACATCATACTGCTTGTGATGGTGTATATACATCATACTGCTTGAGATGGTGCATATACATCACATTGCTTGAGATGGTGCATATACATCATACTGCTTGTGATGGTGTATATACATCATACTGCTTGAGATGGTGCATATACATCACACTGCTTGAGATGGTGCATATACATCATACTGCTTGTGATGGTGTATATACATCATACTGCTTGAGATGGTGTATTACATCATACTGCTTGAGATGGTGCATATACATCATACTGCTTGAGATGGTGCATATACATCACACTGCTTGAGATGGTGCATATACATCATACTGCTTGAGATGGTGCATATACATCACACTGCTTGAGATGGTGCATATACATCACACTGCTTGAGATGGTGCATATACATCACACTGCTTGAGATGGTGCATATACATCACACTGCTTGAGATGGTGCATATACATCACACTGCTTGAGATGGTGCATATACATCACACTGCTTGAGATGGTGCATATACATCATACTGCTTGAGATGGTGCATATACATCATACTGCTTGAGGTGGTGCATATACATCACACTGCTTGAGATGGTGCATATACATCACACTGCTTGAGGTGGTGCATATACATCACACTGCTTGAGATGGTGCATATACATCACACTGCTTGAGATGGTGCATATACATCACACTGCTTGAGGTGGTGCATATACATCACACTGCATGTGAATATGTATGGCTATGCTTGTGATGGTGCATATACATGGCAATGCTTTCAATGATGCATTTATATGGCAATATTGGTGATGATGCATATGTATGGCAATATTGGTGATAATGCATATACATGGCAATTCTTGGGATGGTGCATATATATGGCAATACTTGGGATGGTACAGATATATGACAAAGCTTGAGAAGGTGCATATATATGGCAATGCTTGGGATGGTACATATACATGGCAATACTTGGGATGGTGCATATATATGGCAATACTTGGTATGGCGAAAAAAAAAAATTATATATATATATATATATATATATATATATATATATATATATATATATATATATATATATATAGATATATAGATATATATATAGAGATATAGCAATGCTTGGGATGGTGCATATATACAGCAATGCATGGGGTGGTGCATATACATGGCAATACTTGGGATGGTGCATATATATGGCAATGATTGGGATGCTGCATATACATGGCAATACTTGGTATAGTGCATATATATATATATGGCAATGCTTGGGATGGTGCATATATACAGCAATGCTTGGGTTGGTGCAGATACATAGCAATACTTGGGATGGTGTATATAATAATAACAATAATAATAATAATAATAATAATACTAATAATAATGTCTTTGTCTAGTGCCTAATCTTTAGAAGCTCTAAGCGCTTTACAACATTAGACAACACCTATAACATAAAAGACATATATAATGATATGTTTACAAAAAACAAACACCATGAAATTAGAAAACAGAAAAAACATGCTGAAAATATTTAAGGCAGGAAACATTATTAGGTCTTTAAGTTTGTTCTTGCAGTCGAAATAAGTGAGTTTTAAGAGTACTCTTGGATGGGATTACTATGTCTTTGTGTCTAACTTCAGTGGGCATTTCATACCCCGTTACTGGGCCCTGGTATGCAAAAGAACATTGTCCATATGACTTCATTTTCATAGTGGGAATAATGAGTAAACGATTGTCAGAAGAGGAGTGTAATTATCTTGCTGGTGTGTACACATGGGTGAGGTCGGATAGGTATGTTGGACTGGAGTCCATCAGTGAAACGTAGCACAGAGAACAAATTTTGTGTTGGATTCTGGATCAAATGGATAGCCAGTGTAGATTACAGAGAAGCGGGCAGGTGTCCTCTGATCATGCGACTCTAAGTATGATCTGAGCAGCTGTGCTTTGAACTTACTGGAGTAGATACTGAGATGAACCAGACAGAATTTAGTTACAATAGTCCAGTCTTGAAAGTACTAATGAACACACAAGTGTTTTTGTGGCATCAGATAGAAGATATTTGTGAATTGAGCTGATCTGTCTCATCTAAGATATGCAGCCTTGCATATGTTCATGATATGTTGGTGCAATATGAGAGTACTGTCCAGAGTAACACCTATAGGTTTCATACTGATTGTGTGAATTTAATGTTGGTGTTACTGATATTTATTGTTTGAGGTAAAGGATGTGAATGAGGAAGTCTTTGTGTTGTCTACAGAATGGCCTCAGTTTTATCATCATTCATCTGCAGCTTGTTACATGTTATCCATGATTTCACATCAGAAACGTACCTCTTTACACCTTGGATGGTAGAATCAACTTCAGTTGGGTGGCTAGATTTGTATATTTGGGTGTCATCAGCGTACAATTGGTGAAACACTGGATGATGATCTATGACACTTGAGAGTGGCTGAGTGTATGGAATGAAGAGAACAGGTCCAAGAACATACCCCTGTGGAACACCACAACATAGATTAACTGGGCTGGATTGTATTCCATTTGCAGACACAATTTGTGTCCTGTTGACCAAGTAGGACTTGACCTACAGTAAGGCTGTATCATGAATGCCAAATACATGCTGGAGACGGTGAAGTAATATATCATGGTCTATTGTGTCAAATGCTGCAGACAAATCAAGGAGGGTGAGGACTGTAATCTTTCCGCTATCCTAAGCAGAGAGAATGTCATTAACTACTTTTAGAAGAGTAGTTTCAGTACTGTGGCAAGGGCAATATGCAGATTGTACATTGCTATAAAGGCTGTTTGAATTCAGATGAGATACAAGCTTGAATAGAACAACCTTTTCTAAGATTTTTTATATGAATGGAAGATTAGAAACTGGGCGGTAGTACTTTAAATCGTTATGGTCGAGTGTTGGTTTCTTCAGCGGAGGCTTTACAATATTGGCAGTTTTGAAAAATGATGGGAATTCCCCGGATGAGAGAGCTGGTACTGATAACATCAGTTAGTGAAGGCAATACTGGATCTAAGCACTCAAGCAGCAGTGATGTTGGAAATGGATCAGGTTCACATGACTTTGGTGCACTCTTCATCGTGATTGTACATACTAAATCCATAGTGACAGGTTCAAATGCTGCTAATGGTTGCCACTGAAATGCTGTATCCCATCTGTATGGTGACAACGAGTCAATTGAAATTGTGTTGTCAAGCTTATGGTTTGTACTTTGTCATGGAAGAAATTTGCAAACAGGTCCAGAAGGTTGACTGGAGAGAAGGTAGTTGGAAGTGGTGTACATCTGTTCCTTGACATTAGCCTGTTAGTAATCTTGAAGAGCTCTTTGCAGCTTTCCATGATCTTAGTACTGTAGTGGGCTGATTTCGCTGCATGGACTATGTTTGTGACATTCTTCTTAGCGGCTTAATAGATTTGCTTATGAATAGTGAGTCTGGTGGAAAGACAAAGCCTCTCAACGCTACAGCGGTCTCTTTTAGCAGTGCGGAGCTGGTCCCTAACACTGCTATACCATGGAGAACACTTTTGAATTGATACTCTGCACTTGGTGGCTGGGGCACGTTTGTCGAGCAATGAACGCAGGCAGTTATCAAGTTGTTCTGCTGTAGGAGGTAAGCAAGTTGTTAGGTTTGCTTGGATGTCATGCATTAGTTTGGTTCTATTTATCATACGGAGGTTTCTTTTAGTAGCAAATAAAGGTGGAGGGTTAGGGACTGATATGTCAAGATGGCATTTAATGCAGTGGTGATCTGATGCAAGTTCATAAGATACCAGGGAGGACCATAAAATATTATAATTAGGTCTATTAAGAATCCAGTCTAAAATGTGACCATGTTTATGGGCGGGTTGCTGAACTGACTGAGGCTGAAAACATTAATGAAATCTAGGAGTTTTGAATTTGTTTGGCATTTCTGGGTTTGGACTAGTTCAAATGATGTGTGGTAGAAATTTAAAGTTGTGGTGTGGTTAAGACATTTGATGATGGAGTTCTTTGTGATGACAACAAATCCACCTCCACGAGAGTGGCGGGGGAATGACTTGATGTAGTAACCAGTGGGTGTTAGATCCGCGCACTTGGGCTCATCGGCTGATGTTTTTAGTCATGTTTCTGTCAGGGAAAAGACATCAATATTCTGGGATTTGAATTAGGTTATCTAAATTAACTGTCAAATTTTTAAATTGTTGAGCTGGAAAGGGCATAAGGGAGATAACTGGAATTCTTCTTCCTGTTCTACGCTGGCCTGCTTTGAAACAATGGTTTTTTTTTTCACTTCTGTAACGATGAATGTAGTCCCAGTTCGTTTAGTCTGGAGCACAATGTAGTGTGAAGAGCCAAGGAGTGGTCATTTAAAGCAATTAATGAGGGTCCATCATAGCACAAACAGATTGACTGGCAAGTATCATGTGATGGTGGTTTGTTCAATAAGAAAGGAAGTTGTAGTAGTGGAGCAAGACAGCTGAGAAAAAGTCTAATTGTTGTCGTTTCCAAAACAAGGAGATGAAGAAACACATACGAACTGAACAGCCAATGCATGATGAACACAATAACATAGATGAAGACAATCAACAAGCACATATGTCAAGAAAAAAGGCACAAAAAACAGAACAGCCGCTTCAAGCAGGTTAAGCGAAATCGGCCATCTTGAAAAAAAAGTCATATGTATATGTCAATGCTTGTGATGGTACATATATATACAAAGCTTGAGAAGGTGCATATATATGACAATGCTTGTGATGGTACATATATATGGCAATGCTTGTGATGGTACATATATATGGCAATGTTTGGGATGGTGCATATATACAGCAATGCTTGGGGTAGTGCATATACATGGCAATACCTGGGATGGTGCATATACATAGTAATGCATGGATGGTACATACCTGTCATACCTTATGAACTTATTATGCACAAATGTTCTTTATATACAAGTTGTCACTGTTGCAAGTTTGACTGTATACTCATTTGAATCTGCAACTTGAACAAGGGACCCTATATTTCAAACTGGATGGTTTGGCAACTAAATTGTACTATCTGAAGTCCATAAATAGAATCCCAATTTTATACATACCAAAACTGTTTGTCTCTTCCTCATTCTCCCTCAAGCCATACTGCTCCTGTCCCCTTATCTGGATCACACATGGAACCTGGTTCTCCACTGCAGAAATATGCTCTTGCCCTTTGGCCTCCATATACCCAGCAATACCAGGTTTATTTAATTCATGCTCACGATGTTGAACCTTATGAATAAGCTCCTGCAGTCTAAAAGTTGCCTGGTTGATACCATCTTGATTGCCCCGAACAAGAAATCCTTCTTTTGACTGGCTGATAATCTGTACATAATAATGTGTTAGATCTTTTGCAATTCTGTCAATCACATCCTTATTTTTTTTCTCAATCAACTGCATAGTACCACTTTTGCAAGTAACCATCTTCTCAAAAATAGTATTTCGTGACAGGAAATCATTGACTTCTTCAATAACTGCACCTAAAATATCATCTGTGAAATAAAGAAAAAGCTTGGAGAGATCTTGGGCCAATGCTACATTAAATTTTCCCTGATACTGCTTCTCCAGGTCTTTCATCTTGTCCCTCCACTGTTGTGATTGGACTACAGCTCTTTGGTTGTCTTCCAAGTTTCTTTGATGTTCTTTCACACTGTCCTTAATGATATGACTACTTTTCACAACAGCTTCATCTGAATCAGCATATATATTCAGGTTGGTATCTTCTACTTCCCACACCCCAACCAGTTTCTCGCGCTTTAATTTGGTAACAATATAATCCTTAACCTCTTTTGATTTATACAGACACAAACGCCCCTCAGGTATGTTCTTCAATTTTGACACTGCAGCATTGTCTACTGCTTCATACATAGCAACCTGTGCAGTCCTAATATCTTCCATGAGACCTTCAAACACAATCTCATTCTTATTTGGGTTTATCTTAACCTTTAATCCATTAAACTGTTGTTTCATTTTGTTTGGATATTTCTGGGCAAGCAGCAGTTTCAACTGGTGATATTTCAAATTAGTCAATGACTCTTTGGTCTGTTTCTTCTTCCTGTCAAAGTCAGCCACTGCTTTCTTGATAATATCCTCTATATGCTTCACAACAACTGTAGCCACAGCTTTATGACCCACAACTTGAATAGAGAATACTGCCTTCTTGACAAATAAAGCAACACCATCAGGATTTGCAATCACAATATTCTGCAGGTTCTGAAGAACTGTCTCAAAAACTTCCCGGAAAACCCTGAATTCATGGACAGAAATAACTTTCAAGAAGTCATGCAAGTTTTGCTCAGCCTGTTTAGCCCAAGAGAGAGCCCTTTTTTTACAATCCTGGACATGAGATGTCAATGTGCAAGTCAGTGTCGTGCAGTCTGTCTCTGTCTGTGGCCATTGAATCTGAGTGAAGCAATCCTGGAGTTGTTTTTCTACGGCTGTTCTGTTGGGCTCTGACTTCATGAGAAATTGTATCTTTGCAAACTCCAGTCCCTCCAGTTTTACTGGCTTTGGGGTTTTGAAGGAAGGCCCATTGTCATCATTAGAAATACGTCCTAGGCATTCATAGTACATGGAAACCTGTATATTTGATCCGTCTATATTGTGTTTCCGTTGCAACACTCGGTCACAAACTGAAATGAAATTAAACAGTTTTATACATAATATATTCCTGTTGTAAACAATGTTTTGAAATGTAAGACAGAAGTAGATTTGTGATTGTAAGATATACATGTGCCCTGCCTACAGACCAAAATAGCGTAAATCTAAAAAACATTAAAAAAATTTAAAGTTTTTTACAATCACATGGGAATAACATTAGGTCATATAAAAAAATTAATAGAAAGAAGAATACCAAATTTAATTTTCTACCTCAAATGGTCCTTGCTAAATGCTGCTGAGTCCAAAAATTTATAAAATTTGTAACAAGTTGCAAAACTACCCAGCACTTCAGTGGTCTGAAAATCCAATCAGGTCATCTACATATGAATACAAATATGTCAACAAACTTTTTTTGGTCTACAACAAGTGATTTTTGTTTTCTTCTCAAAAGTGTCTCCCAGAAGTATCAATATTTGTAAAAATTGAAAAACTTATAATAGCCATGTAATCAAACCAGGCAATTTGCATATGAATACAGATATGTTTACTAAATATAATTGTTATACACTGAGTGTTTTTTGTGAAATTTTGCAAAAAGGCTTCTCTCTACAGATTAACAGTAATCTGGACAAATGCAACAAAAACAAGACATCCTGGCTGCAAACAATAGTAGTATAAAAGTAAATGTGTATTATGTCAACTAAATCTGCTCATGAATATATATCCAGTGAACTTAGTTGTTAAATCTCATTTAGTGTCATTGCTTGATTATTCATTGATAACTGATACCAAATTTCTTAATCCATGCAGTGGTAATGTAACATTATTTGCATGCACACATACTTGAATACACAAAGCAAACCAAAGCAAACTGCCACTGGTCAAAGTTTACCAATGCAACCAATGAAATTCACTCTTCTACTTATCTTCAAGTGAACAGGATATGATAAGTTTACAATATAAACAACCAGCATCTACTGATTAG
Source organism: Sinohyriopsis cumingii (assembly GCA_028554795.2). NCBI lineage: Eukaryota > Metazoa > Mollusca > Bivalvia > Unionida > Unionidae > Sinohyriopsis > Sinohyriopsis cumingii. The sequence continues at coordinate 495,949 of JAPYKE020000081.1, forward strand.
CTGATCTTCAATGGAATTCTTTGCCAATTTACAATAAAAGAGATGATGCAGGTGGGATATATAAATTAAAATATATACTGTAAGATTTCCATGAGGAATTTAAATATCAATTAAAATAGATACTTTAAGATTTCTATGCAGAATTTACACTGTATCAGAGCCATTACTTAGATGAAACAGAGTTTAAACTAACAAGCCCTGTTTGACTATGTTTATATTAATATTTAAGCCTTTTGGTTTTAAAGTAGTAATGTATTCTGTTACTTGGGTAAAGTTCACCTAAATACTACCATCTGTGTCAAATTATTGTGTCTTACATAAAATTCCTCCAACATATACTCAGTGATATATTTTCTTTCTTCAGGTATTTACAATACATGAAAATTGACACTTGACTGAATGCGGTTCCATACACATTGAAATAAAGATTTACTTACTTAATTTCTCAAGTGGATTCTGAATTGTAGAATATTTGTAGTTTTCAAGTTATTTATTTAACTTTGAAAGTCAACTAAATGGTAAAGACTGTTAATCATGATTTATTTTATTTTCTGTACAAAATGTTGAATGGTTATATAAATTCTAAATTGTATATACCTGGCCTCTTTAATAATTAATGGTGTATTTTGATCTCTTCTTTTCATCTGATATATTCCAAGTACACAAAACAAAATAAAACAAGTGGATAACTAACTCACTAGATAATCAACTTTTGCTATCCTCCAATAGCAAAAATTTGTAACATTTGCATGCAGAAAGTCCACTCAGAAAAATGCAACATTTGCCTCTTTTCTGACTAGAGATTTTTTAAATTAAATTGTGTATCTTTACATTTTAACTTCTAATCTATTTTAAAATCCAAAATTGTAACTTCTAGTCAGCTCTAAGTAGGCAGTATTCTACCAACATAATGTGAAACTACCTACATACTAATACATCCATCCAATTATTAACTACGTACTTACCATGATGGGGAACAAATAACAAAAAACAAAATATGAACTTTATTTTCTAAGATATCAAAGTAGAGGTATGATAACAAGAGTCCCTCAAAGTTAATAATGCTTTACTGTCCAAAAAGAAATTTTCAGGACTTCAAGATAAGATAATTCCTTTTTAAACCTCTGAGCCTTGAAACCATCTCTGATATTCTTGATTGATTAGACTGCAAACTAGCCACTCTGGCTACCATATTAGAATTAAGCTTCTGGTCATAAACCCATGCTGATATGACCATCCATTCATCAGAAGTGCCAAGATTTTCAATGTTATTTATGGCAGTTATATATGTGGTCAGTTGGCACCATTTTCATCCAAGATCAACTTTATATCATAATTAGTTGTTCTCTAGTGAAAACCCCTTGTCAATACAACTTTCTATATAGAAAGGAATGCATCAATAAGATTTTCAAAATGTCCACCACAGAGGTCATAATGGATATTAGCTTGGCATCATTTCCATTTATAAAAAATTTATACATCATACATAGTCTTCTGGTTAAAACCCAGTAATGATACAACTTCCATCTAGGAGGGGTAGTTTTAAGATTTTCAAAAAGCCATTGTGTCAGATATATGGCACAATATTTATTTAAAAGCAACTTGACACCATTAGAAGTCCTCCAGTGAAAACCCTATAATGAAACATGCAAATCTTCCAGCTGGGAGGGTTTACCTCCTGAGAGGAGGGGTGTCTCCCATCCCTATCATTACTCACTGAAATCTCCTGCATATATAAACATTAAACATTTTTTCAAGCCTTAATTGCTTCCAGTGTAGTATATTAAAGTAATACTGCCGGTGATCACATGACTGTAAACTGACTTAAGCTGGGAAAGACAATTTAGTTGCTAATTTGAAGAATCATAAAATAATTAACATCCCTTTGATTCTGTCAGCAGGGTTGGATGGTTTCAGTGTTTAAAGTTTGTTGTCATGGATTATACAATGTGTGATGAGAAATAATTCTGGAAGGATTAATGACATTAAATATTATGGCTGGGTAACTAAAGAGCTTAATCAGCATAAAACGTTAACATGACCTTGATTCTCTCCACAGGATAGGTTCTGCTTTGGTGCTTAAAGTTGTTGAGATGAATTAGAGTGTCTATATTACATGTGATTAAAAGTAATTCAGACAGGAGTAAAGATGTTAACTGATTATGATTGGATTACTAATGAGCTCAAGTGGTCTAAACAGGGTCAATTAGGTACTGGTGGTGAAAGTTTTTTGAGAGGTCTAAAGGTGTGTTATCACCCAATTCTAAAATGCAAAAATCAAAGCAACTGTAATATCACATGAAATTCAATGATGGATGGAAACAATTAAAGGACAAGGATATGCATTCTGCCATTTCTGTGAACATCTGCTATGGTGCAAGAATTACATTACAACTCATACAGGAACCCCATCTCATGAAAGCAATAAATGTACCAATAAACAGACCAACAATGAAATCCATTAATGCAAAATCAAACATGTATAAAAGATACATGTGCCTAGACACTGTCTGCCAAATTTATAGTTGAATGCAATCTCCCGTTTATGGCAGCAGATTTCTTTCTCAGATCTAATCAAAATACACCACTCCCTCGATAACTCGCACACATCGGGGTCCAGAAACATCGACCGCACTATAAGTGAGGCGTGAGTTATCGAGGGACCTATAAAATATGCCCAAAACCAATAAAGTGATTGACGACATAACGGAGAAATAAGGGCAGGGGGGTAGGCAGATTATACTGTTGAATACTCACTTTATAATCGTTCTGAGATTAAATGTTAATAAATATCTCTTCATAACGGTGTACTTTATTATTTCCTCATAGGACAACATTAATTTCAGGATAAATCACAGTAAATTGAGGCGATCATCGAAAACATTATTCCACGTGGTTTCCGTTCACTTAACATGTGTACCACTTCACACATTGTGTACTACGTCACTAATTTTTATGTTGAATTGGATACATTCTAGTTTTATTGTTTGATCCAAATTAGACATTTTTTTTATATACAAAAGATCGACTCTTTTCGAGAAAACAGTGTCGATCGAACGATAGATAGATAAATATTTTTGAATGTGATAGAAGTAAAATGGAAAACAAAAAAAAAAACAAGGGTTAATCAGTACAGACATATTTAATTGGTCTACAAATTTAAAACAATGTAAATTAGAACAAGTTAATACTTGCCGTTTGTGCCACGCCTGACAAATATCAATTCACTTTTTGAAAAAATCAGTTATTTTTTGTGTGTGTGTGTGTTACTCCTTGGTTTCTCTGCCGCTGAGCAAAATCCCTCAGATTTCTCAATTGCATGAGCTTTACGTAGTCAACATTTTGGGTCTCCAGCCACCTTATGGCAATATCAAAATATTTGATTGCTTCCGATGCAGAGGGGTGGGGGGTGCAACATCTGCATCTGCATCACTTTCAACACTTGTGTTACTCCAGTTAGAATCGTCTTCTGCTGCAAATTTGTTCGCTACAGAAATAATTATAGTTTCATCTGACATGTATTCTACTGTAGGGCAATCATTGTCAGCACAAATCCACTCCTCCATATCATCAAGAGAAACGCCCATCTCAGGACCATGAGTCTGTACGAATTTCTCCCAAACAGCCTCGGCATTAATGACATCAGTTTCACTGAAACATTTAAAGTCACTATCATCGTCGTTGTCTCTGTTATTGTTTTGCTTTACATCAAAGGCAGCTCCAAGACCCTTAATCCAGCATCCGAGGTCTCTTGTAATCGATTTTTTTTTTAATGCAACAAACACTTCCCCAAGTTGTTGATCAAAACAAAGCTGGCATGTACATGTAATTAGGTTCTCACAGAAGTACTCACGGGTTTCGATGTGATGGTCGATTGACTCTTTTCATGTTTTCAATGAACATAATATGTTGTGATTATAATGTTTACACTGAAATGGAATTAAAGGATTAGAACGTGACTTTCACACAGGAAGACGTTTATTTGGTGTTTATTTCATTCTCTGTTGCCACCTGTTAGCATTTACCAGAAGTTTTCATTGATCGCTATTTCACCAGACTGTTTATTTACAGTATGATGACAACTATTTATAATAAAAACTTACATAATATATGATATCTTTAAACAGAGGTCTCGCTAGGATTTTAAAAATGGGTCTTTCTGCCTCTGAAGTCAATCCCTAAATATCAGTACATTTTCTCACTCGGCCGCTAGTCAAAGCCTTTGAACTAGCTGCCTAGCTGTTGCATCATGTTCTTTTTTCTTTAATGTACTCTTATAAAATGGCAACAGTACATCAAAGAGTCTTTCAGTCACTGAATTCTGTCATTGTAAATATCAGCACAGTTAACTGATCAACACATTTTCCCACAAAGCAAAACAGGCTGAAACAGGACCGGCAAATCTTTGAATTTTCCCGCGCACCTATTACATGCGTACAGAGGACTCCCGCCTCAGTGATTTTCTGCGTTCCAGATCAAAAATTGGCATCCAAATACGCGTAATTAAGCGTTTTCGAGATCTCTGAAATTAATTCTTCTTTAGAACTTGCAAATTTCAAAATATGGATTATATTTTTACGGGCATTAATCACCATTTTCGATGATAAAACAAGCAATGTATCAAGGTTTAATTTATCAATTCTTATCGTAATTTTTTAATGTTCAGCATATTTTTAAAGATATTTTAAATACATTTTCTCTGGAAAAAATCGGGAGCCAAGACGGACACCGCGTTATAAGCGGGATCGCGAGTTATCCGGGCACGAGTTATCGAGGGAGCGGTGTAATGCTCCCTGATTTGGAAATCACATAAAAAGTTTTCATACAATCAAATGAAAACTGCTCACATAGTCACACAAGCTCTGTCACCTAAGATAAGAAAGTTGCAGGCATGTGCCACAATGAAAACTTTCCCATTTTCATTTATAATAATTTGCAAATCTCTGATCTGTCCATAGCTTGTTTCTTTTTTTTTTGTCACATGTATGCTAATATAACTTTCCATTCATAACGTATAGCAATAACAAGAGTTTCAAGATGGTTGCTATGGTGGCCATATTAGATCTCAGATCAGTACTACTTTCATTTAGTGCAATTTAGACATCATAAGGAGTCTTTTTGTGAAAACCCCATGTTGATACCAAAATTCAATGACAAGGCATAGCAATTGCAAGATTTTCAAGATGGCCACTGTAGTTATCATATTAAAATTAAGACCATCTAGATATCATAAGAAGTCTTCTGGTGACCCCAACCTGCTGTTTTGATATGACCATCTATTCTGAAGAAGTAGTAATAACAATATGTTCATGATGACCACTGTGGCAGCTATACCTGATGTGGAGTAAGAACCATTTTCATTTGCCAATATGACTTTCCATTTAGGAAGAGTAACAATAACAAGATTTTCAAAATGGTTGCCATGGCAACCATACCTGAAATCAGAACATCACTTTCATTTTCATCCAACTAGACATCGTAAAAAAGCCATGCTGATGACAAGACCTTGCCATGAATGAGTGGGTTACAATGTTTCATGATAATTATCCATCTAGTTAATGAGGAACAATGTTAACAAATGAAAGCAAATAACAGACCTTCCCATCAACTCTTCTTGCCTATAACCCAGTTGAGCTTAAACTTGATAGTACTGTTGTTATTGTACAATATTATTTTAAATAGCTGTTCTTAAATACGCTTCGCAAGTTATTACAGAGCTGTGCACCCCCTTATAATTCTTTTCAGTATTTTCAGGGACATTTTCAGTATTTCATGTCACCTTTCAGTATTCTTCACAAGTGCACACCAATACTAACACACAACATTACTGAACATATTTCTTTATAACATCTTGTAACCAAACTGACAATACAAACAATGATCAATACTGCAAAAATGTTGCAAAATATTTCATATTTACAATATTTGAAACATATAACAGTTAAAAATAATTTATTAATGGTCATCAGTGTTGAGCTTAGATGCTGAAGGTTACAGCAGAGCAGTGTCAAGTTCAGTGCTACATGTATGCTGGAATGAGGATCATTGACTTGTCTTATTCATTTCATAGTAGGCACTTTTCAACTTCTGTAATTGTTCAACTGAGTAATGGCATTTGGATTCAAATGGATGACCAGATTTTGACTTAATAAGCAACAATGCTTCTAAAGGGTCGTCTCCCATTGATGACCTCTGCTCTGTTCTGTTCTTGTGCACTGTGGAGAAGATTCTCTCACAGTGGGCATTACTGTGGGGAATGGTTAATAGTTGATCACTTTATGCTTCTCTAATTTTACGTGGCAAGAGATGTCATTCCCGCCACCACACCTAATTGACGGTGGCCTAGTGGTTAGAGCATCTGCCTTGGATGTGGGAGGTCGTGAGTACAATCCCTGGCTGAGTTATACCAAAGACTTACAAAAATGGTACTAACAGCTGCCTCACTTGGCGCTCAGCTTTAAGAGGTTAGTGTTAGGACTGGTTGCCCTGGTGTCAGGATAATGTGACTGGGTGAGACATCATGTTACATATCTGCGACATGATGCCCCAGTGCTAGACATCACTATAAACTGTCAGACTGCAGACATCAAAGCGATATGACTGAAAAATTGTTAAAGCTATGTTAAAAATCCAAACCACACAACACACACACATACACACACCCCTAACTGATATATCAGTTTCACACAGTTTGCAGAAAGCATAATTATCGCCCTTTCTGCTGGCAGAAATGAATTGCCAGGTCTTGCTGTATGATGTGAGAAACTGCTGTACTCATCGCTTCATGTCTTTGATTGAAATTAATTCTTCTTCAGTCCCTCTCTTCCTCATAGATGCCATTTCAAATACATTTTCCGAACCCGACTTGGCCATGATGCTGTTTACTCTACACATGCACTGTTGCAGAGCATTTTGCACATGACCCTTCTATTTAATACACAGGCTGAGAGCTATTACTATACATCCTTGTTTGTTTGTACCCCTCTACCAATTTTAATAATGAAAATGTTTAATGTGATAAAAAGTGCACAGAACTAAGTCAACTGAATCATTGATTTATAATTTCTAACCTGACTGTAACCAGAATGGCACTAATACAGGCATCCCCTGCACCTTTCATGCTTAACTGACTTTCCATACTAACACAGTGCCATATTGCATACACTATGTGCTAGTTTATTTCTATCAGACAACATAATGACATAGCTGATCCTATTCAGTAACTGCCAGATAATTCCATAAATTACCAATACACTGAGAGTTTGGAATTATATCCCTCGGCACACACGAACATAGAAATTAAACCACTTGTTAAATCCACATGAAAGGCAAATTTGTTGTTGTCATTATTTTCCATTGCTTGATTTGACGTTGTAAATATTGGAAGCTTTGTTATTGTTGTTGTTGTGGAGTTTAACGCCATTTTTCAGCACATGATAGGCTATGCATAGCGGCCAGTAGTAATAGTGGAGGAAGAACCCGGGAAAACCCCAGGAAGAACCACATAACCCACAAGAAGCTACTGGCAAGTTTTCTCACATACCCACATTGGCCAAATCCTAGACTCGAACCCACGCAGACAGAGGTGAGATGGCAGTGATCCATAACAGAAAGCATTTAAGACCACTTGGCCACTCGGGGCCCCCAGTACTGGAAGCAGACGACATATGTATGTGCACTGGTAGTCATGCACACATTCATTTGCTAGAAATGGACTTGTCCCGGAACAGGAAATGGATCTCGAGCATGCATGTCTATTACATTGCAAACTTCCATTAAGCATGAAACACACCGACGATGACAATGTTTGAGACACTCTACTCAAAGTCAGGTTAGAAAAAGTAAATCAATGAATGAATTGACTAAGTTCCTTGTACTTTTTATCAAATTAAAAGGTTTCCATGATTGAAATCAGTGGGGGGGGTACAAACAAACGGGGATGTATAGTCAGACTATAACTATGGCGGGTTGCTATTGCTTTACTTTCATACTTATTTCCTTTCTTTTTTTTCGTACTTGCCAAATACAAATTTTTCATATTTTACCTCGCACAAAATCGAATTTAGCTCTTGAAGTCATATTTCCGTTATTGATATTTTTTTCACATACTAAATACAGAAAAATATAGAGGGTGCACAGGTCTGTTATTACCACTGTCCACTCCAAGAAGTAAAAGTTGCAAACTTTGAGTAATCTTGCAGTGATAGCAATCAGTACAGAATTTCTATGGTCAAAATTCCTTGATTAACCACAACAGGTATATACCCGAGAGAGGTATATGTGCAATATTTGCTAATATAAGTTTGCCTAACTCCCCCGGGCATCTTGTGATGTCGACTCAGAACTCTGAGTCAGCTTATATATGGGTCATGTACTTTTTCATGTTTATACCTATTCAGTTGAAGGGGGAGGGTCAGCTTACATGCAAATGAGCTTATACAGCAATTTTTACAACTTTGAAAGGCCTTCTTACCATAATGCTTTTGATTAAATTTTGTATTAAAAAAATGCAATTTACGTGTTTCACATTTTTTAGTAATGGTGGCCACAGTTATGCTGAATCAGCGTACTTTTTAACTCTACTGAAAGTCCATTATCAAAACAAATTCTGCTAAAATTTGGTTCAATTCCTTGGTTCAAAAGGTTTTCCTAATTACATTTTGGCCATAACTGATGATGTATCTGTATAAGTTTCACATCTCTGAGATATCTGATTCCTATATTGTGAGTGTGTTTGTGTTTCTTTTTATTTTTAATGTAGCTTTAACAATTTTTCAGTCATATCGCTAAGATGTCTGCAGTGTGGCAGTTTATAGTGATGTCTAGCACTGAAGCATCATGCTGCAGACTTGTAGAATGATGTCCCACCAAGCCACATTATCCTGAGCACCAAGCGAGGCAGCTGTTGGTACCATTATTGTAAGTCTTTGGTATGACTCAGCCAGAGATGAAACCCACAACCTCCTGGATACAAGACGGATGCTCTAACCACAAGGCCACTAGAGTGGTTATATATTGTGAACAGTAGACAATGCATGCATGACAGATGCTTGATCGGTTGACTTTACAAGGTGCATTAATAAAAATCTTATTAAAAGTATACATTTCATACACTTTACTCAATTCTTTGTATCTTTCTGACCTCTTGGATAGTATAAGACTTCCTCTTAGCCCCAATACAAATCAGCAGTTAAAATTGGGGTGGGTGGGTGTTTGTATATTTATAACAAAGAAAATTCCATCCCAAGTATCCTGAATGGTGTAGTTTACATAATACTGTACTTGAAAAATGCACATAAATGTGATTCACACAGACAATCAGTACAGTGTAATCCCTACAATCATTTTTCCCATACAATATTAAATTTGTGACCAATAAAACCATATAAATTCAGAACTCTGTCAATACATTCTGCAACATCCCTTGTATTAACCCTTTACCTCATGCAAGGGCTTTTGGACGCTTCTACTCCATTCACATGGAAGCGCCTTTAAATGCCTCTACTCCATTCATATGGAAGCGCCTTTTGATGCCTCTACTCCATTTGCATGGAAGTACCTTTTGACGCCTGCTGAAAACATTGGCCATTTTTAGTTGGCTTTTGTAGGCCACCTTCGAGGAAAACCCCCTATTAGATACCTCATTTAATGCTGTGAATGACCATTACATTAGATCACGTGGTTGCTATTAATGCTCTGCTCTATATCTGCTATTCAAAGTAATGGAGGTCGTGGATTTTGTTCAGTACTTTTCACGATTAGAATCACAACTATGAAAGCTTCAATAACTCTGATACTGATGTTTATAAATTATCAAATTCAGATGACTTAGTGATGTAGACGCAAACAAAGAACTTGTATATTTCGAGTAAATGTGAAATGGCAGCTACAGTTGGTCACGCAGCTTCATTGACATGACGGTGAACGAATTCTCTCGAGATTTTAAAGTACAAAAAATTCTTATGTTAAAAATGATTTTATAGCTATAACGATCAGACTTTAATATTAAATTTTTCCATACATAAAGATGTGTACCAAAAATGTAAAATGGTTAAAATTGTTGTTAAACATAACATACACTACACTGCTTAACAGTTAACTGGAAGGCTTATGTGCATGGAATCGAATAGGTAACAGGTGTTCTATTTATAGTGCATTGCACTGGGTAACTTTGCTACATGTGTATCAGAGGGCTAAAAAGCCATACACTCTCTGAGGTAAAGGGTTAAGAGGCTAATGAATTGCAAGGGACAGTAAACTTTTCATCCATTGCACAGCAAACAAGGGTAGAAGTTAATATTTTTGAAGTTACTTTAAAATACAGCTCGAAGGATGTATTATTTAAATTTCTGTAACAGGTAACAACATTATTTTTATTTAATTTTGTTTACAGACAAAAAGAAGTAATATCCCAGTATGCAACAGAACTATCAGTATTATTTATACACTGAACCAATCATTAAGACAAAGTCAATGACTTCAAAATGATATAATATATCAGTCATTTCTAAATCTATGTAAATTACATAAAAATTTATGTATCTTACTGGTATGGTCCTTAAAAAACACTAGGCAGCATTCTCCTTCTCTGTTAAATTCAACTTTCTCCACAGGTCCTCCCCATGACCGTTTCTCGTTCTCAAAATAAAGCTCAATTGTGTCATCAGTTGTGGTGATGTTCAGATTGGAGATTATGATGCAGTTTGAAACATGAACTTTTGATGGTTGGAGATAACTGCCCTCTAGAGGTTGCTTTTTGCAGGCTTCTTCAAGCACTTCAAAATCTTGATAAGACAGAAAATAATACAAATTTTTTGAATGCATGAACGTAAATCAGATATACCACCCAATAAGCACACTTAACAGGAATCAAGTTTATTTTCAGTTATCTAAACAACCTTTTAAAAAGTCATAACCTTTATTTCCAGAAAAAGCAAACTTCTACAATGATGACCTAATGAATACCTGTACAAGAGTAATTCATGCATCCATCACTTAAATTCCCGAAGAATCATTAGCTTCAACATTATAGACCCAATCGACAACACAAATATGGGTTTTTATCATCTGCTTCTTTTTCTATATATTTCTATCACCAAGTGTCACCTGCAGGCATTCTCACCAGCTATTTTCCAAACTAATGACATGTATTATTTTTACAAACTAAATTCTGTGTACCATGCAGTCAACCATTCAAAATGTCTCAGAACATATTATATATAATTTGGAAGTAAAGGGCAGAAGTGTGAGAATTGCAGATTTGCACTATTTTCAAACAGGACCATCTAGACATTATGCAAAGTTTTGCTGATGTGACCCTCCATTCAGGTGTGTGTTTATTTGGAATTTTTGCATAGCTTTATCAATTTGTGTCATATCACTACAATGTCTGCATTGAGGCAGTTTATAGTGAGCACTCCAGGGCATCAAGCCTCATCCAGTCTCATTATCCTGACACCAAGCTGACTAGTCCTAACACTAACCTTTTAATGCTGAGTGCCATTTAGCAAGGCAGCTGCTAGTAACATTTTTTAAGTCTTTGGTATGACTTGGCCAGGTTCAAACCCATGACCCCCCACATCCGAGGCAAATGCTCTAACCACTTAGGCCACTGGAGCAGTCCACTCCATTCAGAAGTACTGATCAAAGTTTCAATATGGTCATAGTTATAGTCCCAGTGGCCCAATTTTCATTTAGGACCAACTAGACCATGGAATAAATGTGTACAGCGTTTCATGGCAACCTTCAGAGTAGTTTATAATAAGCAGCATTAACAAAGTTATGCCAACAGAAGACAGACATGTCATCCCATAAGCTCTTATAGTCCATGATGGACACATGATGGGAGATGGATAACAAGTCATTTCATAAGCTCTTCTGGTCTTTAAGGCCATTTGAATTTTCCAAACTATTTTTACAGTTAGTTTCTTTTCATGAAAACCATCATCATTTCAAAATAATTCAGGAAATACAATCAATTCTGAATAATATTTGCCCATGACAAGGGTTCTTAAGAATGCTTTCTCTCATAAGTGACAGTTTGTAAGACACCACTGCTATAATTTTATGTAGTATGAAATGACATTTTACAATAGTATCATTTGAATAAAATAACTGATGTAAATTTCACTGAATTATTATTATGAAATATAAAATTTTAACACAGGTAAAACCAGTTATAATGGGATTTGTTATAACGGGATTCTGCTCATAATGTGATGACACTATGGTTCCCATTTTTTAATTTAAGGTGATCTCTCTTTCTAACATCCTAAATACATTGTTATGTATATTTGATTTAATTTATATTTGATTTAATTTAATTGTTTGTTTGTTAGTTTTAAATTTTTGTATTCCACTGATGATGATGTTTGTCCATCGGTGTCGATGAGGACCATTTAATGTCATTGATTCAATGGGTGTGGGTCCGGAGATGGCTGATCAGTCCGATCAAGGCCCGGAAGAGTCTGTTGCAGTGGGGACATGGATGTGCAGGTTGCTGGCCAGGAGTTGTGGAACTGCTGTTCCTGGATTTGCGCAGATCACGTTTTTCAGCTGCATCCACCAGTCAATTCTGCTCAAAGGCTTCCGCACCAGCGTTGACTTGACTGCGCCAAGCAGATCGGTTAGCAGCAACACTCTCCCAGCTATCAAGATCAATGCCTAGGTTCTTCAGCGAAGCCTTGAGGGTGTCCTTGTTCCTCTTTTTTTACCACCGTGAGATCTTTTGCCTTGTTGTAGCTCTCCATAAAAGACCTTCTTAGGTAGTCGTTCTACCGACATGCGGACAACATGTAATGTAACTTTATTTACTGGAACAGAGTTCAATTCTGACTGATTATTTTTATTTTTCAAAGTAAACAACTAATAACAGAATAATTTGTTTATTGTTACAAACGTTTGGTTTTCCCAGAAGGATGAACGCTTGACCTCCATCCAGGAATCTGTTTTGCACTGTAGTTAGATTTATTACTAATGTTTTGAGAAAGAATTGTCATTGATGCCTTAACACTTGAGAAGTCGTGGTGTTTTATGTTGTGGCCAGTTTAGGCTAATTATATAATTTTGTTTACATTATTTTAAAGAAAAGTGATTCTTTTCCTTGGAAATACTAGTGCTCTAAATTAATTCTTGGACAATGACATTTAGCGAAATTTATACAGAATTAAGAAACTGGAATAATTTTCTGTGATTCAACAAGAGAATGTTGACACTGCAGCACTTCACAGGTTACAACTGATGTCATCGTCTTCCATTCTGGATTTCATCGGGTTTCAAACAATATTTTTATTTCGGACTTTTATTACTAGTACTTCTATTTTTTAATTCTTGGATTATTTTTGGATTTGATTTGTAAAACCTAAGTTCTTTTTCTCATTTTTACCTTGTTTTTCCAGAGGAAATAAATTAATTGTTAAATTTTAGAAAGCTTATTGTCTTTGCATTTTTCTTGTTACTTTCTGTAAGAGCTTAGACATGTAACAACATGCTTTTGGTAAAGCCAATTAATTTGAATCTCTAGCAGAGTTTTAATTCCAGCACTGCGTCTAGTGTTGCCTTAACTTCATCATGCACCATTTCTGCCATTTTGGCATGTACAGTACACAATTTTGTAAAAAATAAAGTTTACTTTGGCATGAATCCCTCTTACCACGTGATAAGCAGTTTAATATATAAATGCATAGCCAATACTGTTTGCTATACATTCTTATCATGTGATAAGCAGTTTAATATATAAATGCATAGCCAATACTGTTTGCTATACATTCTTACCATGTGATAAGCAGTTTAATATATAAATGCATAGCCAATACTGTTTGCTATACATTCTTATCATGTGATAAGCAGTTTAATATATAAATGCATAGCCAATACTGTTTGCTATACATTCTTATCATGTGATAAGCAGTTTAATATATAAATGCATAGCCAATACTGTTTGCTATACATTCTTATCATGTGATAAGCAGTTTAATATATAAATGCATAGCCAATACTGTTTGCTATACATTCTTACCATGTGATAAGCAGTTTAATATACAAATGCATTGCCAATAATGTTTGCTATACATTCTTATCATGTGATAAGCAGTTTAATATATAAATGCATAGCCAATACTGTTTGCTATACATTCTTATCATGTGATAAGCAGTTTAATATATAAATGCATAGCCAATACTGTTTGCTATACATTCTTACCATGTGATAAGCAGTTTAATATATAAATGCATAGCCAATACTGTTTGCTATACATTCTTACCATGTGATAAGCAGTTTAAGATACAAATGCATTGCCAATAATGTTTGCTATACATTCTTATCATGTGATAAGCAGTTTAATATATAAATGCATAGCCAATACTGTTTGCTATACATTCTTATCATGTGATAAGCAGTTTAATATATAAATGCATAGCCAATACTGTTTGCTATACATTCTTATCATGTGATAAGCAGTTTAATATATAAATGCATAGCCAATACTGTTTGCTATACATTCTTATCATGTGATAAGCAGTTTAATATATAAATGCATAGCCAATACTGTTGGCTATACATTCTTATCATGTGATAAGCAGTTTAATATATAAATGCATAGCCAATACTGTTTGCTATACATTCTTATCATGTGATAAGCAGTTTAATATATAAATGCATAGCCAATACTGTTTGCTATACATTCTTATCATGTGATAAGCAGTTTAATATATAAATGCATAGCCAATACTGTTTGCTATACATTCTTATCATGTGATAAGCAGTTTAATATATAAATGCATAGCCAATACTGTTTGCTATACATTCTTACCATGTGATAAGCAGTTTAATATATAAATGCATTGCCAATAATGTTTGCTATACATTCTTACCACGTGTTAAGCAGTTTAATATACAAATGCATAGCCAATACTGTTTGCTATACATTCTTATCATGTGATAAACAGTTTAATATACAAATGCATAGCCAATACTGTTTGCTATACATTCTTACCATGTGATAAGCAGTTTAATATATAAATGCATAGCCAATACTGTTTGCTATACATTCTTACCATGTGATAAGCAGTTTAATATATAAATGCATAGCAATACTGTTTGTTATACATGTACTTAATGAGGATACACAGCAGACCTGGGTACAAACAAGATATTTTCAAAGGGAAGTAGGATATCCATTTCTATGCCCAACCTTTTCAATTCATCAGTATGTTAATATGGCTCTGATATTATTTTTTATTAGGCAAAATCTGTTTCTTACGCTGCTATTATTTTTTTGAATGACAGCTGTACTCAGATATTTATATCACACATTATCCTAACTATCCCCATAAAACTGAATAGTTATTAATAATATGGTCTTGTTCCATCCTGGTGAGAATGATTGCTTATGAACCTCTCTGGTCCATAAATATAAATTTGAAAGTGTTGGCTTGATTAGTTTGGTGTAATGGTCATGATGCCATGTTTCAGACAAAACTTGATCAAACTAAATTTCAAAAATGTATCAGTTTGGTTTCATGTAGATTCAGCAAAAGTGATTAATAGTGGTGACAAAAAAATTACAATCTATGATGGTTCTTAGAAGTAAAATAAAGAAACATTTTTTAACTTTCAGTTTGAGTAGTGGGTATCTTGCAGGTATATTAAAGCTGATTTCGACTGGATCTTTTGATCTCATCAAGCTATAACAGGGAAGTTTTGCAGTGATTTTTAAAACCCTGAAAAAGCTAATTAATCCATTTTCAAATCTACTTTTTTTTAATGGGTTTCCAAGACAACATATTCAATAATGAGATTATAATTCCTGGTATGAAGTCACAACTAAATGTAAGAAAAGAAGCTGCTATTTTGGGATTTCTTAAAGTTAAGTGAGTAATACTTGGGTGTGGGGTTCCATATTGTACAAGAATATTTTAAAATGGATCGAACTAATCTCTAACAGCTAATTTTTTCACATTTTATTGGCAACATGACAAGTTATACATAAATAGGCCTACATTACCATTTACTCTGGCTGTAAAAGATTCATTTCAGATTGCTTATAATTAACTTATTTGGTTGAGATTTTCTAAAGATGTTCCTACCAAGGAATATTAACATAACAATTTTATAAGAATTATCTTCTTTTCATTAGCATAATACTGTATTTTGGGGTTTGGAACCCATTACCCAATTTTTGCACCCATTAAAAACCATCATCATCATCAGTCCCAAAGTCTGGAAGACCGTTGGGGTACCGTACAAGACCTAACAACCAGCTTCCTCCATTCCTCTCGATTTTCCATCTTTCTCAGTGAGTCGCTCAGTGTCAATGATTATAAACAATGAGCAAAAACACTTGACTCTTACGCTGTACATATATTTTTTATCATTAAAAATGATAAAAATTACATATGAAACTGATAAAAAAATCATCCTAGTTCCTTCTTACTCCAAACCCATGGTTTACAACGAAGATGATTACAAGTAAATGTAAAACAAAAGCAAAATGCCACAGAAATAGATTGTGCAAGTTGATATTTTCTCCACTAACAAAAAAAATACAGGTATTGGCAAAAGTTAAATTTGAGCCCTGCTTTATGACTTGTGGTCTATCAACATGTAGTAAATTAATTCGTACATGAAAAACTTGGTGTCATTAGACAGGTGATTTCCCACTGGAGTGGTCTTTCAAGATTGGTTGTCTCCCACAGCAGTGCTAAGAAGACAAGTGGTTTCTTGAAACCTAGGTCTTTTGAGATGTGTGGTCCCTTATTTTAGTGCTATGTCAAGACTGGTTGACTCCACAGCAGTGCTCTTTTAATACGGGTGGTCTCTCATAGCAGTGGTCTCTCAAAACTGGTGGTCTTCCATGGCAATGGTTTTTTCAAAATAGGTGATATTACACAGCAGTTGTTTCTCAAGACAGGTGATCTTCCATAAGTGATTTTTCAAGACAAGTGTTCTCCCATAGCAGAGGTCTCTCAAGACAGGTTTAACTGAGAAAATATGTAAATTAACTCCCTCTAACACTTTAATAGTTTCTTATGACTGCCTCACTGTTTGAATTGTTTTGTCTTTATTTTGTTCCTAATTATAACTTACCAATGGTTTCCTCAAATGTGATGATAACTCTTCGCTTGTCCTCATCATAGAGAAATTTAACTGGGGTCAGATTTATTCTGGCCTCCAGAAAATTGGTCAAGCCATCCTGGGTCACTTTACTGTTAAGCCCTGCTAACAAAACCCTGTCTTCATAGGTTGGCCTGGGTGGAGGAGGTATGTACAGTTTCACTTCCAATGACTGGCCTTCCACTTTGTGCTGACCATGAGAAACAACCCTCTTGGCAACTAGAAATAAAGGAGAAATTGCATGATACACATCATTATTGATCATTGTTAAGTCACTTTGTATTATATAACCAACCAACAAATGAACCTTCATTCCCCATCCAATGAATGAACCGTCTAAGAATGTTCTGGAAGGTTCAGACTAGTAGAACACAGGCCCAGTCTGCTATCCATATAACATGTAGATGTACCATAGCCATCATCTCTTTTCGCAGGACAAGTCTACTCATTTGACAACAAAGTGGGGTGGTTGAAAGGAATCTGGCAATAGTAGCAGGTAAACATTACATCATCAAAAATTAGTTTGGACACCCACCCCAACTACATTTCAATATCAGTAATATGTTACCAGCAATATTGCATAGATGAATGTGCCAGTTAGGTGGGAGGCTGATGGCTTTGGTATAAACAAGGAAATACATTTACTGTGGGAATGACCACTACCTTAAGTTGGTATCTACTTAGGCTATTTTTTGTACCTGACAATCAGCCCTAGAGAACTTATATCCTCACTATAGTGCACCAGGGCACAAAGGTAGAATCATGTGGTGTTGCATGACCACAAAAAAGACAGCCCCCATAACATCTTCCAATGACTGCTGAGTTAGATATACCCCTGTAGAAGCAATGGCTACATAATAACAGGCCCCTGATGGTAAGGGAAAAATAACCTCTAGTGATCATTAGCATTATCTATCTTCAAATAGTGCATACCAAAACAGCAGCAGTGCCCTTTCATGTAAGGAAAAGATGCTTCCTACACTTCCTTCTCCCTTTATGAGTGGCCAGATATAATCATAAAGCCCTGAGTGGGCATAAGAGCTGATACAGAGTTTGACCACTGGAGAGATACAACTCTGATTGGCAATCTCAATAAGGAGTAGAGCTTCTGACAGAAGCTGTATTTCTTGTAAAGAAAACTTGTTGACAAAGGTGAGACACTGACGTTTAATTGACACTGAATCATAGACAACCCTGTTCAATAGACAGAGCATGAAGCTCATTCCTTCATCTTACTAATGAAGAGCAAGAAAACCATTTGCAAGGTTACGGGTTCTCAAAACAAGCAACATCCAATAGTTCACAAAGGGTTCCATCTGGGCATTAGAGAACAAGACACCAGCCTCTGCAGCTCAAAATGCCTGATAAGTCAGCAATATGAGAATCTGAACTGAAGGATAGACATTTTGAAAATGCAAGTCTGTTGAATAGGGCTGCCCTTTAGCCCTTAAATAGAAGAAACCAAGCTTTGTCTCTCTTTTCTCTGAAGCAATGTCAAGGGCTGGTCTCCCAGCTGGTCAAGACCATTGAATCATAATCATTGGGAATATTTGTGAATGTGAAAGTGAATAGACAAACCTGCAAAGGTGAGCTGGGACTGGTTTTAAAACTCCTTTGCAAATGTGCAGATATGTTGGTAATTTGATATGCATTATTTTAATTGAAAATCAAGTAAATATTTCAAGAATGTATTTAACTGAAATTCCTATGTCAATGCCACCATTTACTCATTATAACTAGCTATATATTGCTATTATTGTTTTAGGGAAAAGTCAATGTTGGTATGACCATCCCTTAAGGAGAATTAGCCATACAAAGACTTTCAAGATGGCCATCAAAGCTGTTTGGAAACTTTAACATGATCATTTTTAAACTGGAACAACATTTACTATAAAGTAATTATAACAAATAAAATGTCCATCCATTCTGGCATCTTCAGTAGCCAAGGTTCCAGTAGGTTAACCTATCTAACTTAACATGCTGTAACAAGTTTTCCTGAACCAGGAGAGAAAAGGAATCCTACTGGATATATTTGCCACCATAGAACACAGAAACCATGCATCCTTAATAAAGCAGCCTCGAGAAAACCACACACAAATAAAATCATCTTTTACAGACAGCACTTTTCAATTCAAATTTTTTTCTTTTCATTTTGCTCATTAGTCACACCACCCATAATTACTATTAAAACAATGAAATATCCAGGATATAATTTATGGTTACGCCAAATTACATAAAATAACAGATGGTGATATGGCTCATCTATTTGTATGTTAATATAAATTAGATACACATCCTGCATGAGATCAGGCAGTTCCTGTTGAAATGTTGAAAATACATTTTGACTATATATCATGTGCAGTAAGAAACAAGGCAAATTTAAATGTTATTTTGTTTTTGATTCATAGCATCTGATAATGCACTCTAGTTAAATATATGTATATATAATTTCAATTCTTGCAGAAATCCCAAACAGTTGTTCTTAGCTGCTACATACATAAAATGTATTATTCCAACATTTCTTTGTCTGAACTTAAGAAGGAACTTTATTAATATATATTTCAAATTAAACTGATTTCTTGTCCTTGTTTAATATAAAATGTAAGTTATTTCTACAAATATCTTTATTCCATATTTAATGATATATCTTGTTTAAAACATCAGCCAGGTTAGATAAACAATTGAGCTTTTTGCATATAAAAGAAATTCTTTAACACATTAAGGATGATGCTGATAACTACAGACCAATTTCAATACTACCAAACTTGTCAAAATTGATTGAAAAACATGTCCATGACTCATTCATGTCATATTTAACCAAACACTTGCTGTTACACCCTAATCAATCAGGCTTTAGACAGAACCATTCCTGTGAGACTGCATTGATCTCCCTAACTGATAAATGGCTTCAAGCACTTGACCAAGGTAGAATAATAGGAACTGTATTTGTAGATTTCAGGAAAGCTTTTGACATGGTGGATCATGAAATCCTTTTGAAAAAACTGAAAATCTACCAGTGTGATGAAAGAACAATTAGATGGTTTACTTCGTACTTAAATGAGAGAACACAACATGTTTACATAAATAATGTTCTGTCTGAACCTGAAACAATTAGATATGGAGTACCACAAGGCTCAATTCTAGGTCCACTACTATTCATTTTATTTATTAATGACCTACCACTTTTACTAAGAGACTCAATAACATCTACAGATCTCTATGCAGATGACACAACATTGTCAGACATCCAAAACACAAAGCATGAGCTCGAAATTTCTTTACAGAATGCCCTAAACAAACTGGAAAACTGGTGCACATGTAATGGCATGGTGGTAAATACTGGTAAAACTAAAATATTACTTATCTCAACATGGCAAAGAAGGACAAATCTTGATAGTGATGAACTATGTCTGACATGGAAGGATACAAATCTGCAAATAGTCTGTCATGATAGGCTACTTGGTGTTCTGGTAGATAATAACCTATCATGGACTGAACATATCAAACATACCAGTAAAAAAGTCAATTCAAGTTTATGGCTTCTCAGTAGGATAAGACATTTTCTCCCTGAAAGGCACAGGAAACTATTTTATAACAGTTACATACAACCCTATTTGGACTACTGTAGTACAGTATGGGGTAATTCAAATGATAAAAACATAGCAAAGCTGGCACATCTTCAAAAAAGAGCATTTGAGCTAATATCAATCCAGAAAGAAAGCAAGGAAAGTTTAGATGGTAGGTTAAAAATATTACCTATTAAAGACCGAATCTGTTTGAGAAAAGCCAAATTAATGTACAGGATATCTCAGAATAGTGCTCCTGAATATTTACAATCACTATTCCAGTATAGGCTACCTGGTAATACTCCCCACCTGCGATCCATGTCAAGCAAACAGTATAAAATTCCCAAACCAAATAAGGAGTTATTTAAAAAAAGTTTCCAATACTCTGGAACTCTGCTCTGGAATAGTATTCCAGCTGAGATTAGAAATGCCCACTCTATTTCCTTCTTCCAAACCCAATATATCCAGTGGCTTCAGAGATGCAGCTTAAATAAATGAATTCCTTTGTATGAGGGCCTCAAGGTAGATTAGTTTTTAGCTAATTGTGTTACCCTCTTTAAATAAGGTCATTATTATTATTATTATTATTATTACCCATGGAGGATTTTGTCATTTTCACCTGAAAATCAAGTAGGAAACACATTTTGAAAGCTATTTCTGAATAGATCTGAAAACAACAAATCCCCAGTGATCTTTCAATAACATACTGCCTAGTTGTGTTAGAAACATCATTTTTCATTGGCTATTTGACTCGCGCATTAGCAGAAGAGTAAAAGATGGCGTTTTTTTTTGTTTTTTTTGCTAAACGGAGCCATTATTTTTGTATCAGGACCACCCTTTATTCCAAATGCCCATCTTATCCTACTTTTTTGCGAAGGCTCATCTATCTGTTTGCAGGTCAAACCAGTTTGCCTTAGATGTGAGACCAAAAAGTCTCAAATCCAGACACAAAATCAGAGTCCGACCACGGGCGAACTTTGGGTAGAAAAAAGTCGGGTCCAAAAATTGAGTTTTTTCATCTGTATTTTGTAATGCAACTAGATATTCAAGATTATTTGGTATCATTGTAGAGCTACATCTGTCTACCTTTCTATAATACCACCCACTTTAGTGTATCATGCATGACCATGACACTACAGAGCTGGCAGTAGGCTACTACCTCCTGCCCCATTAAGTCATCGCTAGGGGTTAATGTGTTAAGTGATTGTACACTAAATTGGCTATTTTCTCAGTGAGTGACATGGATTATAATCATAAAATAACTATTGGTTGTCTTTAATCTGTTTATGTTCCTAATATTACAAATATTTCAATCTACAGGTAAAAGTTTTAAACTATACAAAAACTTGTCCTTACAAATACACATAACCAGTATATTAACAAAGCCATCCCATACAATGTTTACTATAGAACTAATTTAATCACTTTCCACAGTATTAGGTCTTGGTATGATACAGCTCTTATCTTTTAAAAAATTAATAAATAAATCCAGACCAACAATGTTTTCAAGAGGTTGGCTACATAATGATCAGACAATTTCCCAGTATAAATGTGAATCAAATATGCATGAACCAATGTGGTTTCATATACAAATGCACATTTTTCATCTTTTTTGAATTTATTTACAATTGCAAAGAATGAAGGAGTGCCTTTGCAGTCATTCATCAAGCAGCAGCACAATGGATAAACTTTAACGTAGAACATATATGGAAGACTGAATAAAGAATTCCATTTAGTAAAATCCTTTTAAAACAGATAGTAATTGCTGACTGCAAAGTTATTTACAGACTAACTTAATACAGCAAATGCTATTTACCAACTGCACCATCAAATATAGTCTCAGTAACTCTTGTGATATTAACTTCTGGCATTGAGTTTCTGAAAGAATTGTCATATATTTGTTTCAAAGACAATCTGCTGCCAGAAGAAGAAAAAATTGTCAGCAATTTACTTACTAAATAAAAGTTTAACATACCGGTATATACAATATTTGTTTTTCTTTGAGAGAGAGAGATGCATGAAACATGTTTGGGCAATAATTACCTCCAGCATCAAACTAAATTAGATGCAAAATATCAAGAAAATGTATCATTTTTTGAAAAACCATTTGAAATGTTGAAAAAAGTAAATCAAAAGTTTTATTTATCTGACATATACCAGAAAATGATTGATGCTGCCATATTTGTGGTAACATTCACATTATAAAAGTTTGGGAGGAAAAATTACAATCCAGAAGGAATTAAAATGATACCTTATAATTAAAAGGTAAAAAGACATTTAAAATTCAATAGAGTAATATCTGCATACCATAAAATGGCAAAGTTTTCAAACACTTATCAGAAGCTTTCAACAGAGACCAAACTCCACATTCTTCAATTAAGTCAGTGATCATTCAGGGTAAAAATGCATTTATACTCTATGTTCATATGAATCTCTTGGAAAAATTATAAATGTTTTCTTTGAAATGATGTGTATTGCCTTTAGATTAGTTATTGGCTTGCACAATTTGGTTGTAAATTTGGACTTTGTGAATAATATGGAAAAAACAATATACTTTCTTGAAAAATGGAAGTATTTTAATCAAGATGTGATAATCTAATGAAAGTATCTGAGAATTTTACCTTGAAGTTAACTGAAATGGTCAAAAGCTACTAAAATCTTGTGAATTAATCCAATAAAGTATTGATTCCAGTTTTAAAAAAGTAAAAGAAAACTTGACTGATACCATAGTTAGCTTTTAAATTTTTTGATGAGCATGTTGAAACAACTTTAATCTTTTAATCAAACTCATGCAAGATTTTTGTGATATAAGTGTTTTGTAGCAAATTTGAAAGTTTGATTGCCAACTGTTGAACAGCGCATAAGCTCAGTCAATCACATGCAAGACTGCCTGATTAAGAACAACTAGTGTCACTTACAATCAAACTCATCCAAGAGCTCAATACTATAATCTTGCACACCAAGTTTGATCACAATCTATTAAAAAAGTGTTGATCGAGAGATAGCATGCAAACAATGATACCAAACATGGTGTTTGGTCTGGTGAACAAAAACATTACAAATAACCTTGCAAAGGATGAGTACTTATAGCTACACTTTCTTATAGCTACATGTGTGCTATGGTATGTTAATGTCACTCAGTGATAAATATTAAATGTTATACTCTGCTACATCAATAGGTGTCTTTGTTTCTCAAATGCAAGATATCTATAAAAAATATGTTAAAGGTAAAAAAATCCCACAGAACCCAAGTTAATTTGCCAAAACCATGTTTGTTCTTTCTATCTTGGTGACCTTGACATTTAATTCATTGTCCATCAATTAAGGTGCTTTTCTTGTCTCAAATGCAAGCTATCAACTAAGTCTGGTCATGGTTTGTAGCATGAGACTTGAGTTATGTTGTGAAAACAATTTTCCTTCTTGGATTTCCTTTGACCATGACCTTTGACCTTTTAATTACCAGATTAATACGGCCTTCCATTTAATTCTAAAATTTAATAGGGTCTTCCTTTTAACTCTAAAAATTAATAGGGTCATCCTTGTCTCAGATTCAAGCCATCCACAAAATTGAGTCAAAGCAGGTGATAAATAACTCAAGATATTATGAGGAAACAATTTTTCCTCTTAGAGACACTGTGATCTTGACCACTGAATCTCAGATTAAAGCATCTTTGTAATCTCAAATGCAGGCTATTTACTGAGTATGGTCATGGCAACAAGTATACCAGTCAAGCTACTGTGAGAAACAGTCTTCCTTCTTACTGTCTCTGTGACCATGACCTTTGATATTTGGAACCAAACTGATGGGTTTCTTCCTTGTCCCAAATCCAACCAGCCTTCCAAGTCTGGTAATAGTAGATGGTGGAAAACTTCAATTACTTTGTAGAAATTAAATAGGAAACTGAAAACGAACACATGGATCAGCATATTTTTGGATATCATTACCTACATTCCACCTAATGCTGGCAAAAATGAATTTTGCAAAAAGATTAAATAGTTCATGTGTTTTTGTAAGAAAAACATCTGAAAGATCATTGTTCTGGAATCAGTTCTTCTTTAAACTGTGAAATTTCTGGCAAAGTACTGATTGTCATTTTCTATTTATATACATAATTGGCTCTTCCTTCAACATTTGCAAGGCTAATTTTTTTCTGGGTGGAGGAGGATGGCTATTAAATGCAACCTTATTACAAAATAAAGCTTGCTCATTTTTTGCTGACAATACTGCTAGCAACTGGGCGACATAGTTGGTAGTGTGGACTCAAAAGTTGGAAAAAAAGCAACAGAGCTGGCAAATGAACAACAGAGCTGGCAACAGTGACATGATATATGGCTTGGTGAATGTGGTCTGACAGGTAAAATCAGTCATTGCACTGGCAAGTGACATTACCACAAAAGTCTACATGGATGTGGTGTACTTCGATATTCCAAAGATATCAGCATTTTGTACTTAGGTTGCTGGAATTCCAAGGAATCCTTGAGCTTGTCAAGAGGGTAGAGAAACCCCATGACAACTTATTTCAAAGAATGTCAATTTTGAACATCTACATATATATTAAAATCATGTTCATGGTGAATGCAAAACTACATAAGTTTCATATTACAACTTCAGGAACCTTTAGCATATCATAATATTATCCATTGAATTTATGTATATATTATGGGAGTGTCTAGCTCCAGCTTTGGTGTTATAATGTCTTGTTGAGAGCATGCCTATTTATACCATTCCCATTAATTATATCTCTGATAGAATACTAACACTGTGTATGGCAATGATTATTGGTTTTAAGGCTTAACACAGTGTTCTTGTTGGTTTAAATTTTTCACTATTATTTTGATTCATTTAACTGTTGTTTAATTAAGTATTTTTGGTAGAGAGACTCTCATAATTCATTATCATAAACATCTCATTTACGTACATAGTGTTTGTTGTTTTCACTTAATCCATATCTGTTTGGTATTACATCAAGGCAAATTAGTGATAACATTTTCAATTTGTTCATTGTGACAACATACTTCATTTTGGATCAGCATTATTTTAAATGAGGACCAACTAGAAATCATAATCTAGATATCTTCCTCACTGGTAACAACTGATAGTCATTGATAATGACAGGATACCTTTGGGACCCAGAGTGGCCGAGTGGTCTAAAGCACTCTCCATTACGGATCACTGCCATCTCACCTCTGTCTGCGTGGGTTTGAGTCTCAGATTCGGCTAATGTGGGTATGTGAGAAAGCTTGCCAGTAGCTTCTTGTGGGTCGGTGGTTCTTTCCGGGCTTTTCCGGGTTCTTCCTCCACCATTAATATTGGCCACCATGTATAGCCTATTGTGTGCTAAAAAATGGCATTAAACCCGACAACAACAACAACAACAACAGGGTGCCTTTCTATTTTAGAGGGACTGACACTCAACTGATAAAAAAGAATTTTCAGAAATTCATAATAAGACCATTTCCTCATTTTTACTGCAGAGTGTTAAAATGATATCAGACATTCTCCATCAATAACAAGATTTTCAAAATAACTGCCAAGGTGGTCATTTTGGATGTCAGATTGGTACCATTTTCATTCAGGACCAACTAGAAATCATAAGACATCTTCTGGTGAAAGCCCCATATTATATCAATATTAATTTTTGTTCTGGAGGAGTTGAAATAACAAGATTTTCAAAATTGTAACTGTAGTGGACACAAGATTAGCACCATTGCATTTAGGACAAACTAGACATAAAAAGACTTTTAGTAAAAACTCCATGCTGACATTACCATCTAATCAGGAGGGTTAGTGATAACTGAATTTTCAAGATGGCCCTTGTGGCAGATCTACATCAGAATTTTGTTTTTGACCAGCTAGACATCATAAAAAGTCTTTTGATGAAAATCCAATGTCGATATGACTTTCTGTTCAGCAGAAGTAGGAATAACAACATTTTCAAGATGGTTGCTTTGGCAGTCAAGATTGGCAGCATTTTTCTTCCTGACTAACCAGACATCAAAAGAAGTTATTTAAGGAAAATCCCAAGTAAATATCCATCCATTCAGGAGGAGTAATGATAACCAAACTGGATCTTCAAGTGGCACCATTTTCATTTTGTTGTTGTTGTATGGTTTAACGCCATTTTTCAGCACAAGATAGACTATACATGGCGGCCAGTATAATTGGTGGAGGAAGAACCCTGGAAAACCCCGGGAAGAACCACCGACCCACGAGAAGCTACTGGCAGGCTTTCTCACGTACCCACGTTAGCCAAGCCTGAGACTCGAACTCACGCAGACAGAGGTGAGATGGCAGTGATCCGTAACGATGAGCGCTGTAGACCACTCGGCCACTCGGCCACTCGGGGCCCCGCCATTTTCATTTAAGACCAATTAGACCTTGGAATAAATGTGTGTGTCTAAAGTCTCATGGCATTTCCTCAAAGAGTTTAGAAGCTGCAGCAACAATGAACTTGCACCAAAGGACATACCGATGATAAATGGACAATTTACAACAGACCATCACATAAGCTCTCTGGATCTATCACCAGCTGAGCTAAGAAGTATACATGGGAAATGTTTTATATTTTTGTGACATTTCTACAAATGCCGGTTCTTTCTAGTGGATTAGTAGAACTCTCATGATCATTTTGCAAATTAAATGTAAAAGACAATCTTTTCAAGAAAATATTGTTTCCATTTATATTGTTTAAAATAATATCCACAAATAGAAAAATTTCTCAACATTTGAAGTTTCATAATGTCTGACAAGATGGGAAGTCAGCCAATATGATGATAATAAGAACTAAGCATTAGCAAAACACTTATTCTGATGATCTCAAACAAACTTGTCAACACCTACATCGGGATTGCTGAATATGATTGACTCACTGCTGGATGCAAAAGACAGAGGAGGATCTCAAGTTATGATCTACCCAATGGGTGTCTTGGAAGTCAATATTTCAGCATTCAATTTTTAATGGATGAACAAGAAAAGGACTGCCCAAGTATGTGTGCTGCAAACATGATTTTGAGAGTGTTATGTATATTTGATTCAATTAAATTGTTTGTAAGGTTTAGAATCATTTTATTTTTAATTTCATTATATGTCAGAGTAACATAATTTTGTTCACTATGAATTTGAAATTTTCCAGAAATTAGTTTGACCTAACTGTTAGTTGTAAACACCAAACTCTGTATCTTAAGCTGACCTAATTCCTGACCTTGATCAAAAATCAGTGAGTCAAATAAACAACTTTCTATTTTTATCTTTTATTTAGAGTAAAATTATTGGTTTTTGTCAATGTTATACTGGGACAACATGATTTTAGACCTAAATACTTCTCGAAAATTCTGGAGAGTTGAGCCTCATCCGGGAATATGTTCTGCATCTGAAGTTACTGTATAACCTTTGTTTATAAAGATATTTCTCAGTTGGGCTTCTAAACACTGGGATGTAAAGATGTTCGTTTTGTTGTGACAGTTTGGAGTTATATTTTAATTATTATTCAAATTATTTGGATTCTAAAAGATTAATTCTTTTTCCTGGAAATATTTGAGTGCTCAAACAGAATTCTTGGACAAAGACATTAATTTAAATTTTATTTGGAAATTCAAACACCAGATTATTGTTTGTGAATGACACAGAACTGTAACTGAACATTACAGAACCATACTCACTATATACAATCCATTTTGGATTTTTCATCAGGATTCAAACTTGAATTCATTAGAACATTTTATTATTAAGACTTCTAAAATTTAATTTGTGGATTATTCTTGGATTATTTTTGGATTTGATTCTTAAAACTGTAAGTTCTTATTTTTTCATTTTTACATTGTTCTTCCCAGGGAAACACATTTTTATTCGTTATAATTTTCAAAGCTTGTTGTTTTCACTCTTTCTTTGTTAGGATGTATATACCTATATCTGTCTCAGTAACTATAAGATTAAAGATCTTGTTTCTGAGATTTAGTTTATTGGTTTTTCAAAAAAATGAAAGTACATGTAACTTAAGCAAAGTAAATTTTTCACAGTGTTAATGCACACAATCTTTAAACTACAGTACTACATACTGATCTCAACATCCCCTGGACCAAGGTAATATTGTCAACATAAGCAGATGTCAAGATAAGTGTTTGCAGGGGGAAGGGGTTCTAGAAAAATCAAATTTTGCATAGAGGTGACCAGTCATCAGTGATTATGATTTAAACTGAGAGGAAATAAACGCTGAAATTGTGATTAAATGTAGACCAAACTTGTCTGAAATACACTTGTATATTGACAACACCTGTATAGCATAAAGCGTTAATGTACTCTACATGTATACGTAAATTACATGAATTCGAGTATAGGTCACATGTTAGAAAATTCATGTATGAAGCACATCCCATTAGAAAACACAAATAACACACACACACACACACATATAGTAGCCCTCATTTGATCTATATCCCAGTGTGAACTAACAAGTCACTAAAGAATTCCCTACAATATTCATTGTCACTGGTAGAACATGACTGTATAGTTGTTTGTTTACATGCTACATGTACATTATATTAGCCTAGATTTTGGTCTGCCTGAGACAACTATCATCTTGCTGAAGCTACCAAGGTGATGAGGCTATTCATAGGGAGATACAAACATGTAAACAAAATAAAAAATTTCACAAATACCCTTGCAAGATATCTCACCTTCAATTAACTTGATAGCCAGATATCTATAGTTTCAAAAGATTGGAAATTTAATTTGTGTTTCACGTTGCCATTGGAGGCAATGGTAAGGATAAAAAAAAATCCTGCAAAAAGGAAAGTTTCATGGCATAATAAGCATGCTTCAATCAAAGTTGGAAAATGCAACACTTAATCAGATTCCATTGCTTTCACTGAAGTTTAATGCTGAGTTCCTTTCATGAAAGGTATGTTCATTTTATCAAAGATTGTAGCCAGATTGCTTTGATAAAGGATTCATGTGTTACTAAAGTTATGAATGACTGTACTAGAATTTTTTTATAAAGGTATATAAAATTGTACCTTCTTCACTTGCAAATGTGATGAAAATGACCCCATTGGTTTCAACTAAATCAAACTTTCTGATCTCGCCTCCTCCAGATCTCCTACCATTTTCAAAATACAGTTCCACTGTGCTTTCTGATCCTATTTTGTAACCTCTGACCTCTACTGTACAAAGAGGCTCCTCTTCTTCTTCCTCTTCCTCTACCTCCACTGCAGACATCTTTTTCTTTGGTAAATGTTTTGTCACACTCAGCTCTTGACCATCCAAAGTATGTTTTAGTTCCAGAACACTTGACACAACTGAAGAAAATGTTATTAAAGGTACATTTATCATAAATGAGAATGAACTTTAACATCATATTGGTTTCATGCATGTTCAGACCTGCATAGCCTTTCCTGGCTCCATCAGTAGTCTAAAAGCAGTTGGTCCATAGTTTTCAACAGCTGTCAGTAGTAAAGCTATAATGTTCAATAATTTAAAAAAGCTTCATCAAGAAATAAATTTATTGTCTAATGACAATCACAACATACATAATTATGTTTCTATTACCAAGAAAATAAACACCTTTTCCTGAAACCAGTATCTCTCTACCTTTTTTAACTATATTTTTAAATAGTTTACCTTCCCTACTGTGATTTAGCTGTCAGGAAATATTTTCTTTAAATTTCAGTTTAATGAATCAGCTGTTTTCAATGGCAAGTTTAACATTGGCAAAAAATGACTCATCATCATTTCATCAAATAATATGTGCATTCTCTCACTGCTGGCTACTGTACTTTAAAGAATGAAAACAGAAACTTAACTGTATTTTTTATCTTCGCCCATTCCTTTAGGAATTCACACTCAATATGTCTTTTAATGTCACTTCTGCCACCATGTGCAACAGAAAGATCCAATTCACACACACCTTAGTGAATATAATGAACTCCTTTGTTACACTGTTTTATCAATGGCCAAATATCTGTATAAATCTTTAGAAACTTCTGGCTAGCACTAGACTTTTAAACTTGTTCCAGTTTTCCTTTCACAATATAATGCTGGTTAACCATTTTCATAAACAACTGCCATTTGCTCCATTTGATGCCTGCATATGGTTGACCAGTTTGCACAGGAACCATTGAATAAGCACTTTAATGACATTGATCAAATATTTATTATTTTCAGCAAAAAGAAATTTCAGAAGTGGAACTAAACAGTAAGATGTAATTTTCCCCAATTCTGCCATTTTACAGAGTTTTACCTAAACGATCCATATTGAGTATTTTTTCAGGCTAATCATTTTGTACAAAATACAGAGAATCCTTACAGGTAAACAGGTGTTGTGGTTCTAACCACCAAATAGTTCAAAGCATAAAGATCAACATTTCCCTTGAATTGCTGACTAAAGCATGTTCCCATTACAAATAGGAGTACTGTGAACAGTACATTACATGCTCACCCTGTGCTAAATACAGAGGTCTCACTATGGTTTTAAAAAGAGGACAGGACTCTTATTTTGGTAAAATTAGCAGTCCCACTGGCAAAAGTTGCAGTCTCCTCTCAGAAAATGTGGAACTCTGCAGATTAAAAGAACCAGCATTTGCCATTGAGTTTAATTTTCCACATTCTTTAGACCACTGACATCTAGCTTTTGCTTGTCCATCAGAGTGAGACTGAATATTGTCAATCCAAGGAAAGGTGTTTGGAAAAAACACTAAGCCAGGCATCAGGACTAGTACAACCCTAAATTGCCCAAGTCTTTATTAGCCACAGACTGATCCAACTACAAAGTCTGACATGCATATATTTACTACAGTGCATTACCATCAATGAAACCCAGGAAAAATAGAAATCTTAATGCAAACACAAAATTCAGACAACTATGTTATTGCTTAATAATCTTGGAAATATTTTACTAACCATAACATTGTAATATTTTCAAATCACATGATCACACCATTTACTGGTGGATCCTCTTTCAACCTCAGTGCTGTGGTTAGATAAAACTTAATTCTAAATGTTCTCAAACTAAAAGATAGCAAACACCCAAATAAAATAGAACATGTTTGCCATTCAAAACCCATTCAGTGAAACATACAGGAAAACATCCAGAAAATCAATCTGTATACAGTCAGTAGCCCCAAATGTAATGATTCACTTA
Source organism: Sinohyriopsis cumingii (assembly GCA_028554795.2). Taxonomy (NCBI): domain Eukaryota; kingdom Metazoa; phylum Mollusca; class Bivalvia; order Unionida; family Unionidae; genus Sinohyriopsis; species Sinohyriopsis cumingii. The sequence goes on from JAPYKE020000081.1 coordinate 527,763, forward strand.
CCTGAGAGAGTCTGTGTTTCCTCTGACCCTTCACACCCCATTTAAGATATTTTAACTTTTTGGTTGTCAAATTATCTAAAATGGGTAGGAATAAGTCAGAAATTTAACACAGCCTATTTGACAAATTGCTCAACCTCCCATGAACTTTGCCTTGGTCCTCAGAATATATGTATCAAATGTGTTAATGCCATGCTTTCTCAGAAAAAAGTAGTCATTGGGCAGTGGTCTTATCAGGACAGTAATCAAGACATGGTGAATTAAACTTGTTGTGCACTCAAATTTGTAAAGGATCTGGAAATCAGGGTCTTGATGGTTGACAGAGATGTGTTTATTTACTATCAACAACCGGACTTGTGCCCTTTGTTTGTTTCATGTGCTATTAGCAGACCAGTTATAAAATTGCATGTGCCATTGAAAATGGCATTTAAATGATTGGCTGACTGTATGCAATGTATGCTGAACAATAAAACATAAACAACTTCTTGCACCATACTCAACCCATAGCCAAGCCTTTTTCCAGGGATCTGAATATGTTTATTTATATCATAATTTCCATTATTTTTGGACCTGGAATGTTTGACACCCTAGTGCAATGCAAATCATCTTGTAGCAGACAAATTTCCTGGGCTTGACTCTTGTGGTCCACTATGTTTAAACAAATTCATCTACAAGATCTGTTAATCCAATACTAATGAAGGCTTGCAATCGCTATGGTTGAGAACAGATGTTTGATTGATGAAAATCAAACTTAGACTGGTGATCAGTGTATTCCATGCTAAATCTGAAGATTTCCTGTCAAACTTTAAACCACCAGTCTCTCACTATTAACATGATAACATTAATTATTGGAATTAGTTTTTAACATTTTTGCAAACAAGAATAAAAAAAGATAAATTATAACACAATTTCAAGAAAACATCATATTTTATTTTTTCAATTTAACTATTATTTTATGTTGTTATATTTTTGGACAGGCTCTAATCTCCCCAGGGCAAGTTCAGTTTACCAGTCAGCTTGACTTTTTATAAAGCTTGTGCATCAATGCAACCCTGATCAACACCAATCCCAAATCTTGTCCATATATTTAAACAAAACCTGCAAACAGATAAGAAGAAAAGTCAATAATAAGTGCTTCTGAAAATTCACCTCTGATGACAATTTTTCAAAATGACAGAACTTTACATCTTAACTAAATATATATCTAGCCAACAAAGTTTAAATACAATTTTCCAACTTGCATCAGATGAGAAGCAATGACAAGTTTTGTCACAAACAAATGGACAGACTGGGAGACATGCATGGTTGCAATGAATATTCCCACTCTTCACCACAGTGCAGGAGTTAAAAATAAATACGCAAAAGAAATATGTATATACCTACCCTTTTCATCTGCAAAAGTGACAAGAGCAACACCACCTTCAATTACAACACTTGTGACTTCACCCCCTCCAGATCGCTTGGTGTTCTCAAAATATATCTCAAGCACCTCTTCCTGCATGTTCTTGGCAAATCCACAAACCTCAATTGTACGACAGGATGGCTCCTCCTTTTCTTCCTCAACATCCTCCACTTCCTCAACATATTTCTCAACACTGATTTGTTTCTTGAGAAATAAGAATGGTACCTTCCTAAGCACTCTCTCTACAGCTGTAAGAAAATACCTGTTTAGTATGGTTTAAATTTATAGCTTTACAGACCAAAGTATTTTACTTAAACTAAATGACTAAGTTTTTCAAGTTAGACATCAAATATGAATTAACTGTACATGACTAGAATAAAATTACATTCAAAAGAGGAAATGATGTAGCTTTTGCAAAGAGAAAAAAAGACTATTTCCAGTTACCTAACAACTGTGAAAATCCTCATCCTCATGTATTAGGACACAACTATATTCCATTATCAATAAACACCTATACATCAGCAATTCATTCTTGTTTTAATTATGATATACATTGTTACAACAACCACATGGCTATGCAGTGTTATTTACACACTAATTAAATATGCTTAGAGCTTTGGTTATTCCAGTTAGAACCAGAGAGAGGGCAAGATTCAATAGAAGAGGTCAGTGAGTCTGCCAGTAGGGAAATGAGGCTCTCTTTAGTGAAACGAAAATCTGTCAATGTGCTATTGAGGCCATTGTCCATACAGCAGATGTTGTAAAGACCAGCCATCATACACATTACTTGTTATTCAAACTCACCAATAAAGATAACAATAGAGGGGTATATCGTAGAATAGATTCATAACAAAATGTTAACTATATTCAAGTCAAAACAGTAGAAGCACTTAAAATATTGTATACATATGAATCAATTTAATGGAGTCCATGACTTTCAAATTGATGATAGGAAATAACCAGGTTTTAATAATTTATTTTTGTACAACTATAATGAAACAATAAGATTAGTTCATCACTGGTTTATGGTCTTCCCTTTAGCATGTACTCAGACATAATTATCATTTGATAAGAAAACATCACCGGGCTTCCGAACTTAATTTAAAACTCACGTGGTGTTTTGTTATGGTGACGGACTTCATAAGGAGAACTAATTAATGATAATTAAGGGCTATTTTCTGCGAAGGCTTTTGTCCAGTTGTTAATAAACACCAGTAGATATTGTAATGACAATAAGCAGTCTTATGCATCAATCATTGTATTTTCTCAGCAAGAATTCATTACTAATTTTTGTAAAAATCAAATGGTTATACAGTATTTTCAATCTTTCATGCAAACATAAATCTTATTAGAAATGTTATGTCCAATAATTTAAAGCATTTTTTGAAAAATACAAAGTGATATGTAAAAATAAAATTGATACATTTGAAAAATGATTAGTTTGTTATTTTGGATTGTGTACAAAAATTTAAAGGGTATGAAAAAATATGTGAAATATGGTAAGATCTTGATGATATAAGTGTGTATTCCAAGTTTCATCCCAAAACTGCATCACAAGTATAGCCTCCAGAGTTGCAACATGGAAACACAGACAGAAAGATGACAGACATGAGGTTATACCATAAGCTCACTTGGTCTCATGGCTTTATGGCAAAGTGAGTTCTAACAACAATAAAACCTAAATAAAATAAATATTGCAACAAACATCTTGCAATTTAATGTAAAACAAACAAATCTAATGTTGACACATGTACTCTCTGCTTCTTGAAATTCTATGATGGCACTTGATGTTGCTGGATGGTACTCAATTGCCTCTATAGGTCCACCACCATTTCGTCGCCTATTCTCAAAGAAGTTTTTCACTGTGTCTTCTGTTGTTCCCTCAGGTAATTTTGTTACCTTGATCTTCCTGATGGGTTCATCATGTTCCTTTTGCTTCACCCCTAACAATAAAGATGAATTTAGGATTTAATTTAAATATGATTGCAAATTTTCACCGAACCATCTTTCAAACATGTCTTACTTATATTCAAGCCCAATAAAGAATACTGAAACTGTAACTAATTTCTGACGATTCTTACAACACAAGTTCTATAGTCTTCACTTATTTATCCATTATTAAGAATTATTTGTTGTTTGAAGAAATTTGCTAATTGAAGCAAGTGACTGCAAAATTGTTATTTTCCAGCATCATCCAGTACCCTCCCTTGTGCATCTGAGACCCCGAATTCTTTTAATCTGACCTCCAATTCTGACACCAAGGTTTGTTTTTTATTCAATCTGACCACCAGTTCTGACAACAAAAGGAGTTTTGAAGCTCAGTCTTACACCACTGGGGGAAATACTGAATTTAGATAATGTTGACATCCAAAAAGACTGGAAGATGAAGTATACATTTATTTCTTTGTATCATTTAGCAGGCAAATTATAGCAAGGTGTGGTCTGTACTATTAAATAATTATTTGATATTGAGGTCAAAGGCCATGTAGAACAGTTATTTTATAAAGTTACATATCTGCAGATTCTGAAATATTTGTATACATGACAGCAACATAGAAATGAAAGTACAGATTAGGTCATGTAGTTATGTGTGTTGGGATGTGTCCTGCATTTCAGCATTACACCTTAGTGCCAATGCAGACCTGTATACACATAACAGACTCTTCTGTTGAACCTTTGATCTCACCATAAGGTTGTGGTTGCATTTTACCAGCAATATTGTGTAAGAAAAAATATTTACAATCATGCCTAGATTGAGTAATTACTGAAAGCTGTAACGAATGCGGTCAAAACTTTTTTTCAATCTTACATGACCAGTTGTTAATGTGATCTATTATAAAAGCTGGAATCAAATTATACTTAATGAAATCAGTTTTATTACATTTTAATTTCTAAGGTAGCAAGGTTTTGTCACGATCTTCTAATACAGATAGCAAACTGATTTTTTGTGATGACTTTGCTTTTTCATGCTAACTTTGAACCATGGTAATGAACAATACAAGCACAGATACCGGTAGATTGAATGGTGCAAACATTTCAGTGACATGAAAAATAATATAATAAAAATACGATAAAACAAAAATCATATAAAAGGAAAAAGGAAGAAACAGTTAATTTCTGGCTTAATGTTGCAACTCTTCATATAAATGAACTTAATTTCAATTGTCTGGATCTGTGATTCAACTATGCAATAATCATCCACAATTTACTAATCATAGAAAATGAAGAACTTCAGTAACTTGCTAATAAAACTTCAGGATTCACAATAAGACCAGTTATAGTATTATGTGTCCAGATTTGAAAACACAAAATGGCAAATGCAAATAAATACCCTATTTTCAACCACAGGGTGAAAGAAATATAACTTGGATTTGGTAGATTCATACCTTCATTTCCTTTATCAATAAGGCCCTTGAACAAAGTCACCACCTTGCTCATGGTCACAACCTGAAGCCTTCTCTTTCACACTGTTTGCTCTTCATGCATCTACTGCTGGAATTATATAAAATACTTAGAAAATATTTATGTCATTAATATTTAGAATTATAATAAAGGACCCAACTTTATAGTAATCTACTTTAAGTCATTGCTTACTGTGCAACTCAAAATGACATGATCTTTACATTATGATGTCATCAATGTGATGTCACTTTTACCTAAGTGTATTATTAGTGATATGGACTATGGGGAGAACACATATAGATGTCACTTTTACCTAGGTGTATTATAGTGGTATGGACTATGGGGGAGAAGACATATTGATCTCGCTTTTACCTAGGTGTATTATAGTGGTATGGACTATGGGAAAGAACACATATAGATGTCGCTTTTACCTAGGTGTATTATAGTGATATGGACTATGGGGAAGAACACATATAGATATAAATTTTACCTAGGTGTATTATAGCCGTATGGACTATGGGGGAGAACACATATAGATCTCGCTTTTACCTAAGTGTATTATAATGGTATGGACTATCAGGGAGAACACGTATAGATGTCGCTTTTACCTAGGTGTATTATAGTGGTATGGACTATGGGAGAGAATACATGCAGATGTCACTTTTACCTAGGTGTATTATAGTGGTATGGAGTATGGGAAAGAATACATGTAGATGTCACTTTTACCTTGGTGTATTATAGTGGTATGGAATATGGGACAGAAAACACATAGATGTTGCTTTAACTAGGTATATCATAACACCATGAACTCTATGAGAGACTGGATGTGAAAGTATTTTTATGACCTGCTCTAATTCAGCTGTGCAGGCATTCTGTTGTGGAACACAAAAATGATCTCATTACTGTGTCATACTAAATTAATTCACTCATCAACAGATCTTTTATTTGTGTATTTAACAAATGAGTCCAAATAATTAAAACAAATGAATTTTCAAATATTCATTTAGCAATTATTTTATTTACAATTAGTAACAGCTATTATTTTACTTATAATTAGTGACAGCTATTATATTAGTTATAATTTGTGATAGCTATTATTTTGCTAACAAATAGTAACAGCTATTATTTTATTTACATTAGTGATGTCTATTATTTTGTTACAGTTAGTGACAGCTATTATTGTTTATACAATTAATGACAGCTTTAAGTTTATTACAATTAGTGACAGCTATTAGTTTACTTATAATTAGTAACAGCTATTATTTAATTTACAATCAGATGACTGTACTTTCTCCCATACTCATCTATAGAACAACCCTAACTTGGGGATGTTTATTCATCTATGAGTTGTGCAAAACAATGCACACCAGCCCATAACATTTTTTCAGTGATTTTGAATTATTGGCAATCATGTTTAAGATTACACCAAAAGTTCCATAATTCTAACCTTATATTCTCATAAAAAATAATGTCAAATTGTTCTAACTCTGAATCTGAGTGTGAGATCTAGCTTTCAAAGCTATGATAATACATGGATTAATCTGTAAGCAATATGGAATATATAACACAGCTTTTAAATTGTACACTTATGCCTGATTGAAAGCAAAAACATTTTATGAATGATATGATTTATTGTTTCTAGTTCATAAGTAAAAAATTTCAAATACAGAGAGAAGAGCAATGTGTGCATATATAACAATTCCTGATGTCAAATTGTGATGCTCCAGTATGGTATATATTGACCTTTGACCTTAAACTTCCATAAAGGGAAAATCAACAGTCTGTTATTAGTTATTCTATGTACAACTACGATGCAAAGCAGAAAATATATATTTTAATCTGGTAATGACCTTGACCTTTAATCACAAGTCTTACATAAGGTATTTAGTGCACCAGCTAGTGATGACCAACCAGGTGTATATAATATCTAATACAGTATATAGAATATCAAAGAAATAATAGATACAATCATTATAAAAGATGAAAGTCCATCAGCAGATAGCTTTGACCTTACAGTATGCCACCTCCTGCATGCTACATGACTCTTCTGTTGACCTTACAGTATGCCACCTCCTGTATTCTACATGACTATTCTGTTGACCTTACAGTATGCCACCTCCTGTATTCTACATGACTATTCTGTTGACCTTACAGTATGCCACCTCCTGCATTCTACATGACTCTTCTGTTGACCTTACAGTATGCCACCTCCTGCATTCTACATGACTCTTCTGTTGACCTTACAGTATGCCACCTCCTGCATTCTACATGACTCTTCTGTTGACCTTACAGTATGCCACCTCCTGCATTCTACATGACTCTTCTGTTGACCTTACAGTATGCCACCTCCTGCATTCTACATGACTCTTCTGTTGACCTTACAGTATGCCACCTCCTGCATGCTACATGACTCTTCTGTTGACCTTACTCTATGCCACCTCCTGCATGCTACATGACTCTTCTGTTGACCTTACAGTATGCCACCTCCTGCATTCTACATGACTCTTCTGTTGACCTTACAGTATGCCACCTCCTGCATGCTACATGATTCTTCTGTTGACCTTACCCTATGCCACCTCCTGCATGCTACATGACTCTTCTGTTGACCTTACAGTATGCCACCTCCTGCATGCTACATGATTCTTCTGTTGACCTTACAGTATGCCACCTCCTGCATGCTACATGATTCTTCTGTTGACCTTAGAGTATGCCACCTCCAGTATTCTACATGACTCTTCTGTTGACCTTACAGGATGCCACCTCCTGCATGCTATATGACTCTTCTGTTGACCTTACAGTATGCCACCTCCTGTATTCTACATGACTCTTCTGTTGACCTTACAGTATGCCACCTCCTGTATTCTACATGACTCTTCTGTTGACCTTACAGTATGCCACCTCCTGTATTCTACATGACTCTTCTGTTGACCTTACAGTATGCCACTTCCTGCATGCTACATGACTCTTCTGTTGACCTTACAGTATGCCACCTCCTGCATGCTACATGACTCTTCTTTTGACCTTACAGCATACCTCCTTCGTAATACATGACTCTCCTGTTATGTATGACAATTGATCATAGTTCAAGAAAATTTTCTCCAAATGTTGCAAAGTGAATATGTGGGTGTATATCCAAGAATTTCAAGTAGTTCACAAAGTTGCCCAGCAATGCTGTTAACTTGACCTTCCAGCTAATTACCTTAATGCGCCATGTTTAAGTGGTCCTGTATCAGTGAGTAATTCATATTAAAATCTTATCAACACCTACCATAGCACTGAGATTGACCTTTTCAGGGAAACATTGGTCAGTGATCAGAGGCAGCTATAGAAGTACGCGGGGCCTGGGCCGACCATGACCATGCGGGGCCAGAGTATTTGTATCTCAACTGGTATGCTACTGCAAACACTGATTATGTCTAGACTAGATCAACTTTCACGATTTGGCACACGAATTTAGTTTTATTCATTATTCATTTTTAAAAAATCCTGTTTGTGGACAACAGGTTTTCTAATCAAAATAATAACATGACGACAATGCCTTTGGCCTAATAAACTGATTATTATTGTCATTTTTTAAAGAACATGAAGACATGAATTAAGAACTATAATCTGCATGCATTACGAGCGGCCTGTATCAGTGTTTCCAATTTTCCAGAGAATATATCTTGACAAACTCATAAGGACGACCTAAGGCCTGAAGCATGGGGCCCCGTCAAGAGCGGGGCCTGGGGCAGTCACCCCACTTGCCACCCCCAAATGCCGTTCATGTCAGTGATACAAATCAAAATGGCAGTGAACTGAACAGCAAGACACAGCCAAGAGTAGATTCATGTATTGAAGATTAGCTCTTCAAACCTTCATTTGGTGTAAATGCCAAGAAATCTACACCAATAATAGTTTACAGGGTAAGAAAAGCATGAATGGTAGTGCAATTATCTTTTCTACTAATACGTTTTATTTTATTTTATCTCAAGAGACATGTAATTAAATATATATATATAGTTACAACCCTGTCTCATTTTAAAACTATTTTAAAGAAAGCAGGGACAAAAAAAGGTTTAGGTAAAATCAACAACTTATTTCTCTAAGTTACAAATTGAACATTTTAGTGACAGGACTGCAAATTAAATCCCAAATGCTCTATATATCCTATCACAAGTTCAAAAGTATAGAATGTTCCAAATAAATTCCAATAGGTCTGTGTGTTCTGAAGTACCAATATTCTAGAATGTCCTGATATACCAGCAGACTTGATTGTCCTGATGTACCACAATGATATAATCTAGAATGTCTTTGAAATGAGTGCTCAATAATTCCAAAATAATATGTTAATTCAAATGTCAATGAGCACTTAGTAATTCCAATGAATCATTTAAATAAATAACTCCTCTTGAATTATATCAGAAAACAACAGTACCTCTGATACTAATAATGGATCCCATAGACTGATTGTGAGATTGGAATGAACTATTTGTTTACAAAATCTGCTATCCACTTAACCTATGATACAATAGAATGTTCTGGAAAACTAATCATTCCAATGGAAAATTTCACCCACTCCCAAAGAAGACAAGTTCTGCCTTGTTTACAATTTACAAATCATTATAGAAGTCAGATATACAAACACTCCATCCACAACCCTCAAACACAGACAAGAATCAAGCACACACAAGTATTATATATATATATATATATATATATATATATATATATATATATATATATATATATATATACACAATCATTTTCCATGGTAAGGCAAATACATTGTGCTCACGCAAGCAACACTAATCCTAAGAATATACATGCAGTCATAAAAACCCTACAATCTGCTTAATTTTTAATGAGTTTTAATATCCAAGCTTTAAGCAGAACTGGTAATTTTGGGTCATTTCAATAATTTAAAATATTTCTGCCAATGTAAAGATGTTCTTCTTCACTTTCTGCAAATAAATGCAAAAAACTGTATTGGCTAAAAGAATGTACAATATTTTACTTTATGTCAAAAAACTGCATTTATACATGCATGATCATTGGCTGCATTATAAGTTGAATGTTATAATAATGAAAACGTAGCACATGCTATTTGACCTTAACATATATGAAACTGAACAAAATGGTGTTCTAGATTTTTTGAATTTGTTCATTTGTGTGCAATTTTTAGGATGAGATTTTTTTATTTATTTTGGTAAACTTCTTGCGATCACATTGAGTCAAGGGTGAGTGGGTGTCCGATTAAAACAAGATTCTCCTTTTGATGGAATATCCAGTTTTTGGCAATGACAGTCCTTGCTTTTATCTAGGACTTCAGTATCTAGTCCAGTACAGATTTTAAAACCTACTGCCTAAGTATACTGGATTTCTAATTTGGGGGGAAATTTTACACTGAAATTACATTTTTGAAATCATGCAGAGAACTCTAATTAGATTCTGAGGACTTAATGCATTTATCATGAATTCAGTCCCAAATTCCAATCCTTTGTTATAATCCTTTCATTTCTGGTGTCACACAAACACACACACACACACACACACACACTCTGCATGAAAACTGAAATTGTTATGGCAACCAACTTTCTTTAAACAAATGTAAATGCCAGCAAGTTTTTAAATGCTATTAGAGCACATTTCAATACAGATGGGTTGGGGGTGGTACTCTGAAGAAATTGCTAAAAGGTATGGTAATAGTGATATCTCGTTTCATTCTATTAAGTATCCTGTAACACGTAGCAGTGAGTGTATGAAAGAATAGTTTATAATACAAAATAATTATACTTTTTGTCCACAGATTTTGATGCAGTGTAGATCAATATGGAGTCTGTAGACATTGAAAAAAAATGTCACTGACACTTATGAATAATAAAATTAGTGGCAAGAAGTGGATTTTGCACAAAAATTTGAGCAAATAAACACAAGCTGCTTTTCTGCAAATACTTTTTGGAAATTTTAGAAAAAATCTCACTTCTGAGTAGATTGACAGAAGTTCCTAGAAATGTATGCAAGCCTGTAATGGCCATAAGCAGCATTTTTTGGATGAAGATGCTGAAAAAGCTGAATATTATTTTGGTAATAATGGTCAGTCTTAAACATGATGATCCACAAAATGAAGTCTGGACTATTATTATATTTTCTGTTAACTTCTTTCTATTTTACTTCACATACTTTACTAATCAATGAGTCTTGAATTTAAATCTTGGTAACCTTGCAATGGGTTCAAGGACAAATGTTCAAAATATTAGAGCCTGGTCTAATATTTTCTCTTTATGTTGATAAAGAAAGTATATGGAAACCCTTCCCTCAAACATAAAGAATACATGTCATGAATGCAATTTTAATAAATACTGACTGACACTGAAACACTTAGAGAACAGAAAAGGGTCTCTGATTGAGAGGGTGAGTAACATATGTGCTACTGTGTAAGAATTCACAAAATGGTATCAAATGAACAATAGACAATAAAAACCAGCAATTTCACAAAAGAATTATGCCACAAAAATCACAAAAACAAATATTAATATAACAGTTTGCACTAGTGATGAATTACGCCAGCAAGCAGAGTGCAACACTTCTTTCAAGATTTTGATATTACTGTTAGCTGTTCTACTTCCAAATGAGAACTCTCTTTCTTAGCAAAATGCAAAGGGTATTGACCTTGTTGTTACAAACATTCCCGATGCACTATAGCACCTATCATAACCCAGAACAGATCTAAATGCATTGGTGAAGCAGACATTTAGCTGTGTCACTGAAGAATAAAAATGTGTCCACAGAGTAGCACAATACAAATTCATACAATATGATTTAAAGAGCAACACTTTTACATCTATAGAACGTGTTTTGAAAGTTATTTAAAGCATATTTTCTCATTGATAAAGAGAACAATATTGCCTTTGTATAAGACCATTGTCTGACAAATCAGAGTGAATGACATGCCCTAAGTAGACATACTCACTGACAAATCAGAGTGAATGACATGCCCTAAGTAGACATACTCACTGACAAATCAGAGTGAATGACATGCCCTAAGTAGACATACTCACTGACAAATCAGAGTGAATGACATGCCCTAAGTAGACATACTCACTGACAAACTGCAGCTTTTCTCTGCAAAGCCTAACTTTAGATACGGACACCTTTTTCAGATTTTGAGGTCAGTAGCATCTTTTTTGTGTTGTGACTCAACATCATTTGCTAATGCAAACCACTCACATGTTCTTAATACATTTTTGAAGTCCACCAATAAATGGGCAAAGTAAAAACTGATTTCATTCATAAATAAACTGTTGATGTTACATCCAGTAGAAGTCTTATTCAAATTACGATTAAGATCATCACTATATATATTAAACAGAAATGAGGATAGAACACCTCCTTGCCGCACATCATTTCCCACATGGAAAAACAGTAGTTATCTGACCTCACTTTACACAGTATTAATTCCCATGACTACACACATTGCAATGTGCACCGTCTTCAATCCTATCTTGTAGAGACTTGCATATTAGGCTACACTATGTAAATAACTGAGATGACTACTTTCATTCTACATATAAAGTTAGTGACCCTGACAACACCAGGTTAAACATGTGACCTGAACGATGGCCTTTGTAGTTTATCTGTATCATAGCCATTCCATTGGCTATAACTCCAAGCCATTCTTCAGGATATAACCCCAGTTAAAAATTTTGAAACTACCAAAATTGCATCTTTTTATCATATATGCTTAAACCAAGCATTTATAAAAGCTGTCAAGACAGTATTAATACTGGCTCTTGTGTCCAATGTAACTCTGGTACTTGGCCCAATTACATTCACTTGTAACAGACAGGTTTGAATGTTATAGCAGTAACACATTGACTTCACATCTTTGTGCTCATAGGTTCCATTCCATGTTTCAAAAGAAGGAAAGTATAGTGGTGACCTATCCATCATCTTTTAATTTCTGTTAATACCATAGTTTCTTTCCACTGAAATGACCACACTATGCCAACATGAGTGCTGTTGAAGTAAAAGCTTTAATTAATTACAAAGTGCAACCAACCTAAACCCATACAAATCACTTTTGGGCACATGATACTGTATGTAATTACCATGTAAGTAATAGAATATCTGAATTGACAGCCCATGAAAACCATCTAAAATAAATTGCCTCTTTATATCCTGCATTCTAAAAAGTCTTTTCATATGACTTTAACACTGTTATAATCGGAAAAAACAACCTACAATGTGTTCAAATTTTGCATTCAAAGCAATAACAATAACTATATATAATAAATACCAAACAATGTGACCAATCATCAAAAATATCTAATGTATATAACTAAATGTACAAATAAATGTCATTCCTTTCTCTACATGTTACTTTTTCAGCACACCATGGAATAAACTGTAGAAAACATAGTAATGCATAGATGTATACAGAATATTCACTGTCAGTGTGCATATTGTGCTATACTTTGTTTAACATTTACCATTAGTGTCAGTCATAACATTCAACTGAACAGAAGGGACCACCTTCTTCTAAAGAATGCAACTTCTTATGTATCTTGCCAATCAGTTCATAATTTTCTTAAAACAAGTGGTTATCTTCTACTGAATCACAATGATGACTTGATGGAATCACCTTTTCTCACACACTACTCATACAAGTCATGATAATAACAAATAAATGTAGGTAATTAAACTTTTTTAAAAATCTGAACATTTTAGTAAAATACAGAGTCAAAAACATGGTCTAAAAGATGCATCCCCGTTATGTGTATTTAATTTGTATTATTTGTTGCCTTTTCTTAATGATTATATATTATGTATACCTGTATTTTGTAAATGACTTTGTCCAAAATCAATTTTATGGTGTACCTGACTTGGGACATTGATTTTGTAAACAACAAAATACATAGATAATATTTTTCTGTGAGGATATATTAAATATCTGGATCATTATTAATGAAGATAAATACATGTATGTTTATCTTACTCTGAGTCCTGGACGTGGGTATTCCCCACAGAAAAACATGGTGTACCTGACTTTTGCCATGTCCTTTATTATAATTTTAGTAACAGACCTTATCTTTTTGACAACTTAAAATATTATAGAATCGAACTACTGACCCTTATCTTGGTTCTGTTATTGTTTCTTAGTTTTTTAAAAATTACATTTAAATATTTAAAAAAGTTATTTATTCTTGCTATAACATCTGAAGCATAATTATTTGTATTGTTGTCTTCAGTTTTTTATTTGGATGGGTTTATTTACTAAAATTATTATTCACTGGAATTACAAAATGCTCAATAACACTCTTGGACAGAAAAATTAATCTGGAATTATAGTGAATTCAGACAATCCTGGATTATATTACTGTGATTCATCAAAAGACTGTTGGCACATCTCCTCATTCCATGCCACTGGAACATTAATATTCTTGAGACTACAGGCACATCAACACATTCAATATTGGAACTTGTTTTGCAATCCCAGTGAAATTTAATTGGAAATTAATGATTTGGACTTGTGACAAAACTTTTAGGACTATTTGGGATTTAATTCACAATATTGTAAGTTCTTTTTGTTTATATAACAATTTCACTTTGTTTTATGGGGAAATAAATTATCTGATGAATTTTATAAAACTTGTTGGTTTTTGCTTTTTTTCTGTTACTTAGTCTACAACCATAGCTTCGTATCTCCCCCCCCCCCCCGGGAATTGCTCATATCACTGACCCCATGTGATGGCCCTGATGGCAGTTTCCATTATATGGCATCATGATGTTTGTAAAATGCAGTGTGTATGTATTAAGTGCCCCATGTATATGCAAAATGTAACACTCATTGTTTGTTGCTTAGTCTTTATGCCACACGACAATTACCATGTAGTATTTAAATTCCAATCCCAAATGACACCATCTATTTGCCCATCCTGGGTCTTTTAAACACCTTCTCCACAAAAGAGATCGTACCTGCACATTTCATTGACAGTTGTTTTTATTTTGTTGTTTGTTTTTTCGGTGAATAATGTAACATTTTTCACTTATTGTGTAATACACATATTTGTCTATATTACACCCACCCACCATATGAATCATACTCGCATTACCATATAACAGCAGTTAAAATAGAAACAAGTGATGACAAGAAGTTCCTTTGAGGCGAGGTTAATTTCAACGATTTTGAAAGATATCATTCAAATGTTTGTCAATGTTAGAGCAGTGAAGGCTTATATGACAAAATATATTCATATTATTCAATGTAATCAAAGCATATTATGGAAAACGTAATCCCTTAGTACGTCATTACTGTTACTTACCATGACACCACGGTCTAAATATTACCGTTTCCTCACTGTATTGCTGAACGCAATAGATGCATTAAAAATCACAAACCGGTAGGTTTTTTCGTGAATTTTGATTAATAGTAACACAAGTTCTGCAAGTCAGCACAACTGCAGCAAAAGCGAAAGTAGGATCCAATTACTCACGTGACCGAAGGATTTCTCGCAAAGTTACCGCGTAGGCGGAGATTGCTTGTCACACAGCGGGAAATGTATGTGTCACTGCTATCTGACGATCTGCAATCCAATTTTGGATATTATCCCGCTGACCAGCAACATATATCGTCTCTTTCCGGTGCGAGTCGAATAACTTTTCAAGCTATGCTAAGACAAAAGCAGAAGAAGCTCCGATCTGCTCTGAGGTTATGTCTGTATGGTTATCTTTGTGTATTTCTGCGACAGTACATTGAGTATAAAGGTATTGATTGATAATCCGGTAGTGAAATGTGTGACCCACTGTTAGGTGCTTTGTTTAGAGTCTAGCCTGTTAAAACAAAACAAAAAAAACAAAAACAAAAAAAAGGCCGGATAACCTATGACAAGAGTTCGTTTTTGAAGGTACTTTAGAATAGCATCTGATTTATTATCAATTGGACACAGGGAAATTTCAGTACTGAGAAACAAATGTAGAGAATATACAGTATAATTAATTATGATCTGACTCCAAAAGGCAAACTTGGCAAGATCAGGTGATTTTCAATATCGAGCATTTCTATATAGGCACTATGGGATTACGGACTACATATAACATTTACTTACCTCCGAAGTTGAGGGTGCAAGGGACAAGTTGTATACACAAATTTAATGTTGCATACACCTACCTAATATAAAAATTATTTATAAAAAAAAAATACATGAGCGAGGTCACAAAGGTCCATAGTTTTGGATAGGTATAATAAAGCAAAACCTAAGAATATCATTCACTTGACCTGACAAGTCGGTGGAAATTCATAGAATAAAGTGTTGTTGCACCCCACCACCAACTTTATAGATGCATTATTCATGTCCGAATGCCATTTCTGAGAACACGTTATACTCACACTTCAAACGCAAACCCTTTCCCTGCGTGATAATTTTGACAAACACTGTGTACTTAATAGCTTCATGCAATACAAAATAGTTGTTATCCTGGCAGTTTTTTGAGATATTCTATTTGCCTTGAACCAATGTGTCAACTGTTCTAAGTGGCTTGCTCTGCTTCCTAGCCGACTATTGGTATTCACTTGCTACATACTATTCAGTGACTTCATGAGGTGTACACGCCTCACGTCATTTTCAAGAACAACACATGCAGGAAAGACCAAATTCACAAATATATCCATATCTTTAATTATTACACAATTACAGCTGAAACTGTCCCTTGCCACCTGAGGAGTTTAACAACGAATACAACTATGTACCTTCGAAACTGAAGATTTTGACAATGGAAGTGCTCCAATCATCTTCGCTAGCTGAGGTTCTGATATGTTAATCCTATCTATAGATAGGACTAACATATCAGAACATCGGCTAGCAAAGATGGTGCTCCAGTATTTATGGACAATTTTACGCTTCGAAAACAGAACACGTTGACACATTATTTTTTTTTACATAGAAATTTTGGTTTAAATTACGATCAAGAGATATATAAAACTGATCTTAGCAAGGCGTTAAAATTAACGAGTAATGGGTTTACTTGTTTGGAACTAATTTGTTGCTCGTAACATATAGATGTGACCTCAGAGCTTGTCTGTGATTAGATAATATCCACAGTTAGAAAGTAAATCGCCAGATAGCTGAGTCAATTATTTAGCGGCTATGGCGCAGAGTGCTTAGTTTGGTTCGTCTCTGCATACCCCATTGTAAATATAGTTTCTTCCTTCAAATTTTGTAATGTGCGATTTTGGTTTTGGGAAGGGGAAATATCCCTCTCCAGCTGATATTTGTTTTGTGTGAATGTACACACAATACAGCCGAACATAAATGGTAAACCGCTGATATTATCAGTATGCAGATGCAGTGTTGAATCGCAATCAGTGTAAAACTCAAAGCTGCAGCACGTCCTTTATTGATGAAGCAACCCCAAGCGGCATCTTCTGTCTTGTGTACAGACAGTTCATAGCACAGATCAGCCACTAACGTACTCACAGAAACCAAACCAGTGAGTGATGCCATGGCCATCCTCGAACTCGAAGGGAAAACAACAATATTATTCAAAATACCTCCTGTTGTTTTGTTGTGTTTTTGTGTTGATGTTATTTTGTGAGGGGGTTGTTGCTGTTGTTTTATTATTTTGTTTGGTAGCCCCCTATATATTTGTAAAAAAGAATAGCATAACGAAAATAAGAAAACCCCTAAAAGTTAGTCATTTCATTCAACAATTTATAATTTCTAACCTGAGTGTCGCCAGGAATCCTAACACTTTCAAACTTTTTGGCATTTCAAAACAAACGCAGGCTATCGATGTAAACAAACATACAAGATTGCCCACTGTCATTTTCTGGTTTCTAGAAAAGTCCGGTTGAATACACATGTCGTCTGCTTCCTTTATTTGCAATGTCTAGTTTTAATATTTCTAAAACAAGTAAAATGAGAAAACTTTGTATGCAAGCAGCAGAGGGGGCGAACAGACCTTTTGCTGAAACGTAACTTTGACAACTAAAAGCCCCATACAAAAAAAGGTCGTTGACGCTAAACCAAAGCCTCTAACATACCGAGAGTTTCTCTAATTGGGTTACTTTATTTTGTCAACATTTGTATGTTTTTTTGTTTACCCGCCTGACGTCTTATTGATGTTGCTCTGCTGCTATAATTTTAACGAAAACGTTTATCAAGGCCTAAACGATATCGCGATCGAGAATAGTGTATATTTATTGTTATAAACCCATGTGGAGTAGTTTGTGCTTTTGAAAAAAGTTTTTAAATTTAATTATATCCATACTACCTGAACACAAAGTCTGATGAATATTTCTAAGTATATCTGTATCAACTCCATTAAACACAACTAAAATATTACAGTTATCTCTGATCACTTTAGGTATTTATGTATATCGTTGAGTGACATAAATTATATCAGTACATTTATGTCTGCCTCGAGAAAATATTCTAGCTGGATTTGATTGTTTATCCATCGTTACGTCGTCATATACAACTAAATTATTAATAAATCCATCTAGTTCATCTACGGACGGTGATTCATTAATATCAGTTATAAAGTTAATAATATCATCGCCATCTTCATTTAACAATATTGCATTTTCATTAAAATCTTTAAGTACATCATAACATAAGTGAACATCAACTGATGATGCAACTAAATATCATTTATCCCACTTTAGCCATCTCATTATCAAATTAAGCATTAATTGCGTTTTACCAGACCCAGACGGGCCTATTATTATCATTCTGATGTAATTCGGTAATGCTGAAATATGTTTTACTGGCTCTTGCTTTCGTGTCGCTGAGAAATCAATTACATCTATATTATTAATATACATGAATCTATATTGTTTTTCGTTGTAGAGTTAAAACTCCAAACACTGATTTAGTCACACACGGTTACAACAAAAATAAGAAATAGCATATGGCGGAAGATGTGCAATATGTAACAGAATTGTTTTTCGTTTTTACCTAAAATTCAACGTAAAGACGGTGGTGATATCGCTACATTAATGTCAAAATTTCCAGGAACACCATGGGCTAAATACCCAGGAGAAAAACAACTTCCAGGATATAATTATTGTGGTCCTGGTACCCGATCTGATATTCGACTTGAGAACCAAGATCAACCAAACCCTGGCGAATATCCAATAAACGCGATTGATAAAGAATGTCACGCTCATGATGTAGCGTATAAAAGCAAAAACCTACAAGAAAGACATATTGCAGATGTAAATTTGATTCATTCGTTAAATTCCATAAAATAAAAAAAATATCAGAGAATCATTAGCTAATTGGTTGGTAAGATCTGCAATGAAAAGTAAACTAGCATTAGGAGCAGGTAATTAATCAACTAATTATCAAGATAATGGAATCAATTTATTATAGTCCAAGGGGATACTGGAGAGGTAGAGCAGCAATTACTAAACTTGCTGATGCAGCAGATGTCTACTGTTCCGCTGCCGCAAATTGGTTAGCACGACAAGCATTATGGCAAATTAATTACCACCGCCTAAACTAATTCAGCATGCACGCTTTGATGTCAGCATTTCTAATGAAGTTCATCAAGCAGATATTTTGTTTTTACACATGATACTATTAAAATTGGTAGACCTCAAATAGCATACAAATACGCGTTGACTATCGTTGATGTTGCAAGTAGATATAAAGAAGAAGAGCCCCTACCATCTAAAACAGCTGCTGTAGTTGTATCTGCTTTTGAGCGAATTTATCAACGAGGACCCTTACGATGGCTACAACTATTACAAGTTGATCCTGGTAAAGAATTTCTTGGTGTAGTATCTTCTCTGATGAAAAAACATAATGTCAAAATTAGACGAGGACATAATGAAATTCATCGTGATTAGGCAATTGTTGAACGATTTAATCGAACACTGGCTGAGCTGTTATTTGAATATCAGTATGCGAAGGAAATAATTCAGGATACGAGATCTCGCGAATGGGTAACAAGATTTTCCAAGTGTGAGAGCTGCATTAAATAATGAAATTACTCAAACAACTTCCATGAAACCTAATAAATCAATTACAAAAAAGTATATACCAATAAAACGAAAGGATTTTCAAAATAACCAGTATTAGGTAATGTTACTGTCAGGTATTTATATGAACCCGCTGAACTTGAAGGCGGTAAAAAAAGAGCGACTGATCCTACTAAGATTGTAACGACACATAACATATCTAGCGTGGTAATATCTACTGGTAGACCCGCATTCTACAGACTAGATTCAACTGCTCCTCAGCGTGCATTTGTACGTAAACAATAACAAGTAATTCCCAAAGACACACAATTACCACCGCGTTCACTTAACTAGCACCTCGACGTCGGTTACATTCAAGACAGGTTAGCATTACATTTTCGCGTGTATGACCAAACTTACTATTAATTCTGTCTACGGTAAATTGTCTTGGATCATTACTCGAGTATCGCCACAACATTACTATATTACAGCTCGCACTGTGATTAGTTTCCTGTTTTTTCAGCGTCATTATAAATTCAGCATCAAGGTCAAAGTCGCGTTTTTTTTCACACTCTTTATAGCTAACTAAATTTTGTTATTGTTATATCATTGTCAATAACATCGCCAGTGGTTTCTCTAACGTCTATAATAACCCTCCGCAATTGAGATATTTTTTCTGACTCTAGATACTGCGAGATAAACTAAATTTGACCATTCGATACCATCATCAATAATCCAAACTCGCGTATCAGAAATAGTTAACCCCTGAGATGAATGAATCGTCATTGCGTATCCTAGCGTCCACGGATATCTGAGCAGCAGAGAGGGCGATCAGACCACATAATCCGAGCAAAAACCATTTTTGTCAAAAAGAAATCCGTGCTTGTTCATATAGGTCATACCAAGTCTACAATTATGTTTGTCCCAAACAAGATTGTAGACGAGCCCCCTCTGCTGCTATTAATTTATCCAAATATTTTATCAAGACCCACACGCTATCTTGTTCTTGGATCATGTAAATTTATCGTTATAAATCCATGTGCAACTTGAGCACGTGAAAAGAAATTTCTGAATTTATTATAATCCATGTCACCACCACACCAAGTTTGATGAATATTTCGCAGCGTATGTGTGTCTACGCCATTAAACACAACTAAAATATTACAGTTATCTCTGATCACTTTCGGAATTTGTGTATACCGCTGAGTAACATAGATCACATCTGTCTGCCACGAGAAAATATTCTGGCTGGATTTGTTTGTTTGTCTAGCATCACATCATCATACACAACTAAATTATTATTATACCCATCAAGATCATCTACGGACGGTGCTTCATTAATATCTGTTATAAAATCAATAATATTTTCACCGTCATTTATTAATCTTGCACTTTCGTTAAAGTCTTTTAATACTTCATAACACCTCTGATCATCAACGGATGGTGCTACCAAATATAATTTATCCCATTTCAACCATCTTGTTATCAAATTAAGTAATAATTGCGTCTTACCCGATCCAGATGGTCCTATGATAATCATTCTGATGGAATTTGGTAACGCCCGCGCTAGTTGTGACAAAATCGAGATCGAATCTAACCTCGTGGTTGAAGTGTCATAAATATATAATATTATTATGAAAATGACACTTCAACCACACAAGAATATCACATGTGTTATATTTAAAATCCTGGATGACCTTTGACCCCCATCACTCATGACGGAAAAAACAATCTGAATATTTCACCGCTCAGATTTTCATGTTCTTCTCGATAAACTCATCTACTGATGGTGGCGTTTGTTTTGGAATATATCTCGGCGATCGTGTTGTGTAATAAGAAGAAATAACACGAAAGTTTTGTCCGCCGCATCTCTCTACAAAGATCTATTTGACCTCGAACGCCTTTCTGACATAACCTACAGGGCCGAGGCCCGTAATAACCCCGCCGAATAAATTTATTATGAAACCAGCAATATTCGCCACGGCAACTTCGGCCACATTTTTCTGTAGAGCTCATCATCAACTATGAACATTTATTCATGATTTATATATTAAATACATGTTTCAAATTTTTAGAGATATAATTTTACTATAAGATATATAATAACGGAGATGAGGCTATATATTTAGGCAAAGATTTAATTGATGAAAATAATTTTGTGTGTCTCGAGAATGATCCTAAGTTTATTTTGGAAAATTTATTTGATAACGTTTCTAAATAGATGCTAAAATTCTGACTGAGGAAAATTATTCTATGTTGCGAGATTATTACAACAGATTCTCAATATCAACGTTAGATAAATCCGTTTCAACAGCGAGTAAAGAGAAAGCTATTCGCGCGCTTAGATCAGATAGTCATAATAATTATCTACCAGGAATAATTATTCAACATTTCGATAGATTCTACGTGTTCCAGTGCGATGATGATTTTGAGCGTGTCGTTGATAAATTTACTAACTAGGCATCAGTGACAGAAATAATACCGAAATTCAGATTGAGATATCTAATCTTCGACATCGATTCATTTTATAAACTTCAACGGCAACATGAGAATAAGTTCGATAAACAAGGAACATTAATAGAATCAGATGAATTAATTTCTCATGAAGAAATTATTAACTATTTTGCACGATTATGTGATTGTAATAGAAATAACGTTTATTTGTTCACAACAACGAGTGGTTATCATGTGTTATGTAAATCAACGCTGATATCATTCGATAAACAAATCGAATTGACCGATCGTGCGATTACAGATAATCCAACGTGGAAAATAGATCGTCAGGCTGGACTTCATAGCATAAAGTTGTCAGGAACAAAATCCAAAAAACCAACTGCGGTTTGTAAAAGATTGATCTCAGGTCAAATAACGTCACCACGAGATTTATTAGTCTGTCCAACCTCGATTCAACCACGTGAGGTTGAATATGTCGCGCAGAAACATGTTGATGCAATTTCAACTGACGTTAATATCAACGAAGATGATTTTGCTCAGATATCAACGGCGTTAACTGGTGAGCCAGATAATTTGTTGGGAATAGCATCATGCACAAGTAATTATTATAACGTGCGACGTCGACCCGGGCACTGGTGTAATATCTGCGAACGACATCACGGTGTCAGTATTCATGGCCATGTCGGATCGAAATGTAATAATTGCATCATTGTTGTGAGTATTTATCGTTATGTTGTTATTTGTCCAAGCTCGATGAAGGGTAAAAAAGTAATCATCGACCGCGGTGATAAATCTATTACAAACGAAATGGATGATATTTTATCAGGGAAATTGATTAATAATCCTGCGTTAACTGATATCGTCGATAACTTACCACAACAACATCGAGATCCTAAATATATCAAATATTTGTTGCAGCACAATTATAACCCAACAGAAGATTATTCTGCATCAATAACACCAGATTACACTTATACAAGTAAACCAATCCATGAGTCTGGTCCTGGTTGCGAAATATTTCCCGCTGACTACATCGATGGATCAGCATGCGGGATGGGTAAAACCGAAGCGGCCTGGAAATCAATAAAGAAAAAACAATCAGTCGCTTATGTCAGCTACAGAAAAACCTTAACGGAGAAAATTAGATCGGATTACAATCTGGAATCTTATCGAGATATTACCTGAGAAAGTATTATTAACGGTGACAGACGCGTCATAGTTCAGGTTGAATCGTTATGCTGAGTATCGGGTAACGTGGATATGTTAATCATCGATGAGTGGCATGGTATTCGAAGACAGATTTTCAGTAATATTAATAAATACAAGAAATACTATTCGAGTCTGTTGTCGTTGATAAACACCGCCGGCAGAGTAATTGTTCTTGACGCGGATGCCAACGATGATGACGCTAGAATCTTTAAACTATTACGGCCTAACATGAAGTTTGTCAAGAACGAGTATAAACCTGATCACGGTAAGAAATTTATCCTGGAAAACTCGCACAAGAACAATTTAGAACTATTATTGGAAAAGATTAAAACAGAAAAAGTAGTTATCTTCGCGCATAACAAAACCAACACAGAATATTCCGTTGAGGGGTTGAGTAAATTACTTCAGTCGTATAATTATTGTGTGAAATATTATCATGCACATACCGATCCTGGACAAAAGATAAAAGATTTCTCTGACATAAATAATGCGTTTAATGACGATAACGCGGTTCTCTTTAACCATACACTAGAAGCTGGTGTTAGTATCGTCGATGAATCGTTTAAAACGTTATTCGTATTCTCGTACGAAATCGGATCAGCAGAAGCTACCAAACAAGCTCTTCACAGATTCGGGTGTATTAATGAAATTCACTACTCATCGATAAGACGATCCTGCAACAAAAACCTACCATGACAACAGCGGATCTAAGAAAATTAATAATATCTCGCAAAGAAACTTTGACGCGGGTGCCGTCAACAGACGAACTGTCAAACGATTGTTGATTACATTTTATGGTTGAGATCGTTGAAGAGAATTTATCCAAGAAATACTTCACACATAAATTAATGACGTCAATGGCGCAATCAGGATATGAAATAATCAAGAAGCCACCGGATAATTATGAAACGTTTATCGCGAAACAAAATATTACAATCAAACACGGTAACGGCGCCGTTGATGATTTCCTAAAAGCATCAGTAGGTGAGCGGATTAAATACTCTGAAGTTATTACCAAAAGCGAAGATGATATTATCATGGAAAATATTATGAAATCAGATGACGCTGAGGAACCTAACGCCGCTGGTGTAGTTTATCACCGATACGACCCTGATGAGAACTTACCGCCATACGTGGCCAAGAAGAAATATCTAAATTATATATTTCAGACTGATGTCGATAAACTCGATCCAGACAAAATAGAATCATTATACAAGAAATCACGAAATCTTCTGCTGGCTCAACAAGTAATTGTTGATAAGCATAATAACGGCACCGCGATAAATAACATAAAATACAGATCAGATAAAATATCTCCACGAGAAAAATCGACATGATTCGAGATCTTTTAATAACGTTAAATCTACCTGATATTGTTCCTGATGACTTATCACAATCAAATATAATTGTATCACGAGCGGATCTTAAGATGCACATTGAGGTGATGATGTCTGATCCTGACCAACTCGCCAAGTATAATAAAATCACAAGATACTGGAATGATATTCTACCTATTGCGAGATTTTATTCTGGAAAGGTAACTGTCAAAAGTATTACAGAAAAAATTAAATTAATTTACAAGGAATTCGGTGCGTCATTAACATCACATGGTGGTCATAATTCTGATCGAAATAACTTTATACTGCAATATCCTTGTTGGTCCGAATCAGACTTTATAACAGATAATCACTGGAGAAATTCGCTTCTAGAACAAACTGAGCGGATCGGCGGTAATGATATTGCAATAACAGATAAAACCACCGAGATGTTAAAGTTTCATGTATGGAGCATCAACGGCTGGTTCTCTCTATTTGATCCTCAAGGATAAGTTGAATCATGATTTTATAAAAAATACAAAAAAATACAAAAAACTAAATTTTTCTCACAATCTAAATGACCGATCACATCATTTTATGTAATGAGGAAAGTGTCATAAATATATAATATTATTAAGAAAATGACACTTTCCTCATCACCCATGACCTTTGGTCTCGTATTGATTTTTGTGTAAAATTCCACATTTGGAACGGTTCTCGCTATTTGATCCTCAAGGATGAATCAGAAACAAAAAATATAAAACACAAAAATAATCAGTTTTTTTCACGGGTCATGAGGAAAGTGTCATAAATATATAATATTATTAAGAAAATGACACTTTCCTCATTTCATCTAAATGATATATCTTGATGTCCATGAAATTTTTCACAATCTAAGTAACCGACCATATTATTTTCCACACAGAAATTAAGAAAATGACACTTTCTTCACGCAAGAATTATATTTCGGGCATTTAAAATCCTTGATGACCTTTGACCTTTAGTTACATAAGATTATTAAAATTTCACATTTGGATAGTTTGGCTGCTACGATGCATCAGATTGTTAATTTGACCCGTTATGATGTTTGGCAAAACTTTCAGAATCACTATATTATTATTGTTTCTGAAAGTTTCGCCACTCACATGATGATGAAAAAAATAATCATCCACATCGTGATGAATTTTCATAATTTTATTTGATACCCCACACGGATTTTTATCAACACATCGTGATGAGGAAAGTGTCATAAATATATAATATTATTAAGAAAATGACACTTTCCTCATATACCTGTGAAATGTTTGAAATTTCATATTTGGACTTTAACAGATGGTTTATCCGCCATGAATGAAGTATCATTTTCTTATATTTATGATACTTCATTCATCACACATTAATGTCGCCGTTCAAAGTTGTTTGGGAAAACTTTATCCCATCATCTGTTAATGAAACCAATTACTTTATCAATCTGATGGTCTTAATTATATAATATGACCTCAACGAAAAAGATAGTCATAGAAATATCCGATGATAGTTTCGTAAAAAACAAACCCGTAGCTGGATCTAAAGTATTTTATAAAAAAATTATTCGATGATATTAGTGTGGTACATATCAACGATCGATATCATGTTGGGTTTTCACATAAATGCTCAATCAGACCTCTAACACGCAACGAAATAGCGCGAAAACGTCTCATTGATAAATATCATTTATGGGAGTTCAACCATGACATAAAATGATATAGTCGGTTACTTAGATTGTAAAAAAAAACGATTATCGTTTTTTTGTGTTTTATATTTTTCATCATCATCTTGCGAGTGGGGAAACTATCGGAAACAGTATTATTTATAGGGATTCTGATAGTTTCCCCACTAATGATTACTGATCTCGCAGGGTAAAGATTCTGAAAGTTTCAACCAGGGTCCTGTCATTCACAGGTATATGTTGAAAGTAGCTGAAAAACAGTATTATAAGGGAATTCAGCTACTTTCAACAAAGGTCCTTTTGTCAATCTGATTGTTAAAAAAAAGATCATCATTCTGAAAGTTTTCTACGAGTATAGATAAATATCACATGATTTGCCGAGAATCTCATCGATCGTTAAATCCAGATAGATCATCGCATCAAAATAACTAGGATATTTTATCACAGCGCCGTGATAATACACATATATCATCGTTATTTGTTATTTGTTTCAAATTTAATTGATATTTATCACTCAGACGTTTTCTATGATCTATGTTACTCAGCGGTATACACAAATTCCGAAAGTGATCAGAGATAACTGTAATATTTTAGTTGTGTTTAATGGCGTAGAAACACATACGCTGCGAAATATTCATCAAACTTGGTGTGGTGGTGACATGGATTATAATAAATTCAGAAATTTCTTTTCACGTGCTCAAGTTGCACATGGATTTATAACGATAAATTTACATGATCCAAGAACAAGATATCGTGTGGGTCTTGATAAAATATTTGGATAAATTAATAGCAGCAGAGGGGGCTCGTCTACAATCCTGTTTGGGACAAACATAATTGTAGACTTGATATAACCTATATGAACGAGCACGGATTTTTTTTGTTGTTGACAAAAATGGTTTTTGCTCGGATTATGTGGTCTGATCGCCGTCTCTGCTGCTATTTGTCAGTAGATAACGCGTTCTCAATTACACTGACATCAACTAAAACAATATCATTTAGTACAAGATTTTGTTTCTCTGACGATCCTGGTATATCAACGTCGATATACTGCCGTCGCGTATCAAGCGGTCGATAACATAATGGTACGGGTAGATTTCAAAAAATTTCTTTATGTAACAGAAATAACTGTTGTTGAAGTGCATCACGAACTATCTTTCTACTTGCAACTATTAAATCATTTGGTCTCCATAAATTCTAAAAGTTGCTCATAGGAGTTTCTGAAATAATATCACGCAATATTTCACATTGACTTTTATTCGGTTGTAGTCTGATTCGTTTTTTAAACTCTTAATTCTGGATCAAGTGCTCTATGATCATCGGTTGATTCCTCATAATAATCCACGAAATTCTTTAACCATTCGTGTGGATACAATCCAACAAAAGGTGGTGGTTGACCATGATCGCCACACATTATTACAGCAGTATTTTTTGTCAATAACCAATCAAGAAATGTTTTTAATGTTTCCAACGACACTGTACACATTTCATCCCAAACAATTATCTTTGCAATGTATTTCTTTCACATTCGATCAGGAGTCCATGTTTCTCCTTTCCATCGAAAAAAACCGTGGTAAGTGCGCGATTTAATATTTCTTTCTCTCATTTCTCTTGCGAATCTGTGTGTAGGGGTTAAAACGATCATATCAAAATTTCGAAATAGTTCACTCACGCGAGTTGTTTTAGCAGACTCTCCTGGTCGATTAAGATAACTGTTTTATGTCTAGCTACGGGATCATACACTGACGGTGCAGATGATAGTTTTAATGTCTGATATTTTCTGCAATAAATATATCTGATTTCAACATCAGCGGATTCAGAATAATCGAGTATATTTTCTTGTTTTATTCTCCATTCACCCCATGATGCATAAGTGTCGATATTTAATTTTTCCAACAATCCTGAATATTTTTTTATTGATATCAAACGAATCTATAGCGACTCTGACAGCAAACATAGAAACTCTACTTATCATCGATAATAGATTTATCAAAGCGTATGTGAGCATTGAAGATCTTAAATGAGTAAATTGTGGTGACTCGCCGTCCATATAGCTCACAATTACACTAATTTAGTTCCATTTAGCAAGAAAGCTATTTTTCGACTTATTCAAAGGTCGATGAACCAATCGTCGCAAGTTGGATGTACGTTCCATGTCTTTCTCATCGACAATGCCTTATTTACTTTCTTGGCATTTGTTCAGTTGTCGAACTATCTTAATTCTTCCAATTCCACTAATAATAAAGTTTCACACATAAATATGTGACTATGGAATTTCAGACTGAAAACTACTTTTCCTATATAACGTAGTAGTAGAGAGAAGTGGAAAAATATTACGACAGATTTTGACAGGCTTAACTACTCTGTATTGACATTACATGCACTCCATTTCACACTGTTGCCATACGTTCTCCCGTCCAGCCCACACACCGGCTTGTACTCCGTGGTGCAGAAACAACGTGGATTTCCGGCTGGAAATGAAATACGTACTTAGTGCATATATCTATAACTGCTGCAATATACTTGCAGTCTTAGCGCGCTGAAATAGCGCAAGAGACATTGATATATAGCCATAAGTAAGACTGTACGTCTTCGATAGCATCTGTTTCTGAAATCCGCGATGAATACCCAAAAGATTTCTTAGTCTTCTAACACTGAAATAGTTTTGGAAAAAAAGAAAGAAAGGACCTGCAAAAGCATGGCTATAATGATAAATAAATACATAAATCCAAAAACAAAATATATTAAAATTGTTTTTTTTTTGAGTCTTTTGAAGAAAAAAAAAAGATGAGTATGGTCATATGCTGCCTGTTTGTGCTTATTTTAAATGGACTATGTAGCATTTTGTAAATGTTTACATTTTCGGACTTTTCACTCCAATAATAAGGAAACTGTTTAAATTGTTACGCCAATTTGACATGAAAGGAGCATAAATATTGCAGCCGTTATGCACAATTTGAACTTAATCGATCAATATATTAGAGCGTAAACCGTTTTAGAGAGAGAGAGAGAGGGAGTTTAGGTGTTCTCACCCGCAACTGCTACAAGGACTAGTAGGGTTATGGTGAATACAAACCGCAAGGTGTCTTCATTTTTGACACGACTGTATCCGTACACAGGTTTCAGCAGTTTTCTAATTGCGTGATGTCTATCAGCCTTGAGTTAGGGAAACGGAAAAGAAGTCAGAGGAAAAACGTCACTAATAAAATGTCAGAACCTTGGGGGAAAAGTCACAGAAAGCGTTACAATAAAAGATTCAGAGGAGTACAGTTGCAATCACGCTTGGAATATCATACCGTAACATACATTTCATGACAAATTTTTAGGGTACGAGCCATAGACACTTGATATAAAAGTCTAAATGCTTGTCACATCAAATGTTAATGTCACGATAATGGCTGACGAAAAGACGAATACTCCAGCACATGACATGTAAATACTCTAGAACTGTCTCGTAACGAAAAAAGTGTATATCACACTTCAATGGAAATGATTGCAAGTATAAATTGGAAAGGAAAATTACAGTTATGAAATTTGTAGAAACAATATAACTTTACAGCGGAATTCTATTTGTATTCTAGAAATAGTAATATGGCAGACGTTACAGACGTTACAGATTTCCATAGGTGCTAGTTTTGATTATGATATGAGCAGAAAACCAATTATTAAATGATGAGATGCGTCTCTCAAATGTTATTCAATAAACACTTTTTATTTTATTTCTTTTTATATAATTTTTATATAAATATACATTTAAACATGTTGATAAATATTACTGCAAACTTTAAAACTCTCATATAGTTTGCAAATTACCTGTTACATAATAATAGGGCTGAACCATACGAGACAAATATTGTAAATTTAATTGCATACCAGAATTATGATATGTTTCCTATGACTTTCTTATGACCTTCTTCCATGACATATTATGTACGTTATTTCTCTGTATGACGAATTCAAACTTTATATTGTATACTCCGTTTTCCGCACGACTATGTCCGTAGTCCGTAGTCACGTTCCAACAGTTTTCGTATATCTTACTTTTTTCCTGGATCCTTTTCAGTGACGTCACTCGGGTTGGTGTCACCCAGTGCGGTAGCTCATGTAGTCACCCCCATGTCATTTTGGTATCACCCCCATGTCATTTTGGTATCACTCCCTCTGATGGTGTCACCCGGTGCAGTCCGCACCCCCTTCAATATCCCCCTAGCGACGCCACTGCTTTGCCTGCTAGTCATGTATTTAACTATGATCGGTTATCCGCCTATGAAATCCGACTAGACCGAGCAGTGTGTGCTCTGTAAAAGTTTTCATTTTGGTGTCACCCCTCTGAGATGGTGTCACCCGGTGCGGTCCGCACCCCCGCACCCCCTAGCGACGCCACTGATCCTTTTCAAACCACATTTAATGAAATTATTTACATCATTCATCAGTAATATCAAACGTGTTCGATTACTCTCTGTACCATGTGTCCAAGGCAGATTTAAATACTTGCTTTCAACTACGTGACAAAGTATCATCTTGAGTAAACAAATACTAGACTTTAACAATACACCATAGATTAAATAACAGTAACCCTTTTTCCAAATAGGCATCAGTTTACCTTCTTTAATGATTTTTCAAATTATTCGCACTGCTCCCAAACAGCCAAAGTGTAATGGTTAAAACTGATAACAACATAAATGCAGATATTTTATTAACATTGTTGCTATGAACAGAATTTATAATAAAAGTAATGTTCAACATGTAGATTCAGTCCACCCATCCAGAAACAAATACTGTATACACTATGTGCAGCGGAAAGAGGATAACACTGTTAAAAGGCAATCTACACTTTGGGGTAAAACGAATTAAGTTTTGCAAATCATGTTACAGAAATTTTAAAAAATATCAGTACTTTTGCACTCAACAGGTGAAGGACGTACCATAAATCATGGATATCAACATGAAAAACAACCAGATAGAATTCAGTGTATTATTTTTTTTATCTCAGCTGTCATCACGGATTTAAAATAAAAATATTTATTTAATTTATTGCTGTGCATTTTGTTTTTCTTACGCGATGATTCCTGAATAGGGTACACGTTTAAATTCGTACAGGTAACGCTTCTAATATTGATATTACTTTAAGAAGTCCAAAATAAATTTAAATCATCTATTATTTATAAATGTCTCTTTATGCGCATGTCATCAAATTAAAGGATTATGAAAAAAATCGGAAAAATAAATAACAATGGCTATTCAAATTACTTACGTTTCCTAGCAACATTTTGTTCCTTGTCTACAGAGTTATTAAAGAATACAGAAAAGATTTTGTGCCTTTTGAAAACATTTTTAGAATCATCGTTTCAAATAGACCGATCCATAACTTAAAAACGTCTTCATTAAGTTATCCTGAAACATATTCGTGCAACAAACCGATGTACCTACTCAGTGATTTTGTGGCGAATCTTCTATAGTTGAGAGTATTAGCAAGCAAAATTTTGTGTGAATCATAACAAAGTGGTTGCCGTTTCAATAATATCAACGAATTAATTATGACTAGACCATAAATTAAATATAGCATAAAATATCGCATAAAAGAACAAGCATTTAACAATTGGCCACACAGTAATAGTCGTATCAGATTAAGGCATTAGGGAAGCGGAAGGAATTTAAACCCAATCTATCATTATGATTCTTACGGGTACATGATTAATTGCTGCGTATGAAATAAATATATAAGGAAATCTGTAAAAACAAATTTCCTTAACTTAGATGGTGTGGCATTTCAATTTTTTAGTACAGCTGGCGACATGAAACTACATGGCATGAAATAAGTAGGAAACTTCACGATAATGTAAGAATTTTAATTGATAACGTTGCAATTTTAACTATTCTCTTTCAGCGTAATTAAGTTTAATATCACATATGATGCATCAAACGATCATGTTTTGTGAACTATGGTGAAAACACAGAGAGAGAGAGAGAGAGAGAGAGAGAGAATTTTACCAGTACGAAGTCTAAATTACTGTTCACTCCAGACTGTATTACCGTTGATACAGGGTCAGGAATAAATACTTCTTTGTATTCTGTGAAGTTGGATGATTATCAATGACAGTACCATGCTTCATGTCATCAAACTGCGGACGTATTTGCCCAATGAAAACTTCTCAAGGTCCGTACACCGCAAATCAACCCTTCGTAGATCTCACGATTCGCCTCTCATTTGAACGTGTCTTCACAAAAACGTTTGTGATTAGCTGTATGGTGCAACCAACCACTTGTAGGAGTTATATACTTCAAACTTATATATATATATATATATATATATATATATATATATATATATATATATATATATATATATATATATATATTTCTCCGAATGCCAACCAATGGAGCAATAGTGCATGAAATGCAACCATTGGGTACATGCCCTAATCTCGAATATTTGTAATCTTCAGCATTTCATAATGACATATAAAGTGTGTTTAAGCAATGTATAAAATAACGTACTGATATCTCAGTAAACATGGAAGTTTCTGAACATGCATAGTTTTGTCCCCGAAAGTAAGTTCCCTAAAAGACTTTGTACATCTTTTGTGAATAGCATCAATATTCTATGCACACTAAATCATTTGTTGAGATATACAACCTTTGGAAGACAAATGCATATAAATATGCATAAATTCAACAT
This sequence comes from Sinohyriopsis cumingii, assembly GCA_028554795.2. Taxonomy (NCBI): domain Eukaryota; kingdom Metazoa; phylum Mollusca; class Bivalvia; order Unionida; family Unionidae; genus Sinohyriopsis; species Sinohyriopsis cumingii. Next base: position 560,871 of record JAPYKE020000081.1, read on the forward strand.
TAGATAGACGTGAAAATGGAGTGAAAGGTGGCAAGTTTTGGGATATGCAATAAAAAGCGTATATAAATCAATGCCGAACCATTGAAGATGATGTATTTAGTATCGAGATTGTTGCAGTTGTTTCCTATTCTTATTATTTTTAATTTTGTGTTGTTGCTGCTTTGTACATCTTTTACACTGACAAGAATAGTGGACTGTCAAGCAAATATTTTTACTGAAACATGAGTGAAGAGCATAATCACATAAACAAGAAAGCTGTCTTCCCAGTTGTGCTAGTGATGTAATGCCATCCCCTCCACATAACGTCCCACCCCGTCCCGTCCAGATCATTTCCCAAGCAACAAAAAGATCTTTACAGTGGGGTTTTTACTTAGCTAAAACTTCATTCTTTCAGCGAGACCCCGTCCTCAAACCGAAGCACACACATACATTATTTTATTTTGTGGAAATCGAAGACTTGGTTATGGAACCCCAAAAATCTTGGAAATTTGTTTTGACAATCATGGAGTGAGAAAAAATACAGTGTCATTGTTAGTTTGCGTAAGTTGATAATATCACGAACAGTGTATGGATGACGCCAACCTATTCCACAGAATCTTAAACCATTATAATAAACCATCATATAATTTATGACAGTGATTTTATGTTGGTATTATTATTGAGTTTGCTTTAGGATTCTATGTTTTGAAAATAGTTTTCATGCGGTCATGTTTACACATCTAGCCTGAACTATCAGAGAAAGCTATGGACGCACGCTACGAAAACCATGGAAATGGTTGACAATATTAGATCATGGATAACTGCAAGATGTAATTAAATACAAATCGTAAGAGGCCGTGCATGAGCAGTTCATATTCAGATGTTTAGTGCAAACAGATGTAATAGCGGTTCCTTGCTTAATCCTAGACGGATCATGGGACTTTTCTAGAAACAAATGATGATATCATTATGATTATCCTTTCCCAAGGTAATAACATCAATCGATAATTGCTGATTCATACAGCAAGGTGGCGGCCTAGTGGTTCACTGCATCGAGTGCATAAATAAGCTCATGCATAAACTTCAAAACTATTTCACAAAAATATAAAAACATATATTATTTCCAGCTGATTCATTTCCATTTGTATTCGTGCGTTTATTCTATTTGGATTTATTGATTTTATATTTTATTTGTAAAAAAATTAAATTTAGTTATTAAATTCTACATGTAATGAATGCACATACTTACACTGATGGTCTATAGTATCATCAAAACAAAAGACGTACTTACTAATGTGTAAAAATACGGAGACCGTAAACAATGGTTCATATTATTAATACAAATAGTCTCAATAATCAATATGTATTGACACTACATGTAGACGGGGAAAGATATGACACCATGGACAATGGGGGCATACTTACATAGTCTAAGGTATCAGTTAGAACTCAGAACTAATATAATTATGAAAAGAAATAAGCCGACACTGTGACACCATAGACAAGGAGGAATCACTTTATACTGCAAAATAGAAGGGAAAACTTGCTAGGCCTGCATGGACGATTAATGTTCAGTGAGTTAGTGCCATCAGCGTATTTTGGTACATACTCTAGCCCCGAATGTATCATTAAACCTTCAAAGAATTAAGCATGACATCATTATGATTATCCATTGTACTGTTAATACATTCTGTTGTTAATTGATATTTCGGACATCAAGGTGACATCCTCGTGTTTCCATACATTCACTTAGAAGTACATGATGGCGGGCATGCGTATGGTCATGTATTACAATACCTGTGTTTATATTTCAAATGTACTCAGTTTGTATCATCAGCAAATTACAAGACACCAATTTGCTCCTCATAAACTAAACGTATTATATAAGTCATAATCTCACAAGCTGATTGTTTTCTATTATAATCGGGTTTATCTTATTACACTGATATTTTTCCTTTCCTTTTATTCTTATGTGTGTGTGTGTGTGTGTCTTTTAGGAAGTTGGCCGCTTCCTTAACCAATACCAATATTTATTTTTTCCAGTGTATTTTACTTCTATTTCTATTTTCTTCGAAAACGACTGCACATTTGGCACTTGGTGTTAACTTTACCTTGCCTGCCTCTCCGTCAGACCGTCGAGCCATACGACTCGTAGTTCAGATTATAATTATCTTCTCTCTATATTATCTTTATTTGTTTGTCAGTATTGAACTTTTTACTGAGTACGTATCCTGATAAATCATAAACTGCTATCATTGATGAACTCACAGCGAAGTTCTCGTCGTAGGTTATCCGGTATATTTTGAGTGGCTGAGCTGTATACAAATTACGTGCCATGGGTCGCAGATTGCACTCCCCGATTTACTCACTGTGTACTGTCGCCAAAATAGAATAAGCAACTTCTTTTAAATCAAGACAGAAAAACCTCGATCTGAAACACGGATCACCACCAAATAAAGATAGGAAACAATACTCTAAAATTAGTTATGGTTGAGGACCCAAAGAAGATGGTCAGAGAGAGAGAGAGAGAGAGAGAGAGAGAATCACCAGTGATTTATAAAGAACCGAAAGCAACCAGGTTATGCTGACATACTGGCAATTTAAGTTCCATCCCTGAATTGATTATATGACGATTTTTTTATCAGTATAACAGAAATGCTGAGTCCATTTCGCATACATTTTGTTATTCTATTTATAAGAGAAAGTGTATAATTTAGAAGTCATCTTCAACTTCATTTTTTATGCAATTGATTAAATTGTTATATTTACATACGGTGACTCGTATTGTCATATTCTATATCTTTGTTCTGATCTCTATAACTCCATCAATTAATTTCATATTTTATTTTATAGTTTGCTAGATCAGGGCAATAACACCGTGGTCGCTCATCTATGTAACGATAACCAAATCACTATAGAGGTCATATCACACGTCACACACCCTCGCCCAAACACTTTTGTTATATATATATATATATATATATATATATATATATATATATATATATATATATATATATATATATATATATATATATCAACCACGATTTATTTAAACAAGAAAATACATTTAAGAAAGTCGTTAACTGCGAAGCTGTATTAGACGGTGAAATAACATTTAACGGGTTTTAAATAATACATTAAATTTTAAAATCTTTTATAATGTGAAATCTTTCTCATCCTTCTTTGGAAGGAAACATTATATATGTGAAACACGGTAGAAAACTAATTTGCTGCCCACCTGGATTATACCTACGACCCCAAACCACACGTCATTGTACCTTTTTGTCCGTCTCTGTCTGTCTGTCTGTCTGTCTGTATCTCATGCGCACACCTATTTTACCTTCAGAACACTTAATTTAAAAGGGGTGTAAAATTAAAGATTTTCGTTTTACACCTTACTCGCAGAATCGCCCTTCTTAATATGCTATATTGTTCACATTCTTGTAACTGTTTACTTATATGTGCATACGGTGTATATAATAATTTACAATTTATATACGTATAACAAGATTTCTTATTAGAGGCAGATTTGCAATGTAAGTAGGTTCGAATCAAAGAGGAAACTGCATTACAGAAAATCGTCGACTGTTACAATGAACATATACATACACATTAGACGATTATGTAAATACATGAAGTTTTAATAGCTTTTTCAATCGGATATCTTTTTCGTCTATCTTTATCAGAAAACTCAGACTAATGTGCATTGTTATCTCTTTTACAGAACTTTTAGCCTCAGGTGGCTCTTTTAGCCTTTTATATTATTTTGATTTGATCAACAAGGTTTCGAGCATTGTGTGGGCTTTTATCTATGTAATTCATCAAAGGTTATTCTGTTTATCAATGCTATATCAAACTGATGCACGAACACCTGCGCCTCTCTCTCTCTCTCTCTCTCTCTCTCTCTCTCCTGAACATGGTGAAATTCAGAACAGACTGACACAACAGACTTGGCAACAAATGTTTTCTTTTCAGCGACCTTGCAATATTATCAATTACAAGAAAAGTATTGAATGATAAATGGGCATTAAATGTAGAAATTCAAATGATATGGTAATTTTAGCAATGTTACGTCGATTATAAAAAGAATCCACACTTATGTTGTGTCCGTTCTTTTATCAGTCACAGTGGCGGACGCTCCAGATCGAAAACAAATGAGTAAAGAACTAATAGACAGCATCATCCGCACACACCTAAACAGGAACATTCATTTCGCCCTCAGGGTTATGAATTTCGATTGAAGTGGGGAGTTAAGGATTAGTTATAATATATGTGCCAGTAGAATACCAGTCATATCGTCGTGTTGGGTATTAGCAATAAATCGATGGCTCTTTAGCCGTCTAGTTTTTTTCTTCTACAATTATACCTTATGAGTTCTTCATTATACGATACCTCTAGTATTACAGAAGAGAATATTCTCTGATTCATCGTATGATCGTGGCTTTCGTTCTTACTTTTATTTTATCTACTCTCTTTGTTCCATTAAATTTATATTGAAAAGAATTAATTAAATTGCCTACAAGAATAACACATGGTTTCTCCTATAACTGCGGTGCAAGATTCGAACAATCCTTACACTTGTTAAGCGTGATAGTAGAATGAATGATGTATCATAAAAGAATTCATGATGTGAACTGAGCAAAACATACACTGCTATATGGAGTATCAAAGGTTACAGAATCAGAATAAATATATTTAAATGAAGTAAACAATTATTTTCTCTATTTTGCAATATATATATGTAATAAATGTTCAATTTATAAAGAATATTTCCATTATATTTATAAAAATTATTTATTTATATGAAATAAATGTAATTAGCCTTTTTGTATTTGAATGTTAATGAATGGCCAATTCTAAAGCTCTAACTAGTCCTATATTTTGTTTTCATGCCCGAGTTTCTTTGTCTCCAGATATTGCATTCCCTGTTGGCATTTCTTTTCTGTTGTTGGAAAGTGCAATCTGGGACAGAAGGGCAGTCTTTTTCAGTTGGTTTTTCTTTTTCTTGCCTATTTTTTTCTGGTCGTTTTTTTCTTTTCCCTCTCATTCGCTCTTTTTAACTCGTTTGTCTCACTCTGCTATGTTTTCCTTTTTTACTGGTTCTCTTTGCATTTCCTCTCCTCTTGTACTAATAATGTACTAATTGTTTCAATTTTGTTTTCCGTTTGTACTGTCGCTCTTTGTGCTCCTGTTGTATTAATTTCTCTCTCGATAGTTTCTTTCTGTGGTTAAACCGTGCTGGGAAATATTGTAGTTCATTCTTATGTTTCTCATATAGCTGCCTGGTTTCGTGATGATTGGTTCCTGATTTATCGTTGCTTTTGTTGGCTGTGATGTTTCCTTCTGTTGATTCTCTTCAACAGACAGCTCACTTTAGACTGGTTCTCGTATTTTCTCTGTTGGGTTGCAGCGCCTGGAGTGATGACCTTTGAGTCCACATCTGTGCATCATCCGCTATAGATACATCCTCGGTACCAAAATTTTACTTAAAACCTTGTATACAGAAAGAACTCACTGAAATATTTTTCTTTCAAGCACAAACACTGGGCATGAGCCTGTAAAAATTCCCAAGCTCTGACTAAAACTCCACAAACCCTGACTCCAATACCATGTGTACAAAAGGACCCTACTATTTACTGTTATTTTTACCATCACGTTGAAATTGCTGTATTGTAAATATAAAAAGAAATAAACAAAGTCATACTAAATTGATTTGAATGTATCAAGATGGAGTGACCTAAATGGGTCTAACCTAAACTGGTCAGTCCTGGTGGCCAATCACATTTTTATCTGCAATTGTGGGATACTTCTCACAGCATCTACTAAACATCTTCTCATCATATCTAAGCCATTCATAACTCTCTTACCATAAAGGCCATAATGTCCTTTTCCTTGTCGGGGTATCTTATTTCTTGATCTTCGCTGACATGGAATTTTTCAAAGCATATTCTGCTTTTCTGATTTTCCGTGTATTTAGAGAACTTGAAGTAATTTCATTTTCTGCATTCTGCAAAACTCATCATGTTCCAAAATTTAATTTTAAGACTGAAATGTCTGAGAGCCATGGGTCTTTTTATATAAATCAACAAATTAAGATCTTTATGGTTCATAGTTCAGGTCATAGTTCAGCGAATTCGTCAGAAAGACAGAAAACACAATCCATTCATCGATAGAATCGGTGGCTAACATGTATTTAAAGTAAAGGGATTATAGTTGACTTACAGTGAGACACCAAGTCTTGGATGCTTTTTATAAGTGGCTTATCCCATAATTTATCTTAATTGTCATACAACCTCATAGGTTCCGATTAATAAGTTTAAAAAGTGTTTCATTACGCTAATATAAGCGTAAGTAAGGGTCAGCTCAAGTATTATTCATAGAAGGCAACTGAGCACTAATTATAATTAACGTCAGAAATCTGTTCCCAACTCATGAAGCACATGTATCGGCTTGTACAAAAAGTTTTCAGTTTTCAATAGAACTACGGCCAACATACAATCTTCAAATTGCTAAGGGGCCAACATGTATGTGTAGGTGTGTGTGTGTTGTGCAAGCATTCAGTTGTTTTGGGGTAAAATGTACTTAGATACATTTGAAAGAACATCAAAAATCCTTCTTAAATGTTCAAACATCTTTATAATTTTACATGCAAGCCACAAACAAGTTATCCTAGAAATTAAGTATTGTCGGAAAATTGCAAAACTGTGGTCATCATATCTATCATAATACAAGCTTATATATTTCAGTAAATCTGCAAGGTTGCAAAATGTCCCTAAACCCCAAAAGGATGTATGAACTATTATTTAAAGTGTGTGTGTGTGATTTGGGTTTTTAACGTAGCTTTAACAATTTTTCAGTCATATCCCTACGATGCCTGCAATGTGGCAGTTTATAATGATGTCTATCTAGCACTGGGGCATCATGCCGCAGATATGTAGCTTGATGTCCCACCCAGTCACATTATCCTGACACCAGGCCGACCATTCCTAACACTAACCTCTTCATGTTGAGCGCCAAGCGAGGCAGCTGTTAGTACCATTTTTGTAAGTCTTTGGTATGACTCGGCCGAGGATCTAACCTACGACCTCCCGCATCCGAGGCGGATGCTCTAACCCCTAGGCCACCGGAGCGGTATCATAAGTAAGATCGGCGCCGAAGTTGTGTGTTCCTATTATAACATAAGATTAGGCCGCATGGACTACTTGGTGCGTCCCTGAGTAATTCCAATTGCATCGACACGAAATAACATACTTATGCTTTTTGTCATAGGTAAATAAAAACTAAGCCAACCTTATTCTAAATATACATGATAAAAGCAGTGAATAGGAATAAGTATGCAGACTCGCATGCTGATATGATGACAAAGTGTAAGAAGCAAAACTGCCTTAACATTTTTAAAGTCGAGGAATTAATCGCGACTAGAATATGTTTTAAAGACCAAAGTTAATTAAGAATGTCAGTTATTCAAAGTGCCACAGGAATTGTTTATTCAACTTGATATTAACTTTATGTGACTTTACATGTTTTTGCTTGCTAATTGTTCTACGTTCCTAATGTGTTTTAAAGTTGATTTGTAATCATGTGATGTTATACGTTATTTAGCACAGCACATGACACATCTTACTGGAGTTAAATCTATAATAGCACAATAACAGAAACTTCAGTCGATCTTACATGTGTACAGGATCATATTGATATAAAGAGTTATGTAGCCTAGAATTGAAACGGACAGGTGTTGTGCCTTGCGTTTTACAGTCAAAATAATCACTGGTTTTCAATATTTAAACAAAAATAAACAAATGCAACATGGCACCAATTTGACCAGAAGTAAATATCAAAGTAAATTCTTGATTTGGACCATTGGGCCGGTCAGTTTTAATCCAAACTTTAATTCAGCAATCAGTTTAAGCTACTCTATGGTAAACCTTGTGTCCAGACGTCACTTATGTTGGTGAAATCCAAACCCACACTCACTAAAGCTGGGTCATATAACCTTGCATATACAATAACAACTTAAAGATTTAACTCAGTGGACCTGTGCCTACTAAGAAGAAAACTAGCTTCCTTATCTTTTCTGTGCCACGGAAATTTTCAGAGAATGTGATGTCGTACGGAGAGAAAAACAGAGAGTAAGAATATACACAAAAGGAACAAACTATGGCCTATGGTAGGTCTGAGATCGTTCATCCTCCTGATATAAATAAATCTAGATTCCGTCTGTCATAGCGTCAGTTGTTTCAAGGTTTCTCACATTTGTTTGCATTCATCCATATCTGATTGCACATCAGCGTCATTTGTCCGGTACAGAATGGACTTTATGCCAGGATATTAGCCGTCGGTATTCGTCAAATTCTGGTCAGCGTTTGTTTGTTAGATTAAGCTATTTGAATGTCTGTAAGCATTTAGTAATTTTGGGTTCATTTGACATTAGATCACCATCATACGTAAATAAGTATAAATGAGTGTTTCGCCATATTCGGTTGAATTCTGTTGCGTGGTTATGAGAAAACCACGTTTGAAGAATAATATATTTTTAGCAATAGTTCTCAATTTGCATAGAGGATCGGCATAATTTGTAAATATTTAAGTTCTTTACACCAGGATATCTGGGGGTTTTTAATTCAGTTTTTTTTATTCAACTGTTAGAAAAGGTGTAGTTTATAGTTTATCTTAGTTTTGGTTGTAATTTTTTTTATGACGGATTGGTTTCACTTGTGAAGAGTTTGAAAGAATTAAATGCCTTTTAACACCTTGCTACTTTCAATCAAACTTCGTCAACATAGTTTCTTGCTTTATGAGAAGAATTCGTTCATAGTCTTTTTTTCTGCTATCTTTTTATTTGCTTACACATCGAATAGTCAGCCTCCTAAAACACTTCACAGTCAACAACGATCACTAGGGTCCTCTCACAACTGGAGAAGCTTGGATTTTCTTTTAGAAACTATCGTTACAGATTGTTCTGCTTTCTGCCATGTAAATTACTTCTATATGTAAATGATTTCAGTAGCAATACTGAGCATAAACGGTATTTATTGTAATTGATGATGACATCATTTTGCACCCAGAATAATACATTTTTTCAGTGGTGTCGAGTTGTATAATGAAGAAAAGTGCAACGTACACTCTTCAGCTAACCAAGCCTGCGTCTGTACAATGGAACACAATCCTGTGTGCGGCATCGACGGTCACACCTATGGAAACGAATGCTATCTCAAATGCAAGTAATCTAATCGAAATTTTGTTTTTGATATGTTTAATATCACACATCTAGAACTCATGTAGACAATACAAGCCGAATTCAAGATATACCGTCATTTTCATAAATAGATGTAGCTGATAAACAATTGTCAAATTCATTTCGTATGCAAAATGGCAAATGCCTCACCTGACTTGAAACAAAAAGAGCATAAAACATAAGATTTGGGAAACATATCACGTGGGAATGTCACACCACTGAAAGTTTGTAAATTCGATGACAAAAGCCAATACAAATATTCATCCCTTTCATTTTTTAGTCCACGTGAATATTTCATGCAAGGTCGTTCGAACATAACCTCTTGCATGAAGCCAACATAAAAGAAAGAAATAATGTGAAGCAAGTAGGCAAAATCAAATAATCAATTAGGCTTTTTATGTGTCATATCAACCATTTTTAAGATCCAGTTATTGTTCGAATCCACGTCCAAAGGACTGCTCAACATTGCAAACAATTGATGATAAACTGATCGCCTATAGCAAGCTTTGAAAGACATCGATAACGTAGTGTGGCAACAAACATTTTGATAAGACTTTCGGCCAATACTACATCCGCCATCACACCACCAGAAGAAGAAAACCTTTTTCCTCTCTTGCTCATGAGTTCGTCACAACGTTGTGTTGTACTGCTGAGAAAACAAACTCGTTAACATGTTCCTATATAAATGTAATAACCAATAATTATTGTATATATTATATTTTTCGCAATTAATAAAATGCTGCAGGTGGTACTGTGGGGCACTGATCCAAACTGCAATATGTCACACGTCATAACATCATATCATGTTTGCGGTGATAAGTGAATGTAAATTATAAGCTAGAAACGCATATACCTGGCTTAATATGATCGGGTTATTACATTTGTGTTATTTTCCAGTTTCCAGACGTGTTACAATGGCTTACAGAGGTGAGTGCAATGCTACGGGGAACAGTAATGGTTGGGATTGTCCATGTCCTTATATATACAGGCCTGTGTGCGGAAATGATGGAAAGACGTATGCCAATAAATGAATAATTGATAACAAGTAAGTCCTCAAAAATATAACTTAATTTATTGTAGGGATCACATCAAAATTTTTTTTACATTTACCTGTTCATTATGTCGTTTGGTGATACATATTTCGTGTTAACTTCACAAGTTTTAACAGCTTGCACATCATACTTCCTATTACCAATAGCATTTACGCAATGATTTAAACTGACTTTTAGAACCGAACGCTCTGAATGAAATAAATATTGCAAGTGAACATGTACAAAATACAACTTGCTATCGTAACTGCCAAGCCTGCATTTGAACTGTTTGAACCTAGAGAGAGCACATAATCTCTTTCAGTTGAAGGCTAATAATACGATCCATAATAAGAAAAAATACTAAAGATGTTAGTGTTTCATATATGGTTGTCGTCGTTCTGTCTATTATATTTTCACTGCATGGAAATATCCAGAACAATAATTTGGTTGATTCATTGATTTCAATCTCATTGATTAAAATATTTTTTTCTCGAAAGGTTAATCAGATTATATGTTATGATGGAATAAGATAAAATACCTTGTCAAGCTAGCTAAGTTAGAATTAGGTTTCAGACGGAGGCATTTTAAAACTCGATTTATTTGAATATTAAATAACTCACTGGATATTACTGTAAATAACATATACAGTATGTCGAGTCAATCTTACACGTAAATAGGAAACTTTAATATAAAGAAACATACACATTAGAATAGAAAGAGACATGAGTTGTGTTTTGATTATTACAGGTCCAATAATCAATTACTTCCGGTTTAACCTTCCATAAAATAAATTAATCCATCCTGGTACCAATTCGACCAACATAAATCTTAAAGACTGTTCTAGACTTAAACCTTGGGATCGGCCAATTTTAAGTCAGATGTAAATATTAGACAATCAGAGCATGCAATTCTAGAGTAAAATGAATGTGCAGACTTTAGTTATGCTACTGAAATAAAATCTTGCGCTATTACAAGTTGGATGACATAGTCTTGTGTCTACACTAATATTAACATAAACACCTTGCGGATATAACTCATTTGACTTGTACATGCATATTGCGAAGAAAAGAAAACACCCTTTTATGTTGTACGTACGACTGATTTCTTCTGAGAATATACTGTCATACTGAAACAAACGAAACAGCATGAATAAAACCACAAGGAACAAATTGCAACTCCGGGTGGGTCTGAGTTTGCTTAGCTTCTTGGCATCAATAATTCTTAATAACATATTTTATGAAAGCAATTGTTTCAAGATTACTATGATTCGTTTGTCTCCATGAGTATCTTATGGAACATTTTAATTATATCTCCAATACTGAAGAAACGTCACATCATGATGCATGCTGTCGGAGTTCATCAAATTTTATTCAGTATGTCTTTTTGATCAAGTTCTTTGAATGTCTGTATGCCTTTAGTAATGTCGGCCACGTTAAACAGTGGATCGACATCATCGTTTGTAGAAATTTAAGCTCTTCACACCCGAATACTTTTCGGTACATTTTATTTCCATTTTGGTTCAGCTGTTATGAAAAGGTCATGGTTATAGTTTGTATGACTTCGTTTTGGTGGCCATATGTCATGGTTATAGTTTGTCTGAATTCGTTTTGGTGGCCATATGTCACAGTTCATCAGTATCAAGTATACGAATTTTAAATTAAGTTTTATGCCTTGATGTTTACAATCAAATTTCGCCAAATTCAGTTTTGCGCTTTGAGAGAGTTAGTCCATTAATGTCTTTTTTCTTCTTTTTAATAGCCACAAGTATCGAAGGAACAGTCTGAGTCGAACATCCCTTCACATACAACCGTCGAATCTCATGTTTTTCTTTCAACACATATTGCTATAGATTGTTCTGCTTTCTGCCATTCAAATTACTTCAACGCGGAAGTATTTTCAGACGCATTGCTGGGTGGAAACAGGCTTTACTGCAACAGGTTATCACATCATTTTTCAGCCAGAATAATTTGGTTGTTTTCAGTGGTGTTGTGTTGAAACACGAAGGAATGTGCAATACGAAACTCCTACTTGATAACTATTGCAGCTGTTCTAGGTAATACAATCCCATATGTGTCACTGATGGTCGATCCAGTATTGGTGTATTTCTCCAACGTCTCGAGAATCTTTTCATTGCCTTTTCATTGATGGCGTTGGTGTCTTTGCTGTTCAGATTGTACGAATACCTCTGTAAATCCAAGGTGTTGTGGTTTTAAATCAATCAATGTCACGACTAAAAGGCATAACCAGATGTGTATTCTGGACAAGATCTGCCGTAACATCAGCGTGACCAAACTTATGTAACACCGTTACGATTCCAGGAATTATATTTGTTAACAGTCGTCTAGCGTCTTTACCTGGTTCGTAGGTGGATAGGATAAATACCACAAGATTTTCTAACTCGCCACTATGCTTGTGAAATTTGAATTCAGGTACTTGTGATTGATGTGCTTGGTTACAAGCATAATCAGCCGCTTCAGTAGCAATAGTAGATGTAAGACGACGATTTTATTTAAACGCGTCTAATACCACGAGGATGTAAGCTTTTCTTGCACCTGTTGGTATTCGGATAATATGGTCACGTGCAAATTGTTGGGGGCGAGGGCATTTCGCAGAGTTTTTTCAGAGAGTAGGGAATGATGAAGGCGACTCTTGTCTGGGGAGACGTTTCGTCAAGCGCAAACTTGCTATGGTCCTGCCTATAAACACACATAGAATACCAAATGGCATCATTTGTCAAAGACGGAGGATAAACTAGCGCAGAAAGGAGCCCGCTGTATAATATAAAATGCAACGCCAGTGAGAGAAAAGCTTACTACGGATGTTCAAGCCTGAGTAATCCTACGTCATTGTTATTTGTCCATTGCATAATTCCACTAACTCCTGCGTTTGTTTTTCCTCGCTCAGTGAAATTGAAGCGATATGGTATGCAAAGTGTAATGACGAAATTTTTGCACAAGTGCAATAATGAATACTGCAGAACAGTCAGTAGTCAGTTAACAGGCAATGTTGACATGAATCAAAATATAAAACCCCGACCCGATTGTTATTTGTTTCATGGAATGATGTTCCAAATATTCACGGACTGTCATACACTTTTGCACTGAGTCAGAATGAAATCAAAACATACCCACCCCGCAACTATTCTCATTAAGCTTTTGCGGACCAAGAAAGTATGCCTCTATTATCCAAATTTTAAGTTCAGCCAAACCACAGAGAGAGAGAGAGAGAGAGAGAGAGAGAGAGAGTTGCGCAGCCTACGTGGAATCGTGCCTCGTTTATGAAATTGATCAGTTCATTCGAAAGAATCTCTTTCCCTTGATTTCATGTCTTAAAAATAATTTGTTACACTGAAATCTGTAGTAATATTGAAATATGATTGCCACAGTACTCATTAGCTTCTAGAATATAAAGAAAGCTTCCTCAAACAAATAAATTTGTCCGTCAAATAAAAAGATATCATAACATTAAGACTTTCATGGTTGGCCTAGGGACGTCACAACGCATCGCAGTGCATGGCCAAATATGTAGAAAATATGAAGGATGATGATGAGCTAGGTTCAATGGTTTGAAAAAGTAGAAAATTTTCATGTTTATTATCATGTTGTCAAACAGGAATATCTTAACATGATTTTAATCCATAGAAGAATCAGTAAATTGCACTTGATTTGATAAATGCAAACGATAATGACTCCATTCTAAATCATAGGGGTTCCTATCGTTCCTTGCAATTTACCTACAAATCATATATGTCCTATATAGTCCTATGGTATTGTCTACAAATCGTGTATGTAATACATAAACCTGTGGGAAAAAGACAATTTGTAAATTAACTGAAAGTAACAATATGAGCCCCTGTGGCCCACACCGAATCAATTTAATTCTGGCACCCTATCTCAGATCTGAATGAGTCACGTGGCTATATTTCGTAAAGGGTAAATAAGCTTCTTTTAATACAAATGTGTTCAGAACCTGTTCTCAAAAATTAAAACAAAAAAAATAATCATTTAGAAAATCACTTTTGGGATGAGTACACCCCCATAGTGGGGGAACATGGGTCATGTATTACAAAACAATCGACTAAACAAAAGACCTAATTGGTCCTGATATCTTTCATCTCACCTGTCATAAGCTCATAACCTGTCAACTTGTACGGGTTACCCGTAATTTGTACGTTTTTATTTTATTTTCGTCAGTGTACGGCCGTACAACCGTTTTTTCTTATTAAAAACAATACGTTTTGTTTTAAAAAAATATTTTAAAAAAGCGAGCACGCTCCAGAATCTTTTTTAGCTATGCACAAGCAAGGTGAGGATAACTCTAGTATGCTTTGGACAATTAGTATTAGGCCTGGAGATCAAAACGGATCTTTTTTTTTCTCCACCATACCCTGTGTGAAAGTGATAACGTCTTGCACAAAATTATTGGTTTTTATGTCAAGTAAAACCCCAAATCTTGTGTATCTGTCATTATTTTAATTTTAGCGAGCTTTTTTATGGTGAGTAAAAGCACGATGAAATATTTAAATTGCATTTTATCCCTTTATTCTGCCTGATACGCTCTCTACACATACATTTTTAGAAAGAGCAGCGATTTTAACATTTTTTAAGATATTTTGAAAATTTTAGCTCATGCGCGTTGCCTGAAATTAAGTTTTGAATTAAGTGGGTCAGATTTGTAATCCAAACGGAAGATACATTGACAGCATGACGGAAGTACAGATACTTAGTGACGTCATTCCCATGGCTCGAAAATATGTTACACTGCAAATTTATATCAACTTTTGATCAAAATCGGCACACCATATAGCAAATTCATAACTTTTCAAACACAAGATATGCAATTTTAATAAAACTGATCACCAGCTTATGAGGTATAAACTTTTGGACTGATACTTTGGCGATTTTGTAAATTTATTTTTAGATTTCACTTTTTGGACAGTTCCTTTCGTAATATCTTAACACATTAACCCCTAGCGACGACTTCACGAGGCAGGAGGTAGTAGCCTATTGCCGAGCTCTGTAACGTCATAGTCATGCATGATACACTAAAGTGGGTGGTATTATAGAAAGGTAGACAGATGTAGCTCTACAATGATACCAAATAATCTTGAATATCTAGTTGCACTATAAAATACAGATTAAAAAACCTCAATTTTTGGACCCGACTTTTTTTTACCCAAAATTCGCCCGTGGTCGGAATCCGATTTTGTGTCCGGATTTTAGACTTTTTGGTCTCGGATCTAAGGTCTCACTGGACAGTTTATCTGCTGAATTTTCATCCGACAATGACCAATTAAAGAAAAATGAGAATAATTTTACATTGAAGATACAAATAAAAACAAACTAATGATTTTTGTAGAAAGCATACATGTGAGATTTTGACTGCAGTAATCAGGTTAATTCCTGATGCAACTGGTGGTTTTTATACTGAACCAACACTGCCACCAACCCCTAAATTTTACACTCATTTTTGACAAGAAATAGCTATTTTGAATATTTTTCTGTGACAAGGCAGCTAAAAGAATCAGTATGTGCCTTATGCATGATTAAAGTTCACTAATACTATAACAAATTAGCATACTTTTCATCACCCCTCAACCATCTAGATTTTTAGATATTCACCTCTGTAGCAGATACACATAAATACGTAAGCCAAGTCGGCAGCTCATTTGCAGCCCAAGTTACGCATTTGATATCCAGTGCTCATCTAGCTGGGACAGGCAGTCACCACCAAGCCAACCTTTTTCCAAGCCTAACTCAAAGTAAATCTAAACCACATTATAGATTTAACTTATGTGTGAATTTATAAATGCTAGGCTTGTGATAATTAGGTTCATGCCTTCTACCTTAAAAATGGGGGGTGGGGGGTCAAACTACGAAACTATCCAGTGAGACCTAAGGCAAACCGGTATGAACTGCAAACAGACAGATGAGCCTTTGCAAAAAGTAGGATAAGATGGGCATTTGGAATAAAGAGTGGTCTCCATACAAAAATAATGGCTCCGTTTAGCACAAAAAAAACCTCCAACTTTTACCCTTCTACTCATGCGCGAGTCAAATAGCCAATGAAAAGCGATGTTTCTAACACAACTAGGCAGTATGTTATTGAAAGATGACCGGGGATTTGGTGTTTTCGAGTCTATTCAGAAATAGCTTTCAAAATGTGTTTCCTACTTGATTTTCAGCGAAAATTACAAAAAGCTCCAGGGGTTAATGTGTTAAGGGTTTATGGGTGAACATATAAAAATGTAATAATTAGACCATGATAAATCCAAAGAAGTTAATATTACACCTTGAAAATGTGTTTTTCAAAATACCTTGCACATAAGCTTTTTTAAATACTAATAGCGACACTTTCGATTTTGAGTTGCTCCACACATGGATCACGAAGCGCTTAAAGATGAGTCTGAGGGTTATTGCATGCTGCCTGAGGAGTATGTGCCTGCTTTAACAGACGATAACCATAAAAGGAGCTTTAGTAGCTGCTGGTTGGATATTATCAGCCAGAAAATTAGTACTGGTGGCATCCTCTTCTCAAATCTAAAAGTAGTTATTCAGCGACTACTCACCCTCAAAACTGGCTGATTCGGCCCAGGCGTATTCGGTCCAAATTACGGAAAGATTCGGACAAGATTTCTGGCTGATTCAGACCAGATGTTTGGTTGATTCGGACCATGTGAAATATCAATAAGTTTCGTCTGATATTTAAATGTGACGCCTACATTTGTTTAAGACACGTTATTTCTAATTATTTCCCAGGTACGTTGAGCAGTTCAAATATGCATTTAAGGAATCGATCATTAAATTGTATGCCGATTGTTGGGGACAAAAATCGCAAAAACATGGTCCATGCAGCAATATCTATTCATATATATTAATCTGAGTTTACTTTTATTTTTTGTCCACATATACAGATCTAGGTAGGTTTACGCCTTTGTCAGATTTATGTAGAATTTATTTATACTGTCTATTTTACTATATACTAATAGTACTACATTAAACTTATATCCTGAAGGAGAAAGTGAAGTGCTGTACAATTTTTGATTTAGTTCGATAAAATATCACACGTCAATATCATACGTTTATGTTCTTCTAATTGTGTGGATCTCGTAAGACTAATTATGTTTTAATAATATTTGTTTTAAGCAACGTCTGTTAATGTTTTTCATAATCTATTTTTAATGCTCTGCAAATTACTAACACAGAGCAAAATTAATGCAGATGATTTGTTTTCGTCTACGTATACTGGTATGAGCCTTAGTATGTTAATGCCTTTGTAAAAAGCAGATTTATGTGGAATATTTCTTTATCCTAAATAAATCATATTTACTAAAACAACGAACGCCGTAAGTGACTTTCATTAGCTGCATTTATTATGAATCATTTAACTGTATGAACATTACTGTTGAAAAAGAGCACCGCTCCGGTGGCATAGTGGTTAGAGCGTCCGCCTCGGATGCGGGAGGTCATACCAAAGACTTACAAAAATGGTACAAACAGCTGTCTCGCTTGGCGCTCAGCATTAAGAGGTTAGTGTTAGGACTGGTCGGCCTGCTGTCAGGATAATGTGACTGGGTGGGACATCATGCTATATGTCTGCGGCATGATGCCCCAGTGCTAGACATCACTATAAACTGCTACACTGCAGACATCGTAGGGATATGACTGAAAAATTGTTAAAGCTACGTTAAAAATACTAATCACACACACCGTTGAAAGTTTATGATGTACAATCGCAAAGATAAGAAGAATCGTGTTATTATTTAAATTAATTTTATTTACATATTATAACCATGGAGAACTAACATGGTCCATAAATGATGGTACATTGTTTCAGTAGCTGACTGGTGGAGATCCGTTTCTCTGCATAGGACTTCCATAGTGCCATCAACTGTCCCTGGCATTTGATATTGATAGTCTACTTACGTTGGTATATCCTTAGTTTACCCTCGGATACCATCTTAACTTGCGTATGAAGAAGGGTGGCTTCCATGTACAAAAGCAGTATCAGCAAGTAGAAAGGTAAGTTGCCTTTCTTGGCACGCCTGTTAATACGGTGGTGACACCCCTCACCATCATTGTTGGTTCTGATACTTCGACCGTAAACACTCAAAGATGTCACGTTCCATATGCTGCTGGTGATGCACTGATCATGCACGTTGTGCATGTACTTCACGAGGTCCTCTGACGCAGTTGACCTATCGCCAGTTGTCAATCATTCTGCTCGATTGACCAATCAGCGAGAGCTATACATACTTCCAGGCACTGTTTACGTCCTCCATTTCCTCCGACAAGCTGCTTCTGTCGATATCGACTCGGCTATTGTATATCAATAATTTTTTTCAGTTCTTCAGTTTAATGCTTCCAGATCATAACTATGTCGTCTAAAAATCTGAACCAAAGAGATGGATTAAACTTTTCTTTTTGAAGAAAATCCTTTTCTAATTCACACATGAAAGGGAAGATTATATAGGAGCCATAGTAATACCCATTATCTGTATGTAATTCGTATTATTAAATTGAAAATAATTATTTTCCAAGATAAATTTTTATTATTTTACAAATATCTTCGCTAGATAGTGTGCTATTATTAGAATTGTTATCAAGAAAATATTTGCACGCTTCAATACCATCTGCATGCTGAATGTTGGTATATAGTGATATTACATCTAATGATACCAGGATTGAAATTATCAGATAGCTGTGGAATAGACCTCAACTTTTTAATGAAAGTAGTTGTATCTTTAATGTATGAAGGAAGTGATTTCATTAAAGGTTGTAAAACACTATCAATAAATTTGAATAGGTTTTCAGTATACGAATTACAACCTGATATAATGGGTCGTCCTAGAAAATTTAAAGGTAAATTATGGTCAGGATTTTTATGAGTTTAGGGTAATATGTAGAATTGAGGTGTACGTATGTTAAGAGGGATAGTATCAAATTCCTCATATACGGAATTGTTATTTTTGAGGTGTACGTATGTTAAGAGGGAAAGTATAAAATTTCTCACATACGGAATTATTATTTTTATCAATCTCATTAATGCATGTTGAAATTTTTTATTTAATTTCTAATTGACGTTCAGCTTCTTTAACATAATAATCTTGATTCACAATAATAATAGTGTTTGACTTATCATCCTTTTTAATCACTATACTTTCGTCATTCATTAGATTATATACAGACTTAATTTCGTCTTTATAAATATTACTATGATATTGCTTTAATTTAGTTAATGTCTCTATTGTGATCGCGTATATATCAATATATATATATATATATATATATATATATATATATATATATATATATATATATATATATATATATATATATATGAATCATGTAAAAGATGACTTAATTCTGTTAAAGAAAGGTTATTTGGGTGATAAGTTTTGGGATGACTTCTCCAGCCAATCGGTACTTGGGGGCGAGTTCTCCATGGGGCGAGTTATCCGCATACCGACGTAACTCAGAGAAGTGCAAGCGATGGATAAATGCTCTCGCTTTCTGTCTCTGTCTCAAAGTTGTTTCATACGGCAAATATTGCTCACCAATATCGTCTGGTATATCTTTTAATGTTATCACGCCCGCCATTTTCACAGAATGTTTGTCGGAGGTTAAGAGGTTGTCAAGTCACGTGTTCGGTAGGCGGAGCGATCTACCTTCTGGCGTAAGGTCAGTTCCCTTCTACGTAGCTGGTCAAAAGCGGGAGCAATATCCTTCGCCGGAAGGAATGTTAATGCAAATAGTTTCCTGAGAAACTTGCTAACATCGTCCCTGCTGTTGTACGCCACCTGAAAGATATTAACATTAATTATATTATCTGTTTGGTTTTTTTAAAACAGAAAATAAAATAATATCTAGTCATAGCTGAACTTTATTGGCAATGTTAATTATTCCGAAATAATTTATTCATGAAATAGGGTATAACGCACCTAATATAATATAATATAATATAAGATAAGATAAGATAAGACAAAACAAGACAAAACAAGACAAGATAAGATTTATTTAACGTCGGCATGATTTATAAAACAAATTTAACACAAGCTATAATGTGCTTTATATCGACATTACGTAAAATAATGATGCGTTACAAGTAAACATGATTAGTAAGACATTACAAGACAGTACATAAATACAAACTGGACAAAACAGACACATGCATAACATAAGCATGAGCAAGCATAGCATTTTTAAAGTCATTGAGTAAAAGTGAATTTAGAATGTGGATAAATTGAAACATTTAATACAAGTTATTATTTTTAACAAGTCAGACTTAATGGTAAAGATGAATGCACAAGAACCAAATTTAGTTTCATTTTCCTTGTGAAATGTTGATTAATATT
Organism: Sinohyriopsis cumingii; assembly: GCA_028554795.2. Lineage (NCBI taxonomy): Eukaryota > Metazoa > Mollusca > Bivalvia > Unionida > Unionidae > Sinohyriopsis > Sinohyriopsis cumingii. The sequence continues at coordinate 581,473 of JAPYKE020000081.1, forward strand.
ACATAATATAAAATACCGATTAATACCTGAAGTCCTTTTCTTGAACATTTCTCCACAGTGCTTTGAGTGAAGTGGAAAGTGCAGCCGTGAATGACCGGGTCATGAAATACGCTTTGTAGTCTTTTCCAGATCCCTGCCTCGAAGTCAGCAACAAAGGAGGTCACAACAGGTTCCGCTGGTAGATGTTGTAGAACAGCCTTGAATACCTATTTTTATGTATATTTGATTTAATTTATATTTGACTTAATTTATTTGTTTGTAAGTTTTAAAAAAAATTATTTATAATTTCATTACATATCAGAGTAATGTAATTTTGTTTACTAGGAATTTGATATTTTCTAGAAATTAGTTTGACCTGATTGTTAGTTGTTAACACCGAACTTTTTATCTTATGCTGACCTAGTTCCTGGCCTTGATTGAGAATCATGTGAACAAATTATTTTTTTAAATTTATTTTTAATGTGTGAATGATAATAGGGAAATCGAATCTGTACTGGACTACGTGCCATTAGACGTGTAAGATACCTTCTAAACCAATCTGGAATGTGATCACGTGACCCTCATCCGGGAATCTGTTTTGAGTCACAAGTTACTGTATAACCTTCATTTATGGAGAAATTAGGCAGTTGGGCTTTTTACACTAGAAAGTATGTGTTTTTGACCAGTTTGAGTTATATTTTAATTTTTATTTAAATTATTTGGATTCTTCAAGATAATTCTTTTTCCAGGAAATATTTGAGGGTTCATACAGAATTCTTGGACAAAGACTTTTCTATTTGGAAATTCAAACACCGTAATATTGTTTGTGAATCGGCAAAGAACTGTAAACACATTCGTCATATAAAAGGCTGCAGTATACGTCATCGCCTTCCATTTTGGATATTTCGTTGGAATTCGAACTTGAATTCATTAGAACATTTCATTACTAGGACTTCTAAAATTTAATTCGTGTATTATTCTTGGATTAATTTTTGGATTTGATTCTTAAAACCGTAAGTTCTTATTTTTTCATTTTTATATTGTTTTTCTAGGGAAATAAATTATTTGTTAAGTTTTTCAAAGCTTGTTGTTTTCACTCTTTCTTTCGTTACTGTTTGTGAGAGCCTTTACAAGTAACATAAGACTATGCATATTGAGGTAATCATGTCATTATTCACAGCCTTAATCTGATTAATCGTTTCACATATGAATTTACTTAATTTAATTATTTTATGTTTCATTTGTTGTATATAATTTGTTTATTGCACTGATACCGAAATCACACTGAAATTAAAATATTTAGTTTCTTACAGCACAGACACTTATTATCTATATTGAACTTTACTTTATGAAAGATCAAAGTGGCTCATTCATAATTCAAAACAAACATACCTTTTTGTAATTTCTTTTGCTTTTGCCAGACATCAAGATGAAACAGTGGTAACTGCTTCATGTCGTCGTTAGACTTAATGAAGGCGTGGATTGCTGATAAAATGGATCCTTGACAATCTTGAAGGTTCCATCAATGAACCACGTATTTGCCTTGGACAGCAATTCCAACTATTTCTCAGTGGCGAAGATCAGGTGTCGTCTGTTGCTCACTCTAACATCGACCCTAAAGAATATTTCGGGAATCTGTGACGCAATGAATCTTCATCCAGCTGAAAAATAAAATGCTAAATGTACATATTGAGTGATCATATATTTATTTATATATGTATTTGTTCATATTACAAAATAATAATAACTGAAACGCTTGTTACCTCAAAAGATAGGTCATGAGGATCACTTGGTCGCATTGTCTGTCGTGCTCTGTTACATATCCTGACCATTGTGGAGTATATTGGTCACGAGTGTTCTGGTTGCAAAGGGTCAGCATACTCCTGTAGAATGTCATCTACTATTGCTGGCGCCGACCCGAACATGTCACCAAATGCTAAAGTCTTCAGCTACGATAAATAATTAAGTTACAGAAATTAGTATTTTTGTATATAGAAAAGGATGCATCAAGTTGTTATCATCGTTTAAAGTACCATATATTTATAATTAATTTTAAATAACACAATTATAGTTATCGGTGAAGCACTAAATTATAATTTTACTATTATTATGTATAATAAATGTGCCAAACATACCTTCGACTTCACTTTGACCGCTACGAGAGATCCATGCATCGACTGATGCGTATGAGAATGGTGGCTGCATGTAAAAATTTCTCCTCTTTGTTACACAACCACAGGACACGTATTGGCTTTTCCGCGGACGGCGCATTGCCACTCCGTCACCCCACTCTTTAATTCCCTCTTAAATGTGAAGCTGTACCCATCGCTGGACATTAGCTTCCTCTTTTTTTTCTTTCCGTACCCTGGTCAACAACCTCAAATGTGACCCGTACTTCTAGTTCACTGGCCGTATCCGTAATGGAATCTTCCACAAGTGACCTTCAATAAAAAAAAAACGTCGTTTTATTAAATCCACATGAAAAACTTACAGTGATAAATAGTCTACTGAATAAAAGCATTCACACTTTTAATACAGCTTGTTTTATGTATAATTCCGTATAGAAAGTAATTTAAAACAGTTTGAATGAATAAGTACGAACGGGTGAAGTACTGTACGTATACGAATACAATTCTTAATATGTAGTTACTTACACTTCATCTTCTTTCACAAGTTCCCTGTGGGTACGTGTGATGTTGAATGCAATGTAACTATCAACTGTTATCGGCTCACGTGTGGGATATTAATAGTCAGAGTTGACTATATAACTTACCTTTTGATGACGCTACATTTTCCATTAAAAAGAGACCATTCAAAATATACAAAAAATATAAAACTACTTACTATTATATTAGGAAGATATTCTTATATACATGTGACTGATGAGTTCTCTTCTGGGACACTGGTATCGTTTTCATGAGAGACAATACGAAAAGACGTTATCTTCAGGAACGCTGTTGTTCGTCTGAATCATCACGGTAGACTGCTCTGTCACATAATTACAGCTGTCGTCCGTCTGCTGTGATGCTGCTAGAGTGTTGACTGGCGTATCTGTCATCGAGCGACAATCCTTGCACAGAAAGTGAAATTCTCGGTTGTTTCTCCACCAGCGTCGATATTGCTCTCTGCTTGCTCCTGAAAGGCATACATTATTTAACGTGATTATTTAAGGCTTATAATCGTTCACAAAATTAATGAAACTTGTTGTTAATTCTTTTTTAAATTATACATATTATACTGCACGTTCTCGCCATGAAGCAGAAAGAATTAATTATTTCACATTTATACTAAATAATAGCAAATAATGTATTGCCTTTAGAGCAAACATAATTTAATGAGAGAAATAAAAAAATGAACAAAAATATACTTTAAAATTCTCACCTGAATTACATGATCTCTATTGCCACAAGGAACAAGAATCACAGCTCATATCCCATTTCATGCAGACTTCGGTGAACTTCGTAATTTGCTCGGAATTTTGATCACGTGGCGGGTGGTCAGCTGACCGTAATAGTCACTCGATAGGTGGTGGGCAAAATATGGCGGACTCTTCGGCATCAGCATCACTTCTACTTCAACATCGTTTATCGAGTTGAAAAATGCATATTCAGCAGATATTCACGAAATTTAATATTGGAACCATCCTGTCTTATTTTCTGGAAACCAGGGCGGATTTCAAACCCATACGAGAGAGTAGCTTTGAGCTGTTTACATCTGGACATGTACATTAAGTAAGGAAACGGTGTCGAAGTAAACATATTTAATCCTGACAATCAAAGAGCAAGTTGTTCGAACTATTTATGTGCATCCGAAACGTCACTATAATAAAATGCGTTTCATATGAGTTTATCCGATTTGTTTTTGAAAGTCTGTGGATAACTTACATATAAATTTTAATCATTTAATTATTTTTATTTCTGAAATATTTCTAAACAACAATGGACGCCATTTTGTTATGTACATGTGCCCACCAGCGTTTGATTGGCTGGAGTATAAAGTAACTCGGGAGGTTATTCGGATAATTACGGAGCAACTCGGTTAAATTCGGTATGAAATGGGCTATTGCTTGGTGAAAGGCATGAACTCGGTTCGCACAGGATACGCAATTAGCAGTCATTTTAAGAATGACGAAGAAAGTGTCCCTCCCCCTATATTTATAAGAATGACTGTTTGATAAATGCCGCTGTAAGTGCCACACCTGATTATCACCGTCTGTTTCGTACGTTAACAAGAACGCGCTTAATTGGTTTAATCGTACACAATATTGATCACGTGGTAATGTCTGTGGAAAAACTAAGTAGCGTGACCATATTGTAACCAGCGATTGTACAAACACTGGGATCAAATCGTCGGCGCTTTTTCACAAAACATATGGTTAAAAAATTAAGTGTCATTACGCCTCTTTCTTGCTTACCAATTGTAAGTAACAATCACAGTTTATTGATGGCTGTACAAATACAGTTGATCGATATAAGCTGCGGACAGTATAGGGCTTCATTTCAGAATAAAATGGGAACGTCAATTACCAGCTCATTGGCAGCTATAACAGCTGTGAAATACGACTTATAAAAATGACTGCATTTTATTAGTTTGCCATAATGCACTTAACTGCGAGATATCAGTTTTTGTTGGTGACATCGTAAAATAAAAATGTGCACGATTCAATTATCCTGAAAACTCGTTAATCCGGCCATATTAACTGGGAACAAAGGTGTCTGGATTAACGAGGCTCCTCTGTACACACACACACACACATGGGACGTCCATTAATTATGTCAACAATTTTTAGGCAATTTTTTACCCCCCCTCCCCCCCTTGTCAACAACTGTCAAACTTTTAGTGACCCCCCCCCCCCAATAAAATCCCCCCCCCCAAACTAACAATATTTTATACGGCTGGCTTTTATGCTAAAACTAGAATTATGGAAATTAAAAGGTCTGCAAATAAATTTTAATACATTTTTTTACTTGTTTAACATATTTCAAGTTGACTATAACACTTTGAATTCATGAAAAAATCGAGAGTTTATATTCTAGCTTCTATCATCTTCCCATGGAGAAGCCAGATGTTCCTCAATTGTTATAATGGGCATAGTGGCTGATTCATTAATTTCTTGTGGAACCGATACACCCGACAAGTCAACATCATCTCCATCTAACCATTCTGCGCTTAACATCTCTCCATGAGCAATAATTGCCATCAGCTCTCTCTGTCTTTGGCAGCCACTCGTATTGGCCGAATTCTTTGTGGTTGAGGAGCATGTGATAATTGCCTAGGCCCAAGATCGCGTTGTCGGTGCTGTTGAACATGCTTCTTCAACATGACTTGTGAAGCAACATAGAGGTGACAGATTTTGCAGATCCGTTCAAGCAACGACAACTGAATGGAAGGACAATATAGATGATATGGAAGAATTTTGAATGCCTTTGCTGATCGAGGTAGCATGTTATCAACTTTCAAAGACTGATTGAAGAAAAGAGATGGAAATCTGTGCAAGTCGCTCTCAGATGCATCTGGTGCTTTAAGGCCTGTCTACAGTCTACAATCTACATTGAATAAAAACAAAATATGATGATGCAAGACTATGACTTCCTTGGCAAGAGCTCAACCGGTTTAGGATTAAACTGGTGGGCTGTTGACGGGCGAGCGAGTGTGTGCCATACCGTTACTACCAACGCACCGACGAATTTCCTATTTTTTGATTTATTAAATTTATTGTAAAAAATAACATTGTTGACGTCAAGTTATCTTGAACTACCCCCTCCCCCATGTCAACATTTGTCAAACTTCTTCAACCCCCCCCCCATTTTGTTGACATAATTAATGGACGACCCCATATATATTGGTTCAACAAATGGAGTTTGTTCTGATTTCGGCTACAAATTTGGTAGCAACTATCATACGTAAATTTAAAAGCTGAATGTCAATTTTTTTATATTCTCTTAGTATGTCTGCAAAAACAGTAATAACTGTTAAACTAGATAATGTGTGTGTTACATGGTTTTTCTTGTAATAGTTCAAATGGTCCGAATCAGCCCGTCATCTGGTCCGAATCAGCCCGTACTTTGGGCCGAATAAGCCCGTCATTTAGGACGATTCAGCTATGTGGAATTACATCACAATTAATACTTCCAGTTCAGTACCCACGAATGTAGTTCTAATCTATTTTTAGAACATTTTTTCCTCTCTGATTTTGGTGGTGATAGAAGAGTTTTATTTATGCATTTTTGGTAGGGATTCAAAGGTAACTGTTTATTCTTGATAATATCAGCTCAGGGTGTCGTTGTCTGTATGTATTTTGGCGACTGTGCACAGTGAGTAATAAGACCTTGGTGATGATCCGGAAGTGAAATATGTGTTCTGTTTACATGCTGTTATGTTGACAGTCAATCATCTAAAAAAAGAGCAGGTCAACCTTTGACAAGAACTTCACCGTGAAGTCATCTTTGAAGGTATTTTAGATTAACATATGATTTGCATTGATTTTCACACAGTGGAAAGGTCAGTACTGAGAAACAAATGTAGAGAACATATAGTAAAATTAATTGTGTACTATGTCCATGTCCGATTCAGCTATGTCCGAATCAGCCAGCATTCCTTACCTTTTCACACAGCAATGCTGACTGTGAGAGATCTTTTTCTATGATGAAAAAATACATACAGATTGTAGGAAGTCCCTGAATGTAGATGCATCATTTTTGCAGTGTAAAATAAACATTGACACCTGCTGCATAGACTAAACTCCTGATTACATATTCAGAAGTGCAAAGGGTGCATGTATTGTACATAATAACGTGTGTGCGTTACAACACGCTCAAAATCAAAAGAATAAATAAAGTTTCAGAGATAAAATAATTATGTAAATGTGTGTAAAATGAGTTCGTGTGTGGCATTTGTTGTTTTAAAACTGTTGTTCTTATATCATGTATGAATACATTTTTTTCGTGTAAGGTGTTTTTGATCTTCGTACGGCTTTTATTTGTCTGGCGTACATGTTTTCATCTCAGGGGGCTGACAAGTGTGTAACCTGTATTTAAACGTTATTGGCCGAGTAATCTAGTTCAGATGATGTCTCCACTCTGTTGCTGTGGAAGCCAAACCGTCGATAAAGCATCAACCTAGATGGAACATGTCATGCGAAGTACTTTTGATATATTATGTATATTTGATTTGATTTATATCTGATTTAATTGTTTGTAAGTTTTAAGTATTTTTACTTTTTAATTTCATTCTATGTCAAAATAATGTAGTTCTGTTTACTAGGAACTCGCTACTTTTCCAGAAAATAGTTTGACCTTGACTGTTCATTTTAGTAAACACATAAGGCTGACCTGGTTCCCGACCTTAATTCAAAATTAGTAACAGCCACTTGAACAAGTTTTTTTATTATTATTTATTTTTATTGTGGGAATAATAAGGTTGAGATCGAGGCTGTGTTGGATACGTGATTCTCGACTTGTAAATAGTTTTGAGTGAGGTAAACAACTTTTATTCTCGGAGTAAAATGATTGGTTCTTATCAGGGACATGCATGGAGCTACGTGTTTTTTTAATAAGCAAACATAATCACGTGATCCTCTATTTCGCAATTAGGCATTTCCAAAATTGCGCATTAATTAGTTTTAATGATAATGTTTAGAGAGAGACCTCACTGTCTGGGCTTAAAAACGCTTGCTGTCAAGTCGTTTCCTTCTGTTGTAGTCCGTTTTCGAGTTATATGTTAATTTTTCTTCAGATTATTTGGATTCTAAAAGATTAATTCGTTTCTATTGAAATAATTTTGTGCTCATATGGAATTCTTGAACAAAGACATTTCTTAAAAATTGTTTAATTTGGATTTCGAAAACCGGAGGATTATTTCTTGTGTTCCTACAAGGAACTGTAGACAACAACATTGAACAGGATACAACATACATCATTGCCTTCCGTCTGGGATTCTTCGTCGGGACTCGAACTTGAATTCATTAGATCATTTTATTATTAGGACTTCTAAAATTTTATTCGTGGATTATTCTTGGATTATTTTTGGATTTGATTCTTAAAACCGTAACTTATTTTTTTTACAGTATTTTTCCCGGGAAATAAATTATTTGTCAAATTTTTCAAAGCTTGTTGTTTTCACTCTTTCTTTTGTTACTGTTTATTCGAGCCTAAACACGTAACATAAGAAATGGGGGCTCGTCCGGGATTATTTTGAATTTTGACTAGAATATTTAAAAGTAAACTTTTTTTAAAATTTGAATTCTCCTAGATTTTGAAATCTTTAGTGAAATCGGCAAGCTTTTTCTAAAATATCATAAAAAGTGGAAATCTTTCTTTCAAGTCCTACTCAGGAACAATGAGATCTTTTCAAAATAGATGAATTCATTCAGCTTGCCAGAAAATACGATCTTTCTGAGGTAAAGGCTTCCTTAATGAAACAAGAAATAAGCAAACCTTTGGTTCAGTATTTGGTAGAAAAGAATGTTTTAGATAAAAGTGTTTTGGTTTCGATCAGTAAATCTGTATCAGACTCTGACATAAAAGTAGAGGAATTCGAATTAAAATACAAGATGGAATTGGAGTTGAGGAAACTGGAACTTCAGAAAGATAAAGAGGAAAAACAAATGCAAATACAGTTGCAATTGGAAAAAGAAAAAGAACAAACGAAATTGGAGAAAGAAAAAGAACAAATCTTGTTACAAAAAGAACAAAGAAACAATTTGAGAAGGAGGAGTGGGGAAGGGGGGGGGAAGAGAGAAAGAAAAACACACATTTACAAGCGGAAGAAAAAGAGAAAGACAAATGCAATTACAAAAAGAACAAATGCAAAAGGAAGAAAGAGCAAAAGAGAGATGGAAATGCAAAGAGAGAAGGAAGAGAGTGATTATAAATTTAGAATAAAAGAATTGGAGCTGGCAAGTGAAAAACATATGTCCACTTCAAATACAAATTTAAGTTTTGATCTTGCAAAGAATGTTAGATTAGTGCCCCCTTTCAGAGAAAAAGAAGTAGACAAATATTTTACTCGTTTAGAAAAAGTTTCTGAAAATTTGAAATGGCCAAGGGAACATTGGACTCAATTATTACAATGTGTACTAACCGGTAAGACTAGTGATATTTACAATTCACTGTCAGTTCATCAAAGTGGTAACTGTGATGTGGTTAAAGAATGCATCTTAAGGGGTTATGAGTTAGTCCCTGAAGCTTATCGGCAAAAATTCAGAAACTATAGAAAAGAAGCTGGACAAACTCATGCCGAATTTGCTAGAGAAAAAAGCAGTTATTGGATAGATGGTGCTTAGTCAAGGAAGCTGAACGAGATTATGAAAGTCTCAAACAACTTGTATTACTTGAAGCTTTCAAAATCTGTGTCCAAAGTGATATTAGGTCTTATCTCGACAAGCATCAGATTGAAACCTTGGAAAATGCAGCTTCTGATAAGCTTGATTCAAGATATTTGTCTCTTCATACGTGTACCTATTGCAAGAAAAAATGACACATTATTTCTGATTGCTACAAATTGAAAAATATGCATCAGAATCAAGACAGACCTATTCCAAATACTCTTATTTCTAAGCGGTCAAGGTCACGGTCATGTATTGAAAGCAATACATTTGTTGGGTCTAACAAACAAAAGTCTGATTTTATTATGGAGAATTATAAACCATTCATGTTGAAAGGTTCTATATCACTGTTGGGTGATTCGGCCAATCCTATCCCTATTAAAATTTTAAGGGACACAGGAGTCTCTCAGAGTCTTTTATTGTCAGGTATTTTGTCTTTTTCTGATAAGTTTTCTTCTAACGAGAGTGTTCTTATTCAGGGAGTAGAGTGCGGCTTTGTTAATGTTCCTCTCCATTGTGTAAATTTGTCATCAGACTTAGTCTCAGGACCCGTGACAGTCGGCACAGTGTCTGTTTAACCCATTGAGGGCATTCATTTATTACTAGGCAACGACCTAGCTGGAGACAAGGTTGTGGTTAATCCTCTTGTAACTGACAAGCCTTGCTTGGATCAGAAAGTCTATCCAATTTAAAAAGAATAACCTGATTTATTCCCAGCTTGTGCAGTTACCAGAGCTATGGCAAAGAAAGCACTTGAGAATGATGTTGATAAGGAAAGTATTTCTTTAGCTGACACATGCATTGGTCAGGCTTTTGATGAGGTCACTTTCACTCCTTGTTTGGATCAGTCAGAAGGTATTGATCACAGTGATCCTCTTTTAACTACACATTCTCTTTATTCTAATCAGGGTGATAAATGACAATCACTTGTCGTCGAACAGGAAAAATATCCTGTGATCTCCCGTTTGTTTCAAAGGGCCATTAGTGAAACTGAAACCATTGAAGTTCATGTCTGTTATTTCATTACAAATGGGATTCGTATGAGAAAATGAAGCCCTTTCGAGGTACCTGCTGACTATGAGTGGTCAGTGGACTATCAAATTGTAGTTCCAAAACCTTACAGACAGGAAATACTTAGTCTGGTCCATAAGACTCCTTTGGCTGGTCATTTAGGGATTAATAAAACTTGTCACAAGATCTTGACTCTCTTCTATTGGCCAAATATCAAAACTGATGTTGGTAGATACTGTAGATTTTGTCATACCTGTCAAATGGTAGGAAAACCCAATCAGAAAATACCTAAGGCTCATCTACAAACTATTCCTGCCTTTGACGAACTATTTAGTAGAATTATGGTAGATTGTATTGTCCCTTACCTAAGACCAAGTCAGGCAACCAATACCTGTTGACTATTATGTGTGCGTCAACAAGGTTTCCAGAGGCAATTCCTTTGAGGAATAATAAAACTTTGATAAATTTTTTTTTACTCAATTTGGGCTTCCCAACTTTGTCCAATCAGTTCAAGGATCAAATTTTAGGTCTGGAACTTTCCAGCCTATTAAGCTTGAATTTGGCATTCAGCAATTCAAGTCAAAAGTGAAATTACTGTTTGAGAGAACTACAATGGAGAGAACTTTTGAGTTTGGTAATAATGGAGTTCTGTCTCTCTTGCTCATTCTTCAAAATTTTCTTCAGATTAGATATTACATCCCTTACATAGTTAAGAAGAAAAATGAGTTAGATTATAATATTAGTGCTCCTGGAATCTAAATAAATTATAGGAGTATCGGTATATTGAAAGGGATAGCCAGGTTAAACATGCAATTAATTTAGTTGTACCTGTCTCACTCATTGAAGATTTAAGTGAAAGAATATCATTGCATTCTACTGATATTGGACTGGCAAATCTTTAGAATTCAGAAATTATGAAAGATCTGGACCAGAAACTTTCACATTTGCAAGAGCAAGAAAGAAAAGAATTTAAACATTTATTATTTGAATATGAGCATTTATTTCCAGATGTTCCTACAAGAGCAAACAAAATTTTTCATGGCGTTATAATTGTAAATTCCAAACCTGTGAAACAACACCTGTAGGGGATGAACCCTCTCAAACAGTATAATCTTGACATCAGGCACATCAAGGGAAAAGATAATATAATAGCAGAAGCACTTTCCCCTGCATAACAATGTATTATTTCATGTACACTGTGTGTAATTCATGAGTTCTTTTTAACTTCATGCATAATTAGTCTGTGGTAAAAAGAAAGCTTTATCATATAAATCTTTCTTTTTCTCTATGGGGGAAGTATTATGTATATTTGATTTGATTTATATCTGATTTAATTGTTTGTAAGTTTTTAATTTTTTAATTTTTTAATTTCATTGTATGTCAAAATAATGTAGTTCTGCTTACTAGGAACTCAATACTTTTCCAGAAAACAGTTTGACCGTGACTGTTCATTTAAGTAAACACATAAGGCTGACCTGGTTCCCGACCTTAATTCAAAATTAGTAACAGTCACTTGAACAAGTTTTTTTTTTATTATTTATTTTTATTGTGGGAATAATAAGGTTGAGATCGAGGCTGTGTTCGATACATGACCCTCGACTTGTAAAGAATTTTGAGTGAAGTAAACAACTTTTATTCTCGGAGTAAAATGCTTGGTTTTTGTCAAGGACATACAGAGGGCTATGTGATTTTTTATAAACAAATATGATCAAGTGATCCTCTATTTTGCAATTAGGCATTTCCAAAATTGTTCATTACTTAGTTTTAATAGTGATGTTTAAATAGAGATCTCACAGTCAGGGCTTAATTATGCTTGATGTCAAGTCGTTTCCTTCAGTTGTAGCCAGTTTTTGAGATATATGTTAATTTTTCTTCAGATTTTTTGGATTCTAAAAGATTAATTAATTTCTCTGGAAATATTTTTGTGCTCATACAGAATTCTTGAACAAAGACATTTCTTAAAAATTTAATCTGGATTTCCAAACCTGAAGGATTATTTCTTGTGTTTCTACAAGGAACTGTAGACAACAACATTGAACGGGATACAGCATATGTCTTGGCCTTCCATCTGGGATTTTTTGTTGGGACTCGAACTTGAATTCATGAGAACATTTTATTGTTAGGACTTCTAAAATTTTATTTGTGGATTATTCTTGGATTACTTCTGGATTTGATTCTTAAAACCATAAGTTCTTATTTTTTTAATTTTTACAGTACTTTCCTGGGAAATAAATGATTTGTCAAAGTTTTCAAAGCTTGTTGTTTTCACTCTTTCCTGTGTTACTGTTTATTCGAGCCTAAACTTGTAACATAAGAAAAATATTTTATTCAAAAAGTGTATGGTGTGTAAGAGGATCTGTAAGAAGCAAAACATCCCACCTCTACATTTTCCATCAATTGCAATGAAACATAAGAATAGCCAGGAGGTTAAAAGAAAAGAAAATCAAACCTCTCATGGAAGAAATAATAACAAATATTTCAGCAAAGTAAAATTATATTAATGGTGGTTTCAAATAAGATGTGCAAACTATTTTTTTCACCTGTGGTTATGGATGGCGAACAATTGTCAACAAGATCAGTACCAATAAAACCTAGTTAGAACATGATACACGGAACATTACCAACACAGTCTGGCCCCAACTGGCCCATTGACAACATGTTACATGGATCAACACAACTTGGTTCTAACTGCGCCTGTGACAAAATGTTATATGGAACATTTCTTATAAAGTCTGGCCCCAACTGGCATTGTGATGTTGGGGAATAATCAAAGTACCAAGAATACTAGTATCTTACAGGTTTAGTCAATACTCAGTGGGATGAACATACTTCGTGAAATTTTGATTATCATGTCCCTGATAATAACAAAAATGCCAATATTTCTCAAATGCATGCAATCTTAAATATTACATTTTCATGTGTTCTCTTTTTATATCTAAACAAAGAATGAAAAAAAAATCATACAATAGTTTGAGAAAAAAAATCTGCACAAAGTTTGGTCATAAATTTTAGTTAAAAAGATAAGAAAATTATGTTTCCGCATGGTCGATATAAAAGCCAGAATGTTAACTGAGATGACCATGACAATAACTTTGATACAACATGACAAAAATGACATTCCAAAAAGTGTTTAATTCAAAATGCCAGAGAAGTTACCCAAATGAAATTAAATTCCCTGAAAGGTGCAAGAGTTTGAAAAAAAAAAATTCTTGAGTCAGATGAATAGAGAGATGGACAAACTGAGATAGATATAATTGGTACAATATGTCCCTGGCAACAGCAGTGCAGGTTGTTTGGCAAGACAAAAATGATAGGGGCCCCGAGTGGCCGAGTGGTCTAAAGCGCTTTCCGTCACGGATCACTGCCATCTCACCTCTGTCTGCGTGGGTTCGAGTCTCGGGCTCGGTCAATGTGGATATGTGAGAAAGCTTGCCGGTAGCTTCTTGAGGGTCGGTGGTTCTTTCCGGGGTTTTCCCGGGTTCTTCCTCCAACATTAACACTGGCCGCCATGTATAGCCTATCTTGTGCTGAAAAATGGCATTAAACCCTACAACAACAACAACAACAAAAATGATAACATAATCTATTTTACCATTTATTAGAATCTTGTGTTGCAAAATAATAAAAGAATAGATCACAAAATATGCATAATTCCACATGCCATTTAAAACAATGAAATTTGCTTATATACAATACTACTCCAGGTAGTAGTGCTTTTGAACTGTGGTTTCATTCTTTTTGAAGTATTAATTATGACGAAGACTTCTGAAAATGTGAATATGTCTATAAACCCCATCATACATTCAAGCTATCTTGTGACTGATAAGAGTGATGAGCAAGTTCCATTTATTTATATCAGGTACCCACTGTTTTCAAGTACACGTCACTTGCTCACTACAGGGCAATTCATTATTACATGGTTCTTGTTATAATACTAGTATGAACATGGATTCCTTTTTCATGTTGTTGTCAAACTAATTTAACGTGCTTAATTAATTAAAAGGCTGTCTCATTATAAAGCAGTATATTCTGGCTCCAAAGGATAGCATTATAATGAGGGAGTACTGTATAATGAACTTTATTATAAGGCAGTATCACTATAACAATATATAATAGATGACTCCCCAGTCAGCATTATAATGAAGGAGTACTGTATCACACACACAGAAAGTCTCTGGTGACCTGAGATTCATTTATCACTTAAAGTTGGAACTCATGCTAAAGATGAAGGGTACTTTTTTAAATTTGTTTTCTAAGTACACTATTCACTATTGAGGGGAATTTAATTTAATTTGGGGACATCTTTGATCTGACAAATACTGTCCCCCTCTACTTGATCACAATAACTAAGTAAACAAAATTAATGGTTGGATAATAATGGACAGGATTTGGTAATTCTTTCATATGAAAAATTAAAGACAGTCACTATAATTTTTTTAAATATGAAAGAAAATTAGAAGAAAGACAACAACCCCAAACTTAAAGTAGGTTTCAGTAAACATCATGGACGCAAACAGAACAAATGTAAACCTGAAGTTTTAAGATCTCTATAAGCCTAACATCTACTAATGACCTGAAGAATCAAGGTCAATTCAAGATAAAGTACAATATTTTAAATATGAAAACCAGATTTTTCACTTTATGGCAATACAATTACTTAAGTTAATCAATCATGTATATTGTAAAATAATGCAAAAATTAACTTTCTTAAACAGTACTTCACAACACGTTTTCAACAACCAAGATTGTACAGAAGGAAACATAGGGAACCACAATGTGTCATGTAAACAGTGTTCTAATGTCAAGGCATAAACAGAAAAAGTTAACTGTGATGAACTCATTATGCATGGGTATAATTCCATTTTTTGGACTAAGGGAACCAGAAATTATGAATTCTCATCTTTGTCAATGTAAAATTTAAGCACTAAACCAGAAATTCTGATATGATCAGGCTAGTTTTAGCTTGATAAACTTGTATGTCATAATGATGTCAGCCATACTCAAGCATTGGAATTTCACAAGTTGCTCGATTACAGGATGTTATCCTGCATATAAAATCTCCTTTTAAATGTTTTTGCATAAACTTATTATGTTTGTTGAATGACCATGTAATAATAATAATGATAATATCCATTTTTCTGTTTAAAAACATTGCTGGAACAGATGTGAAAATATTTCAACCCTCAAGCCCTTTCTCAGACTGGAAATTTGGGTTACCCTGGCTAAAACTCTTTCCATTACTCTTCTTAAATATTTATACACAAAAAATGGCTATTCCTTAATAAGAGAATAAATTTTTACAGACTGAAAATTTGGGTTGTTATAAATTAACTATAGTAGCCCAACACCATTTCAATGAACTTCAGTTTTCTTCTATCAAGTCAGTGACCTTGATTTTTCATCTTTTGATCCTGAAATTAATAGGGTTCTTTGCAACTCCAATTGCAAGCTATCTACAAAGTTTGGTAACCATAGATAGCGCAGAAATCGAGTTATTGTGCAGAAACCATTTTCCTTGTTTCAGCCACAGTGACCATGACATTTGGGATTTATAGCCCAAAATCAACATGGTTCTTTCTTAACAAAGTACAAAGAATCCACAAAGTTTAATATCTATAGATAGTGGGCAAGCAAAGTTACTGTGTGGAAACCAAATTGATAACTGTTACAAACAAATGGAAGGACAACATCATAACATAATACAATGTGCCAACTTTCGCAAAGCTTTCAGGAGATATGAAGCTAATAAAAGTGACTGATAGAAATGTTGACCCAGTATACCCCGACATCATTTTCAGGTGGTAGCAAAAAGCACTCATTTACAGTAAAATCAAATTTTGGGTATATAATAAATATTTCACAAAGTTTTGATGATACATTTTATGAATACTGTATAGGTGAATTTGTTTATGTCACTGTAAAGGTGCCATAGATGCTCCAGCATGACAGGTGAGAAGCTTTTCAAATTAGCTATTATTTTGGAACAATTGCCTCCAATAATCCTGGTGTGAACTTTTTCAGCCTGGCTGTTATTCTGTAACATTCATTGAGGCAGTGATAGTAGTGACCATCTGTTACTGTCTGATTGACAAACTGAGGTGGGTGAGACTGATGACACTGCAGTACCAATTACCATATAAATATATCAAAGAATACAATGGTTATCCATGCATACCTGTCAGCAGATTAGGATGTATACTAAAAGCTTTAATAGCAGATATACTTTTAAACCGTGTCTTCGTACAGTACAATGTTGCCAAAGCAAGCCAGTGGGAGCAAGTGCTAACAAAAGTGCCATATCATAGAATGCTATGACAGTTTCATACAAAATTTGGAAAATTATAAGTAATAGTTTACATGAATTGTGGGCTGTGATGCTATACATGTACACTGGTGAGAAGTATTTTGATACATATGTGGACAACGCAAGAAATGGGAAGAAGTATTTCATAGCAAAGAGAAAAGAATGAATTTAAGCTACAGACTTTACAAATAAACAATATACCTCCAAGTAAAGTACTGGTAAATGGATTATACTCACAGGCTGAACAAAAAAACTTGTCCACTTTATCACATGCTAAACACAATGCAATAAATATGAAAATTTAAATATTTTTCTAAATTTGGAGATAGTGTTCATTTTCTTGTTATCAAGAGATTTGAGATCAGACATTGATTTTCAAGTGCAAAGTATGATTTGATGCTGTAAACAACATATTTCACATGTTAATAACTGCTAGCTTCTTCTTGCACTGACGGTCTTTCTGAATATGCAAGAAATCAACATTAAAAATTGCACAATATTTTATACCAAGATAAATTAACAGGTTTTTTCCCCCACATGTATTCAAGTAATAACTCCTTAAATACTATAACCAGGTTGCAAGGGTGACAGCTGTTTACTTTCAAGTTGGGTAAACAAACTCCCAGTGTTTTGTGTTTAAGCTGTTACAGTAAATTTAGATGTATTAATGTGTAGTTAATTGGTGTGACCATTTTATGCAATAAGTATATTTTGTTAATTTACAAGGTTTAAAAAAGAAATTTTATTGTACGTTTCTATGAAAACACTTACCCATCACAATATTGTTAGGAATTACTTTTGACACCTCCTGAATCCAGAACTCCCATAGGCTTGAAAAATATCTCTGTCTATACTTCATATAGACAAAGGGAATTAACTATTTACATATTACTTCTCCTTACCTGACTAGATGGCACTCCATATACTGGATATCATCATTTTTAACTTGCGCACTGTCTGAGACAGCATGCTTGCATTGTGGGGATTGTGTATACCAATATGACTGGGTGAGTGTTTTCAAAAGAAAATTATTTACTATACAATTTCCATTTTCTGTCAAATACATTACTCAGTCACATTAACGTTAGGAATAGGTAAGAGGAGGAAGAAATACTGAACATCCAACCTCTACCTAAAAGCATCTTGTAAGGTAAAAAGAACTCTCTACTTTAAAGGGTAAGACTCTTTTAACGACAGTTGAAACCAAATTTCAGTGTATATACATGTTCAAGGAATTACAATGGGCTTCCACACTTGATAAATAGTTACAAAGAAAGGTTTTTCTTAGGCAAATTGAGCAAAAGTAGACAGGTTCTACCTGAGGATGTGGTTGTGTCAGTGACATGGTCTGGTGCCTTTCTGGACAGCAACCACTGGACCAACCAGATTCAACTCTATGTTTTTGTGAGGTGATGTCATGCAAACAGAAAGAGAAAAAAGTGGACTGGGCATGCCAACTAACTGATTCCATTATATCTTTGAGATGCTGCATTGAAAGCAAGGCTTGTAGAAATAACTTGTATTTTGTGAGCCAAAATTCTCATCAGATGTACCTGTTCTTGTGAGAAATTAGAGTATGCTGACTGGATGACTCCCTTTAGCCAGGACAATAACATTTATAGGGTTATGTCCCATTTCCCTGGCTTTAGTGGGAGAAAATACTTATAGCATCCAAACCAGATGTACTTTGTGCACTTCAGATAGATTTGGAGTGTACATAATGGGTCATGTAGCCTTATGTCTCTTGAAGGATCAAGATAACAGGGATCGTCCGATTATTTTCTTTGTGGCCTGAGTAGACTGAAGCCTGTTCTTAGTGATGAAAACAGGCTGTGTCATTAAAATGACTGAACCATCAGAACTGTGGATAGTTTAGATCTGTGGACATAACACGGAGCTTTGAATGGATAAAGGTTCGAACTTAGAAGAGTTAAGCCATATCAAGATCCATGGTATATTCCACTTCAGGAACAGGGTTAGTCAGTGAGGTAGGGGCAGATCAGACTTGGTTAGCAAGTCTGAGAGATCTTTATGGTGATCATTGTCAAGCCACCCATGATGTCTGAATGTTAGATATCATGGAGCAATATCCTTTAATTGTTATTGGTGCTAGCTTCATACTTTCAAAAAGAAAAAGAAAGAAGTTAGCCAGATGGGGAATGGAGGCTGGCAGTGGTTTGGCATCATTCGCAAGACACCAGTATAAAAAAAACTGCACCATTTCCCTCATATATACTATTAAAATAGAGGATGGTCTAGCTGATGAGATCTCATTAATGGATCCAAATATATGGGCTGTCAACACCCTTTCAATCAACCGAGAGAGAATCAGGGCCTATACCTTTCCCCCATTAGTTCTGATCCCAAAGTGAATCCAGAAAATGAGGGGCGCAGATTGCCCCTCTCTGATGGGACAATCCATGGGTTTCCAAATAGTTCAACTTGACAATAGATGTGCACAGGAAAATTTAATGTTTCCAAAGCTTCTTAAACAGCCACGATCTCTAGTCTTTCACCAATGTCAGGAGAAACTTCTTCACACATGGCCCTTGTCTGGCATGCCTATTTGATGTTGGAAATGTGTCATAACTCATGAGCAATATCCCATGACCATTGTCTAGCTTCTTACTTTTGAAGAAAAAAAGAAAGAAGTTAGCTAGGTGGGGAATACCCAGAATGTGCCATACCCGAATGCTTATATGATGTTAGGAACATCAACGAAGATAGTCTGTAAGTGTTTCCAAAGGTAACTAACCACCACTGAATTGTCTGACATTATTAGAACTCTGTTTGAATGAACACGGTCCTGCCATACATGGGAGACCTTAAGCATTGCCTTCATTTCCAAGAGGTTGATATGAAGAGTTTTCTCTTGTTGTGTCCACATGCCACTTAACCATTTCAAAGTCTGGTAGTAAGTACATCCCCCACTGAAAAGCTTGTGTCTGAGTTGATTGTGACCTGTGGTTGTGGGGCTTCCAATGGAATTATCAACTTAGTCCTTATCAAATGATTTCTTGACTCTGAATGTTGCATTTGTAACCAGAGGTGAGAGGTCATTTCATTGAGGATAGGACATGACAAATTTCTTGTATGGCAGCTATGAAACTGAATTCAGTTCTTCCACAGTAGGAATGAAATTATTAGGAGACTAAGTTAGATCAGTCATCGAGTTGAGTGTCCTCTTCCTCCAGTAGATATGTCTCGGGATATATCATACAGCAAAGATGACACCGTCACATCAGCATGCATTGCTGAAAATCTTCTGTACTGATATACCGTATCCTAATATGATGGTCTGGCACAGCTGGCTAGGTTGGCTAGGATGGAACAGACAGCTGGGTCAGTACAGCCAGCAGGCTTGGCTGTTCAGACTGTTGCACTTGGCATGTTCAGCCAGCATTATGGGTGTGGCCAGGTCAGTTGCATGGCCAGAAGTGGAAGTTCAACTGGCCAGTAAAGGCAGCAAAGTCTGAATAAGACTTCATCGCTGATGGTATGTCCATTGATGTTTGAAAACTGAACCCAAACCATATCTACTGTGTCTGAATGGTTGGACAGTTCAGTTAACAGATGGGACCACAAATATGTTACTTTGGTCAACTTGCTGACCACACAACTGGATAGGATGGTTGACAACAACTGGAGTGGCAAATAAATCAATGTAAGATCCTCGTAACTGTAATTACATAAGTCTAGCAATGGTAGGATGGGCAGATCTATCATTAAGATCGATGAAATATAGAAAGATGAAGCTGTGAGACTGGCAACATGGACAATTCTTTCAGTTAAATCACCTGAATGAAACAGCTGGACTGGATGGAAGGCTGGCTTAACTGGTTGGACTAAAATGGACATCTCTGGATGGTGATATGTTAATACAGGTGGATTTATTAAATAAAAACCATTTACCCAGACTTAAAAGCCCAAAGCTGACTAATAAAATGAGAGTACATTCCTGCATGGTATCATAATATTGTTAGGGATTTAAAATTGTGTTATCATCATTTCCTTTGCTCTGGTCAGCTTTTCAAAACCACAGTCCCTACATTTAATAGCCATATTGTTGCAGACTATATGAAAATATAAGAACAAAAACACATCAGGTGTAAATACAAGATAAGATAATGGCTATTATAATATCAAATTATGAAAATGTTTTCATTAGATATCCTCAATCAAAAACAGCCTGGAGATAACATAAAACCATTACAGCTTGAATTACCATTGGACAAAATGAAACATACTGAAAAATATTATAAATATATTATAAATATATATGAATAAAGTGATAATTTATGCAAATAGCCAAATGTATGAACGAAAACTGTTGTACTGCAATACTAGAAAAGCTGTAAATATGGTGTTACTGACTGTATGCATGTTCTCATGTGAAGTAAAATATCTTAAATTTCCCCAAATTACACAAAATGTAGTAGTATCCACTATACAGCATGATTGTTTGACTTACTGTACCACCAAAAATAACTGTTAGATGGCTAAAAGAAAAATTAGAAATGAATGGATTCTCTGAGACCTGTTGACAGTTTGCAGTGAAAGTTAAAACTGATGCTATCTGTATACAGAGTGCCACCTATTGCGGTCCAAATCTCTGAAGAGTACAAATTAAAAATTCTCTAACCTGTATGATAGTATTATTTGTATTAAAATATTAATTCTGCCTACTATTATCAAGCATTCTTCTATAGGAATCCAGGGATAGCACTTTCCATTCTCTCTGGTATATATTTATAATTCTCTTGAATTAATTATATATACCTTGATTTCTTTCACAGGAATCAGGAATGTCTGTGTAGATACATGAGAATTAATAGGTCATCAAGCAAGTGTGTCTGCTACACACGAGTGCATATAACACTGACTGAGTAACATCATTTTTTGGCGATGTGTGCTTAGTCATGAGGGAACATGGGCTTGTGTGTGCAGGCAAGGTGAGGTGTGCAGTTTACCCACAGTCCTGGGTTCGAATCTCTGTAGAATATGAATTAAAAATTCTCCAACCTGTATGACAACATTATTTGAATATATATATATATATATATATATATATATATATATATATATATATATATATATATATATATATATATATATATATATATATATATATCCATGGTTCAGTAGCATATAACGTTTCCCTGTGTTTTAGTATTAGTACAAAATTTGTCATTTCATAAATATTAAGCCAAACAGCTAGTAGACAAACACAGATTATCTATAATCCTGATGGGTGACAATTTAGAACAACAAATACTTTTCTCTGTCATTCAGCTAATAATTATTGAAATTTTAAAGGGTTGTGTAAATGGAAGCAAATTAAAAATCCCAACAACACCTGCATTTATCTGATGCTCTGGGTCTAAAGCAAATATTCTTTAAATATTACTTTGCTTTCTAAAAGCTTAAGAAATATGATTGTTCAGTTGTTCTATCTTGAAGAAATTAAATTCAACTTTATTACTTTTACTTTAATAGTTTCTAAAATAGCCCCCTCTGCCGATCCCCCTTTAATAAAACACAATACAAACAAAACTAAGCAAAGTACATCAATACATAACAACACGCAACTTGTCATGTTTTCATTGCCAGTTAATTTGCAAAACAAATAAAATATTAATATTGATACTTAATCATTGTGAATGTCTATTGATTTTGACTTCTGATAACAAAATACAACAAAAGATGTTAAAGGTCAGATATAGGAGTTTCTGTTTAAACTTATTTCTGAATGTATCATCACTGAAAACCCCATTATTGCTGCTTTTAAAAAATTATTTTGCTTCACAGTTTGTAAATTATTGCCCTTGAAAGTGAGACTTTTGACTAGCCTGGCTCTAATATATACCATTATGTGGAAGTAACATATCACTAGCACAGAGACATTGTTAACACTGAGACTTCAATGTATGGAATTTGCAACAAATTAAGAAATGAACAGTGATCTGGTAAATATTTAAGAAGCTGAAACAAATAATGTTCTTCCACCAGTCAGTATCATCAGAGAGAGTGAGAGAAAGAGAGAGAGAGAGGCAAATATTGTCAGTTGTTGGGAAGAATTATGAAAATACTATGCTGTTCAATGCAGAAGAGCAATCTGTTTTTATGAGGGGAATATATTTTCTAAGTGTCACAAAGAGAAAATAAAAAGATATAAAATACCTGTTTCTGGTTTAAATTACAAAAAGGAATTCTTACATAGTAAACTGCAACTCTCTGAAATACTCCTCCATTCCATTTGAAATGTCATTTTTAAGTCCTAATATAATCTTTCACCATGTTCTACATGATATTTTCATTAATCAATATAGCAATGAATAAACAATGATGTTTTCAGTTTATATTTCTCTATAAAAAGGGATGACTTACTTATCAATATTCTTCTTATTCATGTCTCCTGTTATCCCATGATGATCACCTATATTTTATTACCATATGTAATCGCCTATATGTTGACTCCAACTGGAAACAACATAAAACCCAAACATGCCATCATCACTAGCTGATCAGGTTTTGTTTTTTCCTATTGATCAGTCCTAACAAACTGCATATTTCCAGACTGCTTGTGTATTATGTGATGGCAAATCTGCGTCAGCGCAGTCTACAGTTGGATCTGACCTGTAAGGAAGTATATATGGTAGTGATGATTTTCTCCATATCTGACCTTTAAGAAAAAAGTTCATAGCAGTGTATCTCATGCCACAAATGTATATGAGGATGCGTACTAATATCACATGGCCATTAAAATGCATTAATTAATACCTTAATCATATCATATTTGATGGTGGTTTGATCTTGTCTACCATGGTAAACAAATAAATTTGCTGCAGAATTAGAATTAGTACAGATCACTCAAACTGTTTTTTCTTTGCACATGTATCTTGTATTTTCCAATGTAATCTTCACCAATCATTACACTGTAGCCCCATATTATGTGGTCACTATAGTTAAAAAATATGCCAAGTTATAACAATACTGTAATTATGCAAGTGAACTTTTTAATCTGCAACACAAACAAAACATTCATGTATAGGTAGTGGCATAACTGAAATGGAAATTTTATCAGTGAAACAAAACTGGAATGCAAATGAAGTGGTGAAAGCTGTTCCATTTAAACATACATGGTACTCAGGGAAGTCAGTTAAAAAGTATGCTAGAATACTCTGATTACTCAAAGAATTAGTATAAAAATGATACAAAAATCTAACTTGCACCTATGGATGACTACTCAACATTCACATAGTGCCTTTCCTGGGTCAGAAGTATGTTTTACTGGAGCAGATCTGAAATGCATCTTGAAAAAAACAATGGCAAATGCAAAATGCAGAACAATGAATGATAAACAATTATGGAATAACATGTGAATTATTTAATTAATGGTTTCAAAAGTAAACTCTTTTCACATTTATCAATGTTGCAGTTACATTTTTATTTATCATAAATTCTCTTGCATGTTATACATGTTCCATTTTATTCAAGCACTCTTATAATAAAACAAGATATAAAAGCACAAGTCCCTTTAATGCTCTCAAGAACAGAAAACTCCCTGACTCCAATAAATACGTTTCCATTCCATGGTCCTGATGAACAAAAACAAAGTAAACAGGTGAGTTGAGATGATAAACATAAAATTGGAATGCACTTCTTAGACCACAACTGAACAAGACTTATTTGAGAGCAATAAGACATCATAAGAAGTTTATGCTCATATAAAAATTAATTCATAAAAAGTAATGATAATAAGAAGTTCAAGATTGCCACTGTGGCAGTGATATTAATTGTACAAGCAGCACCCTTTCATTTAGAACCAATGAGATGCCATAAGAAGCCTTCCAGTAAAACCCCAGCTCAATATTTAGTTTCATTCAGGAGCAGTGGGGTAAGATTTTCAAGATGGCCACAATGGTGGCCATATTGGACATCAGATTGGTGCCATTTTCCTTTATAATCAACTAGACACCATTAGAAGTCTTCAGGTGAAAACCTCGTGTTAAAATCAATTTTTGTTCAAAAAGAGCTGCATTAACAAGATTTTCATAGTGACTGCTGTCGTGGTCATATTGGACATCAAACCAGCACTGTTGTCATTTATGGCTAACTAGACATCATAAAAAGGCTGTTAGTAAAAAGCCATGTTGTTATGACCTCCCATTCAGGAGTAGTGATAAAAAAAAAAAATCAAGATGACTAATGAGGTGGCCATACTGGATGTCCATGCAGTACCATTTTCATTTAGGACCAACTAGACCATGGGATGAATGTGTGTGTAAAGTTTCATGGCAATCCTAAGAGTAGCTCCAAAGTAGCAATAACAATCTTATGCTAATGGACAACAGATTATCCCTTTGGCTAAATATGATGTGTTTGATTTGGATTTTTGACGTAGCTGTAAAACTTTTTCAGTTATATTGCTACAATGTCTAAAGTGTGACAGTTATAGTGATATCTATCACTGGGGCATCATGCTGCATACATTTATCATTAATAATGTCACATTAGCCTGAAACCAGGCCAACCAGTCCTAACACTAACCTCTTAATGCTGAGCATCAAGCGAGGCAGCTGCTAGTACTATTTTTATAAGTCTTTGGTATGACTTGTCCGGTGTTCGAACCCGCGACCTCCCACATCCGAGGTAGATGCTCTATCCACAAGGCCACCGGAGCGTTAATCTAAAAATGATGCAATGATAGCTGAGAAATGTGATTAGAAGGTAAACAGAATGCAAGCAAAATAAACTTTGCATTTCAGTTGTTAGAGATTAGTAAATGGTATGAAAAATGTCTAAGCATTTGTACTAATATTACCAGTTACTATAATAGATCTCAATGGATTTTCTTTTTAAAGATGATGCATGATGTGGAAAACCTACCCCTAGTTCAGAACATAATGTAAATTTGAATTTTGAATCAAAAGGCTAAATTACAATGACTGACATTTGACACATAGGTTTTGCGTCTAAAATATCTACACTTTTAGTCTCATTATATCAATAACATTCAGACAGTTTCAAATGTTCACTATACAGTCAAACCAATCTACATTAGCCACACATGGAAAATGGCCAAAATGGTTTTTGTAGACTGGTTACCTCTGTTGTGAGGTTTAACTCTCAGACTTGGTTAATGACAAATAAAATGTACTAAATACCATTATTATTATGATTACTATTATTATTATTATCATGCTATTCAGCCAAGAATAATAAAAATACATTCTATTCAAAATGGCTCTATCTTCAGTTTAATTCATCTGGTACATTTAATCATCACAGACTCTTAAAATAAATTAAAAAAGGTATAGTAAAAACCAATGTGTCATAAATAAACTCAGTAAAACTGTATTTATGCACTTATTTATAACACACATACACACGCACACACATCATTTCAATCTCACTATCAGCAAGAACAGCACTTAAAACTGGTTTCACTACTGTTGCAATACAGAAAATTATGCCAAAATAAGGGTCAAAGGAGAGATGATACACATACCAACAAACTACATGTAATTTCATTACTGATTATAAGCTTACCTGTCATTGTGAAACCCAGGAATTAGTTTTTATTAGTCCAGCTGGTGTACTTAGAAGACAGATGTTCACACAGTCAATGATAGCTGAATTAAGCTATTGCTCAAACTCACTCAGATATAATGTCAGCTTTTGTGGGAGACCTTTGATGAATGTGGAATGGAAAAACGGTTCTTGGGGCTATTGTTTTTGTTGTGTGGTTTAATGCCATTTTTCAGCACATGATAGGCTATACATGGCGACCAGTATTATTGGTGGAGGAAGAACCCAGAAAAGCCCCGGAAAGAACCACCGACCCACGAGAAGCTACTGGCAAGCTTTCTCACATACCAACTGGGGCTATTGTTAGTAACTTGTACATCAAAAACTTTACAAACAACATTTGTATATATTTAAAATAATGCCTGAAATATCCACTCTTGAACAAGTTAATATTTTATTTAGTATTCCTTGTAGCTGATATAATATTCTCTGATAAATGTTAGTTATCATGTATTTTACAAAGAATGACTCCAGACCCTAATGAAAAGGAATGTAACTTGTATCTCTATTTCGAGATCAAAATGGGAATTAACAATAATGATGCAGATAAAATTGTTGTCAAAACTGACCACAACAACTCACTTATGCTTAATAATTATTTGGAGTTTTTCCAACTCCCTTTTCTGCTGTGACTACACAACTACTTTTTCCACTATCCAGCAAATGAATTGTTACAATCCTCTTTTGCTTTGCATTGAAACTGACATACTGACACCTCTGAGTTAGACCAACAGTGTGACAGAAGTGTGGCGAGTATAGGTGACATATGAAACACACACATCAATTCACATCATATTCCTTTATCTAAAAGATTTGTGCATGAAGCAAAAGTTTTATTTGCAATCTTGGTCACAACTGATATGTTCCAGTGGCTCCTTAAGGCAGTGGGAAACCAAAATGCCTGGATGCTGACCACAGATGACAGGTGACTTAAACACAGGACATTTATATAGGAAATTACTGAGAAGAAATTAGAATGGCCATTGTGACTAGGTAACTGCTATGTAGAGGTGAACATTAGGACACCTCTAACCATATAAGGCATCTGTTCATATGAATTTGTTCTATATAATTCAAGTGGAAATCGAGTGTTTTCGCTTATGAACAGGCAACAACATTCACTGTCATCTAGTGCCACCATTTTTTTTTCTATCCATCATTTTGTGTATTTCATACTTTTTAATAACGATTGTTTGACTACCAATTCCAAGCATCTTGTTACTTGCATCCTGCTAGTTCTCACCAACAACCAACTTTCTTCATTGTTCTCATAAAGCTTAAATTTTGAAATATATGAATAAATTCTGTATTGTCTTAACCTTTAGTCATTTTCAAAGTTTTGAAGGCAATAAACAAAAGCCACTTGCAAATGTGTAAAAAGAGTTCAAAATGAGTCTTAATTATCCATCTCATTTATATCAACCTTTAGGGAGATGCATGTGTTCATGCATGGGCAACAGAAGACGAATAAGGAGAAATAATCACAAACAATTATTTTATTAACTGTAAATGTCGTGGAGAGCTAAACTGATATATGCGTTTAAGAATTAAATAAGCAATAAATTGTACATAGCTAATGCATTTATTCTATTGATAAAATCAACTTTACATTTTCTGATGGTAATTAGATTCATCTGTGAAGAAATATTTCACCCATTGATGAAAGCTGCAATATCAATTAATGATCAATGGTTCATCTTGCAAAGATTATCACTCTCAAGATACTAGTTATAAAAATGTAAAAGGAAATTTGGTTACTTAAATAAAACAAATCACTCAGATAAATACATAACATTGCCATAAAGGTGGATAACATAAATTGGTTCAGAATGTCAAGGATCATTTCTCCAATCAAGCTATATTTTTAATTGACTTACATGACATGCTATTTGTGATGAAACAATTTATTTTCTTTGAGAAAAAGTTAAAAGTAATTGCAATGTTAAAGTAAAGAGAATACACTAAAAGCTAATTTTGAAATGTCAAATAATGCTTATACTGTTACAAAAAAATCTGACACAATGCCACTACCTGTCTGACCACAGACATGATTCATCAGGGCTGATTCTGTTACATGAATTAGATGCACCCTCATGCCTCAATTTCTGTTGGCAGCTCCTAAATATTTAATATCCCATTCGAAAATGAGTAACTCTTGGTTTCCGGAACCTTTCCCTCTTTCCATTCATATGAATAGCATATGTTAATATAGACTGGAACCATAATTTGTCCAAAAATGACCAAAAAATAGTAAGAGTTTAAAATATATTGAAACTTTTTTTTATTTTGCTTTGCTTCACTGCAGTTACTATATAACAAAATGGCAACCCTGAAAATATGTTAGTCACAAATTGGAAACACCTTCCATAACACAAGTCCAATTTTCATGTCTACATGATGAAACATTCAGTAAAATAATTCATTTTATTATTAATGGACCTGAATATGTCCATTAAGTTACAATTTGCACCAAAATGCATTACAAAACATATTTTTGCACGTTTTTTGAAGTATCATGTGGGGTTTTGACAGGAATTTCTAGTGTTTATGATCATCAAACTGTCACCAAAATTGACTATAGAACATAAAACTTCTTTTTCTATCTTTCCACCTTCTGTTTTGAAGTGACTCAAGCTGACACAAAATTTATTGTTTTACTTTGGTTATATACATTGTACATGTATATTGAGATTCAAATAGGGGTAGGAGTAATATGGTAATGTCATAGAATCAGTGCAAAGTGAACTTGGTGAATTAACACTAAGTAGCAACTATTTCACCTGAATCATCTCCTACCATGAACCCTGTAAGCATTTGGATTCTCCAACATGTGCATGATTGAAAAACTGACAAGATGGCAGCCAGCCTCCCATTTTCATACAGTGACAGATATTCCTTCCATAATTAGAACAATTAGCTTTGACTAGCTGTTTGGAGAGTTGACACTAGTATGGCAAAAATACACATATTTTGTGTTTTGATTTATCATGGCCCAAGATTCATTTGCCAAGGTATCCTTGGAGTCATAAGGTAATGTTTGAAATACTAAATGACTTTTGACAACTTTACTCCTAATCATGTTATGACATTCTATTTTCATGCTCTTTTTCTAGTGAAAATGTTTACTATTCTAATGTGTCTGCTTGGTATGTATCATGTGAAGATTCATCTCTTTAAAACACAGAACTTTAATTTGATGTTCAACTTACTAATGTTGAACTTTATTCAAATAACACCTGTAAGTAATTAAGAAAGAATTATTATAATGCTGCCTACATAAAATATTTATATTATTTTAGACAAATATACAGATAAATTTGTTTCACATTAGGGACTTGTGGTAAGAAAGAAGTTTTTTTTATATATTAAAGGCAATTAAGTCTGATTTATAAATTGAATTTGTAAATGAAGGATGAAGGTTAAAAGATTTGAAATCATAAACCTATGTTTTAAAAATCCCCCAAATACTAATTTCATGATGAAAAATCCCTAATTTTCAGGATGGGGCCCCCCACCCCAAAGTTTATTGTTGGAATCATCCCTATTTTCTAACATGACTCTTCCCCCCACCACTTCAACACACATATACATAAGGTAAGCAGATAAGCAAGGGTGTTAACAATATTATAAAGCAAAAACCAAAAGGTGAATAGAATGTAATAATTTTCATTAAATATCACTAGTTGTAGTTTTTTGATCTATAATCAAAGCTTGAAATACATATATTTCTGGAAGTTATTCTGAGTAGTAACTGTAAGATATGAATGTAGTATAAGGATGCATCAATATACTGATTCATATACTACATTCATATCTTAAACATACAAGAATGTATCAGTATAAATGATTAGTTGTAGGTGTAAGATACGAATGTAGTGTATGAACGTATTAGTATAATCTCAAGCTGTATGTATAAAATAAGAATGAACCAGTATACTCAAAAGTTGTATGCGTACGCTTGGAATGTAGTATCTGAATGTATCAATATACTAAATAATAATGGAAGAATGTATAGTGGTGTAGCAATCCTATCATAGTAACTGTCACACCACTACAGCAATTCTATCTTAGTAACTGTCATAGCAGTGTAGCAATTGTACTATTACTGTCATAACGGTGTAGTAATTATATCATGATGTCATAGCAGTGCAGCAATTCTATCATAGTAACTGTCATTGCAGTGTAGTAATTCTATTATAGTAACTGTCATAGCAGTGTAGTAATTATATCATAGTAACTATCATAGCAGTGTAGTAATTATATCATAGCAACTATTAATTCTATCACAGTAACTGTCATAGCAGTGTAGTAATTATATCATAGCAACTGTCTTAACAGTGTAGTAATTCTATCACAGTAACTGTCATAGCAGTGTAGTAATTATATCATAGTAACTGTCAGCAGTGTTGTCATTCTATCACAGTAAGTGTTATAGCAGTGTAGTAATTATATCATAGCAACTATCATAATAGTGTAGTAATTCTATCATAGTAACTGACATAGCTGAGTAGTAATGCTATTATACTAATGTCATATCAGTGTAGTACATATAATTATATAGTCCAGAAAATCAACACCTCCCTAAGCCAAGGTTAATGTCTATTTAAATGTAATCAGATACTTTGGGTAGGCTTGGGTGTCATTGAAGATCACAAAAATTGAAGGACTGCCAACATTGTTAACCACACTGTCATACAAGTCATTGGGATTACTGGTGGATTTGGGTGGTGGGACTCGCATTCCACTACTTCCTAAAGCATACTTTCCAGTCAAAACCATACAAAGATACATCTTCCTGTTGCCATTTGGGTCAGGCTTTGAATAGATATCTTGAGCAGAGTAGCTGGCATCCCTTGCAAAATAAACACCATTTCCAAAGGCGACAGCTGCCAATGAAAAGATAAACCTGCATTAAATACATTGAAGGCTTTATGGAATTTTATACTGAATTATTTCAAAATGCACAAAATTTAGTACTTCATGGTTTCATTTTTATAATAAGCACTTGCTGTAAAATGAAACTTATTATAAATTGTCCTTGCTTGCCTAAATGCACATTATGTTAAACTGTACAAGGATATTAAATGACAGAAGTTTACCTATTTCTATATTAGATGTCAATAGGCAACACTGAAGGTATTAAATTACTTGTAGTAATTTATACTGACGAGATGTGAAATTTAAAATAAAAACATCCAAAGGAAGCATAACAAGTTGTGACAAAAAAGAAAACATTGATACATAAAATTATTAAAAGTGCTAGAAAAGTGTGCCATTTTTTTCTGCAGTTGCTGCTGTTTTTAGTATTTGTATTATCATTTCACACGTAACTCATTTTCTCTGGAACTAAAAAGGATACACTAAATTTTTAACCCCAAGATATTTTACTCCACTCAAATGTTTGTAAAAATTGAATATTAAATAACAAGCTGACTGAATACTTCAAATCTACACAACACTAACTGACAAGCATTTCTGTAAAAGTCCAATGGTAATGTTAGTTTCAAATCAAGTCCCAAAACAAATCTTGGAGGATGATAATACAAATTTGTTGTTCTTAGTATTTTTGGTTTTTGTAAATTCAGGCCTAGGCTACACATATTTTGTTTCAAAGATCTTATGTACTGATGCACATCAATACAATACAGTTTGTGTGTGTGTATGTGTGATTTGGATTTTTTAATGTAGCTTTAACAATTTTTAAGTCATATAATAATAATAATAATAATAATAATAATAATAATAAAATAATAATGACCTTATTTAAAGAGGGTAACACAATTAGCTAAGAACTAATCTACCCTCATACAAAGGAATTTATTTATTTTAGCTGCATCTCTGAAACCACTGGACATATTGGGTTTGGAAGAAGGAAATAGAGTGAGCATTTCTAATCTCAACTTGAATACTCAACCAGAGCAGAGTTCCAGAGTATTGGAAACTTTTTTAAATATCTCTAAGATGTCTGCAGTATGACAGTTTATAGTGATGTCTAGCACTGGGGCATCATGCTGCAGATGTGTAACATGATGTCCCACCCAGTCACATTATCCGAGCACCAGGCCAGCCAGTCCTAGCACCAGCTTCTTAATGCTGAGTACCTAGTGAGGCAGCTAGGCATCTATTAGCACAATTTTTTTATTAAGTCTTTGGTATGACTCGGCCGGGGTTCAAACTTGTGTCCTCCCACATCCAAGGCAGATGCTCAACAAAATACAGTAAAATAAACAAAATAAACAAGTGGTGTAAGGGACTTATGTAATGTCTATACAAAAGAACCTGGAGAAGCTGTTCACTATGTCTGGTAAATGTCGTGATTTTATGTTCTCTCTTTTTTTCTCAAGTCCTAATGGAACTGATTTAGTGTAGATGCTGATGCATGGAATTGAAATATGTAATTGCTGGATGAAATAGAAACTGGATGAGTAATCCGTTAAAGTTGAAATGTTTGTTATGTTCAATTTTATCTGCAGCACTTGTACTGGGAACTGACCTAGATATATTAGTTGTTTTTTTTTCTCAACTTGTTGATCACTTTGCCAAGATTACAGATTCTTCAATTCAAATGGAATGAAGCAGAAAGTGATTATTTGGATAACGTCAATGAAACAGAAGAAGTTCTTTATTTGTATTGTTTCATCATAAATCAAACATCAAACCCCAGCAATCCATCAAAGAGTTAAGCTAATTCTCCTTCTGGTGCTGTGTTGTTGATGACAATTACCGATCCCTTATATATAGTAAGGGAAGAAAAAGAAAACTGAACTTGCACCAGGTAACCTACAAGAACCTGGGACTTTGTAACAGTTAGTGTAAATGTTTCATGAGATTTTAATACAGAATTCACAAAACCAATGATACAAAGTCGCAATAGCCTGTCAAGACTTGTACAATAAATTTTTGGTAAGGAGGAATACACACACTGTCATCTATTTAATGCTTTGTTTATTTTTATATCTTTCTCCATGTTCTATAAAACCTATTAATACAGGTTTGAAAACATATTATTTACTATAAAAATGTCTGAAGGCTACTCTACTCTCCATTATCCTTTCTCTATTACTGTGTGGGTTGGTAAGACAGCTGACTAACTGAACCCTCCCCCCATCTCTCTCTCTGAACATTCACAGAAAGATACCAGAAAAAGTTATTAAAAACAATCATGGCATATTTTCACCTTTGTCATGTGACCTGTGAATGGTGACAAAATGTAGTCCCATAAAGCGATGGAAAGGGGAAAGTTAGAAATGAAGGACAGAAACCATGATATGGTTCAAAATATGTTAATGAAATCATAATAATGATTTAGATAAACTGTAAATACATTTAAATGTTTGATTTACCTCTTGCTGGTTCCTCATTTCACTTAGTTGATATTTCCAACAAATTTCACTATGCTAGGTGGTATGTTAAAGCCAGAGCATTCACTGTTCAAGTAGTTAACCATGCTGTGTTTGAAGTGCTCAACTTTCTTCATTTAACTCATCTTTCTTGTTTAAATCATTTGTGTGTCTTATATTCATTTAATAAAAAATGAATGAAAATAGAAGTTGTTGTTGTTGTTGTTGTAGGGTTTAACGCCATTTTTTAGCCCACAATAGGCTATACATGGTGGCCAGTATTAATGGTGGAGGAAGAACCCGGAAAGAACCACTAACCCACAAGAAGCTACTGGCAAGCTTTCTCACGTACCCACATTAGCTGAATCTGAGACTCAAACCCACGCAGACAGAGGTGAGATGGCAGTGATCCGTAACAGAGAGCACTTTAGACCACTCGGCGAAAATAGAAGTTCAAAAACTAAAAGAAGAAACTTATCAATTTGCAGAGGAGACTCTGATTATTTGTAAAAGATTAAGAATTACATTTTGTAGCAGACATACTAGACAGGGCTGTGCAGAGTTCATTCATTCTGTCAATACACATATGCTTGTAGTCAATCTTAACTGCATTGAAAATGCAAGTATGTGCATTTGTATGCGATATAAATAAAATACATGTATACAGTAGTCCCCCTCTTGAACGGCCCCCCTGACCAGCGGCCACCCGTTCCTTATGGCCAGAATCTGTTGGCACCGACGAGTTTGTGTTCAAAAGTACCCCTCGTGAAAGGCCACCCGACTAACGCGACCAGCAGCCAGCATATTAGTGCAATAATATAAAATTTACCCCTCACAAGCAGCCGCATTTTATTTGAATATGTATCCAGAACCAGTATTTTATTCATAACATGTGTTAAGTAATCCGATTTCTGTTTCCCCGATGTCAGGTTTTTGTTACTGAAAGAAGTGTTGAGTAAAGTACATTTACCACTAAGGTTAATATTATATCATTTACGCCTCGCGAGAAGCCAAATTTATTCCATAAAAACCGAGAAAGACTAAACTTTTAATCCATACAAAAGGGTACGTACATGTAATCCAATTAGCCTTACTGCTGTGTTATCACAAGATGTCCGGTTTAGTCACTCTGATAATTGTTAAAATTACAATTATTGAACAGTAGTAACAGCTGAGAAGTGGCAGTATCGATGTACAATACCCAAGTCAGCAGGAAAATGGTTTGGTAGCCTTTATGGCTTCCCTTAGTAAGATGTTGAGCTTGTTCACTTTGATAATCAGTGGCTATTACTACTGACAAAAATTGTCAAAATTACGAATCCTAATGGCTGCGAGGTCAGATCTGCGTGATGTTAATGGTACATATTGAAGCCATTTTGGCTTCTCTCACTTAGTGTAAAATAATGTATAAAGACAATAGGGTACCAGACTGCGACTAACAAATCACGTGACAAGATCACTTCCTTTAAAAAAACGGCAATTTGTTTAGATGCATACAAAATTGTTTTATCAGTATTGTAGTTGGCAACATCAATACTACAAAAAGATCAACATGTCATCGAGGAAAATAAAAATTCTCAGTTTAGAGGAGAACGTGAAAGTAATTCAACTGATGGGGGGGGGTGTGTTGTCGAGGATCCTTTGTCGGGAAGACTCAGATAAACAATATCGTGAAAGATAATGAAACAATTCTGCAGAAGTGGGAAGGTGAAATGGACGGAAAATGGAAGATTGTTTGAGCCAGGAGACATTTGTATCCTGATTTGAATGACAAGAAAAAGCAACAATTTTGTCAGTTGAATTGGGATATGACGACTTTACCGCAAGTAATGGATGGTTGCACAGATTTCAAGTCCGACACAATATCAAGTGTTCCTGTACTAAGTGGAGAATCAGCTGATGTTAATAATGAAGTTGTCGAAGATTGGAACAAAAGACTAAACAATATATGCAGGAGATATGACAGCAAGAATATTTTTAATGTGACGAGACTGGTTTGTTTTTAAGACTGTTACCAACAAAGTGACAGATGATGTGAACTGTAACATAATTATAGAGACAGTTTTAAAACTGTATCAATGGTTATTCATAGCATTCTTTTGAAAATGATGACACAGTTTGTTTTATATTTATTTCACATCATGCATGTGATTTTTAATTAAAATATGAAATATTTAAAATTAAATGTACTTGTGACTTTCTTCATATGTATTTACTATTTGCAATTGTCATCCCCCTCTAGAAAGGCCACCCGCATTATAAGGACACTTCCCTGCTGCGTTAGGGGTGGCCTTATAAGAGGGGGACTACTGTAGTACATACACTATTTTTTATATACCACAAAATTTTAAAAAATTTATTTAAAAGGAAACTCGTGATTAGCAAACCCTGTTTTCTTTTAATTAAAAATTGATACATCTCATGGCATATCAATGGTATACACACACTCTATATTTATATAATGCTACTATGTATATTTAATTAATCTTGTGTGCTTGACCTTTGTACATTATTGAGGATACAGTTTTGGCCAACCTGACTAGTGTCATGTAATGACTACCAGACTTTTGTTATGGTGAACAATATGTTTACTAAAATTTAAGTTTACAGCCTAACCTTATTTACAAATTAGTGAGTTTTTCCATTAGAAATCATTAGTTTTCCAGAAAATATTTGTGAAGGGGCAAATTTCTGGCGATCTAACAAGAAATACATTAGTTGAGATCAGAGAACCATTAATAAGATTTATGGAGACAAGCATGTATCATATCGCCATACTACCGTGTTCGGTAATGTCCTTTAGAGGGATAATTTTATTCTTAATTTTAGCATTTGTTTATACAGCAGCCAGACGGACTATTAGGGACACAGTAAACTTCATTTTCATGGTAAAGTTGTCACAATTGAGAAATCGCAGAAACTCTGTTACTCAAACTACCAGGTCAAGCTGACACCGACTTTGGCGCCTCTGAAAAAAAGGCAGCAGAAATATTTGATTCTGATTGGTTACGTTAAATAAGGGGCGGGTTTCCCACACAACATTTTCTAGGTTTTAAAATTCCACATTGGAAATTTTAATCAGTCTAAGCTTTTCGGGAAGAGAAATCAGAGTAGGCTCTGGGGATTTGCGAGAAATTCCTCGTAAAAGAACTGTTGTCCAAAAGGGACTGTTGTCGAAAGAAACCGCCGAAAAAATTTGGCAATTAGAGGGAGGAACATTGAAAGCAAAGGGAGAAAATAGCTCCTGGGACATATGATGTGACCTTATTCTGAGACGTATACTGAGAAGTATAGAGAGAAGTGCAATGGGACTTACAATCTTATGACGTAATCCTGCAACGTATTAATTTCTGAAATGTATTCTGAGAGTATCTCGAGATGGATGGTGGAAAGTATCATCCTGAGATCCAAGGGTCTGAACAGTTACAGTGGAAGCAGAACAAACTGGGACAAGCAGGTTATACAATCATACAAGACGTTGACTTTGATTGTTCACTCGATCCTATGATGAACTAAATCTATCAGTACACAGATCGGCTATTTTATTTAAATCTATTTGTGTTTTCTTTGTAATTTGGTGAAAGTTTTATTTCTAAAAACAGAATATATTCCTGATGTAATGAATTCTCACAGTTGTTTTATGTAATTGATTAAATTGTTTGTTTACATGTATGGGGGCTCGTGTTGGTTTGTTCTATATATCTGCTCAGATCTCTATCTATTTCACCTATAAGTTTCACCACCTATATTTATATTTACTTGAATCGGGCAATAACATCGAGGGTGGTCAACCCTAAGATAACGAAAACCAAATTTGGCGGGACACCCACCAGATAAAACATCCCTCCCCCTTTACAATAATATTGCATCATAGGCCAGGTGACAGTCTGTATATAGAGGAGAATGGGTAAACAAATATTTATTCCTGTTTTAAGTTCAGTCTGTGGATTCATTTACTGTTGTATTCAGATATAATCTGAGAGGAATTATTTATTCAAGTTATTCACTGGAATTACAATCTTCACTGACTTTTTGGATTAAAACACTGCTTTGGAATTACTCAGGATTCACTCAAAGACATTACAGACTATCTCAGTGTAATACATCAAGACCATTTGCACATCAGCAAAATCAAGACTATTGGTACATCAGCACATTAATGATTATTAGTATATCAGCACATTCAAAATTATTGGAAGTCATTTGGTACAGACTTGTGATAGAACATTTAGGATTATTTGGGATTTAATTCACAATACTGTGTCTTTTGAATTTTGACTTTTTATTCAAGGGAAATCAACTGTTTGCTGAATTTTACCAAACTAGTTAGTATTGCTTCTTTCTTTTACTTAGTTTAAGACCATAGAGTTGTAAGACACACACACACACACACACACACACACACACACATATATATATATATATATATATATATATATATATATATATATATATATATATATATATATATATTCCCCTGTTGGAGCCTAGGAAAAGGCATATTGGTGGTACACAATCAGGGTCTTTCTTCCTTCATTTGCATAGTAATTTTATCTGGTTACTATTGTTTCCTCCACTATTAGCCTGTGCATCCTCACTATAGTTCGCATTTCATGTGATAATATATGGTGGGATGTAAATATCAGAATTATCACACACCTTGATTATACATAATCATGCTAGAGGAGTGATAAGTTGATCACTCCATCTAACAGGTTTTAAGTTTTACCCTTGCAGCCATGGGATATACCAGATATACATATGCATATTTTAATTTTCAGGGAAGGAAGTTTTAATGCTGTCATCAAAATGTAACCAATCAACATGAAGCAAGAAAAGTTAACTAAAGCAAACTATGAGACAAAAATTCTTAACAGGCAAATTGACTACCATTTTTTCCACAGTAACTGCGGTTGAAACCATGCATGGTGATACTATCCACAGCATCTGAACTTGTTCCATGCCAGAGAAGATTTTCATTCTGATGGCCTTGATTTGTCTGTTCCAACAACTTCTTCTTGGCTTCATACTGTTGATACAATGTCCTATTCTGTATTCTCTCAACCTTGAACAAAAAATTTAGCATAAAAACCAAATTAATTAAATAGAACCAGACAATAATTGGATTCACAACTCTTTCATGCACAAAAATTCTGACTGGTTTGTAAAGAAATTTAAGTATATTTTGACATGTAACATGAAAGTATGTCAATAAAAATCAATAGGGAAGATTAGTAATGTCCACCTTGCTTTTTGAAAGTAAAACAAATATTTGATGGCAAATCAGCATAATTTGTTTATAGGTCTTGATATCAGTATGCTCACAACCAGATTTTTTGAAAATGGTCCATCAATTCTTATTGATATACTTTTTTTTTAAGAAAATTGGAAAAATTTATTGATTCAAGTACATTAAATAACACAAAATAATACCAAATATACACTCACTTCACCATAAGGCCATGTGTGTTAAAACTAGTAGTACAGTGTACATGATAAATATAAATGAACATCAAAACTATTATTGCATGATGGTGTATAACAAGTTTTATGTAATCTATGGAAAGACTAATGAGGAGAAAAAATAAACAAAATAATGGGGGGAAAAAAACATGTTTCTATTGCACAGGTCTTAAAATTAGGGTAGGTAGTTTTTTGTTTTTTTAAAATAGATTTAATGTGACTTTTTGTGATTTTTGTTTTTACCATTGAGGAAAAAAGAGCTAGGGTTGGCAGTGAGAAACTGGGGCTGCAAACAAATATTTTTTTGTTGGCCTTATAGGACAACAAGATTTTAGTGCAAGAGTCAAAGCATTGGTAAAAATGAACAAGGATATACCATGTTCATACTTTGAGATTTTGCACACACTATAATTGAGCTGTATATTTTCTTTGTTATCTAAATAAATGCAAACAAGTATTTCACAAAACAAATGTATAATTAATTTGTGTAAGAAGAAGAAGAAGAAGAAGAAGAAAACAAACAGTTCTCAGAAAAAATGCAATTAAAATAAAGCTTCTATTGAAGATGCAGAATCAAGTACCAGAAAGAAACTCATTATCTAATTCATGTAAGAATGTCTCATCTTAATTTCATAATAATTTGTCCAAAGTATAAACAAAATCTACCAGAGGGCTTTTGAAATATACCTCAATATGTTTCTTTTTTAATGGCAAAAAATAATTAATAAAGGTTATATATTTTTGCTAAAGCATACACAAATATTTCATCCAGTTTCTTGAAACAATCAAATAAATGAAATATCCAAGCAACAAAATGCACATATAGTACTAGGATGCCACACAGCCAAGTAAACACACTACATGGGTATAATAATTAATGAAAAGAGACATCACTTGCAATGGTCATCTAATCTACTTCTCTCCATGTGAAAATGAAACTGTATTTAAAAAGATTGCTTCATGTTTTAAGCTCCTGCATTATCTACTATTCATAAAAATCTGCACAAATACCATACTTTTTCAGTAAAATGTCTCTTTTGATAATAATTACCAGGTCATAATACCTTAGGAAAGCTACTAATACCTCACGAATCCAGCCCTTCCAACATAGATTAGAACTTTTTAGTTAAGCTAAATGTTATCTGCCCACCTAGGTGACAACAAAGTGCCCTCCCCTTTATATCTGGATAGGTGACAAATCCTGTAAATTCTTTGGTTACTACTGGAACAGAAGGCAAGCTTTCTATATGGATGTAACTGCAGTAAGACTGGAGTGTGTATATATATTGTGATATGGTAAGTATTTTTGAAGAAATGTATTTTACTACAAATACATTGTTTTCTGCTTCAAATACTTTACCTGACCATAATACTTTAGGAGAATAGGTAAGAGGTAGAGGAAGATAAATTCCTTACCCTGGAAGAACTATCTCTGGTCCTCTAAGGACTGTGAAACAGCTTCTAGATAACCTGACTGCAAAATATTCTCCATGTCAGGGAGTGGCTTCAAAAGGAACATTTTTCCCTTCCACAAATCCAGCAGAGGTCATGTCCTTGTGAAGTTAATGACCTGGGAAGGTAATCTGTTGAGCCATGGCTATAAGTCCCACCAGATCAAGTTGAGTCATTTAGGATGAAAGATCTCTGAGATAAAAGCTGGAAATGTGAATTCAGATTCTGACTGCCATTTGCCAATGCAGTAAGGAGGCTGGTCTTATAATGAAAGGTGAACCAATGAATCTCCTGATAAAGGTTCAAATGGTGTCTTGTTCAGGTTAGTACCCATGATGGATTTTACTTGGGCAAGGATGCAGCATCACTGGATGTGTATAATCAAAACTGGACAGACAATCATACTGGTCTTTGGTTTGTCCAATATCCTCTGTTCAGTGATAATGCAGTGTATCAGTGATATAGGAATGGTAGGTTTTAATTGTAATTGGTGCTGTTTCTTGTCAAAGAGCCAAAGGAATTTAACTTTTGAGGCATGGATGCCTGCATGGTATAAAGTGTTCATGTGCACACCTATGTAAGAATGTATTCCATTGCCTTTATATAAGAGTGTCTGTCTCAGATGCTGGAGGTTATGGGTTCAAACACTGGCCAAGTCATATCAAAGACTCGTGAAAATCGTACCTACAACTGCCTCGCTTGGTGCTCAGAATTAAGAGATTAGTGTTAGGACTAGCCGGCCTGGTGTCAGGATAATGTGACTGGGTGGGTCATGATACTACATGTCTGTGGCATGATGTCCCAGTGCCAGACATCACGATAAACTGCCACAGTGCAGACTTTGTAGCAATATGATTGAAACTAATTTTAAAGCTACATTAAAAATCCCAAAACACATACACACATGCCTTCATAAGCCTTTACAGTGAAAGGATCTCTCACTTCAGCAATTTCTCCACCACTGATTGTGAGAAATGTTTGTTCCTGAAGGCATATTGATATAAGATCCAGACATGCAAGTCAAGCAACTCTGGGCTAGGATGAAACACCATCATGGTTGCTTAGGCAGGTGAGGGAATGTCTCAATATCCTGGTGATTCTGTTGCAAGAGTTGATGAGGTCACTGATCTAAGATCCTATTTGACTGGAGTAATCAGGATGAGTCTACACTCTGATTCGTTTGCTTCCTGTATCACTTTTGAGACATGAGGTGTTGGAGGGGAAGCATATTCAGCTTATCCAATCTATAGAAGGAGCATCCATTGTCCAGGCCTTTGCTCTCTTTTACAGAATAATTTTTTGGAAGGAAGAATGCTTAGACATGCAACAGTATTCATGATGATAACTCACTGTTTCATACTTTGCAGTTTCATGTCTGCAATAGACTACATAGAATTTTTAAAAACCCAAACAATGCCAACTGATTTATAAAATATTTTATTTTAATATGCATATTAGTTCATAGGATGGTTATAATGCAAATACAAGAGTCCCTCAAAAGGACTGATGCTCCACTGGCCAAAAAAGAATTTCCAAGAATTCAAGATAAAACCATTTTTCCTTTTCACTATAGTGATGAAAGTATCTCTGCTATTCTTTGTGATCGCAAGATTTTCAAAATAGTTATGGTGGCCATACTGGATGTCAGATTAGAACCTTTGTCATTTTGGACCAATTAGACATCATTAGAAGTCTTTTAGTGAAACCCTCTTTTCAAAATAAAATTCATTCAAGAGAGGTGATGACCATTGTGGTGGACATATAGTATGTATGATTGGCACCATTTTCATTTAGAACTAACAAGGTATCCTAAGCCTATCTGTGAAAACCTCATGTGGATATATCCATCCATTTAGGAGTAGAGATAATATTTTCAAGATGGCCACAATTTTGGTCATACTGAGGGTCACTTTGCATTTTCAGATGGCTTTGCATTTTCAGATGGGTCCAACTGGTGAAAATTCTATTGTTATGCATATCTAATTGTATTCTGTTAGTTTTTTCTCCATCATTATGTGTTACATTTAATTGTATTACATACATGACCTTGTGCAAAATCAAGTTATTATATTTTGTAAACAACATATAATACATAGTAATATTTCACTAGGAGTGTGGGTTTAATATTAAGAGAATTAACATTAGAAATAAACATTTTTTTGGGGTTCTGGGTCCAAGACATTGGAATTCCTCCATAAAAATACATAGTCTTCCTGATGTTTATCACATTTATTATTATAAAAATTTTAGTAACAGAATTTATCTGTTTACCTCTTAGAATTTTCTAGAAATGAACTTTGGACCTACATCCTGGCTCTACTTTTGTGTCATAGTTTTTTGAAAATATATAATCTTGTTTACTTTCAAATTATTCATTCTTGCATTTAACATTTTAGCAGAATCATTCTTATTGTTGTTTTCAGTATTTTGATGTGGCTAGAAATATTTATTCAAATTATTATTCTCTGGAATTACAAAGTGCTCAATAATATTCTTGGACAGAAACAATTTGTTATAATAGTGAATTCAGAAAAGGACATTTTGGATTATATTATAGGGATTAATTGGAAGACTTAGCACATCATCACACTTAAGGCTTTTAGTACATTAGTATATTCAAGACTACAGGCACATCAACACTTTCAGTACTGGATCTTATTTCAAACACCACTGAAATTTAATTAGAGCTTTATTCATTTGGACTGCTGATAGACCTTTTGAACTATTAGGGATTTAATTCGCAATGCTGTAAGTTCCTTTAAATTTTTCACTTTGTATTCTAGGAAAATAAATTATTTGTTGAATTTTACAAAATGTGTTGGTTTTCACTTTTTTCTATAACTTAGTTTAAGACCACAGGGTTGTAATAATATGACTTTCTGTTTTGACAAGATTTTCAAGTTAGCTGACATGGTGGCTATGTTGGATTTTAGATTGGTACCATTTTCCGTCAAGGACCAATTGAACATCATAAGAAATCTTTTGGTGAAAGCATAATATCAATATGACTAGCCAACTAGGCGAAGTTGTAACAGCAAGACTTTCAAGATGGCTATCATGGTAGCCATACTGTGGGTCAGATCAGCACCATTTTCAATTAGGACCCACTAGACATCATAAGATGTCT
Source organism: Sinohyriopsis cumingii (assembly GCA_028554795.2). Classification (NCBI taxonomy): domain Eukaryota; kingdom Metazoa; phylum Mollusca; class Bivalvia; order Unionida; family Unionidae; genus Sinohyriopsis; species Sinohyriopsis cumingii. Next base: position 625,065 of record JAPYKE020000081.1, read on the forward strand.
TCTGATGAGAACCCCATGGCTATATGACTTTTTTGTCCAGATCTGCAATATCAAGATTTCAAGATGGCTGCCAATGTGGCCATACTGCACATTAATCATAAGAATCATAAGAAGTCTTTTAAGTGAAATCTCCATGCTGATACACCCATCTATTCAGCAGAAAAACCACCTACCAACAGGAAGCAACTGCCAAGCCTTCTCACATACTCTCACTGACTTAGCTAAGACTCAGACCAACACAGAGTTGTCAGTGATCTTTCCAGTAACAAGATTATATAGCATTCTACTTGACCTCCGGTCACAATTAGCATTTTTTAATAAAAACAACTACCTAGTGGGAAATTTCGATCTGGAAGGTTCTAAATTTTCACAAGATAAAATGTTAGTTATAATTAGGTCTGTTATTAAAATTATATTATAGAACCTGAAATATGTCAGGTACATCAGGGGAATCCCAATAACCTAGACCCAGACCCAAATAAACATGTTTACTTCTATTAATAATGATCCCAATATTAAATCCACACAATAAGAGAATATTTTGGCTATGTATTAGTTGTTTACACAATTAAAAAATTAATAATTCAGGTCAAGTAGAAAATAAAATTGTTTTTTTAACAAGGTTAAGTCCAACATACATTGTTACATTACAAAATCACATAATGGAAATTAAAAAATTAAAATAAAAAACAAACTACAAACAATGCTAACTACATGTATCAGTGCTTTATATGTTGTATATTTGACTTCTAATAATTACATTCAGCTTATCCAACAGATATGAGCAGCATTTGAATTTGATTTCTCACATTATATCATGATCTTGATCCCCAAACTATCATTGTGCCATAATTATTGAATAGGTCTAATTTGACAAAATTCAACATCATTCACTACTACTCTTATTTATGACTTATACATTTTTTATGGTCAACAGCACATCCTTGCCACACACTCTAAAAGAATGATGATTTATCTACAGTATTAACCCACGTGCTAAATTTCTAAGCAAAACCATGGTTTTATTCAAACTTTTAAAATAACAATGGAGATTAGATAATTTAAAGTTATGCTGACAGACTGCTTTAACTAAAATCTTAACTTCTGATGCCACCTCTAGTCATAATGTGACTGATTAGTCTCACTTCAAGCTAATGTTGGTGAATCCTTAGACTCATAAGAAAACCTATAACATGTAAACAGGATTATGAAGACAATGATAGTTTCAGTATGGAACCAAAAACAATCTCCTACCTTAAGAACAGTTCTGTTTCCCCCTACTGAGTGTAGAAACTTGGTCTGTACATCTTGGTATTCCTGATCAGTAATCTGAAGTGGTACAAGTTTCAGGTTCTCTTTTGCTGACATTACTGACCATGTGGTAGGTACTTCAAAGGCACCCATCTCTGCAGCAATATTGAGACAATAGTAATTAAAATTTTCAGCTTTGTATTTTAAGTATTTTATATCTTAACCCTTTACCGCATAGAGCATAGTGACAAAGTGCAGCGCGCTATAAATAGAACACCGGTTACTTAGTCGACTGCATACGTATAGGCCTGCCTGTGAACTGTTAAGCAATGTAGTGTATGTTACGCTTAACAGCAATTTCAACCATTTAAAATTTTTGGTACACATCTATTATATGTGGAAAAATTTAAGAGTAAAGTCCGATTGTTATAGCTGTGTAACTATTTTTCACGGAAGAATATATTATGTGCTTTAAAATCTTGAGAGAATTCATTCACTGTCATGTCAGTGAGGCTGCATGACCAACCATACCTGTTATTTCCCATACTCGAAATTTACATGTTTTTAGTCTGCGTCTACATCACTAAGTCATCTGAATTTGATAATTGATAAAAACTAATTGCTGCCTACATCAATAATAGAGCATTTACCTAAGTTATTGAATCTTTCATAGTTGTGATTCTAATCGTGAAAACTTCGTAAGTACTGAATGAAATCTGCGACCACCATTTTGGAGAGTGGAGATTACAACCCAGTTACTTTAAATAGCAGATATTGACCAGTGCATAAACAGTGACCATGTGATCTGACGTAATTGTCATTCACAGAAATGAATGTAGTATCTAATAGGGGCATTTTCCCAAAGGTGGCACTACGAAAACCAGCTCTTAATGGCTGATGTTTACAGCAGGCATCAAAAGGCGCTTCCGTGTGAATAGACTAGAGGCATCAAAAGGTGCTTCCATGTGAATGGAGTAGAGGCGTCCAAAGACACTTGCATGAGGTAAAGGGTTATGACAATAGACAGAACAGTGCCAATACGGTTGCTAAACCCGACTAAAGAGGTGGTAAACTTGCAGGCTGGGGTTTATTTTGCTGAAGCCAGTGCAGCCCTATCGACACAAAATGTTGATTGTTCCAGACAGGATTCGAACAGCAGTCAACTTTTATATTTGTCTGAATTATTTGAGAAATCAAGCGTTCATTTGACTCCTGATCAAGCAACCGCCCTAAGCAATCAGTTAAGTGAAGTTTGCACAGTGTTTGCTAAAGATAATGACAACTTGATCAAGTACGCCATGGTGCATCTCTAGGCAAGACACTTTACTTCTATTTGTCCTAGGCACAATATAACCTTTTTCAAGTTGGTGGCAGTTAAACACTAATCAATGAATCATTTATGAAAATCTGCTTAAAACTGACAATTTATTTAACTTGCCCTTACTGATTATAATACAGTTAAAACCCATTATAATGCAAGGCTTGGGGTCCAAAAAATAACATCGTGATATAAGTAGGATCACATTAAAGAAAATTTTCAAAAAACTTCCCTGTAGAAAACGTGTGTTGAAATTTCAATGTCATCAGTTTTAACTAACCTCCTGATCATATAATCTGCTAGGAATACAAATAATCAGCTTTTCCGAGAGCATGTATTTAGGATGATAAGAACAGAGGTCACCTTCATTTAAAAATGTAAGCCATGCTGTGGTCTCATTATAAGTGAATCGCATTATAACAAATCATGTTATAATGGGTTTTACCTGTACTTTCATACCTGCAAGATCAAAGTGTGCCATACACCCACACCCCTTCCCATGATTTTTGACTCCCAAACTCCCAGACCCAGATGTGCTTTACAAAATATGATTTCCAAATCATTTTATGGATAAAGGAGAGACAATTCTTGACAACATGATATATACCAGTAACCTGTTGAACAGTAAACATTCATCATTAGCACAGTTACATGCTCATGGAAAACTATCACCACTCAGCAGTTTATGCAGTTAATGATCACAGAGGTGACTGAATGACAAAGGAATACTATTCCACATATTACTTAACTGAACGACAATAGCTACAGTGGTCTTGTTGTGCTAGTACTGCAATGGAGAGCCCACTAGGCAAGTCTGCATAGTTAAAAGTACACTGAAGAGGAACAAAACAGTTTGATGTTAGGCAAATCAGATATGCATGTTGAAAAAAAAGGCACAAGTTACTACTCCTTCCTGCCTTGAATGAGAATGTTTCACATACCTTTATTAAAAGATTCCTGGCTAGTTTGTGTTGAGTGTTTCTTCTGAAGTCATACTTAATCAATACATAGAATGCAAAATGTGATTATTTCAGTAGTTGGAACAGTACACCCGTACAGAAATTTCTCATGGATTCTGTATGGAATACTTCAGGAATCCATATGGAAGAGATATGGACTAAAAAACTTATGGAATCAGACAATTTATTCCATATCATTCAATTCCATAAGTACTTCACAGCAAGTGAAAATTCCATATGGAATAAAGTTGCAACTTTTATCCATAAGCACTTTTTCCATATGGAAAGCAGGCTCATGTATTATAGCATCATGGAAAATACTCTCTGAAGAATTAATAACCTAATCTATCCGATTCAAATATAAATATTGGTGGGAGTTAGAGTACATGTATATGTCAGTGTAGCTGATGTGGAAGGATGAATATATACTCATAAATTTGAAGAAACACATGTATGTCAGTTTTCTCTAATTTATTTCTACAGATGTTTAATAACAAAGACATGACCAAAAAAATAGAGAAAATGTAAACATGATCAGAAAATTAATATCTCAGCCAGGTAGTACAAGCATAGATGAATCTTTGGACTTTGAAAATTTGGTGCAAGGTGGAGTTTGGGCTTGATCTGATGTTTATTCTGAAAAGTAATTTTGTTGGCTTCCTATTAAAATATGCTCTAGAAAAATCATACCCTAGTGAAAATGTGACTTCAATTTCAGCAAAATCAATGAACATTTCTTGACATTCACTCATATGTCCTTTTACACAAAAATTATGGTATTTTAGGAGATTTTACCAAAATTTCTGAAAATAATCAGTGAAATTTTGTCACTGAAATTTCACTGACTCTGCCAATATTTCTGAAAATATCAGTGGGAATTTGTGATTGAAATTTCACTGAGAGTTTGTCAAAAATTCTAACAATATAGTGATATTTTGTGATTGTCATATCACTGACATTTTAGTAAAAAATATCAATAAGATAAAACAAAATTTATTTTTTGTTTCTTGTACAATTTCAATGATTGTCAGCAGCATTTATATTCCCTGTTTCTGATAGCTGTAATTTTATTGTTTATTTTGGGCACAATAACTTCTTTCCACATCTTTCTGTATTATATTTCTTTATCAAATTTTGTTATTGCTGTTGTTGTATTTTTTTAACTTGACCTGCATTTAACTACCCTCAAACAAGTTTTTTTGTTTTCTGTTTTAAACCAGAATTTCGCTTTTCACCAGACCTGAATCTGATTTTCCTCGATATGGACCCTTTTTTAATATCGTCTCCGAAACTCTTTTTAAAAATAATGCTCTATCTGGTCCCATTCCGCAACAAGCTTTCTAATAAGTATTTGTTCCATTTATTATTTAAAGGATGATCGTTGTAAAAAGCTTTCTGATTGGTCAAAATTTTGTATTTGCCCATTGAATCGTTGCGTAACAGAAACTGATGGGAATGCTAAACATGGCGAATCGAGCAGGATATGAGTTTGAATAACCATTTGAAAAATGTGCGGTAATGAGAATAACTTGAATAAACAGCTCTACAGTAGCGGCTAACATGCTAAATAGGACAAGTAATTGAACCAGGATGATTTCGAAGTTATACAGTATAACTCAAAACTGATTAACTTCCAGGATGAATTTAAGGAGGACAACGTATAGATCACTGGTGGGAATTGTTGCAAAATAATCATGTCTATCAAAGATCGTTATATCTTTGTGGAATTTTCTTGGCCCACACGTAGAATCATCGTTCAATATCATGAGACATTATTGTGTATATTATGAAAATATTCTAGGAGTGTTAGAATTCAGTGTAAAATAAGAGTAATTATATCATGATAAACGTTTGTCATGGCTGCTTATGGAACAAGGACTAATTCAAGAGACCACAACAGCATCATAATTTGTCCATTAATCAAAAATCAAGTTGCAGTACAAGTGACATGGCAGGCTTCTAGCATTTCTTCTTTTCATGTCTCAAATGGATGCTTTTCTGTAATTTTGCATTATTTTCACAGTTGAAATTTTCAATGCAGATTAATATTTTATATTTTATATATGTTTATGTGTTCACAGATGCCTGTGCATATATTCCAGGCTTGATACTTTTTTTAAAATCACTTAATTATTTAGTGTCAAGCCAGATTCTTCACATCATGTTGTACATACTGTAAATATTGTATATAACAGATAGAAGGCCTCAAGGTAGATTAGTTACGTAATTAATTAAGTTACCTTCCCTAAATAAAGTCATTATTATTATCATTATTAACTCCCATATCTCTTGCCTTGGATGTCATATAATTATAACATCTGTATAAAAAAATCAAGCAAACTTAATATCACCTTGGTTAATAAAGTCCTGTTTAATTCATATTCATTATTAATCTGAAACCTTCTGAAAAGTATGAAAAATGTCTGAAACTTCAGTAAAATACTATATAATGATCAAACTTTTAGTGAAATCTCACAAACATTTTAGTCAAATATTTGTGAAATCTCACCAGACTTTTCAGTGAAATGAAAAAGACTTAAGTGATGCCATCATAGATTAGGTTTTGTATGCGAGAAAGAAAATGAGGACAAGAAAAATCTAAATCTTATTTGATAATGTCTGTCAAAATAAAATTTATGATCCATTTTAAAATTTATGGTGAATATTTATCATTGATTCCCAATAATGTCTAAGAATCATTAGGCAGTTTAATAGAAATCTGAAGCAGATTTTTTTTAATGGTTTAGACAGAAAGTGCTTAAAAAACCTGTCTGAAATCCGCCTTAAGTATGCCTGGAAAATTTTGTATGGGATGAACTATTACCAAATTCCATATGAACTATTTACAAATTCCATATGGACCATTTACAAATTCCATATGGTATATTTGCCAATTCCATATGGACTATTCACAAATTCCATATGAAGTATTGCCCAATTCCATATGGATTATTGCCAAATTCCATATGGATTATTGCCAAATTCCATATGGAATTTAATTTTATTCCATATGGAAAACCTACAGATCTTATGGACTAATTAGCATATTTCATGAGATTTTCCATATGGAGTATGTACAGAATCCATAACATTTCCATATGGATACAAAGAAATCCATGAGTGCTTCAAACTATAGAATAAAAATGTCCATATGGATATTTCTGTAAAAGTATGTATGGATTTCATATCCAATCCAGGTAGAAAATTTTGTACGGGCAGTTATAGGAGAGAGGTTGTTATTGTTTTTTAATGTAAAGTATCATTATGTTCAGGTCTTCATCATCATCATCAGTCTCATGACCTAGTGTGGTCGTTGAGGCACTGTGCTGCTGAATGTCTGACCAGTTCCCTCCACTTGTCTCGATCATGTGCCAATGCCTGTGTCTCCGCAAAACTTTTCCTGGTCCATTCTGTGATGCTGTCAGTCAACTTTTTTCTCAGTCTACCTCTCCTTCTGCCACCCTGGATGCTGCCCTGCAGGACTGTTGTGGATAGACTGTTGGCTCTAGTGACATGGCCATACCATTTCAGCTTTCTCTTTTTGACGGTGGTGAGGAGGTCCTCATATTGGCCTACTTCGCGCTTGATGGTGTTACGCACTTCTTCATTTGTGATGTGGTCCATGTAAGAGATGCCAAGGATGGTTCTATAGCATCTCATTTCAAGTGACTGGATTCTTCGTTGTAATTCTGCTGTCAGGGTCCATGCCTCACATGAGTACAAAAAGACTGAGATGACTAAAGCTCACAATAGTCTGATTTTAGTTTTCAGAAAGATATTCTTGTCTCTCCAGATGGGTCTTAGCTTTGACATAGATGCCATTGTTTGTGCTGCTCTTGACAAAATTTCTGCTCTTGATCCCTCTTCAGTGATTATGGAACCAAGATATTTGAACTGGCTCACTGTTTCCAGTTCATGTCCTCTGACTTTAATCTTGGCTGAGATTTGTTTGCCACTATTTATCATCAGTTTTGTCTTCTCAGTGCTTATCTCCATGTCAGATCTGGAAGATGTTTCATCCAGGTTCTTCACTAAGGTGGCTAGCTCGTCTTCACTGCCTGCCAGCCCATCAATGTCATCTGCAAAGCGGAGGTTGGTGATGTTACGCCCTCCAATGCTGACTGTCCCACAGTGGTTTTCCAGGGCTTCACTCATGATGCACTCTAAGTAGATGTTGAAAAGCGTGGGTGACAGGAGACAGCCTTGACGCACTCCCACTGTTGTCTGGAACCAGTCCCCCACAACACCTTGGGCAATTACTGCACTGGTAGCCTTGGCGTATAGCTGCTTGATGGTACTGGTTAACTTTTGACCCATGTTATACCTCTGTCAAAGACCTTTTTGAAATCTATGAACACATGATAGATGTCTTGTTGGTGTTGCGAGTACTTTTCGCACAGAACCCTGAGATTGAATATTTGTTCTGTTGTGCTTCTTCCACTCCGGAACCCGGCCTGTTCTTCAGCGATTATTTCTTCTGCTTGTGGTTTCAGTCTGTTCAAGATGATCTTCAGCATTACCTTACTAGCATGGCTGATCAAACTGATAGTTCTGTAATTTTGGCACAGCTGGAGATTGCCTTTTTTGGGAAGTGTTATAATCAGTGACTGGGTCCACTGTGTTGGCCATTCACCTGTCTGCCAGATCTTGTTGCAGATTTTTGTTAGTAGCTCTTTCACTGATTCTCCACCATTCTTGATAAGTTCAGCTGGGATGTTGTCTACTCCAGCTGCCTTCCCATTCTTCAGTGCTCTTATTGCTGACTCCACCTCTTTTTTGAAAATGGGGAAGTCATCATCATTTAAGGAGTTTGGAACTTCAAGCACCTCTGGGTCTCCTGTGGACTGATGGTTGTAGAGACGGCTGCTCGAGTTCGCAAGCTACAAAAACTTGGTACTAGCCAACACCCTGGGACAACATAAAGCTTCACGATGCTGGACATGGCACTCACCAAATGGAACCCATCACAACCAGATCGACTACATACTGGTTCAAAGCCATTACCAATCTGGCATCAATAGAGCAAAAACAAGGACATTCCCAGGTGCTGATGTTGGGAGTGATCACGACCTCGTGATTATGAACTTCCGAGTGAGGCTAAAGAAAATTAACAAGCCAAAGAACATCAGGCTCAAATTCAACCTTGAACAACTGAAGGACCCTAACATCTGCAAGTCATTCCAAGCCACAATTGGAGGAAAATTTGCTCCACTCCTTGTGATGGATGGTGATGTCAATGAGATGACAGACACCTTCAACACAGCCATGACAGCAGCTGCCAAGGACATCATTGGCCTCCATCGCCTGAAGAAAAAACCCTGGGTTACAGAAGAGATTCTGAAGCTGTGTAATGCCCGAAGAGAACTAAAAAACACCAGACACACAACAGGGGCACTGAAGTACCGAGAAATAAACAAAAATATCAGAAAAAAAATTGAGCAGAGCAAAAGAAAATTGGATTGGACAAAAGTGCACAGAAATGGAGAACAGTCTGATAAAGAACAACAGCAAAAAGGCATTCCAAATTGTGAAAGACCTCACCAGACAGAAACAACCAAGAGTCAGTACCATTCCAGACAAAAAAGGAAAATGCCTCACAGAAGCGAATGACATTGCAGAAAGATGGACTGAGTATTGCAAAGAACTCTACAACCATCAGTCCATGGTTCAGATAAGAAAGCCATATGTGAAGCAAGCAATTTTAGCAAAAGAAAACTAAATTTCAAAACTCTTGATTGAAGAGGCTGACTGTGAAGCACATCAGCATGGGAGACAGTTATAATACTTTGCAAATAGTTCAAACATATCAATATCAATCATTCTGGAGTATAAAATGTCACTTATTTGGGTCACACCCATGGATCCCCCTTGGGACTGCAAAACACACTGTGTGAGTCTCAATTGCCTCCCAATGCTCTCTAGATGGTTGGCATGTGTGTATTATGGTCATTACCTCTTGACATTGTTTTGCTAGGTTCCTGATAATCTTTGTGCCTTCTTGATTTTGGATCTAGGAATAGTAGAACAAGAACTTGGTCACAGCTCATAACTTCTTTCAAACTTTTGTCTGCTTCTGGTTAGATGGTCTTAAATAAAGTATGCAGAAATTTGTCTGACAATATATAATACACTAGTTTATCTGGAAAAAGGCAAAGTAGTATTATTATTTTGTGCATTTCTGCCTAAAATGCACACTTGGTTTTTGCCAAAGTGGTTCCATGTTAATTATCTGGAAAAAAGTATAAAGTAAGAAGCTCGCAAAACTCAAGCACATTAGTAAATAAGCACGGCTGATGCAAATAGCTTTAATTCACATCTTGTGCAATGCTATGTACCTGATATGAGGTCTTTTCTGATGACTGTAACAGTGTCGGTTGGGTCATCCAGTGCAACTTCCTCCATCTTATTAAAATCAATCTTATATTCTTGCCCATCAGACTGCCTGAATGTAATAGATGGCTTTTGTTCTTTGAAGGCTGTCTCAATAAGAAAATTAAGGTCAGTAGTGTACGGTTTCAAATTTGAACTTTCTGAAGTAATTTCAATATAGTACCACTGGATAAGTTTAATCAGCATTTCTGCACTCCTCTTGTCTTGCTCCCTCTTATCTACATCTCGTATGAGCCTATGAATAATGTCAGACATTCTCATAATTCGATCAGATACTCCCTCAACTCCAATTCTTCCAGTGTTGAGGTCCACTTTAATTTCTACTCCCATTTGTTCAGCATTTCTGTGTAGTGCTGATATCTGCAAATATGAAGTATTTAAAGTGACTGGCATTAATTGGATTTGGTCTTAGATGGCAAACAGAATTTCACCTGGTAATCGTGATAAGATAAATCTTAGAGATTATTGTCGCTTCTATAGCTTTAGGTAAAAGGTATGATCTGGATGGCTGCTCAATATTTTTTCATCTATTCTATTTAAGTACAAGCTATTCTATTTATAAATGATCAGAACTATGTATTTAATATCTATTTTCTTTCAAGTATGAGTTGTTCTATTATATTAATGATCATAATTATGTATTTAAAATTATATATATATATATGTGTGTGTGTGTGTGTGTGTTACGTTTAAGTTAGTGATGCATTGCAGAAATCTAAGTTGACACCTTAGGCTGTAAAACAGGTGTCCATAATTATCCATTGTTGTTCTTTGGCCATCATGTTTTCGAAAACTGTTTCATATAACAAGCTGTTTTAGCTTTTATTCTTTATATCCCTTATGTGAAACAGTATTTCACTTAATGTGTACAATATTATTTTATATGTTATAAATTTTCCATGTGAAATTATTTTGTACACTTGTACAAAATTTCACAGCGATGAAAACTTTCACATATGTCCAAAAGAACTTAATTTCACATATGTTATGTGAAATTCTTTCTCATATGAGAAAGCATTTTTTACACCTGATAAAACATACAAAGATGAAAAATATTTATTTTGAATCTGTAGGAAAATAAATTTCACACACAGTTGAAAGCACAAGCCATGGGAACACTTAAAAGTTGTAACGAATTATGCTGAAAAGTTCAAAATGCTTTGCTTTGGTTTTTTGTGGCACAACAACACCAGTTATTTAATGCCTTGTCCAAAGACACATGACAAAAGCTGACCCTTGGGCTGATGTGATGGTAGGATCTAAACCCACCCCCTTTATGTCACAAATCCAGTGACTCCATTAGTGGCATTCCATGACATGCCCATTGGCACATCAAGTATATTCTGCATTCCCCCAAGCTTGAAGGGGGCAGAAGGCCAGTACTTCAAAAACTGAAAAACAGTATATTCATTTATTTCAACAGTAGGTCAAAAAAGAATGTTTGTGTATTATTTCAATCCATTAGATACTTAGAACTTTTTAATGATAAAATATGTTTGGAAATTATTTCTCTTGTGCACACTGAATATATATATATGTGAATCATGGTACTAATTCAGTTTCCATAGTAAATCTATGCAAACACTACGATATCAAACAAAAATTCAATAACTTTAAATTTCTGAGTGCTTATGATCAAACCTATATTTATCATAATAGATGCAGCTTCTATGTAGAGAAAACTATATGACCCACAGTATTTCAGGACCTAATTGTGTTTGAAGTATGTGCTTTCATTTCCGCACCTGAGAGTCAGGTGCTAATTTCAGTAATAATGTTCCGAACTCAAGTCTGTTAAATGACTGAAATTCCATCAATAAAACAATATCTCTTTTTTGAGTTACAACAAGTAAAAGGTGTCAAAGGATTGTTTTCACTAAAATCTAACTTTTCATATCAACTAATCACGACCTGCCCAACCTATCTATATTCTATTTTATCTTCAGCAATTTCCAGACTGGTTCCCATTTTACAAGACCTTTAGTATTTTGAATCTTATATCCACCCTTGATTTACTTGACAGACTGAGGAATAGAAGTTCAATGCATATTAAACATTGTGCATAGTCCTGCTTATCAAAGATTACATTAGTGAATATTAAATTATATTGCAAGTTTATATTGTAATTGTCTATTTCATTCAATATTTATGTATTTGAGCTTTATTTAAGAAAATCAGAAAAAATATTAAAATAAAGCTATCTAATCAAGAGTCACCTTTTCTACAATCATCATTTATCTCTTCAATTTAAGATTGAACTATATTACCAGCTTTTTCATATTATGTAATTAATCAGTAAAAGGTCAAGGTGCTTGTATTATTACAGAAAACAATATTTTAAATTATCTAATATTCTACCAGAACACATAATTTAAAACTAAAGAAAGGTAGACATCAGTCAATTAAAATACAAAATAAGAAGTTTCAAAACATTCACTGAATGAAACTGATGGGACACAGAGTCATGAGAGGTCATCACCATTAAGCATGGTGGTAGAGACCTAAGTGATCATATACGAAGCATAATGTTTCAAAACACAACTAGGAAATACCACATTGTTGACCATAATTGCTCTATAACTCGTAAATTGTATAAACTTTATATATATCTCCATTTAGCATATTTAGTCAAATCTACACACTGCACCCTGTTCCCCCTTCTTGGCAACAATGTATATCTGTGTGTTTCATATTCAACTGAAAGTCTCTCTCAGGTATACAAAAGGTAATAATTTTGCTTGTTTTCCACAAATAGAACCAGACGTTTGCACTTATTGTAAAGTTAATTGACATGCATATGTGGAGTCACTGTAACTGCTGTTGCTCACTACAGGAATCACAGTATTAATTCAGTTCCTACAGTAAACCTTGATACTCAAAATTCAACAACTTAAAATTTCTGAGTGCTCATGATCAAACCTATATTTGACAGTATAGATGCATCCTGGATAACAGCTTCTATGTAGAGAAAACTATATGACCCACAACATTTTCTAGATCTAGGTGTGTTTGAAACATGCTTTCGATTCCGAACCAAAAAGTCAGGTGCTAATTTCAGTAATGATGTTCCAAACTCAAATCTGTTAAGGACTGAAATTCCATCACTAAGACAATGTCTCTTTTCTCAGGATAAGCTCTCAAAAGTTCCTTTTACTTAAATCTAACTTTCATTATCAACTAATCCTGGCTGGCCAAACCCATATATATTCATTTTTATCTTCAGCCATTTCCAGACTGGTTCCCAATTTTTACCATACCATACCTATAATGCTGCTCTGATGGATTAGTACACGAGAAGAATGACAGGTTCCTAATACTGTTGCCTATACATGCACTAAAATAACATTAGAATAAAGGTAAAGGAGCCAGATTAAATGTGGTGACTCAGATGCAATGCGTTTATAAGATGTCAGTGCTAAACTATGGTGTCAGCTCATGTGCTCTACAGCTTGTTATACAGAATCTTCAGATTCTGCATCAAAGAGACATAAGAGCAAACAATTTACACAGTAAATACAATCTAAACTAAGTCTCATAAAGCCATCAAAAGGTACGTTTTTTTCAAGGCTGCATTCTGACACTAGATTAATTGCATTAAGACAATGGCACTGTGCAACCAAGAGGAGGAAACCCATTGTGAAAAGTATGTATATACACTAAACCAACAGAAACAGCAGATGGATTCATGAGCTCATTACCTAGAATACAAAAGTAATTTTAAAGCCACAGTCTGTGATGTAAATAAGTGGATAAAACCAGGTCATGGGCTGAATCTGGTCCAGAGGCCATATGTTGCAATGCTTGGTTTACAGAATACACATTTTACATCAGGATGTATTGCCAAAAGACTAAAGTCAGTACTAAATGAAATAATATCTGATAACCAAGCTGGTTTTATTAAAGGAAGATATATTGATGAAAACAAAAAGATTATTAATGACATAATGCATATCACTGAAGAATTACATCTGCCTGGTATCTTCTTAGTAATTGATTTTGGAAAAGCTTTGGATTATTTTAAGGGAATTTATTTGCAATGTTCTAAATTTGTATAACTTTCAACCATTCATAAAACAGGTGTTAAAAACTTTGTTTTTGTAACATCTCTTTTGGTGTGTATCAAAATGGTTTTGTATTTGATGTTTTCAATGATTTTAGGCTGAAGACATGGTAACACACAATCTTCTTAACTTTTTCTAATATGTGCAGAAATATTGTCAATTATTAATAAAAGAATAAGAATGTAAAAAGGTATTTAACTAAAGGAAAGATAATTTACTGTCAGTTTGCAGATGATGCATTCATTCTTGATGGATCTTTTGAATCCCTTAAATCTTCTGCTGATGTACATGTATTAGAACTATTTACAGGGATCTCAGGCCTGCAACTCAATATTAACAAAACAAAAGCAATCTGGCTAGGCAGTACGAAGTATTATGCAGAAACCTTTCAACCTAGGTTAAAACTGCAATGGATTAATAATTTATTCTCCTGGGTATGAAGTTCTCAGTTCACTTAATTAAAATGGGACAGGTAAAGTTTGAAACTAAAACACATCTGATAAATAATTTTCTGAGGAAATGAGCATCATCTGGTAAAAAAACAGTTTTAGAAACCTTGGTGATTCAAAAATTAAACCATTTGTTCTTCTCCTAGTCAACTGCCCTACCCATCCAATTTTATTAGAGATATGAATGGAGTATTTTCACATTTATATGGAAATCAAAGAGAAACTATGTTTCAGAATATCCATCAAGAATGATTTAACAATGATAGATATTAAAATATTTATATTAACTCTATAAAAAAAACTTGGATTTCTTGACTTTTATGACTAGGAGAAAATGTATGTCTGAATACAAAGTATGTGGCATCATAACACTGCTGTGTTAGGAAATGAATATATAGATAAATTACCATAGAAAGAAAAAAATGTTGTGGGCATAATGTTTTATCATCCGGAAAAAATTTTAATAAACAGAAATGTACATCAAACAAGAGATTTTATGACAATGAACTTGCAGTGGATCACACTAATAAGAGAAAACAAAGCAGAAATAAACTGAATGTAATATTTCATATATATTTTAATATTTAATATTCTTGCTAATTATTTTCACAGTAAAAAAGAATGTCAAGATTTGTATACATTAATTTTAGCTCTATCTAATGTTTCACCAACCAATGAAAAAAGATGACAAAAAATTACAATTTTACTAGTGACTATCAGCCATATTATATTATAATGTACTTAAAGTAAAAAAAAATTAAAAGTTACAGTGGTTTCATTGTAATTTTATACATAGAATTCATCTGATAAATAAATCTGTAAAAATGGTACAAGGGCCCCAGGTGGTCAAATAGCCTATGGCAGTCACCTTTACAGATCACTCGCTTATCTCACCTCTGTTTATTGTGATTTGACCATAATGTTGTAATAATGTATAGTCAAATCCCATTGCCAATTTGTACAGATAATAATAATAATAATAATAATAAAATGTGGTAAAACTACTTTACAATAGTTTTGTTTCTGGGGCAGTCTACGGAGCAGCTTGCAAAAGATCTAAGTTATGGTAAATGTTTAATTTTCTCTTTCTAATTACTGCTCACTCTTCTCATTTAAATACCATTCAAAAGCTCTGACTTTTCATGAATAACATCCAAACAATCTCTGCTTGATTGATCAAACTTAGTTTTATACACACAAAAATTCTTCTCAGATAAATTGGTTGTGAATTTACATTTTTTTAAAAACTTAAAATCCTATCTTAAAGTGAGAATATTTTATTTAAAAGGAATGAATAGTCTATAGATTTAGTCCTGCTCAATCAACTATATCTTATCTGTATAAAGTTAAACAGTAGTTTCAATAAATCTGCAACTAAGTTATAAGAGCTTTAATTAAGATTTTGCCCTTTAAAACTTTTCATTTTAAATTTGGCTAATTTACATATTATATTACTTTTTTGTTTCTTCTTACCAAATTTTACATATTATACACTCATTAATCAATCTTCTTTTTAACTGCTGAGCAAACCAAAATACATTTCTGAGAAATGATGAGACTGTGAAATTAACTGCTTTGGCAGCTGTACTGGAAATATTGATAGTACTAGTTTCATTCTGGACTAACTAAAAATCATTTTAAGTCTTTCTGTGAAAAACATATGAATATGACCATCCATTCATAATTTATAGCAATAACAAGAGTTTGAAGATTATTGTCATTGTGGCCATATTGGATGTCAGATCAGCACCATTTTTATTTTGAAAAACTATACATCATAAATAGTCTTCTTGTGAAAACCCCACAGTAATATTCCATTCCATTTAAGAGTAGTAATATTAAGATTTTCCAGATATGAATATCAGATTGGCATAATTTTTCAATTAAGGCCCACTAGACATCATAAGAAGTCTTTTAGTGAAGATCTCATATCAATTCAGATTCATTCAGGAGTAGTAGCAATAACAATGTTTTAAAGATAACTGCTGTGGTGACCATAGTTGATCTCTCAGTGGCAACATTTTCATTTAGGGCCAACTAAACATCATGAGATGTCTTCTGGCAAATACTCCACATCAATATGAAAGCTGTTCAGGTGTAGTAACAATGACAAGATTTTCAGGATGGCTACTGTGTTGGCCTAATTGGATGTCTGAGCAGGATCATTTTCATTTAGGATAAACTAGAACATGGGATGAATGTGTGTAAACTTTCAAGGCAACCCTCCAAGTACTTTAGGAGAATTAGTAAAAACAAACTTGTACATATGGATGGATGGACAACAGAAGACAGGACATCCTATAAGCTCTTCTGGTCTATGACCAGTAGAGCTAAAACATCAACAACAAGCTTAGCTTAATCTAAATATGTTTAACACTGTCCTTAAATGAAAAAGTAATTAACAGCTGTCACTGCTTTATGCATGAGCAGATCTGAAATTATGTTGTTGGTCATGCATCAGGAAATACAATAACTGCTGGTTTACCTGATCGGGAGCAAATTTCTTGATAACTGACTCTGCAAAATCAGTTCTTGTAAAGTCATTCTTCAAAAGATAGTTTAGTTTACTTATAGCATCATCCAGGTCCCTATTTTCCCAGGCATAAACATCAATCCAAACTTTATTGATCAGAACAACTTCTTTCCTCATGTGTGAAGTTTTCAATGGCACTTTCCTTGGGACTTGTTCCTCGCCACCACCTAGTCCCAAAGAGAAATGTGGAATCAATGTCAATGTTTAGTTCATAAATGTTATGCTAGCAATCTTTACCTTGAAGACTTTTTGGTTCAATGACAACTTGGAACAAACTTTTATGTCTTGATGTAAACCTGTGGGCACAGTGAAGATAATTTATATGGTCATTTGATAAAACTTGAAGAAGAATTCTGATTAAAATCAGGATTATAGCTTAAACAGTAACCATATCATTTACTTCTTTATAATGTCCATGCTATACAGACCAACAATATAACCAAAAAACATTACATTATATGCCTACTATGTCAAGTTATTTTGCTAAACCATTCTTCTTTCAGTCTTGGTGACCTTGACCTTTGACTCCACACTGATATATGCCATTCTTGTTTCAAATGCAAGTTATCTACAACATTTGGACATGGTTTGTGACAGAGGAGTTATTTTGTGGAAATTGTTTTCCTTCTTGGAGTTAACTTATTCTGAACTTGATCTCTGATCTTTTAACATCCAAATCAACAGGTGTCTTCCTTGTTTTAAATGCAAGTTTAGTGTTTTCCTTGGTATCATCTATTTAATAATGTGCTAAAAGTGCTATTAAAATCAACAAAAACAAACTACATAGTTTAGTCATGACAAGAGGTACAGAAAGCATGTTTTGTGGATAATTGTTTCTTTCTTTCAGTCTCTGTGACCATGGTGTTTGACTTTTTTGATAATAAATCAAACATCTGTATTGTCTCATAATGCAGCCATCCCAAAAGTTTGGTCAAGGTAAGTAATGAAGAACTCAACAAATCAGGTGGAAATATAGAGGGCTTGTGGGGGGGGGGTAGGGTCAATTACTATGATACTTGCCTGTCACTGGTGCCTTGCTTACCTTTCCAGGACATAATTACCCTCATTCAAAATTAGAAAATCATTGTAGGACCATGTTCAGTAGCCATCCTCTTTAACTTGGACTCAAGGCTAATTTGTACGACATCAGAACAGGTGAGAGAGAATCTTGCAATAATGACAGGTAAGTATTATATTGCAAATTAGCTTTACCCCAACTACATTTTAACAGCAGTAACACAATACCTGTTAATATGGCTTGCTGAATTTGCCAGCTCAGAGGAGACTGATGAACCCATATTTTGGTATAAAACTGATATAATCACCCTTACAGTAGGAGTGTCCACTACTATAAATAGGCAGGATACTGGACCACATTTTGCATCACTATTGATAGTGCGAACCTGGAAATGGTGGATACCAAAATATCTGCAGAATTGTTAATAGGTAGGAAATCATATTTTCTACACTTTCACATACTTTTTGAAGCAGCCAAATTGAACTCTACAGTCCTAACTGGGCAGAGAAGTCCATCTTGATCATTCCTAACAACTGAGACTGGGAATCCAGATGCGGAGTGGAACTACTGAAGGAAGTTGGCTTTATGCCAGAATATTTAGCTGACAAAGAAAAGAAATGGACTTATAATAACTGCTAAACCATGAAGAAACCTTTTTCGATACATAAGATTTGAAGCCCACTCCTTGTATTTGCAGAATCTAGGACAGCAGGAAGACAGTTTTAAGGGTACAGTTCTCAAAAGCTTCCCCCAAAAGTTTGTAACGGGGATTTAACAAAGCCCACAAAACAGACAAGAAATTATATCCAGGCATCAGTCAGCATTATACAGGTCTCTGCAGCTTAAAGTACTGAAAAAGATCAGAGATGAGGATCAGAGGCAATCACAGGACACTTGGAGAACTTGAGCATGTCAAATAGGGCTGTCCTATAGCCCTTAATAGTAAAGACTACATCATACAGGGCTGTCCTATAGCCCTTAATAGTTCAGACCATGTTAGACAGTGCTGTCCTATATACCTTAATAGTAGAGACCAAGTCATACAAGGATGTCCTGTAGCCCTTAATAGTACAGACCAAACATTCTATCTCTTCAACAAGAGAGTGTGTGTGTATGTGATTTGGATTTTTAACGTAGCTTTAACAATTTTTCAGTCATATCGCTATGATGTCTCACCCAATCACATTATCCTGAAACCAGGCCAACCAGTCCTAAGACTAACCTCTTAATGCTGAGCGCCAAGTGAGGCAGCTGTTAGTACCATTTTTGTAAGTCTCTGGTATGACTCGGCCAGAGGATTGAACCCATGACCTCCAGCATCCGAGGCGAATGCTCTAACCACTAGGCCACTGGAGCAATACAAGGAAGAGAACAAATTCTGTTACTTTACTGCATTTTGAAAAAGACAGTTAGGATCAATGGGCTTCCAAATGTATCATTCAAAGAAGATTCTCAACTCTGCATCATGGATCTTGAAAGTAGTTCACTTCTTAGCCTGAACAACGCTGTTAGCAGCTTCGCTTAAAAACTTGTTGTGATGGACTGATGGCCAAAGATGAGCCAAACTGATTGCTTCTGCCCTCTCTATTACACTCTTCTACAGAAGGGTGTGCACCTCTTCCTTTTTTGAACCAGTTTTAACAGGAGAAAAAAGATACCTTTCCATGAAAGAGGAGGGTGGTCCCAAAAACAAAACTAGTGGCCCTCCCTAAGAAATACAAAGAAACTATGTATCTGACCAATGCTCTGACAGCCTGCTATGCACCCATTGGGATGGCTGGAAAAGGGATGCAATGCATAAGAAGTAAGTCTTTTGACCAAGAGAGAGACCTAACTATGGATTGCTTCTTGGACTATTGAGGTTGCATCCACCTAATGGCTTTAGAAGAAGGTCCTTTTTTGTCTGATTTCAACAGGCCAAGCACCAATGTGAGAAATAGGTTTTGTTGATCCCTAAGGTCCTGAAAAGCCATGGAAGGAATGAGACTTCTGAAGAGATTTTCTGCCTCCAAATGAGCAGCTCTAAGAAGGTTCATGGATGGCTAGTCCAGGTCCCTGTAGAAATCCCCACTACCATACATGTACACTGCCTACATACAAGGGTTTTTCTCCTGAGTTTAAGTGTGGTTGATGTTTTTGGACCCCAATGTGCATGAGTTATTGAAAGCATTGTAGTTGAAATTTTTGTTCATCTGCATGCAAAAAATCAGCTCAGTGAAAATCCTCACTCTCTGAGATCAAAACTCCTAACCAAAGTTTGGAAATCTGATCTGTCCTGACCTGAAATTTGTATCGCATGTATGCACTAGCAACACACCTGTGTTTTGGGGGTGATTGGTGGCCAAGCTGGAGAGCACATTATGTAGCTGGTCAATGAGACCAGCAGTCTCAAAATAGATGGGTGAGACAGACCACCCCACATATTGCCTAGCAAACTCCTGGCTCCTCAAACACTGAAAGTGTTCCCTAACCATAGTTTAAAGAGGGTGAAAAAGGAGATCTGTTTCTGATGCAGCCTCTGAGAGTCTCTCCCTGGAGAGAATATTCTTGTCCTTTAAGCCCATGAGCTTTAGACACAAATCTGGGGGAAGAAGGCAGTTCACCACCTTATCTAAAGACCAGATCTCTTCCTCTTCTGCCACATGATCGGAGGGATATAGGAGACCAGATCAGGAGGAGGAGGAACTATTTCCAGTCACCTGTTCCTTGAAGAACTCACTGGAATCTATCAAATCCAGCAAGACATCTTTGTTCTGCACTCTCTCCTGTGGGGAGGCAGGTCTTTCCAACTCCATGTCTCTCTGCTAATGGGTAGACCTGGGATAGGAGGAATCCCCCATCTGACAACTCCTTGTGGAGAGCAGTGGGACTGCCCTTAGCAGCAGACTTTCCAAGAGGACAAGAATGCTTATTGACCTTTCTCTACTGTATTTGCCTCCATATAAGCAAACATTGTGGGTAAATGAGTGTACAAAGGGTAACTGGAAGATAAAAGATAATTTAAGAGTGATTGACAGTTGGTTAAATATTGTCTAAGGAAATAGGTTGAACACAAGCTACATTTTAGAATAAATGATAACTTCCTTTACGATATTTCAAATACAAATACATTTACCGTATCAAAAAGTTCCTTCATGTGTGGAACATTGTAGTAATGATCACACGTAGGTTGGAGATCGAAACAATCTATCACACAAGAGCTTCTCAGTAAAGGGTTCATTGCAAGAAAAGTGGGTTACATAAGTATGACCAATTCTAATTCTTGTAATAACAACCTCGTCATAAAAAATAAAAAGATTGACAAGAATGACCTATTTGGTATTTCAGTAGACTATTCATAAACTTTTAGTTTTCCCTGGAACCCACTATGGCTCCAACCACCAGCTTCTGCACCTACATGCATTTACTATTGTATCCATTTTTATTCCATGTGAATGGCTTAGCTAATTTTCACCCTGTGACATTTTATTCCAGGTCACTTGAACCCTGAAGCACTTCTATTTTTAGGAGGATGAATGTGTTGATGTTTGCATATGTGAACTGTTTTATACTGTTTTCTGTCATGTTTTGGATCCAATGATATTCACCCCTTCTCAAATACAGACTAATTCATCATCTCAACATGTATTTGAATGAAGCTAGTCAATATTACAACAAGGTATTTTCAGTTCCATATTAATGTTGTAGGATTAACATTCACCATGCCAAAATGAAACCTCAAAATGAACCTCATTTATCAGCAAGTATTGAAATTAAATATGAATTTCATCCTCCTCCCCACAAAAAAAATTTGGAATGAGTGAAGCCTGCATACACAAGATCTATATAGACCAATGAATGTGTGATATTTTAATTTCTGAAAAGTTACACTGAAAATATTCATCTTTAATAAGACAAAATTAATAAAGAAAATGCAAGAGGAAAATACCAACATATTTTTCTGCTATCACTATTAGGCAAAGATAACCAAACACCTGGCTCTACTTTTAAATATGTATAGTGTTGTTGTTCTAATGGGAGTGAATCAAACACTGGCAAATTTATTTTAAAAAGATATGGACAGTTTACCTGTGAGAGTACGTTTCAGTATTCCAAATAAACCCTTTTGTTTGGCTCCAAGGCTCTGTTTCTGGGCAGTATCAACAAACTCCTTGACCATCTGCCTTTGGAAAATTACAATGCGGACCTCTGTAACAGTTTTTGGTTGAAAGTCAAAGATTGCATTGAACATTACAGCAGCAATCTCTTGTGGAGAGACACCAAGACCTGAAAATTATAAGTGATACTGCTAACATGCAATGTATTGAATGAGATTTTTGTCAAACATTTCCAAGTCTCTATACAAAATTTCATCCCTTAATATAAAATGGTTTTGAATTTTTGGAATGGAATTAAGTGTGATGGAAAATGGAAAATGCTGTAATGTGACC
Organism: Sinohyriopsis cumingii; assembly: GCA_028554795.2. Classification (NCBI taxonomy): domain Eukaryota; kingdom Metazoa; phylum Mollusca; class Bivalvia; order Unionida; family Unionidae; genus Sinohyriopsis; species Sinohyriopsis cumingii. The sequence goes on from JAPYKE020000081.1 coordinate 647,474, forward strand.
TTTACCTTGATGGTAGGACCTCTAATGTGATGATGTGTAACTATACTAAGTACCATTTTTTAATCTCAGATGGTTTCAAAGTCACTGAGCAGAAATTAAAGTTAGATGGAAAATGTAAAATACATCATTTAGCTGCAACAATGACCTTGAAGAACAGGACCCATATTGTGGTATGTGATATGTCATATATTTTTTATGACTATACCGATTCAATTAATGATACACTGTTTGAAAGTTATAGAACAGAAACAACAGTGTCACTGATGGATAAACAGAGACAACCATGAAATACATTCCTGTGACTGATGATAAGACCACCAATGTGTTGTATTCATGATACACGTTCTATTGATGATGTACAAGCAATTACACTCAAACGCCATTGATTGTTGTTGTTGTGGGGTTTAACGCCATTTTTCAGCACGATAGGCTATACATGGCGGCCAGTATTAATGGTGGAGGAAGAACCCGGAAAACCCCGGAAAGAACCACCGACCCACGAGAAGCTACTGGCAAGCTTTCTCACATGCCCACATTGGCTGAATCTTAGACTCGAACCGCCGCAGACAGAGGTGAGATGGCAGTGATCCGTAACGAAGAGCGCTTTAGACCACTCGGCCACTCGGGGCCCCTCAAACGCCATTGAAACTACTGAGCAGAAATAATAGTGTGACAAAAGGGTGGACAGAAGACAATGCAGATAATATGTCCACCACCTTTCATGAAAAGGCAAAGGAAAAATTAAGAGAGCTATTGTGCAGAAATGAAAGTTGTTGTAGTTGTTGTAAGGTTTAACGCCATTTTTCAGCACAAGATAGGCTATACATGGCAGCCAGTATTAATGGTGGAGGAAGAACCTGTGAAAACCCAGAAGGAACCACTGGCCCACGAGAAGCTACCGGCAAGCTTTCTCACATACCCACATTGACCGAGCCTGAGACTAGAACACACACAGACAGAAATGAAAGTAAATGGTTCTTACAACATGGGGCTGCAACACCACTTAAAAAATAATGGCACTGAATGAATAGCCAAACTGATCCAGTCTCTTCAATATCAAACTGTCAACCAAATTTGGTTAAAATCCAATGATGAACAAAAGGACATATTGTATTGAAATGAAATTTTGTGGGTCTGACAATCAGGGGATCTAACTCCAATCAATGATGACAACAGAGACCTCAACAATATAAAGCTGGCTACAAACTTTGTTTGAGATCCAGTTATAATGGATCTAGTAACAATGCGTGCATATCATAAAGGATTCCACTCTTTACAATCTGCACAGCTGGACCATAAACAAGAAATTATCTTGGAAAAGCTAAGTTTGCAGAATACAGACACAGAGGGGCATTAATTCTTCTAAATGCAGGAAATCCAACTTGTTCAATAAATATAAAAATGCATAATAACACCGGCTGAAAAGCAATATTCTTAGTAAAGCTCCATAATGCTAAGTTATGAATAAATCAGGGACCATAACCTTTCTATATGCTAATGTTAAATGCTGGAATGCTTTCCTAGAGTCTCATCAATACAAAATTGCATGCCATATTTGGCTGAAATATAAAAATGCTCAACCAAGTCATGCTGTAGAAATCAAAGTCTGAAGGATGAAAAACAAGGGTACAAAACTGTATATAATGTTGTGAATTGCTGGAAATCCAACTATCTCAAGGCCTCATCAATTAGAAACCACAAGCAAAAACAAAAGTTATCATTTCCTTTTTCTATGTGTGTGTGTGTGTGTGTGTGTGTTTGTGTAAACACACACAAAAAGAAGCTCAGATAAGAATGAAATTGCTTTTTGTAAGGCTAAATCGATTTTCAAATATTTCTGTATACATATTGAGATTAAAAATCAAGGCAGAGCATAAAACATAAATCCATTCATTACTTTTTGGTACGAGTCAATCTGATCATAACTCCATGTCAAGTGTACTTAGGTAATTCCTTATCAATCTTTACTACAAATGTACAGCTGGATTGGGTTAAAGTGACATGCCCCTTAAATCTTCTTATTACAATCAAGAGAGAGAAAGAGAGAGAGAGAGAGAGATTACTTGTTCCAAGAGCTGGGAAGGCAATACTCTTTGCTTTCAATTCTTCAGCTTTCCGCAGACACTTGTCTATGACTGGTCTCCATTTGTCAGAGTCTGCTGCTACTACATGTATTACGTTTTTGCAATTTAAACCATAACCTGTTGTCACAGCAATTTTATCCTTTTTCATAGCAGCAGCTGAAAGCCCAAAAGTAGTAATGAATTATTTTTAAAGTATCCAAACACAATAAGGTCTTGAGCTGCATGTAAAGATCACAACTGAAACACTGCTGCAAACACTGACCTTGATCCCATGGTCATAAGGCTTTGTTAGAAGTATGAATTGTCTAAGCTTCAAAATGATTCATCCTATAAACAAAATAAATCCTGGGATTTAGAAAATATAAACAAATGAATTTTTTTTTAACAAAGCCTGAATGCAGATTTTCTATGACTGTGAACTTGAAAGAAAGAAAGAGTTGAGCCTGAATAAAGAAAAAGCCACCAACTTATATTATTGCCTTCAGGGTGTGAAAAACTGTCAAAACATATATCATGCACTTCCATTAAAATATCTTAATTGATTCAATGTTATAGCATACATGGACAGAGATCACATATTTATATTATCTCCTGATGTGACCTAGTCCTTGAGGCAAGAGGTTGTGACTACACCATGTTATATAACTGGTTCAAGTTTCATTAAAATATCTCACTGGTTCGAAAGTTATATTTGAACAAGTACATACATTTGATTCTGCTGGATATTGGGCAGGAACATCATTTTAAATGCCATCTACTACACATGATCATAATTGTTGAAATCTACCACTTTTGAAAATTAACTTTTTTCAAACACAGAATAAAAAACCCTGTATTTGCATGCATTCTATCCACAAGGTACAGATGCCAGTCACGTCACAAATATTATACTGGGGACTGAAACTGTACAAGTACAACGATGTGTGCTGGTGTCCAATTAAAAATTATAACAATGACTGATACAAACTGAACAAACTGTAATTTGGAAAACATATAGCCAAAGGCAAGATGTTTATTTAGGTGTTGTAAGTAATATGATAGGGAACAAAGGTGGTTCATAATTGCTTGTTAGTCTTAAATTAAAAACTGACTGACTTTTGACACAGGTGAGACAGAAAGAAGAGACTGACCAAACAATTATTTTGGCAGTAACACTTGTGTAAGTATTTTGAGTTTTCTTTTTTATAACTGTTACTCTACTTTTCATGATGTTTTAATGCAAACATTTAAGGGAAGATCTTATCTTATTTTGGTCAATTCATGCCAAAATGCTGAAATGTGCAATTTATTCCCATGTTAAAAACCATCAGCTAAAATTTAAGTTCAACAGTGCTTGGAAATAAGAGTTTAAGTCTGTGCCAGTGTGCAGCAAAGCTCCTGTCTGTCTGCATTGTGTGTTTCATACAAAATGACAGTAAATGGAGAAACAAATGATATCACCGGACCTAAGTAGACAGTATCATATTGTGGAAATTTTTAATCAGAAAACTGTTTGAAGCCTGTTAAGTTTGAAACATAATAATCACAATGAATATCATCAGGCAGTAAACATGCTTATGGATTCTTACAAATATCATTGCAATTTACTCTGAGACACACAACTCTTTCTTTTTCATTAAAATGATAATACTCAGACTCATATTAATTAATTATTATTGTAACATTGCCATCAATCTGATTCCTTTTCAAAACTTGCTGTTCGATTATAATATGAAGAGAATACATATTATGGCAAATAACTGCACTTGTTTTGATTTCAACCACCTTAAAACACATTAAAAAAAACTGATTAAGAAGCCAATCTACATATCAAAAGTTTGAAAATCTACTGATCTGATGTCTTGGTTCTGTCACATATATGCACAGATATGTTACAAAATTATACTTGCTGTACCACTATTACCCCAGTTAGAACAACAATATTCTAGGTGTGGCATAATATATGCATTGTAGAATATTTTTCTCTGTTATTGAGGGAGATAGGATTTTATTCTGTTCAAAAGATAAATCAGTAAGTTAACTTTTTAATGACCTTATCAGCTTGTATTTTCCAGCACAAGATATTGTCAATCATGATACCAATTAGTTTTTCATTTTCAGACTGTTGTATATGCATTCCTATTATCATTGCTTTTTGAAATAATTTTTCTCAGCCTTTACTCTTGCTCAGCTACCATGATCAGGGCTTTTGATTTGGCCACATTTAACTTCATACCATTGTGTTCACACCAATTTTAAAAAAAAAACCAAATCTTTATTTAATTTAGTGCTAATCTCATGGCCTGTTGATCCAGTGTTATATAATGTTGTGTCATATGCGAACATTCTGGTGGTGGATAGCTCAATGTGATACGGTAAATCATTGATGTACTGCAGAAAGAGTAACAATCCAATAACTGATCCTTGTGGAACATCTGACTTTATCATTTTCTTATCTGAATGTTTATTTAAAATAGAAACTTGTTTTTGTCTGCCTCCATAATAGGTTTGAAACCAAGTTAAGCTTTCATGGTTAACTTGATATATGCTGAGCTTTTCCAGCAGGATTTTGTGATTTACAAGGTCAATAGCCTTTGAAAGGTCAAGAAACATGGTGTCTACAAGGTTACCTTGATTAATTGCTGTTAAACAATCATTCACCAGCCTAGTTAGTGTAGTCTGGCATGAATGTTCTTCAAGGAAGCAAATGTTTAACTTATGGATAGATGGATGGATGCAGGAAGAATCTGACAACAACATAACACAATATGACCATCTTAAGATAGGCATATAAAATAGATTTGGGACATCTTGATGCTATGCCTTTGATTTCTTATTACCTTGTGTTTTTAGTTCAGCTGCCAAGGCCTCACCTCCTTTCTGCATGATTGCATTTGAAACAGCACCTATTTAATGAATTGAAACATGTAAATTAAGTTCTTAATTATTAGTACAATGCTTTAAAGGCAGATTTTATTGTCCATGAAACTTTTTGGATGATAAATCAACTCTCAAGAACTGTTGTATAATTACTCTCTAGAGGTACAATTAGCTTGGTACAATAATATAATAGTTTGTAGGTTGATTTAAAGATCTACAATATTATTTTGAATAATAGATGCTACTTTTTGTTTTGTTTGACTGACACATCAGGAAAATCAAAAAATATGCAAAGCATAATTAATTATTTGATAATCTCCATCTTTGGCAAACAACAGCTCTTCATTAAATATTAAATTTGTTTGAGATGACAATCTTAGCAGGTTTCCATAGACTTTTAATCCTTAATCTAGTTATCTTAATCAAAGAAGAGATAATGGACTAATTTATATCTTCAAATTAAGATGTTCAGTGGGTTCAAAACTGTTGAGTAATGATGTACCAAACTCTGGATTAGCGGAAAACTCATGCATATCCGATTCATGCAGGGCACGTGCTGGGCTCAAAGTTTTAGGTGAAGTGACATACAGAATCTTTAAATTAATACAAAAGTACATGTATATCAAAAGAGCAAAATAAATTATGTATTGTCTGGTTTTCATTGCTCATATGAACAGAAAAAAAGACACAAAAGTTGGCACTAAAGTCAGAACATGAAATTATTCAATGGCCAGAAATAGGGGTGGTGCATTTGAAGACATTACCTCACAAAATGGAACAGTAATCTTCCAAGGATACCACTACAGATGCAAGATATTTGCAACACCAGAGCTAGCAGCCAGTTTTACCATACATTTAAGCACAAACATACTATGCAAAAGGTTGCAAATTTGGAATTTCAGTTCTGATTCAAGCACTAATTATCTCAAATATTTTTTTATCAATTTAATCTGTGGTAACTCACATACACCTAGGTTTATTTGTGTACGACTTAATTTGAAATGTCGTTGCTTAAAGATGTAAATGTTCAAACTGCTTTGGAGTGTTTAATCTATTCGAAGTTTCAGAGCTTCAGTATCTTTGACTATAAATGTAAAAATCTGTCCACTGATATATCTTTTATTAAATGACATAACATGAAACCTTTACTGGTATTGCAGTACTACACATAAAGCTGTATAGCTTTTCTTTGTTTTCACATATGAATCTATATCATATCTTATTAACATGTGTCATTTAAAGATAATGTGTAGAAAGTAATCTATCCACTATATACAATGTTTCTCATCAACTTGCTCTTTTTTGTCTCAATTTTTTTTATTTTAAGAAAAACAACAACATAAAAACAAACAAAAAACTCCAACATACATGACCACCTATTTGTTTCCATGTGATAAAAATAATAATGCAAATATTTATCATTATGATCTCACAACTCCTGACAATGGTAACTTCTCACAAAATTTATTGCAAGTTGTGCCATTAACTTTTCCTCTCTATAAGATACTCTGTCTGGAGCAAATACTACTCAAATGATATGATATAACTGTAAGGTCACCCTAATTCTCTCATGACAACACTGGGTCTGCTGGAGCATTTGACCTAAATCTAAACAATCATGCCACTGTATCAAAATCAGACATCTGTATTTTCAAGCCCTACCTTTATTTCTTCTTTAAATCTATTCTCTTTTCAGAAAATTCCCCAACTTTTATTCAAATGGAATCATGAATTTCACCACGTATTTTATTTGTACAATAGAATGAAGATAAAAATAAAACAGATCATCCCCTTGACAAAGTGCAGCTATTACAAATACAATATTAACATGACTTTGACCATTGATTTATTAATCACAGACTCATCAAAAAGCTACACTTCCGTAAATGTTTATAAAAACTGCGTACAAAAATTAGGTTTATCATGTGGAACACAAATGACAATTTTAGCTCCTGTGATCTTTGACTTCTGGATCTAAAAATAAATAGGCAGGTGTATCTGTCAAAATGATGACTATCTACTATATATAAGTCTGATAAAACCTAATTCAGGAAACTGATTTTATTAGGCCAAAACCAACAAAATTTAAAAATGTATGTTCTAGTTTCCTTGACCTTTCATGTCTTGGCTTCAAAATCAATAGGGAATTGCCCCTGCTCGACCTGTCTAGAAAAAATTAGCCCAAGAAAACTCAATCATATTATGGAAAAAGAATATGGTAACTGCATTTTCAGCTGCAGTGATGACCACTCTAGTGGCCTAGTGGCTAGAGTATCTGCCTCGGATGCAGGAGGTCGTGGGTTTGAACCCCAGCTGAGTCATACCAAAGACTCATAAAAATGGTACTAACAGCTGCCTCGCTAGGCACTCAGCATTAAGAGGTTAGTGTTAGGACTGGTCGGCCTGGTGTCAGGATAATGTGACTGGGTGGGACATCTTGCTACATGTCTGTGGCATGATGCCCCAGTGCTAGACATCACTATAAACTGCCACACTACAGACATTGTAGTGATATGACATTTCAAAGCTATGCTAGAAATCCCTATCACACAAACACACAAGCTTCAGTGACCTTAATCAATATGCCTCTGCCTCTATTCATGAATGAAGTTTGAGATAAATAAAAGACCACAGGAAACTATATTGGATGTCAGATTGGTATAATTTTTGCTTAGTGTAACCAGACATCATAATAAATCTGCTGGTGAAAATCTCAATTTGATAAGACTTTCCATGTAAGACGAGCAGCAGTAAGATTTAAAAACAGCTCCCACTGTGGCCATACTGGATATCAGATAAGCATCATTTTCATTTATCCGTCATAGAAAGTCTGTTAAGAAGTAGCAACAATGAGGTTTTTAGGACAGCAGCCATGGTGGGCATACTGGCTGCCTCATTTACACCATGTTCATATATTACCAGCTAGACATCACACAATGTCTTTTGTAATTTTTGTGGTTTGATAAATCCATATATATTTATATACAACATCCATAAAGGAAGAGTGTTAACAGCACGATTTTCAAAATGGCTACTGTAAAGGCCATGCTGGAAGCCAGATCAGCACCAATCTCACCTGGGACCAACCAGACCTCAAAGGAAGTTTTCTGGTGAAAATTACATGCTGATATGACTTTTTGTTCAGGTCTCAGGAGTTGACAAGATTTTCATTATGACTGCCATGATGACTGTACTGGATGTAAGAATGGTACCATTTTCATTTTGGACCAACTAGAAGAAGTCTTGTATTGAAAACCCCATGCTGATATCATACAAGTAAAACCCGTGAGAGGTATATGCATAATTATTGCTATTATAAGTGGCAAGAAAATGCATAATTTGGGCATAAAAAGTGTTATCGATATATTACATTCCAGAATTACAGCACATATGGAAAAGATGCATTTATTTTTGCTACTAACCTGGTTCTGCAGTTGGTCAAAATTCTTATCACATTGGGCAAAATCCACGTGGATTAGAACCAGTATACAAACAAAACATATGCTGAAAAATTATTTATGTACTTTAACTAAATGTGTAACCTTTGCTGAATGATTGTGAAGTGGAATTCTGCAATGAAGTGTTGTAATCTACATTACTCTCATTTTCTTCAAGTTTGTAAAGCAGTGTTAATTTGTCCTTTTTTCTGATCTGACATGTTTGGAAGTCTCCAAAGATCCATCTGCTCTAACATCTTCCATCATATAACATCCACAACTGACAACAATAAGCATTTCAGTAAACATATGGCACCATTTTCTTTAAAAGCATAGACTGGTCAGCTAACTAACTCGCTTAACAATATAATGAATCTGCAAGGCATAGTTCACATATTAAAAAACACATCAGTTTTCTTGGAAATGGGTCATACACAATTGCTATACTAGCAAATATGGAAAGTATTCTTAAGCTATTCTTACATAGTAATCTTTTTAAGATTATTCTCAAATTTATATGAGCTGAATTAAAGAAATGATAATAAAAATGTCAAAAACAACTTTATATTATTTTATTTTTTAATTTTTTAATGAATCGAAATAGCACAATCCATAAATAAGCAAGTGTAAAATGTAATTTGGTGAAAAATACAAAAACATAATGATTACACCAAAAGCGTTATGGTTGGCATGTATACATGATGCTGTGAAGTCATCTCATTACATCCAGGTACCCCTTTGAGGTACAAGTCAACAATCAATCTAGCAGAGTGTAAACACAACCACAACACTGAGAAGTATTTAAGGATTCGCCACAAATATAATCAGCACAACATAATTAAAATTTTATTTTGCCATCATCATTATGACCATCACCATAATGACATTGCTGAAGTTAAATGTCAGTAATGTTTCCCTAGGACTCTTATGTTTTGGTGGGAAAAGTGTGACCCTCAAACAGCTTGAGAAACTGTACTCTTGCTCTGATCTGTAAAAAATCTAAATCCATCACATTTTGTTGGAAATTTTTTATCTTGACATTATCAAAGAAAACAATATCTTTGAACATGACTTAGTCAGTTCCTAACTTGTGGTCAAAATTGAGTGTACACATATTCCTGTAAGGAGGTTAATAATATATGGAAATTAAACAGAAACAATATAATGTCATTCTTTTCATCTTACCTGTTTGGATGGTGATTTAGAAACGGTTGTTTTAAAATTTGTCAATTTCATTTGTAAGCATATCTGGCAATTTGAAATCTGTTGGCTAGTTCACAAGTTAGGAGTTAAGGCAGGAGTTTAAAAAATATATTTTCATTCTTAAACGAAGCTGGCATCAGACAAAAATATATCCGAGCTGAACTAGCATATGGCCACACAATTGCCAATATCCAAAGTTCTTTATCCGCATTTTCATAATGTGCGCTGCAGATGACGATATCATACAAATATGTGTGAGTACATAACATCTTCCTTGTGCATGCATTTTTTGACTCTTCATAAGACATATACTTAATATTAAAAACTGGACACCCACCGTTCATCTGTGAAATGAAACCTGGATGTAAACTTGTGATAAAGCCATCTTTTCCTAAAGCGCCCATAGACAACAAGCCATCCCATAAGCTCTTCTGGTTTATGACCAGCAGAGGTTGCTGTAGTTATTGTAGGGTTTAACACCATTTTTCAGCACAAAATAGGCTATTCATAGCAACCAGTATAACTGGTGGAGGAAGAACCCTAGAAAACCCCAGGAAGAACCACCGACCCATGAGAAGCTGCTAGCAGGCTTTCTCACTTACCCAGAGGTGAGATGGCAGTGATCTGGAATGGTGAGCACTTCAGACCACTCGTGGGCCCCACCAAGAGAGGCAAAAATGGGACAAATACTGATAACATTCCACTTTGTTAAAAAGGATGCCTGTGACAATTTATATCCTCCATTTGCATTTTTTTAACAACTAAATCTTACCTCGAGAAAGGTCTAATTCTTCATTGGAGCTGTTAATAATACAGTCTGCATCATCCTGAGTTATGTCCCCTTCATAAATCCTCACATCAATTTTCCCAAAAGTAAAGCCATCTGCAAATCTTGATTCTTCAGTTTCCATGGCTACTGCTGGAGCAGCCAAACTTTCTGTAATGCAAGTAGTTTTTATGGTATATGAATGATCAATAATTACTTAATGATCAGGCTGGTTTTATACTGAGATGTACAGTTGACCTGATGCACTTTTCTGCGTACTGTAGGAGGTGACTAATGGAGGAAACATGTTTATGGCTGAAGGCATGAAGTGATGATGCTCAGAGAGATTGGACTTTATAAAACATTGCAGCTTTTAAGTAGAAAAATGTTTACTTCGAATTAACCCCTAGTGCCATGCTTATGCATCATAAGGTTGTACCCTGGTACTTCTGACCTCTATAGCGTCAAGATCAATTATGATATGCCAAAGTGGGTGGTATTGCAGAAGAGCAGACAGATGTAGCAAAATAGGCAGCCCAAAACAACATCCTGAACTAGACATTCAGTTAAATGAAAATCTCTTCGAAGCAGATGTAACTGGATGCATTCAGAAGTAACCCACAAAATACACTTCATTCTCCCAATTCAGGTGAAAATGACAAAATTCTCCAGTAGTTTGTGAGTGAATTTCAATGAAGTCATCAAATTTGAATATTCCTTGCCTGTTTGATCATTTGTGCATCAATATTTCACATAAATTACCAAAACACACATTGCTTGACAATTTGTATGAAATTTCTAAAAACCTTATTAGTTCATTAACACCTAGTGCCACATTTATGCATCATGAGGTTCTACCCTACTTCTGAGATTTGTAGTGTCAAGATCATTTATGATATATCAAAGTGGGTGGTATTACAGAAAAGCAGACAAATTTAGCTCTACAATGACACCAAAAAATCTGGACTTTCAAGTTGCATTACCAAATACAAAAAGGAAAACATAATTTTTGAGACCCAATGTTTTTACACCAAAAATTTGCCAGTTGTCAGTTCCAGATTTAAGATTTTTTGGCCTAAGATTGCACATGCATTGAGTAAAATAGCCACACAACATCAGTAACACAACTAGATAGCCAGCTAAATGAAAATCTCTTGAAAGCAGATGTATTTGAATGTATTTAGAAGTAACCCCCAAAATGCATTCCCTATTCCAATTTCAGGCAAAGATGACAAAAATCTCCTGCAGTTAATAAGTTAAGAAGTTTTCTGTTTTTGCTTCTTTGTAAACTTTTCTGGGAAAGTTCTGCAACATCTTTACCTGATATCATCTGCTGATTTTAGATGGTGAGGTTTATCTTTCTTGGGATTTTGGCAAGGTTTATGCCTTTACCATTTTGTAACCCTTCTTTTGCTTAGCATGCATTTGCCAGGATTGTGCTGATATGTTAATAAAGGTAATACACAGAATCTCAGACATTCACACACAAACAATGTTTTCATGTCAGCCATTTTCAAACCTCATAATAACAAATGGTTTGAGTATAGGATTTTGTGGTGTTCAAAAGATATCAATTTCTGTAAATATTTTGATTATGATTTATTGTATCCAAGTTATTGCTTATGTTAAAAATAATTTTTTTCACATGTGCAAACATTCTCTGCAATCATGAAAAACTTAGAATGCTTGGCTCAAACTTTCATTGATTATTTGGTCCAAGTTTGTACCCAGCAATACAGCATGGTCCCAAATAATGTCATGTAATTTCTTGGCAGTTATAGAAACAAGAGAGTCATGTGGGCTTAATTTTATTCACATGGCTGACATTGGTTATATAGTGACATTTAACAGCTATTGGAAAAACAAGAGAATCATGTGGGCTTAATCCTACTCACTTCTTTTTGTTGTTGCTGTTGTAGGGTTTAACGCCATTTTTCAGCACAAGATAGGCCCTACATGGCGGCCAGTATAAATGGTGGAGGAAGAACCCAGGAAACCCCAGAAAGAACCACCAACCAACGAGACGCTACTGGCAAGCTTTCTCACATACACACATTGGCTGAGAGCCCGAGACTCGAACCCATGCAGACAGAGGTGAGATGGCAGTGATCCATCTATTCACTTGTTCAAAATTGGCCTAATAGTGACATTATCAGCTGCTGGCCAAGTAGTCAATGGGTTATTAGCAGTAACTATATTTGATGGCAGACTACCATCTTTGATATAAATCCAAGAACCTGATGTCAGCATTTCCATTTGTTCAATTTGATTGAAGTCTACAGGCATTTAGTTGGTTTTTTTTTAAAATTGCAGGTTTTTTTAAAAAATTCTTTCTCTTTGTAATGGAAACAATATTTATAGGAACAATAAATGGCCTGCTCAAGAATGCTCTCCATACAATCTAACTGAATTCTGTTTTTGTTCTGGAAATGTCATTTTTTTAATTTTTAGTAACTTTGGTCATATGTGAAGGCTGAGCAAAGTCAATTAGTCATAGCTGTGAACAGCAGCCACCAAGGAAGAAAAGGCAAAAATGGCCTTTTGCAGACAGGTGACATACTATGGACCATATAGCATCAGCATTACCATTAACAGTACTTTGGTTATTATTATACATGTATTATTATTAACAGTAGTGGGGGCCCCGAGTGGCCGAGTGGTCTAAAGCGCTCACCGTTACGGATCACTGCCATCTCACCTCTGTCTGCGTCGGTTCGAGTCTCGGATTCGGCTAATGTGGTTATGTGAGAAAGCTTGCCAGTAGCTTCTCGTGGGTCGGTGGTTCTTTCCGGGGGTTTTCCGGGTTCTTCCTCCACCATTAATACTGGCCGCCATGTATAGCCTATCTTGTGCTGAAAAATGGCGTTAAGCCCTACAACAACAACAACAACAACATTAACAGTAGTAATATACTACCAAGATACATGTTGTTAGTTTAGCTATTTTGCAAAATCAAGAAAACTACAACTGTGTGTATATATATATATACTCATTTATCTCTCTGTCTCTCTTATACAGACTGCTCCAGTGGCCTAGTGATTAGAGCGTTCACCTCGGATACAGTAGGTCATGGGTTCGATCCTCGGCCAAGTCATACCAAAGACTTACAAAAATGGTACTAACAGCTGCCTCGTTTGGCGCTCAGCATGAAGAGGTTAGTGTCAGGATAATGTGACTGGGTGGGACATCATGCTACATGTCTGCGACATGATGCCCCAGTGCTATATATCACTATAAACTGTCACACTGCAGACATCATAGCGATATGACTGAAAAATTGTTAAAGCTACGTTAAAAATCTAGATCACACACACAAACACACACTCTCTCTTACACTCTCAAACACTTTTATATCATTATCAGAAGAAATGGCTCCTAAATAAAATTACTAACTGATAGATTAAGCTCTTGCTCAAACTCACTGAGACCAAATGACACTTTTCTTTTGTTTGCAACCTTTAATGATTAAGGAACGAAATGAAGTTTCATGGGGCTATTTTTACTAGCACCATAATTTTAATCGAAGTTTCCTCTTACCCTTCTCACTTCATTTTGATATTTGGATATTTATGTCAGAGTGTATTGTCAGAGTCAATTGCCTATCAAAATGTTGGAATCTGCCACCACAAAACCAGATTCATCAAGCAGAGAGCATATGTAAATGCGATAGTACAACAACACCATCCTTGACATGTGCTCTGTTCTTGATAAATCTTACTTTCTCCCAATTGCTGCAACAGTGACAGGTTTCTGGTTGTTGTTCTTGGAATAAATATATTGAGAATTATGTGTCCTTTCATTCTTTACAAATAGTATGTGACTTTCATTTGATATTTTTGAATTTTTGTAAAACAACATTGGAAAGGGGTTTACTGTTGATATCGCATGACTATTGGACCTCATATGTCAAGGACATGTAGGTTGTGAGATTTTTGTAATTAGATCTGTATTTGGTTAAATCTGTATTTAATATTTTGGGGGAAAAACAAGTGTAGCAACACAAATAGCTTCATTTACGATATTCTTCCAATCTATCCACAAACTGTATTTGATAAAAATCCATTCATACTGTTTTATCAAGACACTTGACCTTAAAATCAATGCCAGATTGTGTAAACTACCAACATGTTCATTGGAATGCAATCAAAATAAAGTCTTGTCCAATTCACTTGCATATGTAAAGATCTTTACATTTATAAGCTCAATGGGGGATCAAAATGCAAACATTTACTTTTGATTTAACTGTAATGTCATTTAGGTTTTCAAAATTCTTTCACAAATATGAAGATATGTTCATGCTTTATCTGTATGATATTTAATGAGAATCAATTAAATATTGCAGGAAATGTTATAAAGTGAAAACTCCATGTCAATGTCATTATCAATGGGAGATAACAATGTTCAAAATATCTGCCATGTTGACATGTTGGAGGTCAGATATACACCATTTTAATTCAGAACCAGTTGCATATTGCTGTTGTGTTTAAGTGAAAACTCAAGATAATATCACAATCCATTCAGGAGAAGTAGTCATAAAAAGATATTCAGGCTTGCATGACATTTTGGAGATGGATCAGCAAAATTTTAATTTAGGAACAGGTATATATTCCACGAAAGAAGTCTTTCTCATCTTTGTTTTTATTTTATATTAATATAGTCATCCATGGAGAATGAGCTCTTATGAGATTTTTCTAATTTTGGAATGTCATATTAGTACTGGTTTCATTCAAGAACAGTTATACATAGTGAGGAAAATAGAGTAACAAATTTTCAGGATGGCCTCCACTGATCAGCACTGTTTTTGTTTAGGGTCAGCTCAATATCACTTGAAGTCTTTTAGTGAAAAGCTCATGCCTTTATGGCCATTTTCTGAAGTGAGGTTTAAGATGATAGTAGCCACATATTGCAGGTCTGATCAGTACCATTTTTATTTAGAACCTATAATGTATAAAACAAGTCATTTAGTGCTTGCTATAAGTATTATTTCTGGAGAAGTAGCAGTAAGATTTTCGACAGGGTCACAATGGTCATGAAAATGGAGGTCTGATCAGCACCATTTTCATTCAGGAGAAATGGTGATATGAAGAGTTTTAAAACTGCAAGGTGATGATGTTGGAATGTTTGACTGGCATTATTTTGATTTAGGACCAACCAGACATCATAAGAAATATTTTAATGAAAATTCCGCATAAAAAAATGACCATCCATTCAGGAGTAGTAGTAATGATGGGATTTTCAAGGCCATACTGCTGGCAATAATGAATATTAGACTCTCACTATTTTCATTCTTGACCAACTAGTGCAACAACAAGTCCTTCTGGGAAGACCCATGTCAATCATTAGTATTTGTACAGCCTCCCATTGTACCCCATACCAAATTTAAAAGTAAAAAGCATGAAGGATATTAATAAAACACAGAACACCTGGTCATTTCATTCATTAATTTATAATTTCTAACCTGATGGTCACTGTTAGATTTTTAAAATTGGCAGGAGTGTACAAGCAAACAATCTATTCCAGAGTTGCGAAGTATTAGCAGGATTTCAAGATGGCCACCCTAGCTGCCACATTGAATGTCTAGGGGTGCTATTTTCATTTAGAACCAAGCAGACATCATAAGTCTTAAGGTGACAAATTGTTGATACAGCCATCCATTCTGGATTAGAGTAGCTGCAATGAATTTCAATTCGACAGCTGCTGTGGTGGCCATATTGACATCTGAGGGATACTATGTTCATTTAGGTTTAACTAGACTTAAAGGAAGTCTTTTAATGACAACCACCACGTCATTATGATCATCCATTCAGAAGGTGTAGCCACAAGTGTTTATGAATCTAACTGTGACAGTAATACTAAATATCTGAAGGGAACCATTTTCATATTAGGACCAACTAGAACTTACAATGAATGTTATTTGTAAAGTTTCAGGCCAATTCTACAAATACTTTAGGAAATGTAGACGAAAACTGTGGCAATGGATGGCCAATGGACAGGTAACAAACAGAATAGGGACAACAGGCCATCATATGATCTCTTCTGGCCTTTGACCAGTATAGCTAAAAACTGCTGATTGTTGCTTACCCTTGGACAATCTGCACCTTGTATTGACTAAATAAATGTACATTACTGATAAAATCTGCATGAAAATGATTTATTTATTTCAAATATTTTTAACCAACGTCCTGCATTTCCAAGCATTATCTTATCCATTTCCACTCCAAAATGAACAGCTTTGCTAATGTTAATCCCATGTAAAGTGATTGGAACCCATAATACTTCTTGGTAATCTTGATCAATTTCATCCAAATGCATGCTTTGATGCTGGATGAGTTTATTTTTAGAAAGAGTGAATAGTAAAGTCCAATTTTGCTAAAGGGTCACTTAGGGAAATAGCTGAAGCAAACAGATTATTAAACAGTCCAGTCATACAATCAAAAACTGATTGATTCACCTAAAACTAGATGTGCACGAGGGTTCAATGCATTCAACAAATGTCCGAGTGACAAGTACTGCGATGTCATGGTATTAACAGTAGCTAAGCCTTTCAAATGCAATTGAAATGACAACAATAGAGTTTGCATCAAAATGCAAATGGCTGGTTTAAAACTTAAACATTTCACAGAAAGTAATTATTTTCATGCATGTTTTATCAATATTTTAGAGAGGAGTCATGGATAGTGCCTAGTATGATTTCATAAATTTGCAAGTTCAAGGTACTGAAACAGCTCAAGTAAATATCATGTGATCCAACAATAATACTGGTGCTGGTAAAAGCTCAGACTGACCTGATTGGCTAGAACTGGAACAGCTAATTTAATTTACTGCAATTGATATTTTGAAATTCAGATGATTCATTCATAAGTTTTGTATTCCATTCTAGCTACTGCCTCTTAGTTTACTATATATGTGAATTACTGTGTGGAGTCATTTATTCTTGATACTTTTACTGATCTAGGATGCGATATTGAAGGGCTCGATTCATTTATTTAATATTTACTTCGTTGGAATTGCAGAGCTGTAACATTCACTATAAAGATATCTGGATAATAACAACTGAAAAGATTTACTGTGAAACATTCAAGGACATTTGGATTTAATGGTTCTGTTGGATTAACCAATTCTGGAGAATGAACAATAAAATTTTATTAAACTGTCCACTATGATGGCTATAATGATTGTCCTAGCAAGACGATTTTCATTTAGGACCAACTAAACCTCAAGATGAATAAGTATGTCAAAATTTTCCAGGCAATACTCCAGATAGTTTATGAGGAACAGCAATAACAAACTTGTGCTAATCTATGGACAACAAATGGAAGGTCATCGCAAATGCACTTCAGTAAAGCTAAAAGCTAAGAGTCACAAGAATAACCACAACCCTGTGTTTATGCAAAGCTGCACTGATGCTGGTCAAAATTCAAAGAGATCTGTGATGTTCTGAAATGGTGACTTGTCCCCATAATAATGTTAGGAAATTTCAAACATGGACTCCATTTTTGCAAAACTCAATCAGTGTTTATAAGTCACATATTCCCCAACTGCAGATGAAGCATCCAAAAGTCCATAAATGTCTTAAAAATTGAATCCATGCTTTAATAGCCCAAAAATAAGATCAAGTCATCAACATATCAATACAAATATGTCTGCCAAATTTAACTAGACTTCCTCAAGCAACTTTTTAATTGCACAAACAAGGTTTTCAGTTAAAAGATAGCAATGTCCAAACAGAATTTACCTGGATTATATTTAAAAAAATGACATCCAGATTATCCAGCATCATCAGTTCTTATTAATACTACTGTACACATATTTCAGTGATGTCATACACACCTAGTTGATCCCAGGATCTGAATCATAATATTCTAGTCATCAAACTTTTGTAAATTTATAAAAACCAAATAAAAGAGATATAAAAGTTTTACAAATTAGGTCTTATATACAGTACTCCCCCAATATAAGACTGTCCATGACCATTATAGCCACAGAGTATATTGCCTTATAGTGAGACTGCCTTATAATGAAGTACATCATATAACATTTTACTACCAGTAAATGTAATAGGATCAAAACCCATATACACCTTTTAAAATGAACCATGTTCTAATGAAGAACATTACAGTGAGGGAGTGATGTATGTTACCAAAACCATGTATAACTTCAACATGTTATGATAGATTTTAGAGTTGCTAAACATATGATTTGTAGAATAATGAATCTGACTTACTACTGCTGTTCTCTGCTGGAAGACTGTGGCGACTAGCCCGTGTCCCAATTCTGGCCCAACTACTACCCCTTGTCTGCTGTTCTAATTCAAATGCCTATAAAAAGAAAAACTCTGAAGTTGGCTGTATTCTGTTAAGCTTTCTTTCATTCAGAACAAAGTTGTGCAAATGTTTTTTTCTATTCTAAGCAATAAGTATGGCAGATCAGCATTGTTTCTTGAAATGTTAAATGCCAATAACCTAAGACATTTTCTATTAAATTTGGTCAAAATCTGTTTTATTCTTTTTTTAAAGTAACAGCAGCCATGTTTGATGGGAAATTGTCATAACTTGCATAAACTTAATATCCATTCATACCAGAATGCTAAATGTCAAATTCTTTTCAGTGGTTTTTAAGAACTCATTTAAAAGATTTTCTAATAATAGTAATGGCAGTCATACATGTTGGTAAATATTTGTACAAATTTCAAGGCCTTTCATGACAGAATGTTTTCAGTAATATCTTTGTAAAATTCTGCAAAGCAGTTCATGAAAAGAAGTAATTTAAAGTGTCTTCTATTTTTAGAAATAGTGTATATATTTGATGGTGGATTGGTATAAACCTGAAATGCCTTTATGCCTGGATGCTTTCTGTCAAAACTTATCAAGTTTTTAAGAATGGTTTAAAAGAAATCATTTAAAGATTTTTAAATGTTTAGTAATGGTGGCCATGCTTTTGTTGGTAGATCAGCTTTTTTTGTACACAACTGAAAGCCCCCAATGCCTGGATGTTTCTTTCAAATCAGGTAAATCTTTGCTAAGCAGTTTTTTAGAAGTCATCTACAGGTTTTTCTATTTTGGTAACATCAGGCACATTTTTTTGGACAGATTGGAATTGTCTGTAAATATTTCAAAGCTATCATTGCCACTGTTAAATTTCTGTTACACATTGTCAGATTTTTTAAAGTGGTGTTGACAAGAGGGCATTTGATGTTTATTCTATTTGTAGTAATGGTGGCCATATGTTTTACGGCAGATTGGAATTACTTCAAAAATTGTAAAGGGCATAATGTCAAAATTCTCACAAGAAGATGAAATGCAAATTGTTAAGTGGTATTTGAATGGATCACAAATGATGGATGATGGACCATTCCATAAACTCACTGGGCCCCATGACCTGATGAGCTAAAAATACAGCTATGACCTCTATTTGCAACAAGTTTATTTGCTGACTTCCATGTTTCTCTTCACTTTTATTTCTGAGTTACATTTGTTGTAATAACATCCATAAACTATTATTAAACTGGTATATCTTTAAAAAGATGAAGTGGTATTTATTTGATAGTTAAATGCTGTTTTAGAATTAAAGGCATGTGCATAACAGAAAGCGATTTTTTCTTTTAATTATATTTGTGAGATATTTGAGACTTCTGTAAGGTCCCTTATGTTAAAGAGTAATCAATGATGCATTGTGAAATATTTTAAACAAGAGTTCCAAGTGGGCTTGAATTTGGTCAACTGACTAACAGCTGCCTAACAGCCAAATGCAATAGCAATTTGATGCAAAATCTGGATAACAGGATGCTTTCTGCTGAAATGTATTCCTGTGTTGTTGACTGCATATGTTGTGAAAACAAACTGAAGGTTTCACTAGCTTTCCTATAGGATGGCACATCAAAACATTTGTCCAATACTGAATGAATCTATGCCAAAATGCTTTATGTAAAAGTTGGTCAAATTCTGCTCAGCCATAGTTTCTGATAGGGTTGCATAAATGATTGCTACCTTTCAGAAGTAGATTAGCATCACAGTACACATCTGAACACCTGGATGTTTTCTGTAAAGTTTGCCCTCTTGAGCAGTTTTTCAAAAGATGTCTAAATGTTTTTCTATTTTTGGCAACAGTGGTCACATTTCATTTTTCCAACATTGGCAGTATTTCACGCCAAATTATCATCAACTGAATAATTGTAAATTATCTCTATACCAGAATGCTTTTAATCAAAGTTGGTCAAATTTAATTCAGTATTCAGCAGATACTTTCTATCAAAAGTGATCCAATTCTATTCAGTGGCTGAATTTTGTTTTCTTGATTCCTGGGTACAAGACTTTTGTATCAGCACACAACTAATATGGTACATCTTATGCTGTTCAGTACTTGTTTACAAAAGTAAATATTTTTTCTGTTAAATGTCACTGTTTCAGTTTTCTACAAGGCATATTATACCTTATTATGATTCAACTGAGACTCAGTCCACTACATTTTTCATCTGTAAAAATAGCTGGGTCCAATGGTAAAAACTGCAGGACCTGGACATCAGGCTGAAGTAATTTTCAGTCTCAGTCCAACTCTATGTTCTTGGGGAAAAGGCAGCTTTATTTGTGTTTAACTTTTGTCCATGACTGTAGATTGTAAGGGTCATTTGTGTGATTTGGATTTTTAATGTAGCTTAACAATTTTTCAGTCATATTGCTACGATGTCTGCAGTGTGGCAGTTTATAGTGATGTCTAGCACTGGGGCATCATGCCGCAGACATGTAGCATGATGTCCCACCCAGTCACATTATCCTGACAGCAGGCTGACCAGTCCTAACACTAATCTCTTAATGCTGAGCACCAAGCAAGGCAGCTGTTAGTACCATTTTTGTAAGTCTTTGGTATGACTCGGCCGGAGATCAAATCCACGACCTCCCGCATCCGAGGTGGACACTCTAACCACTAGGCCACCCGAGCGGTTCATTATGATTTGTAAACATGTTTACTTGGGTTTGAGATCAAGATCTAGCCTTGATTATGACATTAGAAGGGTCTAAAAGCAAACTTTTCCATTAAGATGAATAATCTTTTATTCAGAAAATCCTACTGCGACATAGGTCAAGTAGGGATGTACATAAGTTTGAGATCAAAAAGGTTATTCATTCATACTCTGTGAAATCATTTTAGTTGTGTTTTGAGAGGAATTATTTATCACTGGAATTAAAAAATGCTCATTGATTTTTTGGACTAAAACATTACTTTGGGATTATTGTGAATTTCATTCAAGGACATTTAGGATTATATTTTTATCATAAATCAAGACTGCTGGCACAGAGCTCATTCATGGATATTGGTATATCAGCACATTCAAGACTCAGAATTCATTTGAAACACTCAACAGTTTTGGATTTGTGATAGAACTTTGTGGATTATTTGGGATTTAACTCACAATTCTCTAAGTCCCTCATAAATTTTAGTTTTATAATTTAGAGAATTAAATTATTTGTTGATTTTACTAAACTTGTTGGTTTTGCTTCTTTCTGTTTTTTTGTTTAAGACCATAGAGTCATAACAATTTGTCTGTGGATTTTGAGAAATCAGTTTTTGATGGATGCTCAATCCATGGCAGACATAGGGTGACAAATGCTTTCTAACCATCCCCCTTTCAATTCTGCAGTATCTTTGGGTTACAAATGCTAAATTAAATTCTAATATTTGTAAATCAAGAAAGGCACATGACATTACTGTTATTAGGGACTTTAAATTTAAGTTTTGCCAAATATTCTTGTTTGATTATTTTTTTTGCTCCCTTAAAAACAGTTATATTGTGGGGGCACTGTATCTTGCAGAATCAGGCAGGAATCAAGTAAATATCTACCTATAACAGCTTTAAAAAAAACTGAATGAAAATACTTGTTGTAGTTAAGTAGCAAATTTACAATTAGATATGTGATAATCTAACCTGCCAAACAACATTACCTGTACTGTGGTCAGATCTTTTTGGTAGACCACAAATCTTACGTCTGTAACTGATGATAATGGATTATCCTTGCTGTAGGTAGATATATGCTGAAACATTTCCTTAGCAACGAAATCTTTTGGGTAATTCAGAGCTCCTGTTCCAAGGGCTGGGAAAGCAATACTTGCAAAACCATTTTTGTTACATTCATCCAGGCATTTCCTCATCAGTTCATGAAGCATCTGTAATAAAATGAAAAGACTGTTTCAAAAGGTTCCAAAATTTAGGCCAGAGATCCACAGACCTTTCAGGCTAAAGGCACTTCAGGCCTGGAACTGCAGCTGATGAATGGGGTTGTTCATGCCTCTGATCTTTGGAGACCATCATTGGGATTAAACTGCCAAATATGGGTTCCATGTCCAGCTGTGCTATACCCCTTACCTTAGTTGAGTGAGTAGCAACAAAAACTGATTATTTTTTTTCATCCCTGAAGGCTTTGAACAAAACCCCCTGAAACTGTCTCCAACAGGCAAGAATCGTCATGTTTGAAGATCCCCAATGCTTTGAACAAAACTCCCAAGGCAGAAAGTGGTTTATTTACCACCTTTATCAAATATCAACATTTCTTTGCCTAAAGACACTTGATGAAGAGAAGCAACCAAACAATTGGCTCCAAAATCATTCAAGTCCATTAGACTAAGAATAAGTAGTTCATCATTCTCTCTCCACTGGCATGGCTAGAAAGGACTATCTATGCCCTTATCTCTCCTTGGAAATGCAGACTGGTATATTCCCAATCAATGCTGGAGGCAATGACTTGCATTCCTATCCCTTTCCTTTCATACTGAGGCCAAAGTAGGGGCCAGAGAGGGCCTACAACCTGCCAGGTCTGTCAGTCAAAATAGAAACGGAAAACTCATCCATAGTGCCAAGGAGGGAAAATAAGACATTCCTAACTCAATATCTGGTGGCACAAGCCTCCAAATCCCATAGGAACTGAATGAAAAAATATGAAAAGAGGGTATTGACCCAGTTCCGATCACTAGAAGGAGCAGGTTACTCCCTAATAGCTATTGAGAAACCAGTTTTTTCTAGCAAAATATGTTTCTGTTTCTTCAATAGCACTTACCCGATCATAATACCATAATAAAACTACTACTTCCTCCCAAGCTAAAGCTTGTTAGCTACAAACATAAAAGTTATCTACCCACCTAAGTGGCAGTTAGAGAGTGATCTCCCCTTGATACAGAGATAGTGCCAAATCCTGTGAATTCTTCAATTACTACTGGAGTGGTAGGCATATGTTTTATAAGGATCTTACTCTGGGGATGCTAGGTGCCTATGTATCATGATCAGGTAGGTATTATTGAATAATTATATTTTACTAGAAACATTCGGTTCTTCTTCAAACAGATTACCTGATCAAACTACATTAGGAGAATAGATACCGTATTTCATGTAATTTTTCGTACAGGGAAAAATAATTATTAATTTCAGTGTACGAAAAATTATATGTAAAATAAATAACTATCATTTTGTGGTAATGACCAGGTACAAAAAATAATGGGATCATACCCAGACAAACTCTATGGAACACACGACACTTGACAACCTAACGTACAAAACTTATGTACAAATCTGGTCTCATTCTGCTCCATTCTGCTCTCAAATCAAGAATCTGATTGTTGTTATGAGAGAGAGAAAGACAGAGAGAGAGAAAGAAAGAGAGAGAATAATCTTTATTGTTCAGTTACCTGTCAGTTGTGTTACTCCTTATGTAAACACTACAAGGGCACTATTATATTCCATTGGCAATTAAAACCTGAATAAATAAATCATTTTGGTTGTAATTATGAGATCCATTGTCAGTAGGCCACATGGCCATGCAGACGTAATATACATGCTAATTAAATATGCTTGACCTTTAGCTTGGTCTTTTCCAGTAAATACTGGATTGAAGACCAGATTCACCTCTACAGATCAAACTAAAGAGGTTCTACATAGAGAAATAAGGATCCCCATGGGATGTTGAAAATGTGCACGACAAGCCCATTAGCACAAGAACAATATTAATCTACGGATACTTGTTCTGAAACCAGTTGAGAAAAAAAATGGCAAATGAATTTAAGAGAGAGAGAGAGGGAGATAACAACAAAGCAATATGTATCAAAAAATATCTTTTAGAGGTGTGTGATTCGTGTGCGCTTTCCAAACTTTATCAATATAATCCAACATTAGGTGTTCATCCATCCATGCTTTTTGTTGAACTTTCACTACAACTCCTTTTGGGATTTTTAAAATTTTTAAGTTTCTTTTTCTCCGTAAGATTATCATGGTGGTAACAAGCCACCAGATGCCAGGCATGTCAATACACAAGTCAAATGGCGCTCGTCACTGCCGGTACCTCTAATATGCACCTCTCTCGTCACAACTTTAACAATTATCTTCCCTGGAACCAAGTCGAAATACACTGGCATTTCATTCATATTTCCAATTAAATGTTCATCAAATTCCTCATCCTCCTGCAGCCT